>CM041637.1:36712979-36960972 GCA_023333625.1 Bothriochloa decipiens
CGGAATGAAACGAAGGCCTGAGTGCAGAGGCGGAGCTCCCCATACAGTAGGGTGGGGCAGCTGCCCCACCTACCGCCGGCGAGAAGCTCCTAGTACCCTTTTTCTTCTTCCTCAAGGGCGATGGTCAAGCGGCGGCGGCGCGTGGAGCAGAGGGACGGCTCGGCTGTAAACTTGTGTATTTGGGACAGTTTCCACTGCCCAGGGCGTGCTAGCGGAAGGCTAAAGGTCCAATATGAGAGAGCCCATCGGCTATCGGGATTCGGGATTGTCCACCGCATCACGACTCACTGCCCGGCCCTTGATTCTCTGTCCCCAGCTTCCATGAGGCCACGACCCTCGATTCCGCGAGCTCCAACAGCCGACGAGCAACAGCGACCCCGTCAGTCCGACAGTGCTAACGCCTCACATCAGGCTGCTGTCGCCGCGGCACCTCTTGCCCCTTGCTGCCAGCTGATGGCGGGCGGCCCCTTGTTGGATTGTTGTCATCTAGTGCGTCGCGCCCTATCTGCCTCACTAATTTAGCGCAAGGATAGCATAACAGGATATTGAGGACATGGCAGCGCTGATTCGCTGTTTAGTACGGACCATGGAGTAAGACTAGTGTAACATCTAACTCATCCGTTCTTCAAATTTATAAGCTTTTTTTTCTCTTGGATAGTTGTATTAAAAACTTATGTTCATGGTTTGTCCCACCTAAATTTTCGGTCAAGCTCCACCACTGCCTGAGTGGAATTGGATGATGCCGTCGCGGCGACACCCACCGCACAGGCAGCCATGCCTAAGCTAGTAAGCTGAAAAAGTCAATTTTTGCAGCGATGCGAACTTGTGATGTACATCTCCAGTTGCAATTTTCTTGTGTATTGTACCGAGAGGACCAAATAAGTTGATTTATCTAACTAGTGTAGTCAATGGAAGACTATCTTGAATGAAATGCAATCAAAATTCCTTCATTTCAAAATATAGTTCACTTTAATTTTGTCTTTACTCAAATTTCTTTCAACCTTCAAGAAATTTATATAAACATCTACAATATCAAATTCTCTTGGAGTATGCTTTGATAGTGCCGTTATTTGATCAAGAGTCACAAATGTTTTCCACGAGACACACACACTATCATCACATCACATCCTATGTTGTGATTCGGTACACTTAATTTTTACACTAAGGAGAGGACAAACTGTCAGTGTCAAATTTGCTGATCACCGGTGTGTTCACAAACAACTTGATCCTTAGGGACTCGAGGGAACGCCAATCCACAACCTTGAATTGAGATGCGTCAGTGTGATTCCAAACCCAGCATCTCAGGCCTGTACCTTCTTTGGTGCTGAACAGAGTTACCCCAGAAGTAGATGACCAAGCAATCATTAGTAGGAACTTGATAAATGGAAAATGCTTTAAAAAATCATGGTTTCTTATAGAATTTGCACATATGTGAAGGAAAATGCGATTTTGGATATATAAAAAATCAATAGATCCCCAAAATGTATGCTCAATGTGCAACCATGCTTCTTACTTGGGACGGCCTTTATGGTGAAAAAGCACACTGCTATTAAAATGTAACACAGTGTCAAGTTGAAGCCTTTCAAGTAATGCCATTTGCCATCCTGCAAAGATATACTAAGATCATCATACACCTCTTGCCCAAAAGAAAGATGTGAATTTAAAATAATATCAATTAGCTCCGCCTTTTTCTCATGATCTGTTTTAGCAGTTCGTGCCATTACCTGAAGTGTAAAAGCAGTTGTAAATACTGTCATAACCAATGATCCAGTCTCAACAATGTTCAAGTCAAGATCCATAGGGATGCCATTCACCCAGGACACAATTAGAATAACGGGCACCTTGTCATGATAAGCAAACTCCTTATCAGTTGAAATCGAAATTTTGGCATGTACAAGTTAGGATATAGGACCATATCATCGGCTAAGTGGGCCCAATTTGATTACCGTCTTTTGGAGGAATAGATATATTTTACCTTATCATGGAGACATAAATTTTGAAGGAAGTTGAATAAAAAAAAACTCTGGAACTGTAAATTAGCTAGATTTTGCTAATCAATTATGGGCCTTTAATTTTGTTTCCTGACATTGAATTTCTAATCTGATCAGATGTCCAAGGTCAATCTTCTGATTTCTGAAAAGAAGAAAATTTTCTTAATTCTCACCACAAGTAGCAAAATTTGAGTAGCTGAGCCAAGAGCAATTCCTAGGGTGATGTCCTACAAGAAATCTCATATAATTATAGGACTGTTTAACTCAGAAAACTTAAACAACAAATTTCTATTAGGATACATTCTTACAATTTTGTTCTTAAAAGCAAATATTATAGCTCCTGCATGCTCTGCGGCATTTCCAACAACAGGAATCAGGATAATGCTAATGAACCTGACTGGGATACCAAGTGCATCTGATGCTTCCTGGAAACGAAAAAATAGTGAAGCATAAATAAAGCGGAAACAACTTAACAATGTTGATGTATACATACCTCAATTGTAGTGATAACATAATTAGAAAGCACAGCAATGACTACAGTCATCCCAGTCAGCCAGATCACTGTACTGGCAGATCCTATAACTGAATTGTTTGTAACTTCATCGTCACTGTTGCTGCTGCTGCTCTGTGAACTTTCCTGCAATTCAATTCTTGGAAAAATCAGTAAACTGCTAATTGTTTTTTTTAAGTAAAAGGCAGGAGCTCTGTCACCCAATTAAGAAGGGAAAAGAGGTTTATGTAGAAATGGCTCCCACGGTGCCACACAAACTGGTCTTAGGACCGAAGAATTACACACATGTCACTGCTAGTTCATTTCCCCTTGCACTGCCATTGTTATGTGTCTCCAACCATGCTAAATTTAGAGAGGATATCATTGCTACTAAATGACTGTTGAATTTGAGTCAAAATCATGACTACATGGTGCATATGAATTTCTAAAGTTCATTTGAGAGTTAAAAAAATTACTACAATTTTTTTGCCTATACTACAATATAAAATCAAGTTGTTCATAGTGCTAACTACACCATACTGAAACATACTGAAATTGTTGTTAAAGAAAATTGACCATTGGTCTCCGTGTTCTTTGACACCACTCCAAGCATCCTTTTTTTTTTAGCAACACTCCCAGCATCCTTAGTAAAGAAAGCATTGTACCTCTTGCACACAAACCTGACGATGAGTTTTTAGCTGGAAGACGAGACCTCCAAAGTAGGCAATGAGCATTACAATTGCACATAATCTTGATATCTCCAGAACTGAGCCTGCGCTATCTCCAGTTCTTGTTGTGTACTTGGACAATAGAGGTAAGAGGTGGCAGAGCACACCCAGCATCAGGAGGCCTGTGCTTACATTTGCTTGTCTCTGTTAATGACCATAGAAGATTTTTGCATATGTTATTTTTCTAAAATTGTATTTTGAAGTTCTACTGGTAATACAATGGAACTGTTTAATTGCATCTGTACCCTGTCCAGTGGACGCTCCTTGCCTGTATTAGCAAGGCCACCACAAAGGAGTGATGAACCAAGGACTAGGAGCAAATTAGATAATATGGAACCTAAAAGCGACCACTTTAGGATTTCCGTCTTCTCTTTGTGCAGGGCAAACAGTGCAATAATTAATTCAGGTACATTCCCACAAGTTGCGTTCAGAAGCCCGCCAGCTGTAATCAAAATTGTTCCAATTCAGATAGATTTGATAAATTAAAAAATAGTTATAAAATTTCTCAAAAAAAGATGGTAAATTGCAATATTGAGAATAAGCATATGCTTGCACATAAGAATAATGGGATTTCTGAACCAAATGTAAATAAACTATAACTGTAATTCATTTCATTCTCCCAAAGAGTAATTAAATGTGTTCCATTTATTCTTGAAATCACTACCTGTCAGTGTCAATTTGGACTTACGCTAAAAAATTTCAAAACAATGAACAAATACTGAGGATGCACACCTCAGTAAGACATCAGGTGTTGTTTTTCTTTTCTTGAACACAAAAGAGAGTTGCGTACCATTTTATTAAGAGAGAAGAAAAGTACAGAGGGAGAAAAATTCCCGTCCCCACAGGCGACGTCAGGTGTTATCGTTAAAGCTTATTAAGGAAGATACGCTGTGGCAGTTGTTAACTTGTTATCCTATTGAGCATGCTACTTTAAGAGTCATTATCTTAGCAGTCAATATCTTAGCAGAGGAAGTGATAATTTATTCCTAGTGTTTTCGTAGTTCAGAGTGATTCTGGGAGTGAAAATGCGTAATAAAGAACCTAGACACACATTTCTTCTATCCTTTTCCCAGTCACTAGCAATGCAGTCAATAAACCGAAAGGAAGCCCAATTTTATTTTATCAGGGGAAATGGTAAGTTTCTACTAAATATCATCGTAATGCAGTTTCTATCATCTTCTTTTTAACAAATACTACGATATGTACAAGAATATTTTAGTTGAAGCTTTTCTTTTTCATAGTCTGTTAATCCACACAAATTTCCTTCATACAGGAGCATATAATAAAGAGAGACATCGTATCAAAATTACAGTAGTTACCTGTTGGTCCTGCTGTATCGGCAATATGCCTGTAGAAACAGACATCAGGCCAAAGAGATCAGAAACCTAGCAGTCAACTATCAATTCATGAAAACAAAAGAATACAGAAACACAAAAGGAGTTGAGTGATTACTCGCTTAGGAAGCTCACACGTTCGGCAAGAGGAGCAAGGCCTATCAAGCTGAAGACGAACACCCATGCCTGCTAACACAATGTGTCAGTACTGTCACCGCAAAGCCAAGAACATTCAACAGGCTGAAGAGAAATATTAAGTGAAAATAAAATAACCATGGATTCAACTATGCTATCAGCGTCTGTCAAGAATGTAGCAATTGTGAATGGTCTGTATAATTCACATACTGCAAGTGCAAATACAAAGCATGTCACTGATCCCACGTAGGTATTAGGTTAATAAGCTGCACTCAAGGGAAGAACTCAACAGCCAGAGGGCGGAGAGCATAGCACTATTCCCTTGCCGGCAGGCCAGCAGTTTCTCTCCGCTCTAGGTGATTATTTCCAACAAGAGCAGAAGCACACGGCGGAACAAAAGAGACTGTATTTTTGTTGTAAGGTGGAAGTTGCACATTCTTCTTCAATTTTTTAGTAATTGTAAGATGTAATCTGCTACTAATCTCTCTTTCCGTAGCAGAGTTGACAATAGGTCAATACCTGTATAAATGTGTAGCTTTCTTGCTACTGCAGTGCAATTTTCTTGTAACTGCAGAGCAACTTCCTAACAGCTAGACAGTGCTGAAGACTTCACTTAAGTCTAAAAACACCACTAGAATTATAAATTGTAGTCACTTTCAGCTATAAATAGAAGGCAAAGGCATCAGCCTAGGCAGTTCAGTTGTGCCACATTGAGAGAGTTTTTCAGGCTTCAACCAACGCTAAAACCAGAGGCATATAATGTGTGTGCTAAGTTCACTCTTCCTCTTCTACCTCTAGCCAAAATTAGAGTGTGAGTATGCTGATGAGCTTGCTGCTCACCTGTGGAGAGAAGAGGGTGTTAGTCTCTGGATCCTTGCTCTAGGTGTGAGCAGGATCCTTACTCTCATCGAGAGGATAGCACACAGAGATCTCAGAGTTGAGGCAATTTTCTGGGTTTATTTCTCACACCATGCTATGCCAACCTTAGGGGTTGGGGATACATATTTATAGGCTGCTAACCAGCCAAGCATATGCTAAGATGCTAGTCTAAGATGCTGTCCTAGATGCTGTCCTAGATGCTAGTCAAGATGTTGTCCTTAAGATGCTAACTGTTGTCCTAAAAGCAGTCAAGGATGCTTTTACAAAGGACACAAGGACACAAGGACCATGTGCTCTTGCAGCACACACACAGGGACTTATCCATCACTCTCACCCTTAGTCTTGTGTGACTCCTTGTGAGGTATCTGAGCCATCCCGATCCTGGCGCGAAGTTCCTGGAACTTGACTCGCCCAAGGGACTTGGTCAGGAAGTCGGCGAGCTGGTCTTGGGTGTTGATGTAGTTGGCCCGGACACTCCCTTCCTCCAGGCAGCTCCTGATGAAGTGATACCTCACCCGGATGTGCTTGCTGCGCTCATGGAAGACTGGATTCTTCGCCAAGGCCAAGGCGGACTTGTTGTCCACCCTGAGCTCCACTGCCTCTGCGTCTCTGCCAAGGAGATCGCCAAGCAGCCGAGCCAGCCACAAAGCCTGAGTAGCAGCGGTAGTGGCTGCGATGTACTCTGCCTCGCAGCTGGACAGAGCCACCACCTGCTGCTTGGCTGACTGCCAGCTGATCGGACACTTGCCGAGGAAGAACAGCGTCCCGCTGGTGCTCTTGCTCGTGTCGATGTCGCCGGCGTGGTCGCTGTCGCTGTACCCGATGAAATGTGCCGCGCCGGGGCACCTCGGGTAGTGCAAGCCGTAGTCGGAGGTGCCCGCGACATAGCGGAGGATCCTCTTCACGGCCTGCTGGTGCTCCGTCGTCGGTCGCTGCATGAACCGGCTGACGTAGCCGACGGCGAACGCCAAGTCCGGTCACGTGTGGACAAGGTAGCGAAGGCTGCCCACAATGCGCCGGTACTGCGTCGCGTCCACCTCCTCCTCTGTACTCTCCCGGCTCAGCCTCAGCCTCTCCTCCATAGGAGTGTGGGCTGGGTTGCAGCCGGTGAGACCGCCAAGCTCCACAATGCGCTTGGCGTAGGCAGTCTGGCGAAGGGAGGTGCCGGAGCTGCCCTGGTGGACTTCGATCCCCAGGTAGAAGGAGAGATGGCCCAAGTCGCTCATTTGGAAGGTCGCCCTCATCTTCTCCTTGAACGCCTCGATCTCCACCTCCTTGGTACCGGTGATCACAAGATCGTCGACGTAGACACCTACCAGCAGGGCCTTTCCTCCACTGCCCCGCCGGTAGATGGCCGCCTCGTGCGGGCTTTGCTCGAAGCCCATCCCCTTCAGCGTGGAATCCAGCTTGGCATTCCACGCCCTCGGTGCCTGCCGCAAGCCGTAGAGGGCCTTGCGCAGGCAAAGCACCTTGCCCTCCTTGCCAGGAACTGTGAATCCCGGCGGCTGATGTACGTAGACCTCCTCCTTCAGGTCGCCGTTAAGGAATGCTGACTTGACATCCATGTGATGGACACGCCAGCCCTCTTGGGCAGCTAGCGCAAGGAGGAGTCGCACGGACTCCATCCGTGCCACGGGGGCGAAGGCGTCGTCGAAGTCGACCCCCTCCTGCTGCACAAAGCCTCGTGCCACCAAGCGAGCCTTGTGCTTGACGATGGCACCGGCTTCATCCCTCTTCAGCTTGAACACCCACTTAAGGGTGATCGCGCGGTGACCACGAGGGAGGTCAACGAGCTCCCAAGTGCGGTTTTGCTCGACCGCGTCCATCTCCTGCTGCATCACGGCACGCCATGCCACGTCTCCCTCCGCCTCAGCGAAGGAGCGAGGCTCACCGTCCTCATGTGCCAGGTGCAGCTCCGCCTCGAAGTCGTGTACCGCCACCCAGGGACAGGCTGGTTGCCGAGGATGTTGTCCATGGTGCGGTAGCGTAGAGGCTCGTCGTCGTGGTAGGCGTCGACGCGGTCCTCATCGTCGGACAGCGGAGTGGCGAACTCCACCGAACGCTGACGGGCCAAAGCTGCTGGTGCCGATCTTGGAGATGCCGGCGCCGGTGCAGGAGAGTGGGGAGCCGGTGCAGGAGTGTGTGGCGTAGCCGGTGTAGGAGTGCGTGGTGTAGCCGGTGGTGGTGGTGGACTCGCTGGTGGCGGAGGCGGTGGAGGACTCGCTGAAGCTGATGGCGAGCCGGTTGCCGAGGAGGACGAGCTCGGTGAAGATGAGCTGCTAACTCCCCCGGCTCCCTCCAGGTGGACGTAGTCGACGACGAAGTCCCTGAGGGTCGAAGCCGAGCCGTCGTCCACCGCCTTGTCCTAGGTCCAGCCTCGCCCTTCGTCGAACACGACGTCCCGGGAGATGCGGACGCGCTGTGTCGCAGGGTCGAGGATGCGGTAGGCCTTGACGCCCTCCGCGTAGCCGATGAACACTCCTGGAGTGCTCCGGTCGTCGAGCTTGTCGACGTGAGTGAGCTCCTTGGCGAACGCCAGACAACCGAAGACGCGGAGGTGGCTCACCCCCGGCTTGCGCCCGTGCCAGGCCTCGTACGGCATCTTGCCGTCAAGCGCCTTGGTGGGCGAGCGGTTGAGGAGATGGACGGCAGTCATCACCGCCTCCCCCCAGTAGATCGCCGGCATCCCTCTCTGCTTGAGGAGGGCGCGGGCGGTGGCTACCACCATCTGGTTGCGGCGCTCGATGACGCCATTCTGCTGCGGGGTGTACGGCGCGGTGAAGTGGCGCTTGATCCCCTCATCGGCATAGTACGTCGCGAACTCAGCCGCCATGAACTCGCCGCCGTTATCCGTGCGCAACACCCGAAGCTTGTGGCCGCACTCCTTCTCCGCAACAGCTTGGTGGTGCTTGATGGCGTCCGCGGCTGCCCCCTTGGTGTCGAGGAGGACAGCCCACATGTAGCGGGACACGTCGTCGACGAGGAGGAGGAAGTAGCATCGTCCTCCAGGTGTAGCCAGTGTCACGGGGCCACACAGGTCGCCGTGCACGAGCTCCAGCTTCTCCTTGGCGCGGAAGCTTGCTTGGCGGGGAAAGGACAGCCGTCGCTGCTTGGTGAGGACGCAGGTGTCGCAGAACTGCTCCACATGGTCGACGCACGGCATGCCCTGCACCATTTCCTTGTTGCCGAGCTGCTTCAGGGCCTCGAAATTAAGGTGCCCAAAGCGCTCGTGCCACCGCCAGGCCTCATCGTCCCATCGAGCTGCAAGACAAAAGGGTTGCGCCACCTGTACGTGAAGAACATAGAGGTGGTTGCTCCCCCTGTTCACCTTGGCGAGAAGTCGGTGACGGGGATCCCAAATGCAAAGCACGCCGTCGTGGATCTCCACGCGCGAGCCGTTCTCATCCAGCTGTCCCAAGCTGATGATGGAGTTCCTCAACGCGGGGATGTAGTAGACGCCGGTGAGCAGCCGGTGCTCGCCGTTCTTGGCGACGAAGATGACGGAGCCGGCGCCCTTGATCTCCACGGCAGAGGCGTCCCCGAACTTGACAGAGCCTCGAACGTCGGAGTCGAGCTCGGAGAAGAACTCCCGCCGGCCTGTCATGTGGTGGGTGGCGCCGGTGTCGAGGCACCACCCATCGATCTTGCTGCCGCTGCCGGACCCGCTGCTGAGGAGGGCATGTGCCTTGGGCTCGTCGAGGTGGAGAAGGGCTGCTGCAATCGGTGCTGCTGGAGGTAGCTCGGCGCTCGCATGTGCCATGAACAGAGCTTGTTGCTCCTCCTCTGCCTGCGCGACGTGGGCCTGGGCGCGTCGTGGCTGTCTGTAGTCCCTGGCCCAGTGACCAGCATGGCCACAGTTGTGGCAGGCGTCATCTTGTGCCGGCTTGGGCTTCTCAGCGGCGCCGCCCTGGGCACCTCTGTGGGCGCCGGCCTCGGCGCACCCTTGCGCCCCGGCCTGGGCGCCTTTACGTGGCTTGCCGCGCTTGCCACGCTTGCGGCCGGCTGTTGCGGAAGAAGGCTCCCCCTTCTTCTTGTCACCTTGGCCAGCAGCCCACTGCTCCCGGGTGAGAAGGAGCTTCCCACCAACGGTGGCAGGCCCCGAGAAGGGTTGTGGCTCATCACCGTCGACGACCTTGAGGCGACCTATCGCCTCTTCGATCGACATCGTGGAGAGGTCCAGCAGGGACTCGATTGAGCGAGCCATCTGCCTGTACTTCTCGGGGATGCAGCGAAAAAGCTTCTCGACAGCTCTCTCCTCGCTGTAGGTGTCGTTGCCAAACTGCACCAACTTCTGCAACAGAGTGTTGAGACGGAGAGCAAAATCATCGACGTCCTCACCAGGCTTGAAGGCCAGGTTCTCCCACTCCTTGCGAAGTGCCTGCAATGTGGACTTGCGGGCGCGGTCGCTGCCGATGCGTGCTGCAGCAATGGCGTCCCAAGCATCCTTGGCAGTCCGCTTGCTGGTAAGCGAGAACTGCATCTCGGACGGGACTGCAGCGATGAGGGCATTCAGTGCCCGTCGATCCTGGTCGTAGTCGACGTCGCCGTACCGGACTGCCTCCCACATGTGCAGCACCTGAAGTCTCACCTTCATCACCGCAGCCCACTCAACATAGTTGGTCTTGGTGAGGGTAGGCCACCCACCACCGGGGCCAACGTCCCTGGCAACAGCCTGGTACCCGTGGTAGCCACGGTACCGGTCCGGGGAGAGAGAGCCACGCTGCCTACGATGGCCGTGCTCTTCCTCGACCCGTCCACCGCCGTGCCGGTTGCCCTCGTGTCCGACACGGCCGTGTGCGCACTGCTCCTGGCGCTCGAGCCAAGCGTTGGCTCGGCGTGCAGCACGCTCGTCCCACTCGGGGAAGTCCTGCTCGCGGTCCAGTTCGGCGTCCAGCCGCGCTGCAGCCTCCCGTAGACGTATGGCCTCCAGTGCCCGCTCTTCGCGGGTTGCGTGGTTGGGGTCGCGGTTCCCTGCACTCGGAGCGCCGCCGTCGCCGTGCGCGCCTCCTCCAGGAGCGTCGCCGGGCTCGTGGGCGCCTCCTCCAGGAGCGTCGCCGGGCTCGTGGGCGTGCGCAGCTGCCCACTACGCCGCTCGCCCTCGCCCTGCCTGCCTCTCCAACTGCTCAAGGTCCGGGTCGGCACTGTCATCAGCAGAGATGGAGCTGCTGTGACTGCCGCGCAGGTCCTCAACCTCCTCTGCGGCTGCACGCGCTGCATCCGCAGCTGCTGCTGCCTCCACCTCCGCTCTGGCTGCTGCCAGCTCCGCTTGGGCAGCCTCGACGCCCTCGCTGCCGCTGCAGCGATTGCCGCCGCCGCTCGCCTGCGCTCCTCTGCCATGGCGAGGTCGGCCTCCTGCCGACACCGCGCGCTGGAAGCGGCCGAGTGCTGAGACTGCCCTCCTGTGGTCATGGCGCACTGCTGCACGAGGGGCAGAGGCTGCCAAAACAGCTGCTGCTGGCTGCTGGGGCTGCTGCGACGCAGGGAGCTCGACTGGAGAAGGGATTGAGCAGGAAATGCTCAGGCTACAGGATAGTACGGCTCCGATACCACTTGTTAGTCTCTGGATCCTTGCTCTAGGTGTGAGCAGGATCCTTACTCTCATCGAGAGGATAGCACACAGAGATCTCAGAGTTGAGGCAATTTTCTGGGTTTATTTCTCACACCATGCTATGCCAACCTTAGGGGTTGGGGATACATATTTATAGGCTGCTAACCAGCCAAGCATATGCTAAGATGCTAGTCTAAGATGCTGTCCTAGATGCTGTCCTAGATACTAGTCAAGATGTTGTCCTTAAAATGCTAACTGTTGTCCTAAAAGCAGTCAAGGATGCTTTCACAAAGGACACAAGGACACAAGGACCATGTGCTCTTGCAGCACACACACACAGGGACTTATCCATCAGAGGGGACCAACAAATGATATCGGAGCCATACATCGTCGCTGCGCTTAACCATTGGCGATGGCTGACAACGTTACTTCGCCGGCCGGGCAAAGGGACCGATGCCTCAAGGAGCAAGGATGTGGGAAAGGAGCAGTCCCTGGTCACCCAGCCTCGGCATGAGACCGTGGTGCGCACGGTGTGGTAAGTCAGTGGAAATTCTTAGCCACAACTCACCCACACCAACTACGACAAGTGGACGGTGCTGATGAAATGGAAGTGTCCGACAGCTCTGGATAGCGATTGAGTCAGGCACCGACGTGGAGGATGACGAGGTGGGCACAATGGAGGCACTGCTCTCGTCCACACCGGTGGAGTACCACGAGGCGACTGGAGTGAAGGGCACGGCGATGGAGGCCTCGGAGATGCTTGTCTCCTTCCGCGTCGGCTTGGACCGCGCGAGGAAGGCGAAGGCGCAGCAACTGCGCTAGGAATTCGACGACCTCAAGTTTCGCTCTGGCGAGGCCGTGAAGGACTTCGCGCTCTATTTGCAGTCCATGGCTAGCCAGCTGGCCACCTTCAGCGAACCGATGGATGAGGAGGACATCGTCTTCATGTTGCTGCACGTCTCGATTGAGACCATGTTGGACCTATCCACCCTCTCACTTAAGGATGTGACAAGCCGGCTATGGGTGGTGGAGGACCACAATGGCTACATAAATGTGTAGTTTCCTTGCTACTGCAGTGTAACTTTCTTGCAACTGCAGAACAACTTCTTAGCAGTTAGGTAGGGCTGAAGAGTTGACACAAGTCAAGGTCTTCTCCTAGGAATTTTCTAGTAAAACCCGTAGGGCTGTAAGTTATAGTCACTTTCAACTATAAATAGAAGGCAAAAGCATCGGCCTGAGGCAGTTTAGTTGTGCTACATTTAGAGGGTTTTTCAGGCTTTAGCCAATCCTGATTTTTTATTCTATCTCTGGCCAAAATTAGTGTGTGGATGTGGTGGTGAGTTTGCTGCTCACCTATGCAGGGAAGAGAGGGGCCAACAGTAATTGCAATAGGACGAGCTGCTGCTTCTCTCTCGGCTTTTCAATCCTGATCTCAAAATCTTGTCAAAAAAATCCTGATCTCAAAAGGTACTAAAATCCTAGCAGAATTAATTAACCATGCAAACAGGCAGGTTGTAAGTGCAAAGAATCTTCCGTGAAAGTTTCAGATGTTAAGTTATTGCAGGTTGGAAGGAAACTAGCTGGCAAGCATCCAATGAGCTAGCCTTTTACATTGTCTTCTGCATCGAGTCGTGGCTTACCTAGAATGTTCTTTGACTAATCCCGTGTGTGGCGTCACTAGCGTAGTGACGTGCCTCCAATTGATGTCTATCTTTCATATCTCAACATTTTGGATGAAAATGACAGGGAAGTTCTGTAGATATATGTTTAAGTTAAAAGGATTTATTAGATGAAATTATGTTTAGCAAATTAATATTTTTAGGATATAATGGCTACACCGATATACCATGGAAAATAGTAGCTCTAAGAGCAACTCCAATGGTTTTGTATATCTTGTTTGGCAAAATTAGGAGTTTGCTAAGTCCCAAACAAATATGACAAAGATAAAAACAGTTATCTCCAACGGTTTGTCATTGTTCACTTTGCAAAATGGAATTTGTGGCAAAAAAGAAACCCGGCGGTGCGGGAGGGAAGAGCACACGGGGGAGTAGCGTGCGAGACGGAATGTCAAGTCGATCGCGAGCTTGCATATATACCAATCCATCCTAGAATTTTACCAAGTTAACAAAAATGCAAAGACCATTTGTCAAACAGTTAAACAAGAGTTTTGTAGATTTTTTTACAAAAACAAGAATGCAAAATCCATTTATAAAACTGTTGGAGTTGCTCTAAGGCCTGTTTAGAAGGAACCCTTAATAATAATAGCAAATGATTGAATTTTTATGGTAGTACGACCGGCAATATACTATGTGGTACGCAGCCTGACCCACTGTCACCGGTTCCTTCCCGTCCCTCTTGCGTTTGGCTTAGGCTTTGGTCCATTGCAACATATCGGAGCTCAAAATCTTGGCATAACACACCTTGATGTGGAAAGTGTGGATGGAAGGGTAAGGGCTTAAGGCTTGGCCGGTGTGACCAAAGCTAATGATAGTGATATTCGTGGGTGCCTCACTGCTTATTCCGTGCGTTATTGACTTCCACTTTACGGGATCCTTCGCGTAAAAGTCGTATCCATATTCCCTGGAAGAGTGATGGCAACGTTCCCGATGCTACATCAGTTTTGAATGTGTCTTGTTCATCGACCGCCTCTTGACACTCTTGCTGATTTTTTATGAGGTTTTATCTTTTAGTGTTGTTGTGTCATACTGCACAGGGATGCTTGACCTTCTTGAAATTAAATATGGATATGGTGAAGTTGAGGTTGTTGTGTTGTGGACTTCAGCATAGCTCTTTGCAACGATGATGTTTAGCAATCTCATTTGGGCCGTGTTAGTTTTCCCTAGAAGTGTATGTAGTAACTTTGAGGCTTAGGTTTTGATCCTTTGCAATAAGTTGAAGCTAATAATCTTGGCATAGCACACCTTGATTTGGCAAGTATGGATGGAAGGCTAAGCAGTTAGTCTTGGTCTGTTGACCGAAGCCAATGATAGCGATGTTCGTGGGCGCTACACTCCCTACCCTTCAACTTTGTAGGATTCTTCAGGTGAATGCCCTATCCATATTCCCTGGACGAGCGAAGGCAACACTCCCAATGTTGCATCAGTTTTGGAGGTCTTGTTCATCGATTGCCTCTTGGCACTCTTGCTGATTTTCATTGAGGCTTTATCCTTTAGTGTTGTTGTGTCGTACTGCACATGCATGCTTCATGTTCTTGAAAGAATGGATATGGTGAAGTCGCGGTTGGTATGTTGTGGAGTTTGGCATAGCTCTTTGCAACAATGATGTTTAGCAATCTCTTTTGGGCAGTGTTTAGTTTTCCTATAGGTTTAATGTTGGGACTTTGAGGCTTAGGCTTTGGTCCTTTGCAAGAAGTCCAAGCTGAAAATCTTGGCGGCAAGTGTGGATTGATGGCTATGGGCTTAAGGCTTGGCCAGTGTAACCAAAGCCAATGATAGTTGATAGAGAAGTCTGTTGGTGTCGCACTCCCTATTCGGTGTGTTATTGAGATGTCATCCCTTTTACTTTGCAGGATTCTTCGGGCGAATGTTCTATTCATATTCCCTAGACGAGCAACAACAATGCTCCCGATGCTGCAACGGTGTCGAAGGTCTTGTTCACTGACCGCCTCTTGGCACTCTTTGCTGATTTTCGGTGAGGCTTTTATCTTTTGGTGTTACTATGTCATACTGCACAGGGATGTTTGACTTTAAGAATGGATATGATGAAGTCGAGGTTGCTGTGTTGTGGGGTTTGGCCTGGCTCTTTGCAACAATAATGTTTAACAACAATCTCCTTTAGGCGATGTTAGTTTTCCATATAGGTGTATGTTCAGACTTTAAGGCTTCGGTTTTGGTCCTTTGCAAGAAATCGGAGCTACTCTGCTTCGCTTTTGAACTCCGCAACAATGACAGGTTGGGCTGGTCGTTTGGGCTATACTATTGATGTTAGGGATTTTTTTGCTGGTTATTCTTTAGTTAATCATACAAATGTAACGTTTTATTTAGGTCTAATTTTTTATAAACTGAATCAACGCTTTCTCTACTCTAACTGAAAGACAGAATTAAAAGACAGAGCTCCTATCAATACGTTCAGGAAAAAAAAACACATGCATGGTTAGCACGGAAATGCATTGAGCTGTCAAATGATCTGCAAGGATCTACAGCTCTTGTACTACCCTCCAGGGATGCCATGACGGTGAATGGCTCATCTGCCTGATGTGCCCGTACGTGGATCACCTTTTTTCATTGCTCGTCTTGGTCATCTCTTAAGTAAATCTTACTTGGCAAAGCCAAGCCCGACCGGTGTCCCAGCGACTCCCTGTATAAGCAGCAGCAGCAACAATAACAAACGCTTGCCTACGTTCCCCGGCCGTTTAATTTGTTGTGCCAAAAGCCTTGATCAGTCATCCAGGCAAACACTTTCTTGGCCCTCCACGGCCACATGAACCGCTTGAAATGTCTCTGCTGGTTGGCGTCACAGAGGCAGTTACATGTCCACATGCGAAATATAGTTGAAAATTGTGGGACTATATATATGTTGGCGTGCACCAAATTGATTTCAGTGGAGTGCGTGCATACGTTTTACCAAAAATGAATGCCACCTAAAAACGTATGCTGGAATTGTTTGTTGGGCAATCTTCATGATGTCTTTGCCGATGTGTACGGTTGGAATACCGTACTCCCACCATCCCAAAAGAATGCCATTACAGTTCTTGTCTAAGTTCACTAAGTTTATTTAAAAAAAGAGTTACCAATATTATATCACTAAATAAGCGCAATTATATTCACCACGAAATATAGTTTCACTATGATATATACTATGTCTAAATCTATAGTAAAAACAATGCTTCTAGAAAACTGAAAACATCTTATAACTGATGAAGTTGATAACATCCATTAGCAAACAAAAAAAGATATACATGTGTAGTCTATAGAATATCTTACGTCAACGTCAGCAAAAGATTCCAATAAAAAAAGGCCCCTTTTTTTATTTCAAGGTTCAAACTCCTTTTGGATTGCTCGACTACGCTCGTTTTTTTTACAAAAGGCGCTTCCTTAGAGCTTGTTGGGATAGTAATAGGTACTGAAAATAGTTAAAACTAGCCCTGGTGTTCATCAAAACAGAGGTCCAACCCTCGAACTGGAGTAGTTGTTAGCTAAATTTAACTGTTTTTGGTTTTTTTTTTCCAAAACTTGTAGGTACATCTAAATATGGCCTTAGTCTCACGTAAGTTATATATGGATATGTATGGTAGGGTATCGCCAGCTAATTTGAATTGATGCTGAAATGAGCCACTCCACGCGTCTGCATCTCCTAGCTCACGTGAAGTTTTCGCACACGGCATTCGATCCCTTAACTGTCACCCTAGCTTGAGGGGCCTCTTCTATCCACGGAACAGGAATTTTTGCAGGGACCCATTGCTCTGACTTATGCTCTACTAGCTAGTAGTAGCATCTGTTGAGCCACGAGGTCGCCTGTGTTACCGGCTCGTTTAAAGGCGAAAGATCGAGAGGAATATGGACGTCGTCGTCGTGGCCACATACGGCTGGCATGGCTAGCTCATCTCCAAGAAACGTATACTAGTACTCCGTATGATCTAGGTCTTTGGAGTGACGGAAACAGAGAGACATTTTCCTAGCTAGCTGCATTTCACTTTCCTAGCTAGCCGTAATTAGCACGTACGAGCACCACGACGTTTCTTAATTAGAGCAGACAGGAATCAAAGACTCGATCGGTAACAGTTTCTTGATCGCTTAATTAATTATTATTTAGTAATTAGCAAGAACAAATCTGCTAGGGGCTCACGAGGGAGGATGATCGTCGATGGTTGTTTGCTGTGCGTACCTGGCCGAAGCGGAAGTGCTCGGCGGCGACGGCTAGCGGCACGGCGGCGAAGAGCGGGAACAGCTTCGTGCCCAGGAACACCTCCCGCAGCTGCGCCGCCACGCGCCGCACCCGCGACCCCGTCGCCGACGCCGTCCTTTCGTGCTCCGCCGCCAGACGCCCCGACGACGTTGACGTCGCCATCGTCTCCTCCTCCTCTTTGGAGGCGGCGGCCAGCAGCCCGGTCTCTAGGAGCAGGTCGCCTGCTGCGCCGACGTCGCCGCTGTTGGGAGACGCCATGGTGGTGCCCCCACAACAATCGGTAACAGACCGAATTGAACGACGCGTTCGAGCAGCAATTGCGTTAGTGAATCTATACGGGCCAAACGTGGAGTGGCGAATGAAGGGAGACCTGAGTAGCTGTGATGGGCTGCACGGAGCACATATCTTCTTCTATAAACGAACCACGTCACCCGCTTATCTATTAGACGTTCGATCGAGCGTCAATGCGATCTGGTCCGTCCAATTGCGGATCGGTTCGGGCTTCGGCCCGTTAGTCGCCCGTTAAGCTGGATAACCGGGCGCTCGCGAATCGTCGCCTCCGCGAGGCCAGGACCGACACCGCCGCTTCCTCCGGCTTCCTCTCCCGCCCCCGATACACGCGCGGCACTGCACCGGGCGGGACCGCTAGGCGGCGCGAGCAGGGCTCGCCGGTTGCCACTCCCTGTCCCTAGCGCGGCGGCGCAGCCGCGCGGCCGGGTCGAGCACAGCCCACGGCGCCGGTCGCGCACGGCCATGCCCCCCTTCCGGCCCTCCCCCCGCGAGTGACGCAGGCCGGCGCGCCGCACCCGCTGTTGCCGCCGTGTCCCGAGACGCACTTCCCCGATACGGCCGGCGACAGGCCCCGACGGTGACCACGTTCAGGCGACGCGGCGCGCCCGCACGGGGCGGCGGCAGGCCCCTACTCCCCCCGTGCCAGCGTGTCCCCACAGTTGGCCGGGGGCGGTGGCAGCGACTCCCTGGTGACCGGCCCCTCCCCCCTCTCTCTGTCCTTGCCTTCCGTCTGTATCCTCTTCTTTCTCTATTTTGTAGTGATTTTATTTGATTTTTTGGAGGCCAAATTAGCATCCTCTGAGATCTCGCTTCCTCTAAACCCAGCTCAAAGGTTGGATTACTTGTTCGTTAGTATATACTTGGCGATTTCTGGTTGGATGCAGCTCAAAGGCTCTACCCATCAGGATTTCACTGTCCTTCCTGCTGAACGGGCTTGATTTCCTGGGGAGGTACTGTTGTTCGTGACTGATATTGATTCTCGACTGAAATTGATATTTTTTGTGTTATACGTATTACTTTTGTGTGTGGTAGACTTAAAATTATAGATCTTGTGAGAAGAGGGTCATAATTTTGAATTCTTTAAGTGGTGTTCTTTGCTGTCTATAACATGGCAAATACCAGTAAAATGCTCTGTGATTGGAATGCTGCCACTGCATTTGTCTGGAATGATGTAGGGAATGATATAGGTTGCCTGATGAAACAGCAGAGCGAGAGGATGGAGTTTGATGTGCTGTTGAAGTCCCACCAAGTGTAGTGGGATTTTGATTTGTCTTAGTTCTCTGTCACTTTATTTACTTGATTAAAATGTCTGAAGCCTGAGGAGATATATGTTATGTATATTCAGCGCTTCTCTGCTGATATCGCTCTGAATGTTCCTTCTTACCTCTTTTGTGTCTTCTTTACCTCTTTCTCTCCTAAAATAATGCCATTGCTTTGGTTCATCTTAGGTCTGCATAATAGGGACTTATGAAGTGCTGCTGTTCTTTTCTGATATACAGTTGTCATATTAAGTTTTTCGTAGTAAGTATTTTTTCCCCAAGGTAAGAGAGAAAATTATGCTCATTCTTCGCACCGTGTGAACTCTTCCGAACTGAAGTTCAGTTGATCATGATTACTAGATATAGTCCCGTGTTGTCTAAAGCCACGCTGTTACCATCCTGCTAAGTTCTTTGTCCCTCTGTTCAGTATTGTGTCTACAATTTTATTTGGCTCACTATAATGGATTTTTAGATATATTAATTAATTTTGCATAGTCCATTCATACCTTGAAGAAAAGCTTTTGTCCACATTAAATTATATACACAATAATATTTTTATCCTTTCTTCTATGAGTCTGTCGGATTTGAACTTCACTGTTTTATTTATTTGGAAAAATCAGTTGTGATGCTTTCTCAGACTGATTGATTATTGTAACACTAAATAGGCCAATAAGCTACAGAAGCCCCTGTTCAGAATTCCCGGCTAATGTTCTCACTCCAGTGACATTATGATTATTCCCATGCAAAATCAACCAATCTGATAATCTAAGCTATATAACACTATTCAACCACCCTAAGTGTGTATGCACTATTTCTGCATGAAACAATGCACCAAGAAAAATATTTCAGTTATCCTTAATTCACATACTTAACCATGTTCATAAAGATGTTACTTGCAAGTAATACTTGGTGGGTTCTCATCGTAAGTGTACAAAGTGGATTTTGAACATTTTGCACATAGGTGGCCGAACACTGGCCCAGATTCAGTGTAGGGAGCGGCAAAGCCGCGCTGTTTTCTAGTATACATCTGAAAGCAACTGAGCCTCCGCTCCAAAAAAGGAAGAAAAAACATTTAATTTAGAGTAAATTTAACGGGCATTTTAAATCTCTTCCCGAGTATTTATTCTGGTCCTAGTAGTAGTATTTGAAAATTACACACTCGGCTCTCTGATTTTGCCACTACTTCTCATACCTCTTTTACAGGCGTTTTTGAACCCCTTATATCCTATATTTAAAAGACTACACACTCAGCTCTCTAAATTCATCCTTAATTATTTTTTCTCTAAATTATAAAATATATGCTCCTTCCCCTAAACTTGTTTTATGTTGTTCATCCTCAAAACTTGCAAATTGATAAGTTCGACAACCTTGCTCCCACTCTCTCTTACTAAGGGTCTGTTTGATTTCTAGAACTAGGGACTAGGAACTATCCAGGATCACTAGCACCAATTAGTCTCTCAAGAGAAACTAGTGAACAAAGGATTATTAGTCTTTCTTTTAGTCTCTATATTTAGCAATTTAAGGGTTACAAGAGACTAAAAATTAGTCCCTAGTCCTTAATACTATTGGAGCCAAATGGGGTCTAAGCGATCTCATCTTTTTTCTATGTACCATTTGATGCTATGCAGCCCTTCATGGTAAGCAGCCGGTGTTAGCTAATGTGACGAAAAGTGGTAAATTTTTAAAAGAAGTGATCTTTTAATGTTACATAGCTAAGAATGTATCTTTTGATGGTACATAGCAAAAGAAGGTATGCACCCAAATTCTCCTCTCTTTTTGTTGAGGGAATCACACACTATCTCTCTTTTTTTCAGAAATATATCACACACTATCTCCTATTTTTTTTTTTTTTTTGAGAAACATCACACACTATCTCCTGTCCAGGCCACAGTTGTTTAGTTCGCTATTTTGGGCTTGTGGCCTGGCCCAACTAAAACACCAGCCGTGGCCGCCGCCCGAGCACGCCCTCGTCGCCGGACCCTCCCTCCTCCACTGACCTCCGCTAGCTCCTCCATAAACGCTTGCACGAGCCGCCTCTGCATCCCGCTCGCTAGGCCACTGCAGCGGCGCCGCCGCCGGCACAGCTCCGTGGCTGCCAAGGGCTCGTTGCGTTTCTCAAGTCAGAGAGCCGGCAATTCCTTCTCGCCGCTGCCTTCTCCCTGCTCCGGCGATGCAGCGGATTTCGCTGCGACTCCTGCGCTCCGCCGCCTCCACCACCTCCTCCTCCCTCCGCGGCCTGGCAGTGCCCCGCGGCGGCTGGCCCGCCCGACCGGCGCTGCAGCCTGCGGTGCGAACCGCGGCGCCGGCCGACCTCGCCCGGGGGCCGCCACGGAGGGGCTACTCCCAGTTCGCCAGCGGGTTCACCCCGCTGAAGCCGAAGCCGCTGGGATCCATCCTCGACATCGAACGCGCCAAGGGCCTCTCCCCCGAGCACCTCGTCGCCGCCTGGGATGACGTCGGTCCCCACCCCCCCCTCACTAGTCATTTGATTATTTCATTCGTTTTTTGAGTGTTATATAATAGAATTGAGGAGATCCCCGCTGCCGATAAGCATCAAATTGTGATACTCTGTCGTGCATGCTCGGTAGTACTTGAATGTTATTTTAAGCACTGTGCCTGAAACGAATTTTGTGTTGTGAGGGTATGTGAAATTGTGAATGCTCTGTTAAAAGGAAGAAATGAAAGGATGTAAACGTCCATTCCAACCTGCACACCTTTTCAATTGCAAATGATTTGATAATGTGGAAGTTTGGACTTAAATTATTGCTAATGGAAGAACATTTCAGCCAAGCACCCAAGTAGATTTATTTCTATGGCAAAATTCGCCATTAGGATAAACTGTGCTCTCAATGGTTGTGATGTGGCCTCCACATCATCGTTCTAGTTACATATTTGTGTTTCAAGGATATCAGTATTTGACAGCATTTCTCCAAGTGTCATGTGACTCTAGTTGCATCTCTGATTTTGCTTGTTTGGATCATATAGTGATGGGATTGAACAACTTGGTAGTATTCATTGGAACATTAAACTGGATTAGCACTATACTTTTTAAACAATGCATTTTGTTATGGCTTCGATTGTAGAATTTGGTGCTATAACCAACATCAGAGAAACATAGGATACAGCTGGCATTGTAGTAATAATCAGCGTGATCCTTAAGAACCATACTTTTGAGCCGTAGGATGCATACATGATTTTCATGTGTCCGTGCATGTGTATGTGTGTTGAGAGATATTCTCAGATCTTTTAAAACTAATATATTCAGAAGGATAACATTGTGGTTTCCAAATCTCTTATTTGGCCTGTTTAACCCCAAAAGAAAGATCAGGAACAATAATTTTGAATGTAATATGGAATTGGTAATGTTTATTAAACTATTTCGTTCTTCTGCATCGGTCATGCAGGCTTTTGTATTTGTCCTGATGTTTTGTGTCTGTGACTTGTGCTACTCTTCCTTTTCTTGAATATTAGTATCATTTAGGAAGGGGTCATATAGGCGCATCTATGAAAGCGAAGCTTTACCATCTCTTGGAACAAAGATCCGCTTCATGGTATTTTTCTTCAACTTTGAGCTACTGGTTGTAGAGTTTGCATTACCATGATTGTGAATTTTCTAATCTAATTTTGTTTGTATTTTAGCCGTCACTTTGTTATTCCTTTGTGCAAGGGGAGTGGATACACCACTATGTTCATGCAAGGTAGTGCTCAGTTCTTTGGTAAATATTCATAATTTTGATTAATCATTTTTTTTTCATATTTTCCCCACTGGATATAGCACTAGCATTACACTCCCTCCATTCCAAATTATAAGATGTTTTGACTTTTCTAGATACAAGAAAAGCCTAAACGTCTTATAATTTGGAACAGATACCTTTGTTCATTCTTAAACTGTTCCCCTTTATGGCCTGTTTGGTTGCCCAGGAATGGTCACCTGGAACGATTCCTAAGCCAGAACGATTGTCTAATTTGTATAACCTTGATCAGTAATTTCTGGCCTCATTCCATCCTAACCGAACAGGCCCGTTGTGCTTGTGTAACTGCCTACTTTTGTGTTACATATTTTGTTTACTTTGTAATGGACCCTTAAAATACGCCTTGTCATACAAAGTGTAGAATTACGAAGCTGAATACTGATATGATATTGACATCAGCATTATTGTTTTTCTTTTTGTGCTTACATCAAGATAAGTTTTTTTTATACTTTATCAATCATCCTTCATGTATTGCACCAAATTTGATGCACAAATCTGTGGTCAACTATAACTAAATAACACAAGTTGCATGATATGTGCACTAGTTCTGCCCATTTAACCTAAATGTTCATGGTATTAGTATTATCAGGGTATCGTAATAATTTTTGAGGTGCCACTTTTGAACAGGAGGCAAAAGGCAATAACTATGTAAACCTTTCCACTTAAGAAATACAAAATGGCCTGTTTGGGAAGCATATAGTAGTAAGTTTGTGTGAGACGCAAAAACCATTTTCACCACATCCTATTTTTGAGTTCACTGTAGTAGCTGGCCTAATTTATTTCCACGAGTTTGTTAGAATTCTCACTGTTTGCTTTTGCAATCTTTTGGACTTAATTTTTCCTTCTTTTGCTATACAATGTCCCAGTCCAGATGCCATACATAATCTTCACAGGACTTGAAGACTATAAAGCACGAGGCACTCAAGCAAGTCCTTACTACACAGTCACTCATTACAGAGTTTGCAGAGACCAAGGACACGGTGCTTATTCGAGGAGATGTTGTTTTCACCAGCAAACTAACTGATTCAGAGGCAAAGACTCTTCTAGAGACAGCTCACTCGTTCTACCTGAATGATGTGAGGTACAGACTTGTGGAGCGCTTCAACAAAGAGACTCAGGATTTTGAGTTTGGGGATGTCCTTCAAGTGCTTGACATGCCAACCATGTGACCTAGCTTATTTCCCAACCAATAGCAAACTCCTAGTGCACACTGATTTTCTGTCTACCTCAAATCCTCAATTTAGCACGGGAGACTGCTTTCTTGCATCATCAGAGGCAGTATTATGGAAGTACTGGATTTCATACTGCCTTAGCTCACCGAGCATTCTGTGTCGATTTTGTTGCACTGATTACACCATTAGAAAATTTTGCTGATTGCTGTAAGCAGATGAGGATTTTCAGGCAGGACACATTCGCTATATATTTTCTGTTGTATTATTGTACACATTAGATCCAATAATAACATTTTTAGCATCTCGATGTATTTGCCTTTAATTAATAACTTGGTGGAACTCGAAGACTTGAAGCAATTTGTTTGTGGGCTTGTGGCTAACGGATGGCAGATCAAACAAAAGATCAGCTTGGGTTAGTGCTGAAGTCACCTAGTTTTATTGCGGAAATTAGCAGATACCTTTGGTGCTTCGGAGTTAGATTTAGCTTTTGTTGATGGGAAAGAAGGGTTGTTGCTGTTCTAACTTCAGGTTTTGTGATATGGCGCCAAATGCAGTTAGGATGAATTTTCTGATGGTTGGTCGCGCATCTTCAGGAGTCTCTTTTAAACTCACTTCTAAATTATTATCTAGAGTGATTTAAAAAAAATGGGTCTTAATATATTTTATCCTCCAGCATGTTCTCTTTATCTTAGTGCACACTTAGAGTTAATTGTGCTCTTTAGAATAGATGTTGTCTATCTTAGGGATCTAATTTAAGATGCTATTGGAGGATATTTTCTTCACCAAAGTTTCTAATCCTAAAAGTAGACTCTTGGAGAGAATCTGTGGGTGAAAGTAGCCAAACTGATTAGCGGAGATGCGACGAAAGGAGGCAGCCTAACTAGACTTTCCGCCACATGTGGCATTTATAACTGCAACATCATATTTCTTATATGATACTAAACTTTATTTGATCGTCGGCTAGAAGTCCATCTGGCTAAAGGGAGCGGCACGTAAAGAAGGCACTACCACAGTGCCGCTGTGAGACGGGGACGCAGCCGGCGACATGGAAGGGCCAGGGCTAATAAGCGCGGATGGCGATGCAGGAACTCGTAGTGGTTTTCAACGGAGCCTTCGGGAAGGAGATGACGCCCTCGGACGCCTGCTGCGTTGAGAAGCAGCCCAGTGGAACTTTCGTTCCTTAACCTCTGCAGCCGCCGCCGACGGATATAATGATGACGCCGTCAGGAAGGTGATGACACGGTCGCCACCGTCGCCGGTCCAAGGCGCAATGCCTGGACAAGGGGGTTTTCACCCAAAATGCCATCGCCCGGAGCCGGCATCGCCGTGACTAGCATCATCCGTCGACCCACCACCCGGTGGGGAGAACAATCGCCACCGCCCATGTCGACGCCTGCGCCACCACAATGTCGTCCTACAACCCAGCATCGTCGTTGGGGAGGATGAGCACGTCGTGCTCCCTGGCACGCCGTCGGGGCGCAGGAGGGCCGAGGGGAGGGAGCTGGCGTGCTCTGCCCGTCGCCGCGGCCTCAACCCTAGGCCTGGCCAGACTCCGGCCGCGCCAAGGCCGAACCCGCGCACGGAGGCGCTCCCTGGCGCCGCCGCCATGGCTCAGGAGGGCCTACAGGAGGGGGCTGGCTGGCACTGCCCGTCGCCGCCGCCTCAACCCAAGGCTTGGCCCGCCACCAGCCGCACCGAGGTCGAGCCCGCGCACAGAGGCGCCCCCTGACACCGTCGCACGACGTAGGAGGGCGGAGGGGAGGGGGCTGGCCGGCTCGACCCGTCGTCACCTCCCTCAACCCTCGGCCCGTCCTGCCACCGGCCAATCAGGCCGGCCCCGGTCGTGGAGTGCCGGGTCCGGCCGCCGGGAGGCCGACACCGGCCGCGGAGCGGCCGCCGGCGCCGGAGAGGAAGGAGGGAGGGAGGAGGGGGAGAGAGAGAGGAAGAGGGAGAGAGAGGGAGGGAGAGAGGCGTCGAAGGGGAGGGCTGGCCACGGGACCGCCGGCGGCGCCCACTGACCCTAGCCGCCGCCGCCAAGGCGCGGCTAGGAGAGCAGGCCCGGGACCCGATTCGGAAGGGCAGAGGCCGAATCTGGCAGCCAGCTCTCTGGTCGAGGTGCCTTGCACCTCCAGGCTGGGAGCCATGGCGCCGTCGCCTGTCGCGGCGCGGGCGAACCAAGGGAAGGAGCTGGCCGGCATGGCCCGAAGCCACCGCCATCAACCCTAGGCTACCCCACCGCCGGCCACTCTGGCCGAACCAAGTCGGAGCTGCCGCCGCCGCAGCAGCACCGAGGAGCCGGGCCGCATGCACACGCGCATCCTGGCGCCGCCGCCACGGCGCGGGCAAGCCAAGGGGAGGGGCTGGCCGGCGAGGCTCGACGTCGCCGCCGTCAACCCTAGGGTCGCGCCCACCACCGGCCGATCCATCCGAACCAAGCATGGAAGGGCAAGATCCGGCCGCGGGGGGGTGGGAAGGGGGGGCGGATCCGGCAGAGGAGGTGCCGAATCCGCCGCACCGCCGGCCGGCGGCCACTGACGACGGAGAGGAAAGGGGGTGAGGAAGGAGGGGGAGGAGAGGAGGCATTGGGGTAAACAAGGGTTAGGAGGTGCGGGGAGGCGCCTTTTTGAGCCCTCCCCGCTGGCCGCTGCCGCCGGCGAGGAGGAGCGGCGGTGGCGGCCCTACCGGCGGCTAGAAGGAGGGGGGCTTAGGCGGTGGCGAGGAGGCCCTCGGGTCGTCCCCAGGAGAGGCGACGCCAGTGGAAAGGGTAGTCTGTAGAGTTGATTTGTTTCTTTGCAAATCATTTTTCTTTTAACCTGTGAAGAAGAGGAATCAATGGCGTTGGTTGCAAGAGAGGGACGGTAGTAGCTTAATTCGGCCGAGATTCAGAGAAGAGATGCCCACTCTGCAGCATGGGTGATCGATCAAGTGATGAGCATGGAAGTTTTGGGCCAAGTCAGTCGTTTAGTTCTCCAAACAATTTGAATATACCAGAAATATATGGCTTCGTGTGCCCACCTGTTAAATGCCAATTAGCTGGCGAAGAAAAACTTCTCTCTCCTTTAATGAAAGGCCGGGGCTGATGCCCTTAATATAAACTCAAAAAAGAAAAACTTGTCTCTCAATCATTCAGTTAATAATCCTTTAGTAGGTAGCTGGTTCGGCCTTGTGTGTGATCGAGCACCGTCACCTAAAAGGCCGCCAGAATCACATGAGAGTCACGTACCGATGAGTCGCAAAGGAGGGGAAATACAGCTCAGAAAATCAGCTCCACTCCTGCCTGCGCTGCGTGTTGCATCGAGTAACCACCGATCCAAGAAACATATGCAAACTGCTCTCACATGCACCTTTGTCTGATGGGTGATTGGGTGATAAGGGGCTTTGCAGAGATCGTCGGAAGTATATACTTGTTCGCCGGAATCCGGCTGGAAAAGGACCAGGCCAGGGGCGAACGCGTAGAGCAGGCGAGGAGCCTCTGAGGCTATAAAAACCTGGCTCCTAGCCACCCGTTTCATTCGAGTAGTGCTCGGCCTACTGCTGTACGCCATGTATCTACCGAGTGCCAAGAGATCTTTGTTTCATCTCCTTTTGCCGGCCACCAGTTGCTAGCTTTGCCTGCCACTTTGCACGTTCTGGCCGGCGCCTGTGTGCTTCCATTCCATCCGTCGGTCGGCAGCAAACTAAAGCTAGCTAGCGTCTGTCGATCGATCATGGCGTCTGCTCTGATGCTGATCCTGTTCTGCGCGGCGTCGTCGTGGGTGGTGCTCGCGGCAGCGGCGCAGAACTACAGCGCCATCTTCAACTTCGGCGACTCCATCACGGACACGGGCAACCTGTGCGCCAGCGGCAGGCCGTCGCAGATCACGTTCACGCAGCCCCCCTACGGCCAGACCTACTTCGGCACGCCGACGTGCCGATGCTCCGACGGCCGCGTCGTCGTCGACTTCCTCAGCGGGTTTCATTTCAACATTCCATTCGATCGAGACGTGTAATTGTGCTCATTGCTGAAGACGCATCCATCCATACATGATGGCACATCATTGCAGGCACCCAGTTCGGTCTGCCGTTCCTGCCGCCGTCCAAGTCGAGCAGCGCGGACTTCAAGCAGGGCGCCAACATGGCGATCACGGGCGCGACGGCCATGGACGCTCCTTTCTTCCGCTCGCTGAACCTCTCCGACAAGATCTGGAACAACGGGCCCATCAGCTTCCAGCTCCAGTGGTTCCAGCAGATCGCCACCGCCGTCTGCGGACAAAGTAAGATCGTCGTAGTATATATGATGATCCCTCCTCTCCTGCTATTATTGTTATGATACTATCTGTGACAGAACCGATCAATTTATTAGGGTATAAATACGTAATTCGTCATTAGGACGGTCAACTACATGATTGAGACCTAATAAATCCGGTAGTCATACCGAAATCTCGAAGCATTTCAAACATTTCCAGCACGACCAAGATCGTAATGAGTTTAGCGTTCACCATTCACAACGTACATAGTTCGCACATAGTTTAAAACATCGGAGTTCAAAATAAGTTATTACATACCAAGTTTAAATTCAAAATAAAGCGAAAGCGGTTTAGTTTAAATCCACACACACTTAGTTCAAATACAGTGCCAGTTTCTTGATCAACATCCAACAAAAGCATTAAGTAGAGAAGAGTGACCATGCCCAAGGTCTAGTCATCTCTCAAGACGGGATAGAAGCAGTTCTGACAATAGCCATAAAACATCTCACCATCTGCAAAAACATGGAAAATAAAACCCTGAGTACGAGAATGTACTCAGCTAGACTTACCCGTCATAAACTAAAAATAAAATTGACTCCAAGGAGTATGCAAGGCTGTATAAGTAGGATAGCTGACTAATCAATTGCGGAGAAACTTGCATTAAGAAAACACTTATTAAGAACCTTCTAGCAATGTATTTTAATCTGGTTAACCTTATCATGCTACATTAGTACCTGTACTAAACAAGCATGGTAATAATTATTCAACAAGAATAGTAACCAATTCCGGTTAAGTATCTTTCAACCTCAACAGCTCAACCATCTCATCTCTTGTTCAAGTTTGTACTACGATGCCGCAGCTCAAGTCAAGTGTTCATTGTCCAGGAACGATGGCGATTATAATCGATTACTAACCAGCTGGTGGGTATTCCTCACACAAACCACACTCACCAGCCACGGTGAGCTACAGATCACCGACATTCAATTCAGGAAAAGCGCGGGATCAACAGGTACCATCGTATCCAGAAACCGCCCGGCTGCCTTATTCAGGGCGACCCTGACCTCGAACTTACTCTCCGCGTAACCCATGGTCCCCCATCTTCACCAATACGATACGTACAGCAGGTCGACTCCCGGCCCAAATCAAAATTAGGCTTCGCGGTCGAAACGACTTATCCTTCCTGATAAATGTGAGGCATAAATTCAATATGACTTGAGGACGTACAACGGACGGGGTCCTAGTTCGACACAGACGGGATAACCTCTCCGAACCTCCAGTTCAGTCTTAACACCAAGCCCGCCCGGTCTCGATTTATTATCTCCACATAGTTATCCAAGACAACAATGTATTCAACCATTCTGAGTCACCACCTATAACTCGCGGATGACAGAAAATCACCCGACTTCTACCGATCTAGTTAAAACAGGGCTAAGCAAATATTCGTACCTGAACCTAACAGGGTTGAAGTATAACAGTGGCAAGGAATATAAGTAATGCAGTAACGGTATAAAACAACGCCTATAACTTAATGCATCAAACAAGTAAAGGACTCAAGTTATATATTTTGCAAACCACAGGGAGAATGCTCCGGGGTTTGTCTTTCAGAAAAGAGCTTGGCTGGTGGTCGGGATACTTCGGAAGATCAACTTCGGGATCCTCTTCTGCTGCTACTTCCCGCACCAAAGCTTTATGCTGGCCTTCCTCTCCTTGTACTCCGGGAACTACCATTTGGAGCTCTGACGATCCTGTATGATGCATAGTACGTATGAATATCATGTATACGTAGAAATACAATGCTGATGCTGATGGTGAATGAATGCTCAGCTAAGATAAAGGATATGATTTTGAAACATATAAGATAAGCACATGTCATCTGCATTCTCTTCTACCGACAAATCTTAAACAAGCCTCGCATTATAATTTTACTAACACATTAAAAGAAATTATAAACTACTATTGTTTTTCACACTATCCTCTACTGAACCAAAACCAATGATATGTCACACACATCACAAATATCATAAAAAGCATTTTTACACACATGAAATAATAACTTTAAAGCATTATTTATTATTAAAAGAAATCAGGGTATAACTACAACATGACTTTATACTACTTAGAAAATTCTATAAAAATTACAGAAGCTTAAGCATGTCTAATTCAGACTATCATAAAAATTTTAGGTCAAAACAGTAAGTAATTTATCCTACAAAAAAAATGACAAGGCAGCACAATTACCAGGCATAAAATACTTTGTACATAAAAATATATCAAACAACAGATCTCAGAATATCATTAGCTCTAGATCGACATAAAAACATCCTCCAAAAAGTTTCATGCACAAATTCCTTATATATTATTTATTATGAATTATTTATCACCTAATAGAAATAGGCACCATAACTAGACAGAGCAAACTTTCCACAGGACATAGCCTCACAACATTTTTCACAGATAGGGCATGACATAAGAAGACTAACAAACTTGGTCTTATATTTTTCTGAGCAACAGAGAATTACTTATGCATTTTCTAAATAAAATAAATTAATAGAGATAAATAAATCTATACAGAAAAGTATCACAAATTTCACATTTCATATTTTTTTTGCATAGACCTTCTCATAAGAAAAATACTGCAAGTTGAACCAACTCATTTGGACTAAAAATGAGGGAGTTATGATTTTTCAAAACTTTTACAAAAAATCTAGAATTCATTTTCTTTAAAACCGATAAAGAAAACGGTTTTGCACTGGGAACCCTGGATTTTTTGAAAAACAACCGAGCCCTAAAAAGAAACACGCTGAGTCTGGCTACTTTACACTTAAGTCCGACAAAGAACACAAATGATGCTCGCGGTCCACGCGGCGGGGAATGGTTGTCGGCGTCGGGATTCCTCGCCGACGGCGAGGTCTCCCGCCGAGCTACGGCTACCGAAATGCTCAGCTCGTCAGCACGAACGCATTGGTGTGCAAGATGCAAGCTATGAGCGAGGTTTCGACCGGCGGCCACGCGCGACGGCGGACGGCGGCGACGGTCGGCGGTGCGCCGGCCATCTCGGGCCACGGCGGAGCGCGAGAGCTAGCCTACCAGCTCCAGCAGACCAAGGCGACTTGGATTAGCTAGTCAAAGAGACGAGATACCGGCCAAAACGACGACGGCGTTGCACGCCGGCGAGCGGCGGCGCGACCCGCGACGGTGGACGGCCAAAATCCGACGGACTCGAACCCTAATCGGTCCCATTAGCTACACCAACCTACGCTACTCGAGCAGGCGGTCACGATGCGCAAGCTAATTAAGGGAGAGAGAGATTGCTGGCCACGGCGGACCACACGGCGGTCGGGCGGCCATGACCGGCGAGAGGGGAACGGGTCGATTCGACCTCTACCTTGGGGCTCGAGGGCAGGAAAGGTGCGCAGGACGTGGTTCGCGTCGAGGCGGAGCTGCTGGCAAGCTCTGGGCAAAAAGTGTCAAGGCTACGGTGCGGTGGCGCTGCGAGCTCGCGGCGGCGGCAATGACGGACTCCGCGGCGCGCTCGGGCTCTGGTGAGGGAAAGGAGGGGCGAGAGAGCGTCTGACGATGGAGAAGAGAGGGAGGGAGAGAATGACGCGGTCGGGACAGCTTGAAGTGGCCGCTCGGGCTCGGATAGGCGGGGCGCGGCGTCGGGCATTGGCGAGCGCATGGCGAGCATGCGGGGTCAGCCGAGGGCGCGTGGGCGAGCGGTGGGGCCAGGCGAGCGCGGGCGTGCGCAGGCGTGCGCATCGGGTGCGTGCGAGGGGCGGACAGGGGACAGCGGCAGCGGCCCGGCGTACGGACGCCACGCGGCCGGTGACGGCGCGGACAGCGTCGCGAGGAAGAAGAAGAGAGGAGGAAGAAGAGACTGGCCGGTGGGTCCCACTGCGCCAAGATTCGTGCAGAACTTGATTAACCCCATATTTTCTAAAATAATCCGAATTTTGAAAAACTTTTAAAAGATGAAATGTTTCTCTTGATGAGTAGAGCATTTCACTTTTAAACATCAAAGCCTAATTCTGCCTAGAATTTGAATTTCAAAAATGGGGATTTAAAATCCATTTAAAATTAAAAGAAAATCATTTTTATAAACTGTTTTTGACATTTTTGACCCACTTTCAAGCCTTTTCATGAAATGACCCCAAAATAAGTTTTGCTCCAAATAATTTTCTCTACAAACTTTATTTAACACTCAACCCCAAATAATTAACCTATCACATAGCTCTAGTTCAAATCAAGGTAAGCACATTTTGATTTTATCATTTCATGTAAATAAATGACTATGCAAATAAGATGATCATGCTTATGATATGCAAGATAATACATGCTTAACACCAGGGTGTTACACTATCAATCACAAACTTTGGATCAATAATGCAATTAGCTGGGCATGCAGGCTGTAAGAGCTACCTGGCCAACTCCCTCTTCATCTTCGGCGAGTTCGGCGGCAACGACTACAACGCCATGATCTTCGGTGGCTACTCCATCGATCAGGCCAGGAAATACACCCCGAAGATCGTCAACACCATCTCGAGGGGCATCGATGTACGTTTTGTCGTGTGCACAACGCAGTGATCACAAACTCTCTTGTCAGTTGACACATGACATGATGCATTTGCCCTGCTCGATCGATACTGCATTGCAGAAACTGATCGGGCTGGGCGCGACGGACATCGTGGTCCCCGCGTGCTGCCCATCGGGTGCTTCCCCGTCTACCTGACCATCTACCAGAGCTCCAACAGCAGCGACTACGACGACCTCGGCTGCCTCCGGAGCTTCAACGACCTGTCGGCGTACCACAACACCCTGCTGCAGAAGCGGGTGGACATCATCCAGAGCAGGCACCGGAAGACGGCAAGGATCATGTACGCTGACTTCTACGCCGCCGTCTACGACATGGTCCGGAACCCACAGACCTACGGTACGACGAGCACCACCTCTTGTCTGATCTCTAGCTACCAACTGCATTGCATTGGTGTCGTCGTATCGTTTATGGACCCTGCTTCGTCACACACAGAGACGGAGCCCTTCATTTTTCTTCTTTTGAACACGCCATTCCGATTCCCGGCAAAAGTGGGAAGCACTACACTCCACAAGGCAGCTAGCGTGGTAGTTTATAATGGATTTTTGTCGTCTGTGCCCAAATAAAACAGCGTGCACTACGACGTACATACCACGTGCAGCCGGGAGCAGCACATGCATGTGTACCTCCGTGCATGTGCAGTTGTGCACCGATCCAGCTGAGATTCCTCAACCAGTCAGTGGATAAGAGCTCAGCTAGTGTGAGTGTGAGACCCATGCCGGCCGGCCTGTCCGTTTACGCGGAAACGTCAACATGTCGTGCGGCGGTCCGGACGCGCGGTTCATAGAAAAATCAGTGGCCCAGTCTGGCATGCTAGCTGCGTGCATGGTCGTCGTCGTCGTGGTGGTTTCGCACTCGTGACGACTGGTGAGCACTGAGCGGCGGGGCAGGATCACGTTCACGTCGCCGATGGCATGCCGGTGCCTCCCACTCCAGCCACTAGTGTCAAGAAGCGTTTCCATCAATCCTCTCGCGAAAGGCAGCTGCCATGCTACCGTCCGTCACAACCAGCACATGCCCCGATCCCCTCCGTAGCTCGTGGCGTTTGGCAATATGGTCTGTCCGGCCTATTCCTTGCTAAGAAAATCGATACCTGTTGCATATTTTTGTCTCGAAAGAAATGCCAAATTAAAAGCGGTTGGCTATAAAAAAACTGTTGTACAGTTTAGCTGGCTCTCACTACATTATTCTTCTTTGGCCGCTGTCACGACGCAGGGTTCAGCTCGGTGTTCGAGACGTGCTGCGGATCCGGCGGCGGCAAGTACAACTACCAGAACAGCGCGCGGTGCGGCATGTCGGGCGCCTCCGCGTGCGCCAGCCCGGCGTCGCACCTCAGCTGGGACGGCATCCACCTCACCGAGGCCGCCTACAGGCAGATCACCGACGGCTGGCTAAAGGGGCCATACTGCCGCCCGCCCATCCTGCACAACTAAATTCATTCAACTTGGAGCATAGAGGCACAGCGCGTTAATCTTTATAAGAACTTATTTATTTATTAGATCCATTTAAGCTGGGTTGGATTAATCACGGCGGAGGTTCATTATTATGGCATTGGTTGGTCCATTGGTTTATTATTGCGTTGGTTACTAAAAAAAGAATTCATCGAAATTGTGAAATATATATATGAATATGATGACAATACCATGTTCATTTATAGTCCTTCAAAAATGTTTTAAATAACAAGTTATGATCTCTAGCGACCGCTAGAGATGCAAAAATCTGTAGCCTGTTGAGTAGGCCGGCATGTTCCCTAGGCCCGTAGGGTGGCATGCCTGGCCCGCTATCTAATGGGAGGCACAACCATAGCCCATTAGTAGGGGAAGCCATATAACCCCTTTTGTTATAGATTTGAAGTCTCTTGTTATAAAGTATAACATTTGTTGAACGTGTTATTGGTGTTGTTGAGGAATATGGTTTGATTCGTAAGTTTTTTTTGTCACTCTAGAAATTTCTTCTAGTGCATGTGCCATGACAACCTTACTTGGGTGTTGATCGTAATCCTTATGAGTCTCATTCCCGCTTTATATAATCATGTGCAACAATGTTGTGCTTGTCATATTATTAATCTCATTGTAAAATCTGGCTTAAAGAGGTTGAAGCCTTTCATTGACAATTTTAGGAATGCAATTAATTTCTTGAACTCATCTAATTATCACATTGCTTTATTATTTAGAAAGTATTGCATTGCTAATACTGTGCACCCTCATAACTAATTGAGGACAACATAGTGGTAAACCCTATGAAAAGCTATAGTGGGCTATTTAAAACCATAGTCCTTTTTCCAACTTGTTTTTTATTTTATATACCACCTTTATTCCTGAATATATCAATTTCTAAAATTGTTCTAAGTCTAGATTTCCAGGATATAATTTTTTTTAACTATAGAAGTTAGTATGGATGTATGTTTCTAACATTTATGACACGGAAGGCAGTATGGTGGTATGTTTCTAACTATACTAATTTTGTTTAATAAATATTTTGTTTTTTCCTATAAAAAATTGTGAAGCTTAAAAAAGTAAGTTTGGTTTACAAAAACTATATAAGTTGATTTATTTAGGGATAGAGATTGAGTTTTCTTACCACACTGAACAATCAGAAATATTATATACTTCCACTCAACATTTCATCCACACCACCATGTCTTCGTTTCAACAGAATAATGCAGTTTCTGTTATTGTCAATTCTTTTTATTATATTTATGTTTTCAAAGTTGGTACTACTCACAGGTAAAATTGTTTTAAGATTATTGGGTTTGTCTTAGAATATTGGAATGGCAAAAGGAGTTAGTGGTATGAATTCGTTTCCTTCGTTTGTACTTCGTGCTATTGCTCCCTAATGGTAGTGGCAGGGCGCCACGAATCATGCTTTCTTCTCTAGTGTAATTGCTTGCTTAAAGATTAGATATTCATATTGAATAAGCTTTTTGCGCGTACATGTTCGTTGTGATGTGAAAAAGAAACCTTAAGATTGATTGATTAGCTGAGCGGATCCATGTGCCTTCATGGAGGCAACAAGCTGGGAGGGTGCACGGAATTGACGAGAGAATGGAGGAGCGAGTGGGACAAGCGTTCTATCCGTCTCATCATATTCTAAGTCATTTTTAGAATGTTAGAGAGTTAAATTATCTTAACTTTGACTAAATTTATATAATATAAATAATATTTAGGATGTTAAGTAAGTATCATTGAATTTTTCGTTAACTATCTTTTTATAGTGTATTTAATTAATATCGTAAATCTTTATAATTTTTTTATAATCTTGATTAAATTTGAGATACTTTGACTTTTTAAGATTTTTAGAATGACTTATGAATTAAGATGGAGGGAATAGATAATTTTTTTCGGTGTAGAGAAGATACCAAGGCCTGTTTGATAGAGCTGGCGTAGAGCTGATTTTTAGTTGAATCCAGCAAGAATTCTATGAAATAGCTTCTTTAGAAAAAAATGATTTTTTATTAATTTCATAAAGTGCTTATGTGAAATTAAATTTAATTAAGAGGCCCATAGCTGAAAAAATATATAGATTCTTCGAATTTTATGAATTGCTTCGCCGATTTGAAGAGTTTATTATCCTAATAAAGAAAAAAAGAATTATTTTTAACCATAAAATCACTCCTCTAAAAAACACAACTTCCATAGAGAATCCGATCAAATGAATCTCCACCAAACATGCTCGAAAACTGTCTGGATTCGTATTTGTAACCTCTGTGGCCATTATCTAAAGTTTTTTGAAAAAAGAAAAGAACTCGGAAAAAGAAAAGAAAATACACCTCGGACCGAGGAACACATCCAAATGAAACTCTGAACTGCACGCCTTCGTCTCTCGGGCGGCGCCCTCGTCTCTCTCGGCTCTCGCAACCTCGACCTCTTCCGTTTCGCTCCCCTCCCCGCTACTCCAACTACTAGAATCGCAGATCCATCTGGTTCTGACCGATTGCTTCACCTGCTGTTGAGAAAACCCGGCCTGCTTGGATTGATTTTTCTGCCCCGATCCGCAGCGGCGAGCGGAGATGAACTGCGAGACATGTCAGCTGAAGGAGCTGGTCCGATTCCGATCCTAAGCCCTGCCTCGGTCTCACTACGGTTCTTTTGCTTGCTTTCTTGTCGCTTATTTTGACGAATTCTTTTTCTTGTTTTTTTTCCTGGTTGTTTGGGCCGCAGGAGCTGGAACCGACGGAGATCAGGGATGTGCTGCGATGTGAGTGCTCAGATCTTAGCTTTTCGCATCCCTTGTTATCTCTCTATCTTCGTTGAAAGGGGTCTTTGTATTACCCTCAACAAATTGCTCTCTATTGACATGACACGGGAACCCTAATGTACTGTATCCGTTCACATTCTTCTAATGTATTCAGATGATTCTTTGTTGTTATGGTTCCAATATTTTTTTGGATTAGAGTAATTTCATGTTGTAGTTTTGAAAGCATGAGGATGGTTAACTAGTGGATTTCACCTAGGTTTACCCCATAGGGAAACTTAAATGCTGTATGGATGTATGGCAGTGGAAGCTTAACAAACGTTGGGCAAAAAGTGGAGTTACTCTCTGCAGCAGATCATATTATTATACGACACTATGTTGTGTATTTTTCACTAGTTAGTTGTTGTTATCTTGGTTCCAGATTATTAACCTTTTTCTGTGTGCTTGAGCTCCTTCCATGCTACAGATAGTTAACCTTTATACTCGCCCTGATTATTAGTAACTGAACTCATCACTTAGATTACTTGATGAGATTTCTCTGGGGATCCTTATCTTTCTTAACTTTGGATCCTTCTATTAGTAATATAAGAAATTGGAGTATTTCTCTATGTTCTTTTATACTACAATAGCACCTGCTAATGGATATGGTAAATATGAACTATGCTGCAGGCATTTTGCACACCATATTCTTCCATAGAACCCTCAGCCTTGTTCGCCCCAAAGATGTTGACTGTGATTTCCTTGAGATCACTTATGTGAGTATTTCCCTGCAACCTGCATTAAGATCCGGGTTTGTTTCCATGGTCAAGGCATACAGTGTTGTGCTTTAAGTAACTATATATTTGTATATTTACTACTTCCATTTGAGAATTATTGATGCTTTCACTTTTCATAGACTCCCAACTGCAATTTTCACCACTACTTTTATTCACAATATATGGTTCTAAAGCCAGATTTTGTTTCAACAGAAAATGTAACCTATATTCGTTAGTGATAGTGACATAACTTTTCCAAAGACCCAATAATTGAGTGTTCAGAAGTTAGTAATTTACAAGAAGATGCGACCTAGGATTATTTAACATGTCTGGAACCCAAATCTGTGACTATAGTCAGTGATTACTGGCGTTTCACATATTACACGACTGTCTAGGGCAGGAATGCCTGTCTTCTGTTTCCTTGTATTGTTATGGCCAATCAAATTGGTTCTGTCATTCTAATGCTTCACTTAGCTGTAGCCATGAGCCATGATTCATTATTACTGTTACTAATATTGAGATTAGACCTGTAAGTGGATTAGCATCCGTACCCAATCATCCCAGTTCAAAAGGGGTAGTAGATAGAAGAGAAGGGGCAGTAGATAGAAGAGTACTCTAGAAGGAATGATGCAGGACCATGATTTACATGGAGGGAGGGAGAGAAGAGCTCCAGAGGGGGTGTTGCGTGTATGTGGGTGGGTAACAATTATTTGGTGAAAAAAGGTGGTCTGGGGAGGGCGGCGGGAACTGAATTGCACGACAGGAACGAATAAGACTCGACTCTCAATGGTGACTGTAAGCGCGTGTGCATTGCTGGTCCGCTGACAGATTAGTTTTCATCGTTAGATTTAGAGATACTGATTGATCTGAGGGTTCTAATATAGAGTGGGTAACAAACTTTTGGGTAAGATTTGTTTTCAATTCATTCGCTCTTTTGTATTATAATATGATAGATAGATAGATAGATAGATAGATAGATAGATAGATAGATAGATAGATAGATAGATAGATAGAGGGAGAGGGTACATAACGTTTCAACAAGCGTTCCAGCAAGTTGCTTTCTCTGTATCAGTTTCCAACTTGACCATGATGACAGATGTATTGTCCAAATATGAGTATCTTGCCTGTTGCAGTCTAATTACTTTCTTTCATTCACATTTTCTTTCTCACTGATTACTTCGCTGTTTTCATGTGTTTAGGTGCAATGTGGTCTACCGGAACTAGAAAAGGAAGTTGATGAAAAGATAGACCAGTTCACTTCTTGGGTGGAGAAACACCCAAATAAAAGAAGCCAGGTCTGAACTACAACAATTAGCCATTTTGATATTATGCTGCAGTTTACTTCTGTTGCTGCTGAACTATGTCATCTTTCTTCTGATTAAGATTAAACTGAATATCTCAGATATGCCTCTCCTTCTTCGACGAGAAACACAGACACCCCGGTTGGTTTGGCAACAAAACAGAGCGCATTTATTGGGAGCAATGGTTCATCAATTTGCATGTCATGAGCCCAAAAAGATACAGCAAGTCAAACAGCTCCAAAGGGCTGACAAACATCGGAGGTAATTTGGTTAACTAAAGTTTCATGGCCTTCGTGGGCTGTCATAAACATATTGAATGTAGCAGTAACATTTTGTGCAATCTAGCGAATGCCCTGGAGGAGACCAGCACAAGGCGCGCTGCATTGGAGTCATCGGTTAACGAAGTGCTATTCCAGATCATAAACTTTGCCAATGAGAAAAAGGACCACATTCCTGCCATCCCTGACAGAATTTTCAATCATGATATCATGATCCCAAGGTGAGACTTATATTTGATATCGGTCGGTCTGTGATAAGGCCCATCCTTAGTTAGCCCAAACATTTTTTTTTTTTGTTAAGATTCTCTACATATATCTCGATCTCCAGGTGACCCCTTTTCCTTGGACGTGTTGACAGCTCGGATTCTGTATTTGGATGGAACGCGGATGCCATTCGCAGAGTGCTGAATAGTGGGCACCCGTACTCACTTTAGCTGAAGACGACAGCACGCTATTCTGTGTACATATAAGGATGTACCCTGCTCATCTGGCTTGTAAATACTGTGTTGGGATCTTGCTCATCAGTCAAATGTTCTTAAGTTCGACTAAGTTCATAATATCAATATTTATGCCGGGGCCTTTGCCCCACGGTTCGTGCTTAAAAAAATCAATATTTATGCCTCCAAATATGTTTATTATATAAAAATACTAGTGTTGTGTAAATAAGATTTGATCAAACTTAAATCTGTTTACTTCTTGAAAAGTGATAGTACTATTTTTGTGTCGGAGTGACCGAGTGAGTATCATTTAACATTTATGGACAAGGTTCCTTGTTGTGCCCGGCCTGATCCATTCATCCAGACATCTTGGAGGCCGCTTGAGCTCAAAGCCGATCTCTTTGATCTTGGAGGACACTTAGCTCTTGGAGGCCGCTTGAGCTCAAAGCCGATCTCTTTGATCTTGGAGGACACTTGAGCTCAGATTCGCTGAACTGTGTTTAGGCTTAGGGTTCCTTTGGAAGGCAGGATTTTCTTGCAAACTAAAATTATGCAGGAGTTCAATAATCCGTCTACTTTTAAGAGAAAAAGGTTGTAGGGCATTGAAAGTGAAGACGTGACGTTGCTTTGCCAGCGGACACCGAAAAAAAGTCGCTTTGCTACTGGACACTCAAATTTGAGACAAATTTGGTGAAGAAAACGAAACATTAAAATATTCATTTCTCTCTGTGGACTGTGGAGGAGAGAAAACAGCAGTGAAATGGCTTGCATGCGTATCCATATTTTTTTTATGAATGTGCATATCCATAGTTGGCACTGGGTGCCACACTGGTCGGTGCACACAATCCCACTTTGACCCCCCTAAAAACAGCCACGGAAACCACGTCCACACGTTCCGCTACCATCACCGTCCTCGCGCCACGCCACGCCGCGCTCTCCGAGGCCACTGCCTCCTACGCGCGCGCGCTCTCTCTCTCTCAAAGTCAGCCCCAGCTGGGACAGACAAGCGAGGCCGAGGCGACACCCACCTCTTCGTCGGATTGCAGCCGAGGAGGAGGATTAGGAGGAAGGCTGATCGATGGCGTCGCTGCGACCGTTCGACCCCTCGTCGCTCGCCGTGGCGGCGCGGGCTCAACGCACTGTCGTACAACGGCGGAGCCTCTGCTGCAGCCACTGTACGGCGCCGCGGCCGGGTCGCCGCCGCGTTCTCATCCCGTGCGGAATCTGCTGCAGCTTCGGCTCCAAAGAGGCGAGCATACATTTTGCCAGTTTTTGTGCTCGCTTTGTTAGCTTCCACGAACACCGGGTTGGCGAGAGCGCGGCTTCTGGCACCCGCGGCCGTCCGTGCCCGCGACGGCGACGGCGACGGCGCTCCCTGCGGGCTCTGGTCTGACGCGAGTTCTGCCGCTTTCCCGCTTCCGTGCCGTGCATCCTGCTGGGCTGTCCAATTTTTGCCATTTAATTTCAAAAACACAAGTGCCGGGCGCCTCAAAAGTATTGAGGCCGTCGGATGGTAACTGGAGGATGGAGATTGAAAGAAAATTACAACGAGCCTTTTTTTTTGCTCCGTGAAGTTTACACCGTGAATCGAGCTCCTCTCTCTGTCTCCTTATCTCTTGCTCCGGACGCCTCCGCTCCTCAGATCGCGCGCCGGCGCCGCGCTTCCCCGACGAGCCCGGCCGCGCCGCAGAGGTGAACCGCGCCGCGCGGAATGGCCGGCGCCGGAGCTAACCCGTCCGCGCCACCGCTCGCTGCCCCGCCGCTCGCGTCCGCGCTCGTCTTTCCCGTGCGCCCTTCGCTAAGGCTCGTCCCAGCGAGGACGACTCTGTCTGTCCAGAAAAGAGGGACCGGAGTCACGGCGGCATCAACGACGCATGTTTCCAGGTGGGACGGTCCTATCTCAGTCTTGCCTCTCGCCCGAACAGCACAGAAGAGGGATCATCCCACCCCCATCCCACTAACCGAACACTACTCTGAAATACTGTAGTACTTCGAGTAAATTCGATGTATTCAAACATCTGTAGTTAAATAGTTTAATTGTAATTTTGCCAGAATATACTTATCGGAACTCATTTGATTTGATAAAAGTATTGTAACTCAATTCAATGCTGGTTCATTGTACATTTTGATCAGCTTTATATTTTTTCAATTATAATACAAATGACTCTAAATGAAATTCCATGTTAGCTCCCATGTACGACTTAATGTGATGTCTTCTGCTCATATGCATTGATGTATGACAAGTAGATCACCTTTTATGAACTACTCCATGGATCTTGTCACATTTGTTTCTTTACAATATATTTTTCTTCTCGGTCCTATGATCATTATACAGCAGAAAAGATGAAGCACTTACTTGCAAAGTCTGCTCTTAGTCTCTTACACACATGCAACTCTCTGAGTTCTGAAAGTATGGTTTCCAGTAGAATTTGTTTGGCTACACTCACTACTATTTTTATTCTATACAGAACAAAGGATAGAAAACAAATAGATCCTTCAAAGCAAGTGCGTCTTCATGTTTGTCTAGATCACCAGGTTAAGTTTGGTGAGCATGTTGGCATTATTGGTTCGACAAAAGAGCTTGGCTCATGGAAGAGTCCGGTTGAGATGGATTGGACACCAAATGGTTGGGTCTGCCAGCTTGATCTCCCTGGAGAAACACTTCTGGAGTTCAAGTTTGTGATATTGGGCAAGGACAAAATATGGGAGGATGGTGACAACCGTGTAGTTAAGTTGCCAAAAAATGGTTCATTTGATATGGCATGCCACTGGAATAAGACAAAAGAGCCTTTAGATCTTTTGGGAACATCAGAGATTAAGTTTTCTGGAGATACTGCGAAGGAGATAGATGAAGTTGCTAAACTGTCTGGAAATATTGTTCAAGAAGAGATGGGAAACATTCGTAATGCTGGGGATGGTGATCTAACACCAGAACTCGAGTCGAGCACACTTGGTGGCCAATGGCAAGGTAGTAATACCGTTTTCATGCGGTCAAATGAGCATCGCAATAATGAGAGTGATAGGAAGTGGGACACAACTGGGCTTGATGCAATATCACTGAAATTGGTGGAGGGTGATAAAGTATCAAGAAACTGGTGGCGGAAGGTTAGTTGGATCAATTCCCTATTTTTTCTTGTGAAGTGGATACAGCATTCCATGTGGGTTTATTCTTTTGATCTTAACACCTGACTGTTTACCTTTTGGTAGTAGTTGTTGTTAGATGTAATTCATAATAGTTGTTAACTGTGATAACTGGGATCTCTTGTGAAGCTATTATCTAGAAGTATAGTGTTTATTGCCTAGATCTTTCTTTTGAAGGGACTTAAAGCTAGTGTTATCATTTTTTTGGGTCTTATCAAATATATACTGAAATTTCTAGGTAAGTCTGATTCCATTTGTAGAATTTGTAAAGCTTACAATCGAGATTAATTTAAAGCTGAATGTATTTTCTTTACTAAGTAATATGAAACCAGTGTATTGCTCAAACTTTTAGCACTTCTGGAGAAAGAAAACTAATTTTATCTACCGGACTATCTATGTGAATTCACTTTGCTATGTTTCTGCAGTTGGACCTTGTCCGCGTGCTCGTATCTGCATATGTTCATGATCAGAGTCACTTGGAGGCTCTTACATATTCTGCTATATATCTAAAGGTCCCCCTCTTGCACCTTACTGTGCTGTTAGTCGATAGGTGCCACAAATATCCAAATATTCCCTTTGAGCTTTGTTGCCTGGAGACAATGATATTGGTTAAATGCTTTTGGTAACATTCTCAATATCTTCTCTTGATCGCAGTGGATATATACTGGTCAAATACCATGCTTTGAGGATGGTGGTCACCATCGACCCAATAAACATGCTGAGATATCCAGGCAAATTTTTCGTGAAATTGAAGAGATGTACTATGGGAAAAACACGTCAGCTCAGGTTGATTGCTTCATTCCTCATAATAGTTGTGACATTAACACTGTCCTACAAGTATTTTGTTTATATCACTACTTATTTCTATAAAAAAGAACGCTCCATGACTTTGCACTAAGAAGAAACCTCGTGAAACTAGCTATGGAAACCCAAAACCCTGGCTTCACCGTACAGGGCCGCACTATAACCTGAGCTGGCGGCCATTGTCACTACCTCGTGATATATCTTGCCAACGGAGAGGTGACAGTGAGGGTTTTCAATGGTGGGGGCTGATCATCTCTGTCTTACTGTCTACACATCATGTGCTGGTCTCGTTCCCTTCATGCCTCGATGGAAAATCTCTCGTTCGCTGCGGACATAAAGTTACGATGCTTTTCTGCTCATGTCTAGGATCAAGAAACTCAGAGGGTGGGTGGGTGCGGAAGGTAATGGTTAGGTCCTGGTCTTGTTTAGAACCACCCCACCCTTTCCTTCTTGGTCAGGGTGGGTCAGTGTGGTGTTATTTTGTTCCATGAGCTGGGTTTCTTTCTAAATCCAGCTCATCTTGTATTCCTCTACCTCCTGCGTAGGAAAAAAAAAAGTAGGTGACCTGAAGTCCAGAACTACCAAAACCAGGAAAACTACCCCCAACAAATGTCCTAGCCTGCAACACCTGGTTCATTTTTGCTTGAGCAGAACACAAGCTACATTCATTTGTGCCTGGCTACAACACCACAATGATATTCAGACTTGTGCTGTTAAAAACACAATCATTCTTATCTTTCCAGATTTCCCAGAACACGTTAATGATAACTGAATTGAGGCCTTCTCTGATCTCCTTCTGCACTTTGATTGCTCGGTACCACCAGCTTGAGAACGCTGATAGAGGCTGGTGCAATGGAATTCAATCCCAATCTTTGGAAGATTCTGTACCATACCTTTCTGGCAAAGGCTGAATTGACTCTTACTGCTTGATCACAAAGTGGGCAAGCAGTTAGATGAGAAAGTCTTCTCTTGGCAAGACGAGCGTCTGTCTAACAACGGTTGTTCACTGCAAGCCAAATGAACTTGTAGTGAGGAGGAGCCCATGACTTCCAGATTCTTTTCCACGGAGCAAAGAAAGCATTTTGAGTAGTTTTGCCGAATCTTTACTAGAATATATTGTAACTTAGGAAAATATGTAGAATAGTAGATTGTATTAGAATATATTGCCGAATACAACTCAATATACAGGTGTGCGGGGCTTGGAGTCCAAGCCAGGATGGCGGCTGGTTTAGGGCCGCATGGCCAGCCCAAGCCCATATTTGCCTAACATATATGCTTAATGAAGACAAGTATTATTCTATTTTGTACTTCTGAGTTCTGACCATTTACATTTTGATTCATATTAATACAGGATTTGCTTGTGATACGCAAGATTCATCCTTGTTTGCCTTCATTTAAATCAGAATTTACTGCCTCCGTTCCTCTAACACGAATTCGTGATATTGCTCATCGTAATGACATACCACATGATCTCAAGGTGATGATCACATTTCACAATTTGGGATAACTTCCTCAATGGAATTGTTGCTCAGTCATCTTCTGTTATCAACAGCAAGAAATCAAGCATACTATACAAAACAAGCTTCACCGGAATGCTGGCCCTGAGGATCTTATTGCTACTGAAGCCATGCTTGCTAGGATTACTAAGACTCCTGGAGAGTACAGTGAAGCTTTTGTTGAACAATTCAAGATTTTTTATAGTGAATTAAAAGATTTCTTTAATGCTGGCAGGTTGTCTAATTCCTAATTTGCCCAAATTTTCTACATCCAGTATTTTTCATTTCATTGATTACTATAATAAACTGCTCCTATTAAAGCTACTATTCTTTCAATCATGCTAATCCTGATATCCTATATCCTGCCTAAATTAGCCAGGTTATCCTTGGCCTCTAGCTATGGTCCTGTGGCCCAGCCACGCCTTCTGGCCATGTGCAGCCCTCTCGCGCCGCTGTCTGTACGTGCGCCCTCACGTAACAAAGATAGTGACATCAGTTTTGAGTATCTATTCATAATTTGACTTGTCACCAGAGGCACCAATATAGACATGCATTGGTGATGGTGATGAAGGCAAAAATATTGCACCAAAAGAATCAAGGTCATTGGAGTGGATCTGTATTTTCTTAGGATAACTTGCCTAAAAGCCTAAAATTCTTGTACTAGAAATGGTTCATGTGCGAAACTAAGAAAGTTGAATCTAGAATAATTAAATAATAAGAAGTTAAGAGAATAAATCCACTGTATGCCACTAGAGTGTCCTAACTGTGATTACTATCAAATGAGTCCATTTTCAGTCCATGCCAGCATGGTTTTTTTTCTTCTTGAACACATAGGAGAGTTGCGTATCACTATATTAAGCAGACAAAAGGTAAGATCCCATACACACCCGCACTCCCAACACACAGGTCTTGACCCAAAGACCTAAGAAACTCCTTGAGCTGTGGCCATGAAGTAAGAAATACCATGGGCACAGACCAGACCCCAAAGTTGAATTTCCTCCCTGCGAGGAGTGCTTCAGCAATGTTCGGAAGATGGTTTTCAGTTCAGAATCTTATGGTATGGAATTAACTCTGACTTATTCCATGAAAGTCATGAAACAAAGAAATATCCAATGGCAAATAATTAATGTCAATATAAATTATTGAATTCGCCCTTAAACCTTCAGACTAGAACAGATAATTTTGTGAATCATATTTTATTCTCAACCATGCAGGCAAAGAATATAAAAGAAGCTTTTATGCTGTACATCATTTCTTTGTACTCTGTTGTCAAATACTTTTTTGAAATAATCATGTGACACTGTAATATGGGCTTTGCAGCCTACTGGAGCAATTGCAATCTATCGAGGAATCTTTGAATGAGTCTGGCTTAGAAGCTCTCTCATCCTTTCTGAAAACCAAAAAGGTTAGTTTTGTTTGTGAATTTGCTCTTCACTCCCTAATATAGACAAGTATAATAAGTTTGGAGTTGTTAATTTGTGCTACCATCATGTATTTGCTATTTCTATGTTTCGGCAACTCCACAGAAAAGCAGCCTCATCTTTGCCGATGTACTTAAGTTATGTTATTATTCTGCCTTGCTGGGTTCGATGTTATGTCTAATTGGATAATGTTATTGGCCCTGGTGTACGCCCTGCAACCCAGATTCAAGCCCCTTTAAACTTGAATTTGGGAGCCTATTCTTCTTAATATCTGACCAACTTCCTCCTAGTGTGAGTTTTTTTAACAAGTAAACAACTGTTACTACTTAACTTTAACCAGTTTTCTGAGTGATGGACCTGCTGCTCACCAGTGTAATGGCCATTTCATACACGTATATGTGATTCTATTGATTATCTCAGAATTTAGACCAACTGGAAGATGCAAAAGGTTTGGATGAAAATGGTGGTGTTCAAGTTTTGCTGAAGACCTTGCTGTCGTTATCTTATCTAAGATCAATTCTAATGAAGGGTCTGGAAAGTGGCCTTAGAAATGATGCTTCAGATAGTGCAATTGCAATGCGACAAAAGGTTATTTTCTTAAAACACAATTGAGAAAGTATGGGTTGAATTTCAATTAAATTGATTGTTGAGGTTTTGCAGTGGCGTCTTTGTGAAATTGGGCTTGAGGATTATTCGTTTGTATTGTTAAGTAGGTAATGACATAGTTGAAATTAAATTTGTTTCTTTTTCAATTATGATGCTTCTGTACATACTTTGTTTCTCATGGAAGCAAATGTGGTTTCATTTTCGTTGCTATGGTACCATAACAGATACATCAATGCTCTTGAAGCTTTAGGTGGATCAGCTTCACTTGCAGAGGGTCTTCCTACAAATACAAATCTATGGGATGATGCCCTTGATGCCCTTGTCATTGGCATAAATCAAGTTAGCTTTTCAGGTTGGAAACCAAATGAGTGTACTGCAATAGTGAATGAGCTTCTTTCTTGGAAGCAGAAAGGTCTATCTGAATTTGAAGGTACAATTTCTCCTTTAATATATGTCATGCATGAATGTGCATCCCTACTTGTGTTCTCATTGTGGTGAGGAGTACCCTTCAACTAGACAACTACTGTTGTTATGTACACAGGCAGTGAGGATGGAAAGTATATTTGGGCACTGAGACTCAAAGCCACTCTTGATAGATCGGGAAGACTAACAGAAGAATACTCTGAAGCACTTCTTTCTATATTCCCTGAAAAAGTCAAGGTGAGTTTACTGAATGAACATTAGATGAGTCCTGTGATAATAAGTTTATCATATGCTATTCTGCGCTCCATGTATCCCCCCCCCCCACACACACACACCCCCACCCCTACCCCCACACCCACCCACCCACACCCACACACCCCTCGAATATGTTATTAACCTTGGAGATTTGAGAAGATGAGCACTCTGGTAGTGGAGATGACTATATATATAGGAGCCTCATGGACCATATAGGCCTATAGTAGATGGACCTTCATACACTTTAACATCCCGCTTCAAACTCAAGGTGGAAGTGGGGGGTCTGAAGCATTAAGTTTCAGCAAATGAAGCTGATGCTGCTTCTCGGGTTTGTGCTTTAGCGAAGAAATCTGCCACTTGGTGAAGATCTCAACATATTGAGATGATGTTGGCAGTTTGACTCATGGATAACGTGGGCACCACCAATGGGAACTCGCTCCCAAACTAAGTGAAGATCGATCTCAATGTGTTTGGTGCTTCGATGCTGAACCTGGTTGGAGGACTTGTAGACAACGCTTATGTTGTTGTAGACCAGGGTAGCACGGCAGCGCGGTGAGTGAAGCTCGCACAGAACAACATTAGCATGCGGTACTCGGCTTCCTCATTGGACTGAGATACAGTTTTCTGCTATTTGGAGGGCGGGGCTGCAGCGGCGTTGGCCTCCGCATCGGTGGTTGCGGTTGCAGTGAGGTTGGCCTCCTCATCGATCACGAGAGAGGTGCAGGAGACTGCAGCAGCCGAGGGAAGAATAGGGGACTTCCAGATATGGTGGACGCAGCATGAGGGGATCAAGTGTGGGAATTGTAGCGGGAGAGACGCCAACCCATAAAGAGCTACAGCTGCGTGGGTGCGCTAGGGCATTGGAAGGATTAGGGTTTAACATCAGTGTTATCCTAAATGCTAAACGCTAAACTGTAAACAGTCGGTCACTTACCGTTTAGCCATTATTCGGGCTAAACGGCCACTTAAACGGGCAAAACAGACATTTAAACAGGATAAACTGTCAATTAAATGGAAACAACGTACCAACATTTAGCATTTAAATGGTGTTTAAAAAGGCTAAACAATCATTTAGGCGAACAATATTTAACCTAGACTAGTGATACAATGAAAACAAAGGTATTGCACGAGAAAACAACAGATTGATTAGGGCTGTAGCCAAGGATGATTGGTTGGTTTATAGAAGTATTTGCCACAATCGGATATCATTGCCTATTATGTCTAATGATCAATCTATAGAAAACCATGACAGGCTCTAGGCCCAGATGCGTATTTGTCTAACATTGACAGTGAGATAAACAAGGCTTCCCACAATATGACGATATCCAGAGGGATCCTCAAGTGGTGTTCCATCAGTGGGGTGAAGGTACAAGTAAAGATCAATAGGTATTGTAGTCGTTTGATTGTCAGTAATGCCAGAACGAGCAATTGATCTTGGAATGAGAGATAATATCCCTTAGCAGAATGCAACACCTCAATTCTGAGGAAATATTTGGCACCATGGGTGCTCTTGTACTTAAACCACTTTTCCTTCTTAATTGAGCGGCAGAGTTCCTGCCTTTATACATTTTTTAAAAAAAAATGAGGAACAGAGAGGACCAAATCAGACATTTGAAATTGCTCACTGAGTTGCTTCCTCAGAAAATGTCCATTGCTTATTACTTGACTGAGATAAAACATCATGATATTTGTCCACACTTCTCTGGCAGAACACTTAATTGGAATGTTACCAATCATCACTGATAATTTTGGTTAACTTAGTGTACTACTATTGCATCTTTATTTACATAACTAGAAATCTGTGCGGCGTTGCTGCTTATGGCCAGTGGTTAGCTATGCGTCGTACGTGTATCTATGTGTTTTTATTTTTTTGTTTATACAGCGTATATTTTAAGTGTATTCATTTTGTTTGTTTACATGCGTGACATGATGTACTCATATATGCGATTGTACGGAATGTCATATATATAGTGAAGTATTTGGCTTCGTATTTGTATGTCAGCGATTATTTGTTTTAGATTATTTTGTATTACGAGTTAGTATAAAATTAAAGAATTAGGAAACGAAGATTATTAAAAAAAATGTATGAATTGATTTAGAGTTAAGTTGGGGAGAATTAGAAATCAAAGATTATGAAAAAAGGTATGAGTTGATTTAGAGTTAAGTTGGGATAGATATTTTTAGTTCATATGCGATATGAGCAAAAAATTAATCACTGACATAAAATTATAGATGTATATATCTATCAAATAAAATACCCTAAATCATATGATATTTTGAGTTGAATGCATAGATATAGTCATAAGAAACTCAATAAAATTAGTTTGGTATTTTTATGATTTTTCTATAATTTTTTACGAATTTTGGAAGATCTCTAATTTGAAAAGAAAAGATTAAAGATTAATAGAAAAATAAAAATAGCATAGGGCCGTATTCGGCCCACTTAGGCCCAGCAAGCGTGAGTCCGGCCCAGGCAGGAGGCAAGCCGACATGGACTGATCCTTAATTTCAGTAAAGTTCGAGAGCTATTTTGAATAAAAACTGAGAGAGTGGGCTGGACAGCGGGTTATATTTCACCAAAATGCAAGGGCTTTTTTGCAAAATGACCAGGACTAGCCTGATCTGGGCCGTCCGTCCGCCCGATCGGATGGCCGAGAATTTCGGGCGACGTGGCCACGCTGACTGGCCTGTTTTTGTTAAGAAAGATATAAATATTCGAGGTTGTAGCCAATAGGATCAAAATTACCGGACATAAACATTATATAACAAGGACTGTTCTATATGATCTTTGCTTATTTATTTGCATCATTTTTTTTGCTTCGCTAATGGGTTAGGAAGCTAGGAAAGATCTGTAAATGTGGTTGGATTGCAAGTTACAAGGTGGGAGCAGGACATAATGAGGAAAATACATGCAGTTTGTCCAAAAGGAAGTGAAAATAGTATAGAGTACTAGATTCTTTCATGCTTAATCCATTGTTTCCTTATATGAGGAATTCCTAAAAAAGAATATACAAAAAAATAGGGACTGACTTCAACACTTTAAGCAAACATTTGTGCATGCTATGTTCAATAGAACGTAGGCCAAATTTCCATGTATTCTCACACTTTAACTTTGTTTTGAATTGTGGGTAAATTTTCAGATTGATTGTCTACATATGTAGGTTCTTGGGAATGCCCTTGGAATACCAGAGAACAGTGTGAGAACATACACTGAGGCTGAAATTCGTGCTGGGTAATGTTTTCTTTGGAGCAACAGCAGAGTACTGAGTGCTCCTGCACATCGTTTGGGCGATACTGATATCAATCTGATTGATGTGAATCTAACTATTTATATTTGTTTTAGTGTTATTTTTCAGGTCTCGAAACTTTGCACTGTGCTTTTAAAAGCAACTCGAGCAGTTCTTGGATCGTCTGTGTGGGATGTTCTTGTTCCTGGAGTGGCCCATGGAGCCTTGATACAGGTGTGAGCAACTTCCATTTGCTCCATTTGCCCTGTTATTGTGTTCTCACTGTAATCGATGCAAGTTTATTTCATGAACCCCACACGATGACCACAAATTTTTTTTGACAATTTCCTCTTCTTTTTTTTAATCGAGATGTAATTCGAAACATGTTGCAGTATGACAAGATCAAACATTTTATCATTCAAATGATCAGCTTATATACTGAACAATTGTCAGTCACATATGTTTGGTTTATGCACGGCTTAAGCTTCATTGAATGATTAAAAAGAGATAAAAGATAGATTTGATGATAATTCGTAATAAATCATTCATGTAAATTGTTTTAGAAAACTGAAGCATAGACCATAAAACAGGTTTCTGTCAGCTCAGGATTTTTATCTTAGCATTAATTCAGTTATGATTCGTGAATTGGGTTTGACCTTGGTTCACTAAAAATTCTGGCCTACCCTTGACTCTTACCCATCTATAGTGGCAGCTATTTTAAGGTTGGTTTCACAATCGACAATTAGATCCTGTTGGTGGCAGCCCTGTTTTCAAGACGGCTGGACGAGTCTGGACGCCTGGGGGCCGTACAGGACGATTAGTCGTGATTAATCGGACGCCCTGGTCGAGTTACTAAAACTGTCCAGGACGATTAGTCGCGATTAATCGGACGTCCTGAAAACAGGGGGTGGCAGTTATTGTAGGGCCGAGAAAAAAGACTGAGCCAACAATGGGGCTTTATTAGCCCAGACTGAAATTCACTCACATGGGGAGTCAAATGTAGGACTTATGGTGCCACTTGTGAGCTCTGCTAACCAGTCAAGTTGCAGGATTGTTCACCCCTTTAGCCTTTAAAACCATCCCAACCCATCCTTGCTTGCCATATTTAAGTCGAAAAATCATGTGTTTATAGCATTGTTTCTTTGGTCATAGTTCATTTTTTTCAGGTTGAAAGAATAGCTCCTGGATCATTGCCATCATCCATCAAAGAACCTGTCGTGCTAATTGTAAACAAGGCTGATGGAGATGAAGAAGTATCTATAATAAACAATTAAATCCTTGGTTTGTTGTTGTTTTCTTGGCAACTTCCTGATATTGCAAAGGTTTGGCTCCTCATTTGACAGGTCAAAGCTGCTGGGGATAACATAGTGGGCGTTATTCTTCTACAGGAATTACCTCACCTATCACATCTTGGTGTTAGAGCTCGTCAAGTTAGTACCAAAAGCCTCATTTTATTTAATTATGGTTTCCCTTTTTAATGAACTCCACTGCACTTTTTCGAAAAAGGAAAACAAAAGAATGCTACTTACATATGTTTCCAGGAGAAAGTTGTATTTGTAACTTGTGAAGACGATGACACGATTACGAACACGAGGTTACTTGAGGGAAAACATGTCAGGTTAGGTTCTATTTTATTAGCATTTCATTCCATTCTGATATGGACTGTGTTGCTCCGATGTCATGGAAAAAAGATTTTTTTATTTCTTAAATGAACATATTTAATGATTACTGGTGTCTTACTTATCTTATATGATAATTAACTATCATAAAGAAAGTTAGAACATTTCACAATGTGTTGTCAGATCTCAAAATTTTATAATTCAGATGGAAAATCATATGGCGCCAGGGGGGCTGGCGCTCTCGTTCACAAAAATCATGTATTTTACTTATCTTTCTGTGTGCTACATACATGATTTTTGAAACATTGCAATATGGAATTTTAGCTAGCAAGGGCACCAGCCCCAGCCCCCCCACCCCACCCCACCCCACACCACACCACCCCTCCCCCCCCGCCGCCCCCCCCCCCCCACCCTGGGTATTCAATTCAATTTGAGTTTTAAACTGTTAGTTGAGTATTCTGTGGAGGTTCAATCGTATGGTGATAGAGAAAATTGTTTTGTTTCACTTATTATTGCGTAAGAATTATTTCTTTGTTATATTGATAGTCTTAATGCTTCCTCTTATGAGTACCTTTGATATGGCACCAATTGTAGTCCTGCGTGATCCTATTTGATCAATAATGAAATATATACACAAGCACCTGGGCCCTTTTTGCTGTGTGCAGCATTGCCCCTCATCTCTTCTCCCCCTCTCATTTCTACATGGTATCAGTTTGATCCCGCCCTTTTCTGTTAGCCTACAGATGGCAAGCGCTTGCTGTGGCTCCTCCCTCACGCCATGTTGACTCAGGCCAGCAGGGAACCGTGTCAGGGACTAATTCTTTGCGTTAGATATGGTGTTTTGCTATTCTCTACATGATATCCCGTGACTAGGCCTGACCCAACCCGTCTCCCCATCCCTTCCGCTACCCTAAACCCCATCCACCACCTTTTCTCTAGGCCGCGTGATCTCGCCCGTGATCTCCTCGCTGCGTGACCACCTCCCCCTCACTCCAACACCTATTGTCGTAGCACCATGGCCACTGAACCATCAACTCTGTCCTCGACAAACTCCATCAGCTTGGCCACCAGCGGCAATTCTGTCACCTCCCATGCCGCACCGCGTCTGGTTAGGCTCATGTGCCTATCACTCAGGTGTTGGGGAACCCTAACTACAACAAGTGGCTTGCCTTCTTCATCGTTCTCTGCAGCAAGTTCTTCCTCCGCGGCCACATTGTCGCTTCCTTGACCCCAACCCCACAGACCCACAATCAGATTCGGCGCACTGCGCCGTCCGTGACTAGATCTTCAGTTCAGCCTTCGATGAAGTCCTTGACGTTGACGTGAAGTCCGTGGTGGAGGCTTCGGTGAAGTCGCCAGAGTCCTTGCCCAACTGGAACTTCTTGGTCTGGGCGACCCACTTGTCTGGGAGTCCATCCGGTTGTTGAGGGTGGTGAACTGCCCCAAATTGCGATCTAGCTTGGTCGCTATCTTGGTAGGATCAGGAACGCTGGACATGGTGGTCGATACCTTGTGGGTGGTCTCTAATACCAAATTGATACGGCTTGGAGTGCAAGAGTAGTAGGGATTGGGAGCAAGAGTGAAGGGGATAGTGAGGCCGACGCCACCGTCGATAGAAACCCCACCCAACACAGGGAGGTTTTTTTCCTTCTTTGATGATGCAACTAGAGTGCCCTTTATATCTCAGGTGCACTTTGTGACAAACTTGGTAACAATTCTCCTAAATATCCTTCCTGCCCCTTCCTAACCGACCCAGCCTTTGGTCAATCCTATCCATCAAATTGGCGGCCCATGAATGTGTCCACATCTTATTTACATGCAGGCAAGAACAGGTGGATGAGTCTGTCCTATTTTGAAGTTACAAATCTAAAAGTTCATGAAGGAATGTGTGGAAGTAGAATTTTCAGTCGCATACTTAAGTAGTAAACCTGACTGCTAATTAAGCACCACTTAGTGGTATTGAAGTAGTATGCTACTGCTATGATTCCTCTACGTGAATATGTTTAGTGAGATTTGGTGTTCCTTTTTACAGGTTGGATGCATCATCCAATAATGTTGATATTTCAGTTGTTTCAAACAAAGATGAGTGTGCTGCCATGTCTTCAGAGCCATCCAGTGGAGGAAATTTATTTGCACAGCAGTTCTCACCACTGCTGACTACAGACAAGAAGTTAGAATTGTCTGAGGTTAAGATTCTTTTGCTTCAAATCATCTAATCAAAGCATGCCAATCCATTACATCTTGCTGACTACATTTTACAATGCATGTTTTTACACTTGCTCCTACTTACTTTTTTTTTCTTTTTCCCTAACCCTAAGGGGCTTTCACTTCAACAGAAGAGCTATACTTCAGGAGCGAATGGTATGTCTGGTGTGCTCGAGCTTTCAGAGGCATCAATTGAATCATCTGGTGCAAAAGCTGCTGCATGTAGAACTCTTTCGGTTCTTTCCTCAGTGTCAAATAAAGGTACCAAGTTTAGTTGAGATATCCATCAAATCCATGTCTATTTGTGAATCTATACCGTACAAGGTTCACAAGATATCTCTGATGATAGGGAATCAAGGTAGTTATCATGCTCATTTGCAGAGCAAAATGTCATGTTTAGGAATGTTCTTGAATTTGATAAGTGTCATTTATACAACCAGTCAATTTGCCTGGTTGTTATTAGGATGTTGCTGCTTATTAACAGAGAAAAGTATTAAACAGGGCAGATAGCTTGCATTCCACCAATCCATATTTGTAGATTATATACACCCATGGTATCACTCAAAGCAAGAAAATCGAGGTGATAATGTTGTACATTCCTTCTTTAATAAATAACAAATGATTAGACATAGTGCTTAACCAAGTTGGTCAAGAATAAGCCTAGTTTCATGTAACAATAACAAATAATGTGTGATAGCTTTTTATCTGCTAGAATGGCAAAACTGATACTGTTAAGGTCGTTTCTGCTGTATGATAGTGTTTATGGATCCATAGACCTTGTACATTATGTACATTAAGAAAAAACTTTAGGAGTACAACATAACTCCAAGCTTGTAGTAGTACGGCAGAACTGCTTTCTTGAAAGCCTTATGTTCCATTTTTTATATCTTTACATTTTTCATTGATTATTGGGCAGTTTACAATGACCAAGGAACACCAGCAGCATTCAGAGTTCCTGCAGGTGCTGTCATTCCATTTGGAGCCATGGAGGACGCCTTCAAGAAAAGTGGAACACTCAAATCCTACACTAACCTTCTGGAGAGGATCGAAACAGCTCAAATTGAAAATGGTGAACTTGATAGCCTATCCTCAGAGCTTCAAGCCACTGTTTCACTTCTTTCTCTATCGGAAGAAATCATCGAATCTTTGAAAAAAATATTTGATCAGAATGTCCGGCTAATTGTCAGATCTACTGCTAATGTGGAGGATTTGGCTGGAATTTCTGCTGCTGGACTCTATGAATCAATTCCTAATGTCAGTCTCTCTGACCCCAGTTCCTTTGGAGCTGCAGTTGGACAGGTTTGGGCATCATTATACACAAGGAGAGCAATTCTTAGCCGTCGAGCGGCTGGTGTGCCTCAGAGAGACGCAAAGATGGCGGTTCTTGTGCAAGAAATGCTGCAGCCAGATCTCTCCTTTGTGCTTCATACAGTTAGCCCAGTTGACCATGATCCCAAGTTAGTAGAGGCTGAGGTTGCCCCTGGTCTTGGGGAAACCCTCGCTTCTGGAACCCGTGGCACTCCATGGAGACTCTCATGTCACAAGTTTGACGGCAAAGTCACAACTCTAGCTTTTGCGAATTTCAGTGAGGAGATGGTGGTGCTCAACTCTGGCCCTACTAATGGTGAAGTGATTCGTAGGACTGTAGATTACAGCAAGAAGCCGTTATCTGTTGATGCAACCTTTAGGGGGCAGTTTGGTCAGCGCCTTGCCGCCGTTGGACAGTATCTGGAACAGAAGTTCGGAAGTGCCCAAGATGTGGAAGGTTGCCTGGTTGGCCAAGATATATTTATAGTTCAGAGCAGGCCACAACCATAATAAACAGGAAGTTCTGCTAAGATGAGTGTGGTTACCTGGTTATTAGCTGAATAAATATGGCTACTGGCTGAAGAAATTTAAGGACCCTGTAGCACACATAGCAGCGATCGAGTCTTTTTAATATGTTACATCAGGTAAATAATAATTTGGCACAGGTTCAGCCACTTGTATCGATTTTGTGAACCAAAAAAACTTACTGTTACGACTTCTAATGACCTTTTGGTTGTACATAATGAAAATCTACTAACATATAAGAGCATCTCTAGCAATACTAAACAAAATAGACGCCCTATGTTTGTAGTCATCTATCTAGATACTACCTGTTTTTTTCTTCAAACTCTAGCAATATTATGTAAACTATGACTCGAATTTATTTTAGTTAATGACATGTGGAACCCATATGTTATCCTCTTTCTTCAAATGATTGGATACGGACACCGGTCACTTACATTATATTTCTTTTCATATTTCTATCTGGACTCGGATTCGAATACAAATGGATATCGACATGCATAAATATGTGATTTGAGTATTTAGATACGGTCTTAGACGTTGAAAATTCGGATTTGGATACAGACACGAAACTCAAACGGTTTCAAACTTGCGTACGGTCTAAAAATAATTGTACCATTTGCAACCCCACTTGTCCATCTGGAGTGGGCCGCCGCCGAGAAGGGGGTGCCTGAGGAGTGCCACCCCTTCGCAGGGAGAGGGGGGGGGGGGGGGGGGCTCACCTGTGAGAAGCGCCACTGTGGATTTGGCGTGGCATGGCTAAGTGTGGCGCGGAGGCGGCGGTGGCAGTGTGGAGACATGGAAGAAGGACAGCAATGGGCTCTCGCAAGTGTTAGCATTGGATGGGACCGAGCACGAGACCACATGTGGGAGTGGAAAAAACAATGGAAAAAATTTAGGCAGCCACCGGTTGGCCTAACATAATAAATAGTTTCCCACTTATTCTGGTGAGGGACGTGCCTAGAGCATGACACAAGGCAACAAGGGAGGATCTGGACCCAAGTGTCAATCCCTAGGCTTTGTCTCCCGTGAAAGTTCAGAGGGCGGGCAAGTCAAGGATAGGAGGAACCAAGCTCCCAGTCAACCTACCATTTGTAAAAGCTACCATGGGTTGTTTCTACGTTGTCGGACACGACCAACTAGAGCATCGACACACCTTCAATGGCTAGCTCAAAGATGAATACAACTAATCCTGATCACTCCATTGTCGATCAAGGAAGCTAGAGAAAACTAACCTATAAAACGGGATCGAACTCGCTCCGAAAGCCTAGATCAGAACTAGCGAAAACGCTATCTTACTCTATTTCTCTCTCTGGATTGTAATTTGTAAGATCTCGCTTGAGTATTCTAACACAAAGAACCCTCTGCTAGGGCTTCTTTTTTTTTGAAAATATGCATTGCACGTATCTCATTAAAGGAATTTAGACTTGTTTTTACATTCTGACTATTTTAGTGGCGAGGTACCAAGAGAATTAGACGGACAGAACACAACAAAAGACGCCGGCTCGAACGGCGGAGCTTCGGAGGTCGTACTAACTACCAAACCGATTGTGCGACAGTGGTGCTGAGGACGATGACCCTAATCCGGCGACGGCCAGAAGTCCGGCGATGGCGGTGCGTAGCGTGCCTGACCGCACTGAGGAAACATAATATGCATGGCCTGCTTCCTAACGGACAAGCTTGCTACGGCGAAGGCTTTGTGGAACTCGTCGAAGATAGAGGAGTCTGGCACGCCGGAGGAGGGCCACCCACTCAGCTTGCTTAGTGTAACACCCCTGGTGTTATATTAACTAAAACATGCCATGTCATCATATGCATTGCAAAGCATTCATAATTAGGTCAACCTTAATGTGCACTAACTAAAACAAATTTATATTTCATAGGTTGTTTGTGTTTCTGAAATGATGTGTCACATGAAATCATAAAAATCTATTTTCAAATGTCACCCCAAATACTTGATTTATGCCCTGTGTACCTTGAGGTGTAAACTGTGTTTACACTAGTATCAGGTATGGCATGTAAATTCAAGTCTAACATTTAAAAATCAAACTCCAAGTTTGGATTTAGATTTGGTTTCCAAATTTGAATTCAAATGGGGAGCTTATTAAAAAGATTTTTAAAAGTCAACTTGGTCAACCAAGGGTACTATTGGGTCATTGACCTAAAAATTCTTTTGGATGATGTTTGTGATCATTAATTAACAACCAATTAATTTATAAGACAAATCGAGTTTGAATTCGGTTTCAAAAACCCTAATTTCAAAACCCTGTTTTATTCCCCTTTTCTACAATTCAAAATCTATAAAGAATTTTCGTATATACTTAAAATATAGTTTTTAGATCTTGACAAGAGCTACAATTTTGGTATTCAAAGTTTTTTAAGTTTCTAAAATGGATTTCAAATAAATTTGAAAATACAGTTTTCTAATATTTGTCCCCTTTTGATTTTAAACACATAATTAAAAAAATTATGCATAATTTGGGAGAACTTTATATATGAAAAATGTTTGATTTGAAAAGTTAAGTATTTCATAGATTTGAAGATTTTTAAGTTTTATTGAAAAATCAAAAGTAATTTCAAATAATTTTTTCTAGGGTTTGTTCCCCTTTTGATTTTGAATTCATATTTCAAAATCTAGGCAGAATCTGAATAGGCTTGTTAAATGAAAAATGTAGCTCTTGAAAAGTTGTACAAATGATATTTTGGAATATTTTCAAGTTCTTATGTAAAATCTGGAGTAATTTGCAAATTTTATTGGATGACATTACTAGCTACAATACTGCTGACGTCAGCAATGTCCTTCTCCCCCTCTGTTCATGGCGTCGCCATGGCGCCGGCGCCATACCGGCCTGCCGCGACCGCCAGTGCGTGTCTCCGGCCAGAAGCTTCGCCATGGACGTGTCGGCCGCCCCTGCCTCGCCTCCGCGCTATAAATGGAGCAGGCTAGTCGCCGTTTTCCTTCTTTTTCCTCTCTGCTCGTCGTCCCCACGACCTCCTTCTGCCGACGTAATTCATCGTCGTCGCTCCACCGCTGCCCGCTTGCTCTTGCCTTTAGCTTCGCCTCGCTCTTGCGCTTTGATTGAGCCTGCTCGCGTCAGCTCTCGCCGCCAGAGTCGCCCGTGCGTCGTCGTCTTCCACGCGCACGGCAACCGCGCCGCCGTGAGCCATTTCGTCGACGACCGCCGCCACCGCTGGTTATTTTCTTTCATTTTCTCCATCATCGTAATCACCTTGATCTGCTCTTGCTCATGCGCTCCTTGTTTTGCTCTGCGATGCATAGGACTCGCCAGAACGTCGTCCTCACCGCCGGAGCACCGCCGCTGCCATACCTGCCGCCGCTAACCTTCCACCTCCGGCCACTCCGAGCCTTCATCTTCGAGCGCACCAGACCCGCGGTGAGCTCCTGCACCTGTCCATGCCCTCGGCTTCACCTCTACCGCGCCATAATCACCGGCGTACGCGCTCGGCGCCGGCGCTCCGCCTTGCTAGCCGCCGAGGACCGGAGCCGGTTTTGGCTTCATTGAGTTGTGTATCGCGTTCGCGTTGTCACGTAGAAGCTATCCGTGTACTCAACGTTGCCGGAGAAGCTCCAGTGAGCTTTACTGCCGGGCCGCCGTGCCGCCATGGCCGCCGGCGAGGTACCTCCGAGGTCCCTACTGCCACATTAGCTAGTCTAGCTTGTTCCCCGTGTCGAACTGAGCCTGTAGGGCCAAACCCCGGGGCCGGAGACCTCACCGTCGGCGAGGTCTCGCCGGTCAAAATCCGGCCGCCGCCGGTCAACTCGGGGGCACTGTTTCCCTTTTTCTTTTTCTTTTTTAGAAAATGATTTAGATGTTATTTTCTTCCATAATTCATAGTAATTCATGTATAGCTCCAACAATTCCAAAACTTTTTGTGTATGTTCTTTATGATATTGTCTATCTAGAAAAAATATAATATGCTGAGTTTGAGTAATTTTTGCATAATTTAAAATTAGTCCTTTTAATTGAAAAATACATCTTCTATGATTTTTAATAAATAAAATAATTGGCTTTTATTTCTGAAATTTGTTTTTCCATCTAATTAGACCAAGATCTTTTCAAAATAAAATTTTGAGCTTAATTAGACAAATTTAATTTTATGCCTTATTTTGTGCTTTTTAAATAATTCATTAACCTCTTTAATCATACTTAATCATTATAGGATTTGTTTGACTTGGGGTTGATTGATGACCTTAGGTCATTAATCTTAATGACTTTTGGCATTTTAATTAATTATTTGTGCTTATCTTAATCATGTCATTAAGGCTTAATCAACGTTATTTTATGTGTTTAATAAATTTTATTAATAAAGTAGTTAACCCTAATGAACTTAGTAAGTTTTGTTGGCTTGCAACTTTATTGTGAAGGAAAGTTGTATTTAAGCCCTTAATCTAGTTATGCATTCATCATGCATCATATTTATTATTCCATCATGTTGAAACATATCATAATATCGTGTAGCTTCCGTTAACGGAGAGTTTAACGTTGTCGAACCAGATCCCAAGGAAGAGCAGAATCAGAAGTTGGGTGTTGATCCAGAGCCAGAGACCGTCTACCCTGATCACCAAGGCAAGCCTCGAATACATTTAAACCCTATCCTTGTTTTTATAAAATTTTTATCACTTCAGTTATGAAATGCTGCATTAGGGAATAGGAGTTGAGTGAAAACCTACCAGTTGCATTACCTGTCTTACTTCCATATCACCTTGTTACCTGTTAATTTGGGAAATGCATAGTAATGCTTAGTCCTGCTTAATTAGGTAGGTTTTTCAAAAAAAGTAAAGAATGAAAAAGAGGAGATTGGCTTCACCTGATGGAATCATGATGATAGTTAATAAATCGAGTCCGGACGGGTAACTTGCATTGGGAAAAGAGTCCCTCTGTAGTGTTTTCGTCTGTTGATGCCCTAGGTCCCGTCCGTTGGTGATCTGCATGAATCGAGACTAGAAAATCCACATACAATGGTGTGGTATACTGTGGGTTTGAGTCCCACGTATATCGATACACTATGGGTAAGAGGTCCCATGTGTATCGTGTGGTTGATATACCCTTGGGTTGGAGCCCGTGTATATCATGTGATCTGATGTGCTTAGGAGTTAAAGTCTCCTGTATATCGGTGATCTAGGTCCCAGCTCGGTACAATCGATTCGAATCGCTGTTGCTTCTCGGAGAAGAAGACTCGATCTCTGTTCATCATCGTAGTAACAACTTGAACAATGGTTAAGGCTTAAGTATGAAGTTGGTTGGTGATCTTGAGTTAGAGCAAGACAACTTTAGTTCTTGTTATAACTAATGATGAGCTAAAACTTGTTATACAAGAGCCTTTCTGCAAAAGTCTTTGCCTCTTGCAAGTCTTACCTTGTCCCTCTGACCTGCATTTCTGAGTCATCACCCATCTTTTCATCGGGTCAGTCTTGTTGAGTACTTTTGTACTCAGGGTTTGTTGAACCTTTGTTGCAGGTGAGCCCCATGGGCAGGTTTGCTTTGCATCCTGCTATATGACAGTTGTTGAGGAAAGTGACGACGAGTAGGATGTTTGGCTCTTGGGCAGAGCATATTATCTGGGTATTGTAAATAAATTATCTATCTCTACTCCACTACTACTATGGTTTGTAATAACTAAACTTATGGTTTGTAAGATTTAAACTAAATGGTTTAAAAACCTATGTTATTGTAATGCTTCTGCTCTTTTACTTTGATGTATATTATTTTGTATAAACTATTGTAATACTGCAATGTCTCTTTGTAATGATTGATCCTGCTCGGAGAATCATGGATGTTTCAAGAATTCACCCGACAGACCTTTTAAGTCTTATGAAACACATGCACGGCTATCAGAGGTATGTTTAGACAATGATAGGTGCGTGTGGGTCATATTATTTAGGAGGTTCTGTCACAGCTAGTATCAGAGCCGGATCGTTATTAAAAAGAGTTGTTATAGTATTCTTTTGCGAAAACTTCAAAAGTTTTGAGTCAAATAATTTTAACCTGGATATTTTGGGTCCAAATTGATTATTCTTACCTATGATTTTTTCTATTGACCCTTATTCTTATTTAAAAATGTGGTGGTGGAATAGCATATTATATTGGCATATCCTAGAAAGTTTATTCTTATATGTATGTGTTACTTCAAAAAAATTTTATGCTTAGGTTGTAAGTTCGATTCATGCATCATGTTTAATTTACTTGTTTAATTACCTTCCCCTTTGAAGTGGTTTGGGTTAAGTAGTATCAAAACTATTCATGCTGACCTTCAGATTCCTCCCTATCTATCCTTATATTTATGATCTTTCTTCCTTCAGGATGGCCAAGACTAAGCAGACTCCTCGCAAGAGTACTGGACCTAAAGGAGTGCCTCACCATCAATTACTTCCAGATATGAAATTGGTGAAAGCAGTAGTAACCCCAATCCAGATCCGCAAGCAGAAATAGCAAGACTTAGAGCAGAACTGGAGAGGGCAGAAGCTGATAGGATTAGTGAGGCTACTGAGATTGATTAGCTGAGGCGTTCCCTGAAGTACACAAAGAACCAGAGAGATCATGCTTGGGCGTGAAAGAATGCAGCAAATGAACATGTCCAAGAACTTGAAGACTACGTGGAAGAGCTGGAGGAGTATGCTGAGGAAGCAGACGATGAATGTCAGAGGCTGAACAACTTGTTGGAGCCTGAGTATCAGTGATAGGCAGCTCAGAATGACCTCGGTCTTGTCATGGGTCCGGATGAGGAAGAAGAAGATCCCGAAGAATTAGTACCCGCAGATGAGGATGTCATTGATGAGGATGAGTATGTGGAGGAAGAAGGAAATCATGAGGATACAACAAATGAGAATTAAGAGCATGAAGGTGGGAATGTGGAGAATCTTATGGAAGAAGAAGATCTTGAGATAGTGGAAGAGGAGCCTGAAGAGGAAGAGGATCCCAAAGAGGAGGAAGAAGAGCAGGATGTGATCCCAGTGGATGACAGTGAGGAGGATGAGTGATAAGTTTAGGTAGTGAGTTGTATAATATATCCTTTTCCTTGTTTTCTGAACCATAGTAGGTGTAGGAAGTCTTGCCAGAGTGCAGACTGTTGTAACAAAAATAATGTATCATAAATGTGTTGAACTTTCGTAGCATATGCTTACCCAGTTCAATAAAGTTTTGTGAATAAAGTATGGTTTGTTTATAAATAGATGCCTGCTCATACTCGTTCCCAAGGTGATGCTGGGACATCCCGTGATGGAGGTGATGCACCCAACCCTCCACCTGTTCCACCAACCTTGGCTGATGCCATTGTGGCCTTAGTCAATGTCACCACAATGATGGCCCAGAACCAGAATCAGAATCAGAATGTACATCAGGGGAATCGTGGTCGTAATAATAGAGATGAGACCACGTATGTGGATTTCACAAATACACATCCTCCAGTGTTCTCTAGGGTAGATGAACCAATGGAAGCAGATGATTGGCTCCGTACTATGGAGCAAAAGTTTTGGACTGATTGAATGCACAAAATATCAGAAATCTATGTTTGCACCACAGCAGCAACAACAGAATCAAAACAAGACGGGGAATCATAATGTGCAGAAGGGTAATAATGAGAAGAAGTCGGGTAGAGTTGTCTACACTCAAGTTGGGGAAATTCTAAAAGGAGAGCCTGTCATGATGGGTACGTTCCCTATTGCTAATCATCCTGTAATTATGTTTTTCGATTCTGGTGCATCCCATACATTCATCAATGGTACATTTGTTAAGACGCATGAAATACCAACAATGGGGACAAAAGAAGAATTCTTTATACAATCGCCTGGGGGGTGTATGTGTACTAAAGAAATGGTACATGATGTGTCTATAAGTTTGGTGGGTATATTTTTTCCACTGATATGATAATATTGAAGGATTAAGATATAAATATGATCTTAGGTATAAATTGGATGAAACGGCATCGTGTTGTGATAGACATCCTGAATAGGACTATGAAAGTGAACTTACCTAATTGCAAATCTCAACTTCTTATTCAACTTCCAACTCTTAAGAGAAATATTGAAAAAGTATGTGCAACTTCTGTGAAAGAGATCAAAGACATACCAGTAGTATGTGAGTTTCCAGATGTATTTTCAGATGATCTACCCGGTTTACCTCCTGATATAAAGGTGGAGTTTAGAATTGATTTGAAACCTGGTACAACCCCAATATCTAAAAGAGCATATCGGATGACACCACCAGAATTAGCAAAACTCAAAACTCAATTGCAAGAGTTACGTGATAAAGAGTTTATCTGACCTAGCTCGTCACCTTGGGGATGTCCTACAATCTTTGTGAAAAAGAAAGATAAGAGTATTGAGGTCATGTTTTGATTACCGTCCCTTGAATGAAGTGACTATCAAGAACAAGTATCCTTTACCCCGTATTGATTTACTTTTTGATCAATTGGCGGAGGCAAAGGTGTTTTTCAAGATTGATCTTCGATCCGGGTACCATCAAATCAAAATTCGTCCAGAAGATATTCCAAAGACTACCTTTACCACCTGGTATGGTCTGTATAAGTATTTGGTCATGTCTTTTGGACTTACCAATGCACCTGCCTATTTCATGTACCTGATGAACTCAGTGTTCATGCCAGAACTTGATAAGTTTATAGTTGCCTTTATTGATGATATTTTGATATATGCCAAAAATAAAGAAGAACATGCTGACCACCTCAGAATTGTTTTACAACATCTGAGAGAACATCAATTATATTCCAAGTTTAGTAAGTGTGAGTTTTGGCTGAAAGAAGTAAAATTTCTTAAACATGTTTTATCAGATAAGGGTGTGGCTGTTGACCCTAACAAAGTACAGGATATACTTGATTGGGAACCACCAAAGACGGTGCATCAAGTTCGTAGTTTCCTAGGAATGGCGGGGTACTACCGTCATTTCATACCGGATTTTTCAAAGATATCTAAGCCTATTACTAAGTTGTTGAAAAATAATGTTAAGTTTGTTTGGTCACCAGAATGTGAAGAGGCCTTTTAGGTATTGAAGGAATTAATGACTACTGCTCCAATCTTAGCACAGCCGAATATTGAGAAGCCATTTGATATTTATTGTGATGCTTCTGGCATTGGTATTGGATGTGTATTGATGCAAGAAGGAAGAGTTATTGCTTATGCTTCTCGACAGTTGAAGAAACATGAAGAGCATTATCCGACTCATGATTTAGAATTAGCAGCTGTTGTCCATGCATTAAAGATATGGCGACATTACCTGTGGGGTAATAAATGTCATCTCTATACTGATCATAAGAGTTTGAAATATATTTTTACTCAAGATGAGTTGAATATGAGGCAAAGAAGATGGTTAGAATTAATCAATGATTATGATTTGGAATTGCATTACCACCCTGCTAAAGCAAATGTGGTTGCCGATGCACTTAGCCAAAAGAGTCGTTGCCCTTGCCTGACAGTGAAGCCTTTGGATATTTCTCTATGTCATGAGATAGAAAAGTTGGGTATAGAAATGGTGCAACAAGGTAGTTTGTCTAACATTGCTATTGAGTCAACACTCAAAGATCAAATTATTGTCGCTCAGAGAAGTAATAAGGGAATTAAGCATATCAAAAAGAAAGTTAGAAAATAAAAGTTCTCTTGTTTCACAATTGATGATGTAGATGTATTATGGTATACGAATCATCTGGTCATACCAAAAGTTCCTAAGTTACGTCAAAAGATTCTTGATGAAGCACATCTCTCAAAATTTTCTATTCATCCAGGAAGCAATAAGATGTACCATGATTTGAAACAGAGGTTTTGGTGGACCAAGATGAAGATAGAAATTGCTAAATATGTAGCTCAATGTGATACCTGTCAGAAGGTCAAAGCTGTGCATTTGAAGTCAGCAGGAGAACTTCAGCCATTGCCTATTCCAGCGTGGAAGTGGGAGGATATCAGTATGGACTTTATAGTGGGTTTACCCAGAACATCAAGAGGTTTTGACTCTATCTGGGTCATAGTGGATCGACTCACAAAATCTACACATTTCATTCCAGTGCAGAATGCATATGCAGCCTTACGATATGCAAAGTTATATTTTGAGCGTATTGTAAGTCTTCATGGGGTACCAAAAACAATTGTGTCTGACAGAGGCACCCAGTTCATCAATAATTTCTGGAAATACTTGCATGATTCGTTAGGTACTGATCTTTTGCATAGTATAGCCTATCATCCTCAAACTGGAGGGCAAACCAAAAGAGTCAATCAAATACTTGAAGACATGCTGAGAGCTTGTGTTCTGAATTCTCCAGAGAAATGAGATGAGTGTTTGCCCTTAGTAAAATTTTCTTACAACAACAGTTATCAAGAAAGCATCAAGATGGCACCATTTGAAGCATTGTATGGTCATAGATGTAGAACTCCGTTGAGCTGGTCAGAACCTAGAGAAAGGAGGTTCTTTAGAGTTGATCTTGTAAAATAAATAGAAGACAAAGTTAAGCAGATACAACAAAACTTAAAGGTGGCATAGTCTCGTCAGAAGAGTTATGCGGACAAAAGGCGTCAACCATTGTGGTTTAATAAGGGAGATTATGTGTATTTAAAGGTGTCACCAATGAAAGGAGTTACTCAATTTGGAGTCAAAGGCAAGTTAGCACCTCGCTACATTGGACCATTTCAGATCATAGAAAGGTGTGGACAGTTGGCATATCGTTTGCAACTACCTGAACAATTGTCAATAATACACAATGTATTCCATGTATCACAACTCAAGAAGTGTCTTCGAGTACCAGATAAGGTTGTTGATGTTGAAGGAATTGAACTAGAACCCGACTTGACTTACTCTGAGTACCCAATTCGAGTTTTGGATCAGAAAGATCGTGTTACTAGAAGTAGAACAATCAAGTGGTATAAGATCCAGTGGGATCAACATTCAGAAGAAGAAGCTACCTGGGAGTCAGAAGATTACCTATTGGAGAATTTCTCGGAGTTCTATGCTTCTATCTAACTTATAATTCCCTCTACGAGTTGTAACTAGTCTAATGTGAGTAATAAAACTCTTTTCTTATGTACTTAATAGAAGTGTGTTTTCTTGACACATTTTCTTTTCCATTACTTTACCCGCAGCTTTAAATCTCGGGACGAGATTTAACTAAAACATGCCATGTCATCATATGCATTGCAAAGCGTTCATGATTAGGTCAACCTTAATGTGCATCAACTAAAACAAATTTACATTTCATAGGTTGTTTGTGTTTTTGAAATGATGTCACATGAAATCATAAAAATCTATTTTCGAATGTCACCCCAAATACTTGATTTATGCCCTGTGTACCTTGAGGTGTAAACTGTGTTTACACTAGTGCCAGGTATGGTGTGTAAAGTCAAGTCTAACATTTAAAAATCAAACTCCAAGTTTGGATTTAGATTTGGTTTCCAAATTTGAATTCAAATTGGGAGCATATTAAAAAGATTTTTAAAAGTCAACTTGGTCAACCAAGGGTACTATTGGGTCATTGACCTAAAAATGCCTTTGGATGATATTTCTGATCATTAATTAACAACCAACTAATTTAGAGACCAAATCGAGTTTGAATTCGGTTTCAAAAACCCTAATTTTAAAACCCTATTTTATTCCCCTTTTCTACAATTCAAAATCTATAAAGAATTTTGGTATACTCTCAAAATATAGTTTGTATATCTTGACAAGAGCTAAAATGTTGGTATTCAAAGTTTTTCAAGTTTCTAAAAAGGATTTCAAATAAATTTGAAAATACAGCTTTCCACATTTGTCCCCTTTTGATTTTAAACACATAATTCAAAACTTATGCATAATTTGGGAGAACTTTACATATGAAAAATGTTTGATTTGAAAATTTAAGTATTTCATAGATTTGAAGATTTTCAAGTTTTATTGAAAAATCAAAAGTAATTTCAAATAATTGTTTATAGGGTTTTGTCCCCTTTTGATTTTGAATTCATATTTCAAAATCTAGGCAGAATCTGAATAGGCTTGTTAAATAAAAAATGTAGCTCTTGAAAAGTTGTGCAAATGATATTTGGGAATATTTTCAAGTTCTTATATAAAATCTAGAGTAATTTACAAATTTTATCGAATGACATCACTAGCTACAGTACTGCTGACGTCAGCAATGTCCTTTTCCTCCTCTGTAAATGGCGTCGCCGTGGCCGCCGGCGCCATACCGGCCTGCCGCGACCACCAGCGCATGTCTCTAGCCAGAAGCTTTGCCATAGACGTGTCGACCGCCCCTACCTCGCCTCCGCGCTATGAATGGAGCAGGCCAGTCGCCGTTTTCCTTTTTTTCCTCTCTGCTCGACGTCCCGACGACCTCCTTCCGTCGTCAAAATTCGCCGTCGTTGCTCCACCGCTACCCGCTTGCTCTTCCCTTTAGCTTTGCCTCGCTCTTGTGCTTCGATTGAGCCTGCTCGCGTCAGCTCTCGCCGTCGGAGTCACCCGTGCGTCGTCATCTTCCTCGCGCACGGCAACCGCACGGCCGTGAGCCATTTCTCCGACGACCGCCACCACCGCTGGTTATTTTATTTCATTTCCCCCATCATCGTATTCACCTTGATCTGCTCTTGCTCATGCACTCCTTGTTTTGCTCTGCGATGCATAGGACTCACCGGAATGTCGTCGTCACCGCCGGAGCACCGCCGCCGCCATCCCTGCCGCCGCTAAGCTTCCACCTTCGGCCACTCCGAGCCTTCATCTTCGGGCGCACCAGACCCACGGTGAGCTCCTGCACCTGTCCATGCCCTCGGCTTCACCTCTACCGCACCGTAACCACCGGCGTACGCGCTCGCCGCCGGCGCTCCGCCTTGCTAGCCGCCACGCACATAGCCGCCGAGGACCAAAGCCGGTTTTGGCTCAATTGAGTTGTGTATCGCGTTCGCGTTGTCGCGTAGAAGCTATTCGTGTCCTCAATGTCGTCGGAGAAGCTCCGGTGAGCTTTACCGCCGGGCCGCCATGGCCGTCGGCGAGGTACCTCCGAGGTCCCTACTGCCGCATTAGCTAGTCTAGCTTGTTCCCCGTGTCGAACTGAGCCTGTAGGGCCAAACCCCATGGCCGGAAACCTCACCGTCGGCGAGGTCTCGCCGGTCAAAATCCGGCCGCCGCCGGTCAACTCGGGGGCACTGTTTCCCTTTTTCTTTTCTATTTTCAGAAAATGATTTAGATGATATTTTCTTCCATAATTCATAGTAATTCATGTATAGCTCTAACAATTCCAAAACTTTTTGTGTATGCTCTTTATGATATTCTCTATCTAGAAAAAATATAATATGCTGAGTTTGAGTAATTTTTGCATAATTTAAAATTAGTCCTTTTAATTGAAAAATACATCTTCTATGATTTTTAATAAATAAAATAATTGGCTTTTATTTCTGAAATTTGTTTTTCCATCTAATTAGACCAAGATCTTTTCAAAATAAAATTTTGAGCTTAATTAGACAAATTTAATTTTATGCCTTATTTTATGCTTTTTAAATAATTCATTAACCTCTTTAATCATACATAATCATTATAGGATTTGTTTGACTTGGGGTTGATTGATGACCTTAGGTCATTAACCTTAATGACTTTTAGCACTTTAATTAATTATTTGCGCTTATCCTAATCATGTCATTAAGGCTTAATCAACGTTATCTTATGTGTTCAATAAATTTCATTAATAAAGTAGTTAACCCTAATGAACTTAGTAAGTAAGTTTTGTTGGCTTGCAACTTTATTGTGAAGGAAAGTTGTATTTAAGCCCTTAATCTAGTTATGCATTCATCACGCATCATATTTATTATTCCATTATGTTGAAACATATCATGATATCGTGTAGCTTCCGTTAACGGAGAGTTTAACGTTGTCAAACCAGATCCCAAGGAAGAGCAGAATCAGAAGTTGGGTGTTGATCCAGAGCCAGAGACCGTCTATCCCGATCACCAAGGAAAGCCCCGGATACATTTAAACCATATCCTTGTTTTTATAAAAATTTTATCACTTCAGTTATGAAATGCTGCATTAGGGAATAGGAGTTGAATGAAAACCTACCAGTTGCATTACCTGTCTTACTTCCATATTACCTTGTTATCTGTTTATTTGGGAAATGCGTAGTAATGCTTAGTCTTGCTTAATTAGGTAGGTTTTTCAAAAAAGTAAAGAATGAAAAAGAGGAGATTGGCTTCACCTGATGGAATCATGATGATAGTTAATAAATCGAGTCCGGACGGGTAACTTGCATTGGAAAAGGAGTCTCTCTGTAGTGTTTTCGTCTGTTGATGCCCTAGGTCCTGTCCGTTGGTGATCTGCATGAATCGAGACTAGAAAATCCACATACAATGGTGTGGTATACTGTGGGTTTGAGTCCCACGTATATCGATACACTATGGGTCAGAGGTCCCATGTGTATCATGTGGTTGATATACCCTTGGGTTGGAGCCCGTGTATATCATGTGATCTGATGTGCTTAGGATTTAAAGTCTCCTATATATCGGTGATCTAGGTCCCAGCTGGGTACAATCGATTCGAATCGTCATTGCTGCTCGGAGAAGATGACTCGATCTTTGTTCATCATCATAGTAACAACTTGAATAATTGTTAAGGCTTAAGTATGAAGTTGGTTGGTGACATTGAGTTAGAGCAAGACAACTTTAGTTCCTGTTATAACTAATGATGAGCTAAAACTTGTTATACAAGAGCCTTTCTACAAAAGTCTTTGCCTATTGCAAGCGTTACCTTGTCCCTCTGACCAGCATTTCTGAGTCATCACCCATCTTTTTCGTCGGGTCAATCTTGTTGAGTAATTTTATACTCAGGGTTTGTTGAACCCTTATTGTAGGTGAGCCCCATGGGCAGGTTTGCTTTGCATCTTGCTGCATGACAGTTGTTGAGAAAAGTGATGACGAGTAGGATGTTTGGGTCTTGGGCAGAGCATATCATCTGGGTATTGTAAATAAATTATCTATCTCTACTCCGCTACTACTATGGTTTGTAATAACTAAACTTATGGTTTATAAGATTTGAACTAAATGGTTTGAAAACCTATGTTATTGTAATTCTTCCGCTCTTTTATTCTGATGTATATTATTTTGTACAAACTGTTGTAATATTGCAATGTCTCTTTGTAATGATTGATCCTGCTCGGAGAATCATGGATGTTTTTAGAATTCACCCGACAGACCTTTTAACTCTTATGAAACACATGCACGGCTATCAGAGGTCTGTTTAGACAATGATAGGTGCGTGTGGGTCATATTATTTAGGAGGTTCTGCCACACTTAGCATCACCCGCCTGGCCTGCAGCTCTGGTTTCGACAGGCTATATGCCCTTTTTGCTACGAGACGGGCAATCCGCCATGGCATCCAGTCATCATCTCGCGCTCTGGGTACATGAGCACGCGGCGTGTTGGGGATGAGAGGCTCCTGCATAGGTAGACACAGAGTCAAATGTAACACCTCTGGTGTTATATTAACTAAAACATGCCATGTCATCATATGCATCGCATAGAATTCATGTTTAAGTCAACCTTAATATGCATCAACTAAAACAAGTTTACATTTCATAGGTTGATTGTGGTTCTGGAATGTTTTGTCACATGAAATAATAAAACCCTACTTTCGAATGTCATCCCAAATTACTTGGTTTATATTCTATGTACTTGAGGTGTAAACCATGTTTACACTAGTGTCAAGCATAGTGTATAAATCTAAGTCCAACCTTTAAAAATGATTTCCATATTTGAAGTTGAATTTGGATTTCAAAGCTTATTCCCAAGTCATGCAATTCAAATTTAAATTCAAATTGGAAAGCTATAAAATATTTTTTAAAAGTCAACTTGGTCAACCAAGGGTGTCATTGGGTCATTGACCTAAAAATATCCTTGGATGATGTCTGTGATCACTAATGACTAACCAATTAACTTAGAAACCAAATCGAGTTTGAATTTGCTCCCAAAAACCCTTTATATCAAAACCTGGTTTTACCCTCTTTTCTATAATTCAAAATCTATAAGGAATTTAGGAATACACTAAAAATATATTTTGTAGATCTTGACAAGAGCTACAAAGTTGGTATATAAAGTTTTTCAAGTTTCTAAAAAGAATTTCAAATGAATTTGAAAATATAGTTTTTCAACAATTGTCCCCTTTTGATTTTAAAATCATAATTCAAAAATTATACATAATTTGGGAAAACTTTAGATATGAAACATGTTTGGTTTGCAAATTTAAACATTTCATATTTTTGAAGATTTTCAAGTTTTATTGAAAAATCAAAAGTAATTTCAAATGTTTATTTCTAGGGTTTTATTCCCCTTTTGAATTTGAATTCATATTTCAAATTCTAGATAGAATTTGAGGATGACAGTTAAATGAAAAGTGTAGATCTTGAAAATTTATATAAATTATATTTTTAGAGATTTTCAAGTTCTTATATCAATTTTAAAGTAATTTGTTATTTTTAAGAAATGGCATTTCTGTAATTATCAAGAACGGCACCAAGACCTATCGTCGGCCGCCATGGCCGGCTTCTCAAGCCGCGCCGCCGTCCACCGCCGCACATGCCACGGTCGCCAGCTTGCCCCGACGCTCGAAGCACCCTCGTCGCGTGTCGCCCTTCCTTTCCTCGAGCTCTGGCTATAAATAGGGGTGCCGTGGCCGAATTCTTTTTCTTCTTTCCCCCTGCCGCCGCCGCTCCAATTCGCCGCCGTCGATCCACCGCTATCCAATTGCTTTTGCCAGAAGCTCTGCCTCGCCCTTGCACTTCTTCTGAGCCAGCTAGTCCCGCCCTCATCGCCCATAGCGCCCGCACGCCGTCATCTTCCTCGCGGTCGGTCGCCGAGCCGCCTCGAGGTTTCTCGCCGGCCACCGCCGCCAAGGTTGAAAATATATTCTCTTTAACCCTCCTATCATGTTCTCCATGCTATCCTGCTCCTCATGCGCACCTTGGTTCGTTCATTGGTGCACAGGAACCGTGGTGATGCCGTTCTTGCCATCGGAGCGCCACCGCCGCCATCAGCGCCGCCGACCATAGCTCGATTCAGCCACTCCGAGCCTTCATCAACGTGCGCACCGTGCCCGCGGTGAGCTCCTGCAACTATCCATGCTCTCAATTTCATATTTCCCACGTCATAGGGTCCGGCCGCCGTGGCTGGCCGCCATCATGCTTTGCCAGCGCCGCCGCGTGCGTAGCCGTTTGAGTTAGGGGTCACGACTAGCTTCATCTTCTGGCTTAATGAGTTCGCGTTGATGTCCTGCATCCGCCTGCGCGCTGGCCGTCGCCGGAGAAGCTCTGGTGAGCCCTTGCCATCGCGCCCGAGCTCCGCCGCGCCGCCATGGCCGCCGGCCAGTGCGCCGCTGTCGCCCCGCCACTGCATTAGCCAACCCAGGTTGCTCCCCGTGCCAAGATGAACCTGTAGAGCTAAGTCCTATCGTCAGAAACTTCGCCGCCGGCGAGAAATCACCGGTCAACCGTCGCGCCGCCGTCGGTCAGCGCGAGGACACTATGCTTATTTTCTTTTTTCTATTTCTAGAAAATAATTTAAATGCTATTTTCTTTAAAAATCATAGTAATCATGTATAACAACAAAAATTCTGAAAATTTTTGTGTATGTTCTTTATGATGTCATCTACTCAGAAAAAATATGAAATACCAAATTTGAGTACTTTTGTATATGTTAAAATTAGTCCTTTTAATTGAAAAATGGACTTTCAATTATTTTTAATAAATAAAATAATTAGCTTTTATTTTTGAAATTTGTTTTGCCACCTAATTAGACCAAGAGCTTTTAAAAATAAAATTTTGAGCTTAATTAGGCAACTTTAATTTTTATGCCTTTAGTTTATGCTTTTAAATAATTAATTAACCCCTTTAATTATGCTTAATCATTATAGGCTTGTTTGACTTTGGGATTGCTTGATGACCTTGGGTCATTAACCCTAATGACCTTGGACACTTTAATTAATTGTTTGCGCTTACCTAGATCATGTCATTAGGGCTTAATCAACGTTATTTCATGTGCTTAAATAATTTCTTTAATGACGTAGTTAACCCTAATGAACTTAGTAACTAAGTTTTGGTTAGCTTGCAACTTTATCGTGAAGAAAAGTTGTACTCAAGCCTTTAATCTGGTCACGCATCCATCGAGCATCATGTTTACTATTCCATCATGTTGAAGCATATCATTTTATCGTATAGTTTCCGTTAACGGAGAGTTTAACGTTGTCGCACCAGATTCCAAGGAAGAGCAGACTCAGGAGTTGGGAGTTGATCCAGAACTCGAGACCGTCTACCTCGACCACCAAGGCAAGCCCGGATGCATTCAAACCCTATTCTATTTTATAAAAGTTTTATCGCTTCAGCTATGAGATGTTGCATTAAGTAATAGGAGTTGAGTGAAAACCCACCAATTGCATTACCTGTTTTACTTCCATATTCCTTGTTACCTATTCTGGAAGATGCGTAGTAATACTTAGCCCTGCTTAATTAGTTAAATATTTAAAAGTAAAGAATGAAAAAGATGAGATTGGTTTTATCCGTTGGAATCTGATGATAGCTAATAAATCGAGTCCGGACGGCTAACTTGCATTAGGAATGGAGTCCCTCTGTAGTGTTTCCGTCTGTTGATGCCCTAGGTCCCGTCCGATGGTGAACTGGTGATATCGAGAAACTAGAAAATCCACATGCATGAAGTGATATACAGTGGGCCAGAGTCCCCACGTAAGTCATGGAGTGATATATAGTGGGCCAGAGTCCCCACATATGTCATAGTGTGTTATACTGTGGGTTTAAGTTTTCACGTATATCGGTACACTGGGTCAAAGTGCTCATGTGTATCATGTGGTGATATATGGCTGTGGTTGTTATCCCAGTATATCTGTGATCTGCTATGCATCGGAGTTAAAGTCTCCGGTATATCAGTGATCTAGGTCCTAGCTGGGTATAAAAATGGATTCGAATCGCCATTGCTTCTCGGAGAAGAAGACTCGAATAAAGTTGGTTGATAATCTTGATCTAGAGTAAGACAACTTTGCTTTCTTTCAAGCTTTTCTGCAAAAATTTCTTATCTCTGCAAGCCTTACCTTGTCCCTCTAGCCCGCATTTCCTGAGTCTTCACCCCTCTTTTTCGTCGAGTCAGTCTTGTTGAGTACTTTGGTACTCAGGGTTTGTTGAACCCTTGTTGCAGGTGAGTCGCATGGGCAGGAGTGCTTCGCATCCTGCTGCATGACAGTCGTCGAGGAAAGTGACGACGAATAGGATGTCTCGCTCTTGGGCAGAGCATATAATCAAGGTTTTTGTAATCAGTTATATTGTTACTCCACTGCTATATGGTTTGTAATAATCCAACTTATGGTTTGTAAGTTTTGAACTAAATGGTTTATAAACTTATGTTATTGTAATTCTTCCACTATTTTACTCCAATTTATATTATTTGTATAAAATTGTTGTAATACTGCAATGTCTCTTTGTAATGATTGATCCTGCTTGGAGAATCGTAGATGATTCAGGATTTACCCGATAGACCTTTTAAGTCTTATGGAACACATTCATGGTTATTTGAAGTCTGTTTAGACAATAATCATGCATGTGGGCCACAGGATTTAGGAGGTTCTGCCACATCAAAGAAGGCATCCGCTGCAGCTCTGGCGTTGTCGCTGGACCCCTGCACATCGCCAATCGGAGGCGGTGCACCCACGGCCATCACGGGCTGTTGTCTTACGGCGTGATCTACCGAAGTCACTAAAGGCGTGCCGACAGCAAGCGCAGGAGCCACAGGCGGTGTGGCAGCTGTAGATGTCGTGGCAGTCGTAGCCGTCGCCGTCGCGTTCCCACCATCCAACCCCAATCTCAAGGAGTCAACGACTAGGGCCGGCGTAAGTGTGGCAGTCGATGCTCGCGGAGGGACCCCAATAACTGCTGCAACCGCGTCCTCGCCAACCGTCCCCCGAGCCTCAGCCACGGGGTTAGCCTACAGTGGAGAAGCACCTACCTCGCCAGCCTCCCTCTCTGCCTCGTCAACTGCGAAGGAGAGCCGGATCGCACGCAGCGGTGAAGAGGGGCTCAATGGCGCTGATCGGGTCTGCAGAGAGGGAGCAGCCAGAGTAGACGGGCGAGTGACAAGGGAGGCAGCGAGCTCATCGAGCATCGGATCAACCCAAATGTGAAGTCCCGCGCCCTGACACATCTCAATTGCCAGTGGGTCGGTGGCGGCGACGGCGTTGTCGATCGCGTCAGTGGATGCGCGGATGTTGCCCCTCCTTGGGCACTCGCTCCGGTGGCTCCGACGTCGACGACGGACCGTATTGGCGCCCTCCACAACCCCCTGCATGGCGTCGTCCAAGCCACCGAGTGGCTCATGTGAGGAGGGCCGTGGGGCAGCACCCACCGCGGTCGAGGGGGCCGGACAAAGAATCTATCCGATTAAGATAGGGGCTGCGTGAGGTTCAGAAGCGTGAGAAGCTTCTTGTCCCCCACCGTCGGCACCGACGCCATGGTGATAGAGCTGGCACACGTGTGAACCGACACGACCATGGCCTCGTTGCGCTGAACGCCCAAGGCAGCGCCTAGGGAGCTCCGGTGCGGGTCTGCGGAAGGGCACCGAGGCGGACGTCGATGGCGAAGTGTGCAGTTCCTCGCTCGATGCCTCGTGCTAAAGCAGAAGAGGCAACGGGACGGTGAGGTGCACCAGGTGGCGACGTGGCCACCCGCTAGGTAGTTAAAGCAAAGATCGACAAGTAAAGTGGGCACTGGCCGTCGGTGATGATGGTGGCGTGGGCCGCAGCGACGCCCACGTCGACGACTTTCAACAAGGGTGAAGCCGTCGGCGTCGACGAACACGCCCCCGCGAGGAACGTGGTGCCAAGGAAGCTCTGAAGCAGGACGGGCACGCGGAGGCGTCGGAGGTGCCCCATGCCGCGGGCCAAGGCATTGCCGTGCATGGGTTCTCGCCTCAGGCCACGGCCCAAGGTGGCGTTGTGCAGGTACTCGAGCGGTTTGCAGCGGTGGAGTCTGAAGGCTGCGGCGGTCCCGCTGCAGGGACGCACATCTGTTCACTGCGGTCCTCCTCCCGCAGCAACCCGTGGCTGCCGCTGCTGCGGTCCGACAGCGCTGGCGGCTGCGCCCGGGCGTCCGTCCACCATCTGTCTCCTCCAAGGGGGGTCAGTATCGCTGACCATGGAGCGCGCAGCACGGGCCGGGGCCGAAGGCGATGCAGCGCGGGCGTCAGCGGTCGCGGGACACGGCCCGGCAGAGGCACCGGAGCTGCCCCCTCAACCGGAGCCGAGGACACTCCGTCCTCAAGGCCAGGGGAAGAGGACACCTTGGACAAGGCGCGACGTCGGGCGGAGAGGAAGTCCACCGCCGACAGCAACTCACCCTCTTCAACATCAGAGCAATCATCGACGAGGATCTCCTCCCACCTCTGTGCCTTGGACCTACCCGAGGACGATGGGTAGAAGGGAGGAGCAGCAGGAGAGAGCTCCATGGCAACTGCTGCGAGGCCGCTGCTGGGGATGGCCGTGTTCGCGGCGGCAGTAGCGTCCACCGGCAATGGAGGCGGCGCGAGCGGCCAGGTGCCCCGCCGAGGTGAAGAAGCGTCGAAGTCTGCGGATCCCACGCAGGCATGGACGACGGCGGCGGTGGTGGACGCGCAGACGGCCGTGGCAGCAGCGGAACCAACCACACCTCCCTGCGGCGGCGCGGCCATCAGAAGCGAATCCTGTGCGGCGGTCGCTCCTCGGTTGTTGGACTGACCTCCCACGCACGCAGCGGCGGCAGTCCCGGAATCGCCCGCACGGGGGCTGCCGGCGCAGGGAGGAGGCCCAGAGGATGGCGGCGGCGAGGCCGGCTCGCCGGAGGAACCGGCAGCGGCAGCCACGGGTTGCACGCCGGGGACCTCAACGGCCATAGAATCTGCGGACCCCGATGGCTTCGTCCAGGCCTGCAACGGCTGCGTGGAGACGACAGCAGTACCAAGGCCATCGCGTTGCAGGGGAGCAGTGCCTGAGGAGGAAGGATGCAGGCAGCCCACGACGAACTGCCCAGCCGTCAATGGCCGTCGGCTGGCCGCCGGAGGGAACGAGCGCCGCCCGAACCACAGCCGTGAGCAGAGGTGAGAAGCACATCAAACGATAGATCAGCAATATGTGAAGGTGGTGGATCTGGAAGAAGGATTCTGGTGGGATTTGGGTGGCGGGGTTTGGGTGGATTTGAGTGGTTTTCTGGAGGAGGCGGACGGGCTCTAGAGGGGAGCGGGTGCGGCTCCAACGGTTCCATCCCATCCCCTCTGCTAGGGCTTCAAAACCTGAACCATGAGTATTCTCGTGTCCTGAGTGTTAACCACCAAAATCTCTCGCATTGACCACTAGTCACCACCCATAGTTTATTACGAACCCATTACAGTACTTGAACAAAATAATATTCCTGTATCTTATTTTAATTAATACCGTTTATGACTATGCCCCTTATAAGACTATGAAAACTTTATCTTTTCATTTATCTTTTGAGAGCAATACATCTGAACCACACAACAAATAGAGAAGGTTAATTCTTTCATGTTGGAACATCAAACATGAAAGTATTGGCAGTAACTCACGGAAGCATGGTTCGTTTGCATACATTAGTGCAACAGACAGAATAGATGGTTTGAGAGGATGTACGCTCGTATCTTTATTTACACAACAATATAAATTTAATGTAAACACGCATGAATATACACAATTAGGCATATACAGATGCTAAAAGAATTGGTTTCTATATATACAAGCACTAAAGTAACAATGGCACATAGTGTACGACGACTCCAGCAACTCTCCATGCATGGATACAGTTTGAACGTCTTCGAATCGTATATTTTCCCACAAGTGTGCAACTAATATATATGGGTGGTCATTGGAAATAATCATCCTGCACGGTTCAGCGCTCTTACTTGAACTGCAACTTGGACGCAAACGTTTGGCCAAACTTCCATCCTTGTGGCACCACGTTTGTGAATTCAATAGTTTGTCCGTCTGTGTCGGTGACTCTAAACGAGAGCATCTGCCCAGTAAGATACGCAAGAGACTGCCAGTTCGCACCCCAGTTACGTGCCATTGGTATCCAACTGTTGGAGCTAGAGGTCTTGACATCCATGGACTTGATGGAGCCAGCACCTGCGACATTGGTCACGAGCACGAGGTTGAAGTAGTCGTGGCCGTTGATCGTGAACCGTACCCCACCTCGCTTCACACAAGGAACCCTGAATATAAAAAGCAAGCATTTTTGCCTTAAGATATAACATACTGCATGGATATGTTTTTGGTAGAAGAGTAGATAGTACTAGCAAATATACCTTTTGTACATGACGGGGATGATGCCGCCGCTGTAGACGCCGATCTTCTCCCACGCCGGCTGCGCCATGTCGAAGTGTGGGCGCTGCTGATTGCACCATCCGCCTTCGGGCAGCGCTGAGTTGGGTGGGCAGAAGTTGGTGGCCGTGACGGTCACGGTGACGCCGGGCTTGCAGAACCTCGGGTCAGCTCTCTTGCGGTCGCAGGCGATCTTGTAGCACTGCCCACACGAGGCGCCATTGTTGAAGAGCACCGTGCTCAGCGCAGCCGTCCGTGTGCCGTAGCCCTGCGAGTGGAGGTTGCCGTACCCGCACGCCCCTCCTGCGTGAATAAATACAATTTGAGCGACATGTAGTTTATCTCTCTGCCTGCTAGCTAGCTTTGGGTAATAAACCATGGCAAAATAAGAGAGAGAGCAACTTACCCATGGTGTCAGAGGCATCGGCGCCACCGTAGAACGTGGCATGCCCCTTCAGCCATCCGGCCGGCGGAGTGCTGGTAGCGGCGTCACCAGCGGCGGTCACGGCCAACAGGCAGGCGACCGCAATCGACAGGACTGCAAGAACTCGAGGTGGAGCCATACCAATCGCTCGGGTTTGTATATATGCCTTGAAAAACTGGACTTAACGTAGCTATATATGCCTCAACTCACCGAGCTGGCTGGGATGCTGACTGCACGAACTGCTGGTTTTTATTGTTCTAGGCTGCTAGTATCTTGATTGATTGTGTTGTGATGGTTTGTGCAACGGGCTGGTGGTTATATATATATATATATATATATATATATATATACCCTAGCAATCACATTACGGTTAATTAATTATTAAATAAATTGACAAGAGCAGCACATCGATGATCGAATGAAGCAATTAAGCCGGACCAGCAGGAAATAGCTAACAACACAACCTGCTGCACATGGCCATGCATTGCTTGCGGTTCAATCCGGAGAGATAAAATGTACGCGCACACGCACACACGGATACATTTTCGCTGGTGCTTCCATTTGTTCGCCGTTTCTCTAGCTTCTTCAGAGAGTTGAGACTTCAGACGATCGCTGCTTGAGATTCACTTTATTTGAAGGTGAAGTCACCGGCGGCTTTGCACACTTGCTTGCGCGTTCACCGTACATACAATACAATTGTGCTGCTGAAGAAAGGATGTCGTTGGTTTCTTCAATGGCAAGAGTGTTATCCGGGTCTGCACTGCACCTGGACAGCAGCATCAGCAGCGCCCATCGTTGTGTAAATTAAGTTATAAGGACTAGCTGCCGCCGTTTATTTGGACCTGCAAAGTACGACAGGCCGGCAAAACATTTATATGAACTCGTCGGTTCGGATCTGGCCATCAGGATCAATGGCCATATATGACCTGAGCGAGCCTTATCGATCATGCTATATGGATTAGTGAAAAACGGACAGCGTGCGGCCGAGCATGCAGTTTTAAATTTGTACACCCTCTGTCGTTTTTAGCTGTTATTCTTGCTTTCTAAAAAAATCAAACATAGTCAACTTTAATTGATCAAATACATATAAAAAAATATTTACATTTATGATACATAATTAAGATTATTAGATAGATCGTTTGGTGAAATCTATTTTTATAACAAATTTATTTAAAGATGTAAATATGGCTAACATTTTGTATAAAACTATTCAAACATAGATAAATTTGATCAACATAAATGTGACGACCCGGGCCATTACCACATTACATAATAACCCTAGTCTATGATTTATTAATAAACGAAGAACAAAGTTGACAATAGAGAATAGCTAGAGAGTACCAATAATTATTACAATATCATTCTACGCACTTAAGTCCTTAACGGAGTGTCACATGTTTGCGCATTATTACTAAGTCCGTCGTATATAGAGAGGTCCAAACTAGATTTCTAAATGAGCGACAACGACACATCGCTCCAAACATACATAGCTGAACTAAGGTGATTATTTATTCATCCCATCCACCAAGGGAAGTGGTAATAGCTTCATCATTGTCATCACAATATGTATAGGCATAACCATCATCTAGAGACCCTTGTGCACATTCATGGATTCCTACCGCAAAACAAGTCTTTGTGGTTTCTAGCTGCTATGTATTATTTTCCCCTTCATTTCCCTCCATACGTGATGTGCAGGTCGGTGGCGGCAGCGGCATGCTTCTACCACACACAATAATCTGCCCCACGTGCCAGTGATCGGCGCATGGGCCGCTCAGTCTGCCACGGCCCACGCTTCCACGCCCACGGCCCACGCAACACACAAGCCCTAAACCCACAGCGCCGCAACGCAACGGCTATATTCTCACGCCCTGTTCTCCCCCTCCCCCCTTGGGCCGCCGCCCTCCGTTCCTCCTTCCTGCTCTGCTACAAATAAATAAATCGCGGACGGCCGAACCCTAAGCCCCACAGCGCAAGCGCGCAGATCCTCTCTCTCTCTCGTTTCTCATCTCCGCCTCCCCCACGCCGATCTCGATCGAGCGCCTGGGGAGACCACGAGACGTGCGCCCTGCGCTTCGCTCATCACAGCTCTCTCAAAGTTCTTGTTTGTTTTCAGATTTCAACTAACCCGATTGTTTATCTACATCTTCATCTTATCTTACCATTTTAATTTGCGTTCAATTAATCTGTTTAGTTCCATTGCTTCTTCCGCGGTTGCGGTTAGTACTGCTGTTTGTTTCTCTCCGTGCTTCTTGTTCTTCTTCTGTTGCTGCTAACCATGGACGCAGGCACCTACTCCATCTCGTCGGAGAAGAGCCATGCGGCGGCGGCGGCGGCGCCACGGCCGCCGCTCCAGGAGGCCGGCCCCCGACCCTACATGCCGTCGCTGAGCACGGGATCGCGCAACCCGTCGGCCAAGTGCTACGTGAGTTCCCAGCTCCCTCAGAATTAGCACTTTTTTTTGGGCGCGCGTAGGGTGTTCGATGGTTAGCCTGACCGAGCCGCCGGCTTGTTTCCGCCGCTGCAGGGCGACAGGTTCATCCCGGACAGGTCGGCGATGGACATGGACGTATGTGCGTTTACCGGTGCTTGTCTTAACTCTGTTGACACCGGATCACAGGTCTGTGCCCTTCTCTGGAACAAGAATGAGAGAGAGCTGCTGAGTTCACACGGATTCACACAGAACCAACTAACCTTGTGGAAGTACCCATCAATGGTAAAGATGGCTGAACTCACTGGCCATACATCTCGTGTCCTTTTCATGGCTCAGGTTAGTTCTTCGCATCAGCCTTTACAGAGTTCCTGCATTCATCATTTATATAATGTGTGTGAACATTGCTGATGGATCTTGTGTGGGGAAACTGCAGAGCCCTGATGGTTGCACAGTAGCATCAGCTGCTGCTGATGAGACCCTTCGGTTCTGGAACGTGTTTGGAGCCCCTGAAGCACCCAAGCCCGCAGCCAAAGCTTCGCACACTGGAATGTTCAACAGCTTCAACCATATTCGATAGGATGATTCATGAGAATAATATCCTTCGTTAGATATGGCCTTCCAGAGTGTATACATGGGTCGTGCTGCAGCATATACATGATCGACTCTTATTGGTATGTTAATATACACTTAGTGTTTCCTAGTTTAATCAATGTTGAGGCCTCAAATTTTCATGGGTTGATGTGTGCTTACTGTGGACTATTGTTTCAGATGAGATCTATCGCTATGCAGTAAGCACACAACGACCAGCAAGCATTGCCATCATATACATCATTCAGGTAGTTGCCCAATAACTAAGTTATAAGAACCTTTTTTTTTTTGGTGATGATGGAATCAACTAAACCTGTAACTTTATTTGTCCTTTTCTTTCATGGCTATGCTATACTCAGAAATCCAGGACCAGGACCGTGAAAGGGTTGGACTATGTATCGCAAGCACAACATGACTGAAATCCAGTGGGGCTGTGAGATGAGATACAATTTAGGCCCATTTGATGGAGCTTCGTGCGGTTCTAGTGCTAGCTCCTCTGTGCACAGTAGCGAAGGGCTGTTTTCCCTTGTCTATTAGAACTAGGAGCCGGTAAAGCCACCCTTTTTTTTTGGTTAGCTGGCTCCGGCTCCCGTGTATATTTGTTATGCTGTTTGATGTACATCGAAGTACACTCTTTCAATTTAGATGCAGCATCAAGGGGCCTATTTGATGTGGCTATTGCTGTAAATCACGTCACAAGCATTATTTACGTTCATTTCATAATTTACAATGTGTCCTCTCTTTCCTTGAGTTCACATCCTTTTTCGTAAACCATGGCGGCCGTTCCTATGGGCCGCGTGCGATAGAACATGATCGGTCTACAAAGCGTAGGGTCCTGAATTTCTAGGGGACTATGGCCTACAAAGCGTGTCGGCACTACATTTTTAATTAATCGATCTTCGTAACTGCTATTCTCTCTCCTGGATACTGGGCATGGGGTCTCTGTCCGCATCATCTCGCTGTGTGTGCGACTCCATGAAGAATGTTTTTGGATTTCCCTTGCCTCCACATAAGATCGAGCTAGTGGAGGGAGGTAAAAAATGGAAAGCCCGTATGTGTTTTTAAACGCAAGATGCGAAGTTCACGGATTAATGAGACCGATCAACCGGTCAATGGGGTAGTGTGTGTGGGGACACGGTAGTACAGTGTCGCACATTGCTTCGGACGTGCGTACGTAAAGCTGTCAGAGCCTTGACAAGCCCTCAACCCCACACCACGTATTGCTTCGCAGTGTACAGAGTCAAAGTCAACACTGTACTTGCTATTCAAGCTAGATCACGATGGCGAGTTGATGAGCTAGCTAGCTAGTAGAGCTTGAGCTTGTTTATACGTGTTAAACGTTCAAGGTGCATTGACTTCTCTTTGCGCAAGTCGTTATTTTTTCATGTGAGTGATGAATCCATAGAAACATTGAAATAGTTAACTTGAGCACAGTTTTATGAAACCAGTAATAATTATCTTTATGTATATGATACAAAAGCAGGAAAAAAACTAGTTTATTTTTTAATTTGATGCCAGCAAGTTCTTATAGAAATGGTTAACTCTCTTGTCATGCCAACCAAATCGAGCTATCGTAACAAAATAGTCAACTATATTGGTGTGATCCAAATCATCAACAGCAATTAGTTTTGCTCACCAGTAAGAACTTCTTTTCACCAGCAAAAAGCAATGAGCATTGAGTGAATTAATCAAATAAAAAATAGACATTACTAATTTCCACATAGCTAGTTATGAAATCAGTAAATCTCTTTATGTACATCATCACATATGAATACAGGCACAAGTATAGCAATTAACAAGTCTTGTTTTTTAAAAAAAAAAACAAAAGTTGGAAGCAGGTATAAGTTCCTACATACAGAAATGGTAAAATGAACCCTCTCCACAATGCAAGTCACAACCAAATTAATTACTGTATATTGGACTGGAGGTCCAAATAATCATCGATGATTAAGGTGGTATGCATGGCACGTACAGGTTAAGGTACCTCTGCTCAGATCACAGCTTGAACTGCAGGTTGCTGGCGAAGGACTGTCCGAACCTCCACTTGGGCGGCACGACGTCGGCGAAGACGATGGTCTGGCCGTCGGTGACGGTGACCCTGAACGACAGCCCCTGTCCGGTGAGGTATGTCAAGGAGTGCCAGTTGGCGCCCCAGTTGCGCGCCATGTGCATCCAGTCCGGCGTCTGCGAGCCCTTGGCCTTGACGTCCATGGCCCTGATGGATCCCGGCCCGGCGACGTTGGTGAGCAGCACGAGGTTGAAGTAGTCGTGGCCGCCGATGGTGAACCTCACCCCGCCCTTCCTCACACAAGAAACCCGCCTGTAGATGACGGGGATGATGCCGCCGGCGTAGACGCCGATCTTCTCCCACGCCGGCTGCGCCATGTCGAAGTGCGGGCGCACCGCGTTGCACCACCCGCCGTCGGGGAGCCGCCAGTTGGGCGGGCAGAAGTTGGTGGTGGTGACGGTGACGGACACGCCCGGCCTGCACCACGTCGCGTCCGTCTTGCGGTCGCACACCAGCTTGTAGCACTGTCCGCACGCGGCGCCGCCGGCGAAGAGCGCCGTGCTCAGCGCCGTCGTCCGCGTCCCGTAGCCCTGCGCGAACAGGTTGCCGTACCCGCACGCGCCACCTGCTCATGCACATGGTGTCGTGTCGTTCGTCGTCAGCTCGCATACATGCGGTTAATAATGAGATGCTGGCTGGTTATTAGCTTAATTAGCTTAGCTTACCCATGGTGCCGGAGGCGTCCGCGCCGCCGTAGAACGTGGCATGTCCCCTGAGCCACTCCGTCTGCTGCGCCTCGACGACCACGGCCACGGCCGCGACCACGGCCAGCGCGAGCGCGAGCGCCGCGCGGGCGTAAGCAGCTCCAGCCATATGTCTCTGGGCTTAGTGATGGTGGATCTATCACACAGTTTCTTTCTGACGATTTGCTCGATGTGATCGAGGCAGCCAAGATACGATGAATGGTGATTGTGATTGGTATATATCGCAAACGAACGATGGATGCGTAGTACGTGCAAGCACGACCTGGAATCAGAGATGGAAAAGGTTCGCGTGTGGCGACTGGGCGCAGCAACTGAGCAAAATCCCCTCGAGGCACATGCGCTCGCTCCCTCGCGTGACGTGCGGCTGGAGCCGTGGAGGACTGGAGGGGTATAGCGCAGGATCAAGATGAAGTGCCATGCGAATGCGAAGGCGACGACGTTTTGCCGGGAAGAAGGGCCAGGCGGTGGAGGTGAGGCGTGCTAATGCGCAAAAAGGTTGGTGTGTGTTGGCATGTGCGCTAGCTCGTCGATCAATGCAGCCTGATCATGCCTGCCATAATCGATCGGGAATGGATTTCGGGATTCGTTGCCGTGGCCCGTGGCAACCAGCCCAGTGGCAGATGCCGCAGTTTGCTAAGCTACATCCGCCCCTTGGGATGCGATTGGGGAGATTCGCAATACAGGAACTGGAAGGAAGACAATTGAGTTCATGACTGGCAGCAGTGAGATGAGCAGCACCAGCACTGGCAGTATTTAGAGCGCACAGCGTCAGATTAGTAGTATTAAATCAACCATCAAATATATCAAAATAGTTTTTATTAAATCTACCATCAATTATATCTTGATAGTATAACGTTAAACAGGTTTGAGTTTGGACAAAACCTAGACAGCATAGTATCCCATATTTTAAACGGATGTAGTAATTTATGATACCTTATGCGACTATAGTTACATGAATTTCTGTTTGAGACAATCCTTACAGCAAACTCACATATCTATTCCAAACAATTAAAAAATATACAAAAAAAATGTTTAAATGGCTCAATTGCACGTTTGCACTTGCAATCTAACATGATTGTTTGCACTTGCAATCTAACATGATTGTCTTTTCTCTACGGTGAGCATAAATAATCCGGGTAGTTTCTCTGCGCTGTTCAACAGCACAGCATAGCACACTGAATGACATGTTCTCCATTTACAGGATGTACATTTCACTTGTGTGTCATGTCGTACACGGATTTCATCATGTGCCAAACTCTAGATTTCAACAGTGGACCATATTTTTTCCACCTCGATTAGGTCAGGCATCTTCCAACTGACAGAAGATGATATCAAGTTTCCCTAGTATACATATACAACAAGGCAAAAGGCCAAGAAACCCTGAGACAAAATGGTTTCTGTGCCTTTTGGCCATTCATTCCAATCCAATGAGAATGAAATGTCTTACTCTCTGATTTCTAACACACCCTCATGCCACAAAGGATTCCTCTGTGACATTCTACCAAAAGAGGAATAATCTAAAGTGGGAAGCTCCCACTGCACAACAGCCACCACCAAAACTAACTTATCAACTTCCTACTTTGTCAATTTGACATCAATAAGCGATCCTGGCTTTGTTTCAGGATTCAATTCAGGGTTGAAGCAGCCCCTGGCAGTACCCCCTATTCGACCAGGAGGCCAATACCGAAAAATTGATCTCCCCAATATGTTCTTTGCTGGAAGAGGGCCCCTGCAAAGGTTGTGCAATGGTGCCGGTCAATTAAATTAAATTAAAATTCTGAAATGACATAAGTGGCAACATGAGAACAATAAACAGAAATTTGAATGGAACTGGTGCATTACCACACATGTGAATCATAGCTGTTGTTTCGGTTGTCTCCCATCACGAAAACAGAGTTTTCAGGTACTTGCTGCATCATCAATATGGTAAAGAACAAAAACATGAAAAATCAACATGATCTTTTTACAAGGATTCAAAAAATAAATTATAGCATAAAGACCCCATTCATGCATAAAGCAAAAGAAACCATATTTATACAACAATTTGTCTGCGCATGTTTCTAGGCATATGCATTCAATTGGTGGGTGTTCTCAAGAAAGATGCAACTCTTCATTGATTAACATATTCAAATATATCAGCCTAGTCTTATTCATAAGTTGGCATAACATGGTACTGAGCCACTCAAAATGCATTTTTCCATGAAGTAGATTAAAATATTAAGAGCGGGTCGCATAATCTATAAACTCATCTATCAAACAACAACGCAGCCACTGCTGGGAGTCTGTGTTCCAATTTAAACATAACTGTTGTATCTGCTATTTGTTTGTCATAGAAAGTGTAGTGGGATAGAGGGTCATTCATATTACATACATAAATATCACAGAAAAAGCATACAAGATTAATTTATGCAGGGATTTCACATGTTACCCATGAGCAGCCCAAAAAAATCATACCACAGGGTTCATGTCATAAGAAGGTGGCTCAAGAATGAATTCTTCATTTCTAGCCTCACCATTCACAACAAGTTTTCCTTGGTGAACCTGCAACACACCAGGCAACAAAAAATAAGAAAATTGTGCAGTAACACACAAATAAACAAGTACTTAATATGTATGGCAATTTCTTGAACATAAACTCTCATCAAAAGTAGGATTAACCACGAGTTATGCAATCTGAATGACCTTATAGTATGTTTTCTTCCTAACCCTTCCACTATTATAAGTACTTAAGACTAAATCACTTAATGACTCCTTGACAATTCTAGCATGAAACAGAAAACAATCAGCTGTGGCAAAATTAAATATATGGAAACCAGCAGACAAAAATCGTTGACACCAACTTGGAAGAATAAGACCTCAGATTTGGCATCCATACCAACAGTCACTGTCATTGTGCCTGGTATGAATAGATATGTATGAAACGGAAAAAAAAGGTACTCTGCAGCTCAATTCAACATCCACAAAGTGGTGGCTAGCCAAGTGACCATGGGTTTGGGATAAAGCCATCTTGTTGAACTTGGTGCAATGCAGGACTTCCATCGTGACACACGTGCAGAAGTGGTAAAGCAGCAGATTGGACATAGCAAGCACAGGGAGCAATAGAAGGGTAATAAAATTACAAAGCTGTTTTGTATGCATATTTTGGAAACCCCTTTTTTCCTTCTGTATGAGAATTAAAATATCAGGTGCTTGGAAGAGATTGCTCCAGGATCCCACATGATAATTGAGAAGGTCTCCTGTTTGGTTTAAGCCTTTGGGTAACAAAGAGAACAAATAAACAATAAAAGCAATAGACAAGCCAGAAAACAAATAACATTAAGAATTCGTTGCTAGTTGCCACATTCTAACCTATCAGCTGTACACAGTTAATTGTTTGTCTTAAAGAGGATAGGGTACAAAGGAGGAATTCTGGGAGACAGGGATGCAGAGAAAATGATTGAGCTTTACACTCAAGGGATATAGCGGCACACATAAAAGAATAGTTTCTGAGTTTGAAACAAACCTCAACAACATCGCCTTCCCTGGCAACTACTCTTTTGATGAAAACATCATTATCAGTATACCCAACCTCCTGAAAAGGAATATGCAAAAAATCCAAATCAACAAACAACACATATCATCAAGAAATAATGCACATATGTGTACCTTCAAGTACCTGCAGCACTGGAGGGCTTTTGAAAATTACAATATCATTGACACATGGCTTCCTAAAGTAGTAAGTAACCTGAGAAATATTAACATGGTCAATTATGCAATGAGATAATACCTTTTCTTAGTTAGCAAACATAGTGTCATCATGCAAATTCATATGGACTTAGCAAATTATCCAACTTCGAAAATATGAAAGTAAGTGAACGAGTCTACAAACCAACTAATACAACAACAACAACAACAACATAGCCTTTTGTATCAAGCAAGTTGGGGTAGGCTAGAGATGAAACCCTAAAGAGGCATGGAAACAAAGAACACATAAATGGTACAAGAAAAAAAGATTACGGTTCAGGCACGTTAATTGCTAGTCTTCAAACGCTCCTATCCATAGCTAAATCCTTAGGGATATTCCACTCCTTAAAGTCTCTCTTAACCGACTCGTTCCAAGTCAGTTTAGGTCGACCTCTACCTCTCTTCCTCTCTTCTACAAACCAACTAATAAAAAGATAAAATTAGATAAATCCAAGCAATATTAGCTTCAAGGTGCATTAGCCATTAGGTGCCAGTTACCACTTGACAGACCGACCCACAAGATCCAGTTCATGATAACCATCATCTACTTTGGCCTAAGAATCATGTACAAAACATAGCGCAGATAAAATAATATATGATATGGTGAAAGTCTTTGAACTGAATTATTGAGCTGCGTCCCAAATTAAATGGCTCCAGAACTAGAAAACTGCTAACAGGAGATTTAGAGTGTATTGACTGAAGGTTGCTTTTATGTAATGTTGTTACACACCAAGAGCTTCTACAAAATGTGGACAACAACGTTTGTGAAACCTTAAGTAAATAAATTGAGCCCATATATTTGCTATAAAAAGTGAAATTGGAAGCTTACCTCTTTCCTTATAGGATATCGACTCACAACAAAAATGAGCCCATGACTATGGTAATTGAACAGATTCATCAAAAAAAAAAAAAAACTATGGTAATTGAAGCAAACAGCAGCAATCCATATTGAAAGTACATCATGTTCAGAAAGCAAAAGTATTAAATAGCACCAGCATATTATTGGTTGCCTTTTGCATTGAATTTGTACTAATGATGATGATGATGTGTAACAGCATACATGTGTTAAAAAGGCACAACCGAAAATGTAGGGAATGGAGAGGAGATACACCTTCTCGGCGACGATGCGGTCGCCGACGTCGAAGGTGGGGAACATGGAGAGCGAGGGGATGAAGCGCGGCTCGGCGACGAAGGTCCGGAACGCGAGCGAGATAGCCACCGCGGCGAGCACCGTCTTGGCGTCCTCGGTGGTGACGTTCATCCACTCGGGCAGCAGCCCCTTCCTCTCCTCCTTCTTCTCCCCCTCCTCCTCCTCGTCCTCCCCTCCGCTCCCTCCGCCCGCGCCGCCGCCCCCGCTCCCGCCGTCGGGGCCCACGGGCGGCGCGTCGGCCGGCGCTGCGGGGGTGCGGATACGGACCCTCCGCCGCAGCCGCAGGTACGGGCAGTTCCACGCATTGCAGTTGCCGCCGACGCTCTGGAATGCGGCGGCGGTGATGGGCAAGGTGCGGGGGCGCGGGAGGGGTGGCTTTGGGGAGGTTTTGAGGAGCCGGGCGGGGACCACCGGGGTCTGGGAGGAAAAGGGGAAGAAGTGGACGGATGACATGGCCGCGGAAGCCGGCGGTGTGCAGGAGGGAGGCAGTGGTCCTCCGGCCGCGCGGCTCGCCGGCGTCCGTGCCAGCCGCTGATTGGGGAAGAAGACTGGAAGGTAGGATAAGCGTAAGCGTAAGTAAGCTAGTGGCGGCCTGGCGGGGATGGGTGTTTTGGTCGGTGTGGTAGCACGGGTCCATGGACAAGTAGAATAATAATAGTAGTACCATACCACCCTAGTACAGTAATATATTCAATTTTATTTTTCAAACTTTGAAAAAAGTGAATATTACTACTAGTATTATTACTACTAGTAAATTTTGAAAAAAAATATTACTACTTATTACTAGTAGTATTACTACTGTTAAAATTCAATTTTATTTTTTTTCAAAAAATTGAAACTTTCGGGAAGACTCTAATGGAATCCGCCAACCGGTCAAAATGCACTAGTATGGTTTATGTATATACAGTATAATAGTATACTGGCTGTTTAAAGGTGTAAGAAAGAAGATCAAGACTGCCAAACTTTAGTACCTTCGAAATTCCTGCGTTCCAATTTCCGAACCTATGAAGTCGCCAGCTTAATTTTATGTCCGTTTATATGGTGCAAAAGCTTATGAGAAATTGAGATACCCTTTTCTACATAATGAACTATTTAAAAAGAAATGGTTTAAAACTGATCTGCATTGCAACTTGTTAGGATGGCTTTCCTTTTGAAATAATCAAGTTAATCATGAGTTCATGACAGTGACTCGTGATGCCGAATTGTTTAGCTGAAACTAAAATGGCCGTATCTCTAGCAAACGTTTCTGCCAAAATTATAGCACACATAATACTTTCAAGTAAAACAGGACAAGAGAAACACATGCAACCAAAAGGTGATTAACTGTTCACTTTCTTGATCACACAATGCACAGCGAGGGGGATGCTGCAATCCGATCAGCCGGCCAAAATTAACCAACCAACCACATGAAGAAGTGACATTTACCCAAAACCCAACTCTTCCAAATGTGTTTCCAAGGGCCAAAATATACTAATCCTTGGAAGAAACTATCATAAGCCCGAGTTCGCTGAATATTCCGCAGAAGGTGCAAGATGCCAAATGTGCTATTATCCACTTCGGGCTGCAAATTCACTTGAGCAAGGAGATCCCACAGATCAACGGCACCAACATCAAGGGTCCTTCAGGTCAGTGAAAACCATCTGGTTGTTGGTCTTCCGCTTATCTAACCAGAAGAGGGTGCATGCTCACCCACTTCAGTACAGACCGGCATGGAGAAGAAAGCCAGCACACATTGATGAATAATGAACATGTACAGGGATGGTCGACTAAGGTTTGTTAGGTTCAGTTTTTGCATCAACACCTCATTTGGAGAGCCCAACTCATCTTTTGCAAGTCAGATATACAAAGACCGTTCAGCTCAGAGGGGCGACAAAGTCTTGAACCAGGCTAAGAGGGCACTGTCAGAATGCCACTTGTAATAAGGGGGAAAGGGGGCGGATGCCATGGTTGCCTAAGGAATGCGGTGGAAGTTTCATATTCTAACAACCTTCCAAAGAAACCTTGTAGATCGATTTGCACTTGCACCGGATATCATACCAACAAATTATATCCATGGTATGTCAGCTCGACGCTGGGGACTATAAGCTGACCTTGATGATGCCCCTCCCAGATTCAGCATACTTGGTGTCCTGATTGCTCATCCTTTTACACAACAGATACCTAAGCATGATCATACTTACATCAGTGAGGAAAAGCAAACTCAGAAACTCAAGATGCATAGGAAAAATACTAATAACCCCGCCTGTAAGAACCTGTATGCTTACATTATTTGTATCTTCAGTGTGATTACATAATCTTGTCCCTGCTGTATATGTTCTCTTATCAGTTATAACCATGTCTGTCATGGGAAAGCCAAAGTAAATGTTTCTACTCAAGATCCACTGGGACTGGTCGCAGAAGTTGAACGGAGTCAAAGATGCCCAGACAGGTTGCATCAGTCTGCAACTGTAGGAGGTTAACATGAACAAAATATTAAAATAAGTATAACAAGCACAGAGATTATGATAAACTAAGTGAATCAAAATCCTTTGCTGCAGATATTTACCAGCGGCCAGTATCCCAGCAGTGAATATCCACCCAATGTTTCATTTCGTCCAAAGCAAAGCTCAATCAATCATAAATATGAACTGTATCCTCCACCTAGAGGTACTCTTGGACAAAATACTGCTTCTACAAATAGACTAGGGCAACATCTGAAGCCAACACTCTGATAAGGAGAAATAATATTAGCTTGAGCACAATGACGAATTCATCCAGAGGAAAAATACCAACTTTTATTTATAGCTAGTAGCAAACATAGTATAATTGTATTGTACAAGGAAACCATCCAGTTCGCAGAAAAAGGCTATATAATATCACCCAAAGTATTGCACGCAATTTATCACCAAGCCTTCAGAACTTTAAATTCACGATGCCACTAATTTCCAATGGACATTGTGATACAGTAACTGCCCACACTAACTTACTCTACAGGTAGTGTTGATAGGTTGTCAAACTTTACATGCAGTAGTTAAATATAATTGCTACAATTGAGATAGCGGATAGGATACTGGAGAAGACATCTCTTAAAGCAAAAGACATTGAATTACTGAAAGCATTAACTCCAAGGAAAATCAGGTAATGCTGATGGCTATACTTACCGGTATACACACTACATCACCTTGCGAATTAGTTAGTACTGGAGGTGTTCGTCTTGCAGCAGCTGGAATAGATCTAAGGATCTGAAGAGCTTTATGTGCTGATTGTTGCATGAATCTGGAGTGATGCAGTGCAGGATCCATTTTCATCTTGGTACAGGATGCTTTTGGATCACTAAGGTTCTGTTCCACTGAAGGGGTGTTACAAACTTCAGCAAGGAACAACCAGTCAGTATCAACCATGTGCCGGACTTCAAGACTTCCACCCAAATTCACAGTACAAAACTTGGACAGAGATTCTTTATTTTCAATCAAACATATTTCATTGACATCTTCTGGAGCTTTCCATGTAATCAAGAATTTGCTCATAAAGTGACATGTTTCACCAGGACAAAGGCTAAAAACATTACAATCAGGAAATTTTGTTTCCTCCAGGTCCTGTTCTTCGTGTCTATGTTCTTTCACAATAAATTTATCCTGCTCATCTGTTCGTAAGTAATGGAGCTTTTCTAATGTAAAATCATCTATTATGCTGAGATCCTTCGCTTTGTTCAGAATATCTATGGAAGATTTGGAATACAGAAAATGTATGTTTGAGTGGTTCTGTATAGACTGGTTAGCTTGAAGATGTCCTTCAAGGATTATCTGATCAATATCAGGTACTGGAGGTGCCTGCTCTTCATATGAACACTTGTAGGAAGTTTCAGCAGAAGATGACTCCATCCAGTCAACAGAACAACAAACAAGTACTTTTGTACCTTTAGACCTGGGACAGCACAAAGGTAACAACCAGCTACAGTAAGGGCAGCCTGCATGAGTATCAAGCACTGCTGAATGAATTCCTAAGCGATTGCATAATGAATAATCATGTATTCATGTAAGCATATATGTTTTATATTTCATCTATCATGAACCAGCATATAGAGCCACAAATGTCTGCCCTACTAATTTGATCATTTCAGAAGTTTCCAAGACAACACTGAAATCATCAAGTACAACTAACCTTGCAGGGACTGCTACGGATGTAATCAAGTAGCATTCGAGCAGATCTACCACGAAGTGGCCTATGCCTTTGTGAAACAAACTGCAAAAGAGAAAAAGATATGAAGAATTAAATCTGCTATTACCAACAAACAAAGGATCCAATATGCTAAATATTGTGAAAGACTAAGGTCGTCAACATTAACCGGATCAAGGTTTTCCAGGTCAATAATAGCATATCCATACTGCAAGACAGAAAACATATTTAAGAGAAGAAGCCAGCCTAGAAACACAACAATAACACAAGAATCACCTAAGACTAGGAAACTCCATATCCATGTAGAGGGCAAGGATAGATCTCCGATATTGACACAGACTGCTTTGCAATCATACCGCAAGCACAATCAACAAATGCCCGTGTCAACCGGCATGCGCTTATCAGTTTGTGAACTCCTGAGAGAAAGGTACCTGATGTAAACAAGAGTTTATCAGAATAATGTGTGTTCATGCACTCAAGGCTAACTGCACACATATTCCCTCCAAAAACAGAAGACAGCTAGTTTGGGATGTTGCAGTGGAACTTTTAAAAAAAAATTCTGAATATCAACTTTTTAATACTTCGGTAGAAAAACAATGGTGTGACAATATATAAAAAGATTTATCCTGGAGACTACTTTCGTATTTTTTTCAAATTTCTTGCACTTCATAAATAAACTATAATTGAAACTATAATGGTCGAAGTTGTTTTGCAGGCCATATTGTTGTAAAAAAAGAGATACTTGCTTCTGTGACCAGAAGGTGTACTAGTTTAACACAGACAACTTTAACTATTCATCTGGCAGCACAAAAATCATGTTTTAGCCCTCAACAGATGTGCAGACACTGAGACACCTACAAGCAGTGGCGGATCCACGAACCTGGCGAGCCCTGGCGGCCGCCAGACCTCCCCGCCGGCGAGACTACCCCCTCTCCTCTCTCAGCCATGGCCGGCGGCTCCAGAAGAACACGAAGCTGGGGAAGACGAAGGTCGCTATTGAAGCGTTATTTTCAGTCCAGTCTTGGACCACACCTGGGCTTACTTGGGCTGCATACTCGTCCGCGTGCAGCCCATGTAGAAGGTGAAAAGTCTGTGCGTCTGGCACCACGGCCGACAGCGATTGCGCTGCTGGCCGCTGCTAGCCTGCTACGTTGCACTACTGCTGCTGGAAAGTTAAGCGATCAAAAGACGAATAATGAATCTGGCACGTCCTACGCGATATAATTAGTGTTCAATCTTTTCAATTGGTATGTTCAGTCACCATTACTAGAATATGCAATTTGGTTTCATCTTTTAGAGCTTATAAAAAAATCAGCTTATAAAAAAATCAGATATGAGATTGTGACATGGTATATTGTTGGACCGCCGGGGCTCCTCCCGCCCTCCTCACCCACACGGGGCCTGGCCACCCGCGCCGGCCGCGGAATTTCCGCCCCGGGCGGAACTTCCGGCGCCGCCCTCGCTCCGCGCCACCGCCGCCGCCGGGTCTCCTCCCGCCCCTCCTCCGCCGCCGCCGGGCCTCCTCCCACCCCTCCGCGCCACCCCGGATCCGCCGCGCTCACGGGCCCGCGCGCGCCGGCCGCGCCTGCGCCCGCCCCTACCTCCGACTCCCCCCAGCGCCGCCGCCGCTGCTACCGTCTGCGCGCTGATGCGGCCATCGGGGAGGAGGTGGCCTGCCCTGCGCTGCTGCTCAGGAGGAGCTGCTCGGGACACCAGCGCCCTCCTCCTCCTCTGTTTCTCTCTGCCCCTCTCTCTCCATCGATGGGAAGGGACAGGGTGGGAAGAGATAAGGTGGATGGGAGGATGGCTTGCTACGTGTACCCCGAGCTTGTACCCGCAAGGTGCTGCTGCTGCTGGTTTTCTATTTTGCCTGGTCCGAGACCGGGATTGCGTCGCCCCGCCGTTCGTCGCCTTCGTCGACAACCTCGAGGACGAGGTTGCTGCTGCGCCCTTCCAGCTGCAGCAGCGACGCTCGTGGTCTGCCTTCACCGCCGGTGCTACCGTCTTTTCCGGCGGTGGCACCACTCGCCGCCGGTCATCGTCAAGCAAGCTCTCGGTCCGAGTCTGCGCCCGTCGTCGTCCACCCGCGGACAACGTCCCCCTCCCCGCCACCCCTGCTCTGAGCGCGGGACTTCTACGAGGGCGGGCAGGAAAGCCGGCGCCCCACTTCTCCCTCTCCGCCACCCCTGATCTGAGCGCGTACCTCGACTTCTCCGCCACCCCTGCTCTGAGCGCGGCCTCCGAGGTATCCGGGTGCGTTGCCATGGCCTGGCTGCCGTCTGCGCCACATGGCTTGGCTCATCGTCCCGCGACCACGACGACACGGAGCTGCGACTTCGTTCTCGACCGCCTTCGTTGGTACCTCGACTCGGCACCTTCTACCTCGGCTACGACCACGACAACCTCGACCTCGACTACTTCGGCAACAAGGGCTATCCTCCACTTCTTCGCTCCAGCCACAACGTCCGCGACACAGTTGCGACTGCAGGGGGATGTCATCGCTTCGGCTTTGCTCTCTAGTTGTCCAGTCTCACAGTGTGTTCCCCCCCGTTGTGACTGCGGGGGGATGTTGGAGTGTGTGTATGTGTGGGCTGCCAGGCCCAAGCCAGCCCATGTAGGGCAAGGCCCATTAGGGTTAGGGTTAGGCACAGTGTGCCCATATATATGTACCCAGGGGGTTCACCCCCAACCCATCTAATACAGTCACTCTATTACATATATGAATAAATATAAGTATATCATTATTTTTTCATGGAGGCACACGTTAGAGTCGAAAGGGTTTAGACTTAGTAGGACCAAGACCGAGTACATGAGGTGCGATTTCAGCGCGACTAGGAATGAGGAAGGAGACGTTAGCCTCGATGGGCAAGTAGTGACCAAGAAGGATACTTTTCGGTATTTAGGATCGATGCTACAAAAGGATGGTGACATTGATGAAGATGTTAGGCATAGAATTTCAGCCGGTTGGTTGAAATGGCGTCAAGCTTCAGGCGTCCTCTGTGACAGAAGGGTGCCTCAGAAGTTAAAAGGTAAGTGTTATAGGACAGCGATTCGTCCGGCGATGTTATACGGTGCTGAATGTTGGCCTACAAAAAGACGACATATCCAGCAATTGAGTGTAGCAGAGATGCGTATGTTACGATGGTGTTGTGGGCACACAAGGAGGGATAGAGTCCAGAACGACGATATTCGGGATAGGGTTGGGGTGGCACCAATTGAGGAAAAATTGATTCAACACCGGTTGAGATGGTTTGGCCATGTCCAACGGAGGCCTCCTGAGGCACCGGTGCGTAGTGGGGTTCTAAAGCGGGTCGATAATGTAAAGAGAGGCAGAGGTCGACCTAAACTGACTTGGGACGAGTCGGTTAAGAGAGACCTTAAGGAGTGGAATATCCCTAAGGATTTAGCTATGGATAGGAGCTCTTGGAGACTAGTAATTAACGTGCCTGAACCGTAATCTTTTTCTTGTACCATTTATGTGTTCTTTGTTTTCATGCCTCTTTTATGTTTCATCTCTAGCCTACCCCAACTTGCTTGGGACAAAAAGCTACGTTGTTGTTGTTGTTGTTGTTGTTGTATTATTTTTTCATGCTATTATCTTCTATATTCTATAAACTTGCTTCGCGAAAAAATTTAGCGGTCTAAAGTTCACCACAGATCATTTTTTGTCCTGGATCTGCCACTGCCTACAAGCCAGATATCCGTGATTTGTGTGCATCAATGACATACTTCTACTGCAGCCAAATGCAGCCTTCCCAGAAGAGTCTAACTTGGACAAGAAACATGAAAGGTTGCACAGTTTTCAAGTACAAGAGGTAACTTATTCAAGTAAATGAATCACAGAGTTTGTTATGATAACTAGCATGGCATCTAACGACAGAAAACAAGAGGGACAAGGCTCAAACAGAAGCGGACTTTCGTTTGTGCAAAATGAGCCATGTTCAATCAAAACAAAACAAAACAAAAGATTTTAAAAAACCCCAACCTATGCGAGATGATAGCCCAGCAAGGAATTTTCTTAAGGGTTTCAGAAACGGGACCAAAGGAAGGCCAGACCCACCTAGGAAACATGCTGAAAGTGGTTCCCTTTTGGTTGGCAGACACACAACTGGGGGATGTACCACAACACTATCCAAGCGTTGTCAGCCATGCTCAACCAAGCTCAGTGATTTTGGTTAATGTCTATGGGTCATGCATTTCAAGTTTTCAAATTGTGTAGTTGATTATTTGATTAACTAAAAGCATGCGTAACTTTGATAAACATCAATCTTGCATGATATATGATTTTAAAATTAAATACATAACAAATTGACTGTGAAAACAGCATAAAGGACTATAAAATTGAATCAAACATGGCAGCTTAAGTAGGGTTGACCTTCAGTGGATAATTTTCTTAAAGATGCCCGAATTCGGTTTCTAGCATACTTCATACTAGTATTTGTTGGATCTTCCACCCAGGATTGATTACTACCTTGACATATCTGTGAAAAAAGAATGACAAATTAGGTACTGTAATATGAAAGTATGATTCTTAAACTGATTGACAGCAAGAAACATTGGCAATACACTTTAATCTGTCCATAAGAAATTTCTTATTCAAAAAAAGATTAAATCAACATAAAGAATTAAAGATCCTTTTTGTTCCAATTGAGAAAATTGTTGAAGTAGTAAGAAGACACTTAAATAAAGATAAGTTGTCTAGTCAATCTCAATAATCAGAGGGTCTAAGGTGTCAGCCAAAAAAGAAAATTACTTATGGACCAACTGGTAAGTGGTAACATATTAATAAGTCCATATATATAGTGAGATTTTAACTCACCTTATACATGTCATCTTTTGAAAACTCAAGCATAGGCCGCACAAGAAGAATGCCATACCATCAAAAGTTCTCCCCATCATATTTTACATTAGATTCAAACAACTGAGACACAAAGGCTGTACCAGCAAGCCCTAAAACCCCACTTTGGCGAGATAGTCTGAGAACAAAGAGCTCTGCCTGCATTTACATGACTGGACTCATTCAGATAAATACAAATACCAAAAGTATGACTGTGCGTAAATACCATGGAAACCAAATACACATCATGTGATTGTGCAGCATATTCACAAAACCTCAATTTGATGCTTCAATGGATACTGTTACAATTTTTTTAAAAAAAAAGGGGCAGACCCAATGCTGGAGGCTCCCACATGAGTGGGGTCTGGGAAGGGATAAACCGAGGCAAGCCTTTCCCCTGCAAAATCTGCGGAGAGGCTGCTTTGAACCCACGCCTTGGTGACTCAGTGCGACAGCTCTCACCACTGCACCTAGCCTGCCCTTCTACTGTTACAATTACAACATAAAATAAAAAATCAATTCAATCTTAAATCTATATCAATCGTTCACTCAATCAGCTATCCATTTGTTTTGCCTGAAAACAGATGGGCAAAAAAGACGTGGTAGTACATACCACATAACCACATAATAATAACCTATCTAGCTCCAGTTCCTCACCAAAAAGATTCAAAAAGTAACACGCAACAGCCACCAAGTAGGAATACATCAACTGATCAACAAAAGGAAACTCTCATCAACTGGCCCTTTTTTCCTAGACATTGCTTATAACCGTATAAGAGGGAATTCCAGATTTTGTAAATTACCTAGAGTATTATTATTTAATACCAAGTTAATTACTACTGAGAACTAAGTCTTATTTGTTAAGCTACAATTATAAATTGGGATAACGTCTCCATCAACATCAAAAGAGCAAGAATAATTAAACCAGCTTTAACAGACCTGGTCATCAGAGTGGTGTGCAATAAGCAAGATTCCTGTCTGTTGCTTTATACAAATGTCCAATAGTTTTTGGTACCTGAATTTATTAAAACATGAGGCTTTATCAAGGTGAAAAATTGACACAATAGATTGCCAGTGCATAGGTTGGGTAAGTATACACAAATATCCCACAAAGACCTCAAGATTCATTTAAATTTTATCATGCTATGCAAAGTTGAACATTTGTGGTCTTTTTAGAACACCTACCTCTTGGGTCCAACAGCTCTTTTCATTGGTTGAAATCATATCTACATTTATAGAGTGCAAGACTATAGGAAATGTTCTACTCCCTGCGTTACAAATTACAATTCACTTTAGTTTTGTCCTAAATCAATCTTCTTTAACTTTGAACAGGTTCTTAGAAAAAATATATTAATATCTATTTTTCCCTCAATTCTAAATTATAAGACATTTTGGTCTTTTTTAGATACATTACTTTTACTATGTATCAGACATAGTGTATATCTAAGTCAATAGCAAAACTTATTTATATAGAAAAGCAAGGTGGAATTAAATACCCACAATCTAACATCAACACACAACATGGGCCACAATAGGCCAAATTCAAACAGTGTCGGCAAATAGAATTGCCAAAACTGTGGTTTCCAACCATTCAGCCCCTAGTGTGGAATTTTGAGGGTGCAGATCATTGATTTGTACATATTTTGTGCGGACACAAGCACAAAAAAAAAATCATCTCATATGTAATATGTTCTATAAATATTACCAGTTCAAGGAACCCCAACTATTTTGTGGTGCAACTTGTTAACAAATCCAGAAATACAAGTTCGTTATGCATTTCAGATAAATACCAGAACAAACTAAGTATAAGAAGGTTTCCAACTTTGAGCCACTAAATGCCAAGTTTACATGAAGTCAAATTAACCCAGTAGCATTAGGTTAGAAAAGGGGTAAAGTAAGGCCTTGTTTAGTTCCCCAAATTCACCCCCAAATTTCACTATGCAGAATTCCTATTCCCCATCACATCAAAATGCCGGCAAATATATGGAGTACTAAATGTAGATGAAATTAAAAACTAATTACACAGTTTTATTATACTTTATGAGACCAACGTTTTGAGCCTAATTAATCAATGTTTGGACAATTATTACCAAATAAAAACAAAATTGTCACAGTGCGTGGGCACTATGCATCTACCGATTCGGCCGCCCGAATCGTTCAACTAAACAAGGCCTAAAATGGAAGGTAAATAACCTCACTTCGCGGGCGGCCTCTTGCACCTGCCCTTGCTTTGGACGACCATCTGGCCACTCACACTTAGCAATCTCACACTCAACACCTGCAACAAAACATACAACCTCAAAAAAACAACCCACTGGCAGAGGTATGAATTCAGTTATCACCGCAATTGCCTAATAATCCTCCGAAAGAAACAAGACCTGAGGATCACAAGCCCAGGTTAAGCATTGATTTGGCCATTTCTGATGACATAGAAAGTGCTGGAAATCCCCTAAACTGTATAGATTATGTCCAGGAGCTTGAATACATATATAAAAGTTCTCACTGAAGATGAAACCGTAAATTCTACGAGGTTAAGGATATGAGATTACCCATGCCGTGGACGCGGTCACGCACTAGCCGCGCCTCGTCGGCGCTCTCGGGCCGCAGCCCATGGTCGACGACAACTCCGAGGAGCCCATCGATGAATGCCGAGGCGACGGGTCCTTCCTCATCACGGGCCTTCCGCGCCGCCGCCGCCTTCTTCCAGGCTGCGGCGAGCACACACAGCGCCATCGAGTCCGGTCCTCCGGAGACCCGACCGCTGCAACCGAGCAACAAAACGAACCGGAATTAGCAAGCACAAACCCGCTGAAACGAAATGTGGCTAAAACAGCGGAGCAGGGGGAGGGGCGAACCGATACGGTGGTGCGGGTGGATGCCGGCGAGGGCCATGCGGCGGGAAGGGGGCATGGTAAGTGGCGAGCGACAAGGAGCGGGTGGCGGAGGAGGCGGAGCAGCGGAGTAGAAGGAGGCGGCGGAGCGGGAAGCCTGAACAGGGCGAGGGCCGGAGCTGAGAGGGGGTGATAAGGATGGCAGGGTTTATGCTCCCTGCAAGGTGTATAAAAATGTAAAATGGCCATCGTGATAAAGATTTAGCAAGAAGTTTATTTTTAGTCCAACAATTACTCCCTCTACATTAAAGAAGTCGTTTTTAACCAGGCTCTATCAAACATAACAGTCACAGAACCAGCGACTTTGATTAAAGGAGCTAGATAAATGTGATCGTGTTTTTTATATGATAAAATATATTGTTTTAATAGTTCTTTTTCAAAAAAATAACACTATCTATAACGAAAATAATTTTTTTATTATAAAATAAGTAAAATTAATATTTTTATGTTAGAAATTCAATTTTATAGAAACTTATTAAACAACTTCTACCGTGCTTGGGGTGGGAGGGGCCTACTGCCGCTCCCCAGTTGCGTCACTAAAATTAGAAATTTAAATCATTAATAATATTTAGTTATTTAGTTTAGAAATGTGAAAACTTAGTCTTGAAATATACTTTTAAAAAAATATACATACTTTTCAATAAATATTTTTATTAAAATAATAAGTCGATGTTATGCCTTGGAGACCATGTGTTTGTCCAAAACAACATCTTTTAGAAGCTGGAGGGAGTACATGAGTTTGTTTTTACCATGTAACTCTAAAGCTAAGGGTGTTTTTAAATAGTGATGATGTTTGATCACTAAGCTATCAAAAACATGACAATGGCTAGTTTTTAAGATTGTTTTGTCTTATATGATAAAAAACTAATTTACAAAAAATCATAATTTATTTCATATAGAAAATATGAAAACAATGTTATTAAATATTTCTAGAAAAATATCTATCTGTTGGTGCTCTATTAGGAGTTACTTATGCCTATTATTAATATCATATCATTCCTATTATTAGTATCCATTACAAATTTAAATAAACCCTTAACCCTAATAACCGAGACCGGTCCACTTCACAGGTTCATCTTGAGAAAAAAATATATTTGTTTTTCATTCCTTGTATCAAAATCATCCTTGTTTATTGCGATTTTCTTGCATTTTAACTAAAACAGTTCTAGTATGTCTAGTCTGTCCAATACATAGCTACCTGCCCATCCACCTCGAAACATGCTATGTCATGCACTAGATCGGCAATAGCTTGGGCGTTTGTCCTCTCGAGCATCTTGTGAATTTCATGGGAAACTTGATTAGCAGAAGCCTGATGTTTTTGGGATTGCTTGGATCAGTCTTGTCGTCGAACATCTTCATGGAAGACGGATTTGCTTTCGTCCTTACTTCCTAAGGAAGTTGCTAAAAAGTGTATTGACGTTTATTCCATCCAACATAGCACTAGGAGCTAGATTGTATGATGTTGTATGCGGCCTAGATACACAATCACAATGGAGGGAGGCCTAAACATCGTGGCCTATCACCAAGTCGACTAGGGCCTTGTTTAATTCTCTCCTAATTCCAGCATTTGGCACTATGTAAAAAGAATATTTTCTGTCACATAAAAATGCTGGCACATCTATAGAGTACTAAATGTAGATGAAATCAAAATCTAATTATATATTTGGTTGTACTTTATGAGACGAATATTTTAAGCCTAATTAGTCAAAGTTTAGATAATTTTTACCAAATACAAACGAAATGCTAGAAATTCTGCTATAAGAATTCTGACCTCCAATTCGAGGAGCTAAACAAGGCCTAGGCTGATAAGACGCTTGTTCATCTGAAAATCACAGAAAACATCTCTTAGAAAAACCCATCGAAGAGACGTACAGTAAGGTGTTTTAGGATTGGCAAGTCCAAGTACCGACAAATCACATCGAGAGAAGTACTTAAATAACAGGGGAGTACTTAAATAATAGGGGCTGAAAGAGCTTGAGGTGAAAGATAACAAGTAAGATGTTTTTAACGATAATGTAAAAAGATTTTTCAACCGGTTATGATCATGTAAATAGACCAGAAGGTTTTATCCAATAGGAAACTTATTATATACGATACCAATAAATTTTTCACTGGACCAGAGTTACCGACAAGAAAAGCAAAGTTTGAACTCGGTTACAACTTGAACAGTGTGCGGCTGCACTCTCTAGAGAAACCAGCTTGGACCACTTTTGGCTGCTGACTCGGCTAAAGCCTCAAACCAACTAAGGCCTTGTTTAGATACCAAAATTGGTATTCAAAATTTACTATACAGAATTCCTATTCCTCATCACATTAAAATGTCAGCATATATATAAAGTACTAAATATAGATGAAATAAAAAACTAATTGCACAGTTTTGTTGTACTTTACGAGACAAACATTTTAAGCCTAATTAATCAATGTTTGGATAATTATTACCAAATAAAAATAAAAATGCTACAGTGTGGCGGGACACTCACTATGCAAAATTGGGATACCAATTTTAGTATCTAAACAAGGCCTAAGCCGGTTTTGTTTTCTAAAACTTGTGAATTTAGCCCAAATTTAATCTTTTTTTTGTTGCATCTGATTTTCTTGCCCCGTATTGGAGTCCGTCGATCATATTTTGGTTGTCAATACTGAGGCAGGAGATCCGACCTCTGTGATTTTTGATCGATTGCTACTAGTCACCCGTTAAGGCTTTCGTTTGACGCTAAGGAGATTGGCGTACGACGAGAAGCGACAAGCATGTTCACATGTTGACTCGAATACAAATTGCCAACACAGTTACACAGCTGCACTCATCCTGAATTCAGACATCATCTAATGGCCATAAAAACATACCAAACCATTTTCCATGACAAAATTGGAACACTACGCACAACCAACAAAACTGTTCTGGACTTCAGACACCATGAACTAATATCCATACAAACATTCTGGTAGTAAGAGTTTGAACAAGTTCGACTCTGGTAAATGCATTAATATTTTGTTCATAGAGATGAGTGTACAGTGTACGTGCATTTGGAGTGTCTTATCTCAACTATGTAATTCATTACAAAAAAAAGTGACTAGACGGAGCCATGCTTCAGAGTCCAGATGGCATGGCAAAAAGGGCAGAGTGGTCTTGCTTCACTATCGCATGGAGCTTCACGCCAACTCACATGCTCCCAGATATGTAGGCTGCGAGCCTCTCAACAGGCCTTCGGCTGTCCACTTTCACTTCTCCATGGCACCTTATCTTAATCCGTGCCAGGTGCTCGACCGCGATCCATGCAAAACTAAGCCTTGCTGGCGTGTCCTCACAGTCAGTTTTGAGCACTTCCCTTGACTTTTGGACCCATTTGGGGTGGTAGGTTACCTGGTACCATGCGGAGGCCTTCATCTCATAAATCCGATTTTTCTCATCATCAGATATCTCAGTTTGATCTGTCACAATGCTTTCGAAAATGCTCCTAAACTCTTTGTGGAGAGCAGAATATGCATTTTTCAACCTTTCCTTTATGTCCCCCTGTTTTCTGCTGTTACTGTTAGATTTGAGAAGCGACCATATGTGCTCTGTAACAAGCTCTGCTTCAGTGCGCACACCATATTGGTTGAGCAGTGCGTTCAGTTGTGTTTCATATGAGCACTTACACTCCCAAGCACTTGAGAGAAAATCAGTTGCACCAGGAACTTCCATATCTGCATCATAAGGCAGATCGTTTACCGTGCAAGTTTCTTCTGGAACCAAATCAACTTCTTGGATTGACCGATAAAGCCTTCCAAGGATTTTTTCTGATTTATAGGAGATGGCATCCTCCTTTCCCATGAAGTCAGGATATAATTTTGGTCGAAGGGATGGTGGCATTGACACAATTTTGCCGGTTTTGGGGAAGTCCACAGCAGTTGCTGCTAGTTCTGCCAACTGAATGCACTTCTCATCCATTGCTCCGTACTCACTCATATCAGCATGAACAACATGAGCATTGCATATTGGACCTAGTTTCTCATTTACCATGTACTTTAAGAAGAAATCAACAATATCCTGTTAACAGTACAAGATTTTATTAATAAAAGTGTATTAAAAGAAGTAATATTTATCACAAACCAAGGACAAAACAATTTGAAGAAACCATGTGAAATGATCATAATTTTTGTATATTAGCAATATGATCAGATCGATTGGATAAAAAGTGCAAATTCCAAGTCTCAAAAGCCAAGAGAGTGCTAATGTACATGTTCAGGAGTTCTTGACTTTAATTCCAACCAATGAAAGCACCTCTTGTTTGTAGTATTTTTTGTTGTTTTATTAGAAAAATACCATGGTTTTGTGAAATACTTTGGTTTTGACAAACTATAAGGTGTTTGGATGCAACGAGACTTTTATTTTTGAAAAACATTGTATTATTAAAAATAGTACTTTTGGAGTTCTAGAAACTCTACTGTAGACCCTTTTTTTTTTCTAAACGGTGGTTTTACACGTCTCTTGTTGTAAAACAAAAGTTTTTTTGATAATACAGTTTCTCAAAACCACAGCATCCATACAGGTTCTTATCTGTTGGCAACTACAAGATCAAATGAAGCAAAAGTGTTACTGATCTACAACTACAAGACCAGACATTTGATAAGTACTCTATTTTTTATCCTTATGATAGTACTCTACTACTCTATAGCTATAGTTCTCCAAGAATCCAATCAAAACTATCCAGCTGTGCACATTAGAATCCCTAGCTTACTACCTTCAGAATGATCAAGCCTTAACCTATACCTATACCTAATACACACAAAAGACTAGAGATGCAAAGTTTTATTTTCTCTGGGTCAACCCAAAGTTAATTTAATTAAACTAATTAAGATATCAAAGAAAAGGATATGGGATTGAAATGAAGTAACAAAGTGATTTTGCGACCAAAACTATTTTAAATTTGACCAATAATGCTGTTGCGCATGTAGATTGTCAAATTGAAATTTAGGGCGGCCCTGGTGCAGCGGTAGTGTCTTACCGTCTGTTACCGGAAGGTCCAGGGTTCGAGCCCCGGCCTCCGCACATTATGTGCGGGTATGGCTTGGCGCAGAAATCCCTTCCCCAGACCCCGCACAGCGCGGGAGCCTACGGCACTGGGTACGCCCTTTATATTAATTGAGCAAATGACATGAACACAGTTTCTACAGATTACACATGTATTCCGTGCAGAGCACATTAACTTCAAAAATTGTAGTAAAGCATCATCAAAGTATTGTACAATGATCTATTGTCAGTACAAGAGATAGTAAGTCCATGAAAGTTTTTTTTCCAAAAAAGTAAGTCCATGAAAGTTGATACTATAAGAAGAGATGGTAACTTTCAGGGTTGTTCCTAAAGAATGTAATCAGAGCTATCCTCATCTGTTATTCAAATACTCATTACAGTCCAGTTTCTAAGGTGCATATGGTGAAATCGCAAATACTAAGGAGCAATGGGATGTTTGTGACATCATATTCTGTTTATTGGATTGTTTTTTTGTGGCACTCATGCGATTGCAGCACAACAATCGCCTTGGTATTAGTCTACCAATTTTTTATTGGATAAGTATTAATCATGCCAGAAGAAAAAGGGAAAAATCTCCATGCAAGTGCATGTTCGGTTCTATCTACGAGTTAACTCCTGTCTCCATCTACGAGCGACACGGACTTTCTCTAAAACGCAAGGACGCTTTAGAAACCGGAATGAAGGGAGTAGATGAAAATATGACATAGTTCAAAACTCTAGGATTTCACATGTCAATTAACAGGCATGAAATTAGTAGGAAGAAAAGAATCCCTGATTCAGAGTCAATCCTATGATACAATTTCCATGGAAGTTTATGCTCAATTTCAATATTAGCTACAACAGAGATTGCTTAGTAAGAAAACTAACATGTCAAGCACACATTAGTAATAGGAGGGCATCGAAACATTGAACTAATATTTGAGGCAATGCATCCATATATTGATTGAACTTTTAAGGGAAGACATGCCTAAATGCCAAGAATAGTTGAGCTTACATGTGGGGATACTGCGCGTGGTAGTTGTTTTGCTTCAGCTGGGGAGTAGTCCATAGGGTTCCAACTCTTTTTGCCAGGTGGTATAAGGTTTTCATCCCATGTCACAAAGTAGAGATCCCCATCAAGATCACTCCCAGATGCTTCATTGGCATGTGGCCTCTCACCTTTCTTGGGGAAGACCAAGCAATCAACAAGGTGATGCAATTCAGGCACATCAATAGCTTCAAGGATCCGGACATCCCCTGGGTGAAGGCATGGATTCTTTGCCATTACGATAGTACCCACAATGGTCTCTGCACTTTTGTTTGCTGAGGAAAATCTTGGTCCATGCTTTACCAGACAATTATTGAGTGATGGAGATGATGCCCGGATAAAGCACTGTCCTTGCTCAAGGATCCCAAGTTCATCAAGGCAGCCCATCAACCACCTCCCCTTGGGCACAAAAATCCTTGTTTTCTCCAAAAGATCTAGTAGCTGTGAGGACCTTATCGCTAACAGCATTGCTTTCAGGTGTGGCTCAGTTCTAGGTGAAATGCCAGCACTCAACATCAGTGCTGCAGTGTTTCCTTGCTCAGCACAAGAGGTGGTTACAATGTCAAAAGCAACATCAGTGTCCAACAAAATATTGTTGAGATTAGATAACATGGCTTCCTGCATTTGAGAAAATATAGCATCTGGGACATTCAAGGAGGACAGTAATATAATAATCTGACGATTTAAGAATCCTGGCAGAAACTTCGTCCATGAGACCACCTCTAACACAGTATGGTTAGACTCAAACTTGCGCATGCTCGGCCTCAGGGAAAGACGTATCCCATCATTTTCTCCTTCCCAGACAGCTATAACACCCTTGAAGCCTGCATACCTAATCTGGTAAGCAGATGGGGGATTATCTGTCAATTTCAGCTTCTGAGCAACTTCAAGTGCAAGGTCGCACGTAATCTTGCCAATTCCATCAGAGAAAGTGTACCCGTTGTGTTCAACTTCCTCAAGACACTCATTGACCTCATGCGGCTTCATCACCACTGTAGCATATGTAGATGAGAAGCACTGCCCCATCCGAGCGGCATGCTTTGCTACATTCTTACTTGTAAACCGCCCCATCCATTTCCTAATGGTTTCCACTGTTCTCACTCTGTCCTCTGCGAAGAACCAAGCTGATCTGTCCCTCAGCTGGTTTGATGAGAATGCAAGAAATGAGTACTTCCTGCCACACATGTGGAATCCCTCTGTCAAAAATGTTTTAATACGCTTGTACACTGTTGTCTTATGCAGGAACGAGTTTGACATCAAATCTTTGACAATTTGTGCAGCAGAGAAATTCAGGACATTACTGTTGAGTTGCTGCATACCCTCATCCATAAAAGCAACCCTCAGAAACCTGTCTGCAACTTCACGATAATGCCGGATGACACGATTAGAGCGCTCCACTTCTGGTGGCCGGCAATAAGCCTTGGTGGGCGTGACTACCAGCCTCCTCACCTCCAAATTGTCATCCCCAATCTTGTTGTGAAGAAGTCTGGGGTACCTGGCAACCCTATCCTGCAGTTTTTCCAGCCTCCGACATGCATCGGACACTGGAAATTTGTCCCCCCAAAATTCCCTCAAGGCAGCCACATTCACACCCTCCTCCTTCCTCTGGAGCAAACCGAAGAATTCAGGCGTGAGGTGGTGTTGATTTATGAGACCCTTGTGCACCAGAGCATTCACGAGGAACAACACCGGAAACTTGAGACCCTCGGCGTGCTGCACGCAGAAGAACAGGTCCTGCATTGGCTCTCCAAACTCAGGCTCATCACGCACGGTGAGCCCCCTCCTGGGCCCCGATCCACCACCGCAATCAACGACCGGCACCCTCATGTACTCCAGCGCGCGTTCCATCTTCGGCCAGAACCGCGGCGAGAATGTGATTCTATACGCGCCGCAACGCCCAATCGCGCCGCTGGGAGTGATGTCCGTGGTCCGTATCCACGGGTCGTCGTCGTCGAGCAGGTCGAACGGAACGGACTCGTGGATGTCGTCATCCGCCGTGCGGTAATAAACCCGCGGCGCCGCCGACAGCCGGATCAGCAGCGAGCAGTCGAGCCGGAACTTCCTGATCTGGTCGACGTCGCGGACGGGGAACTCGAGCTTGACGTCGCAGCGCATGACCACGGATTCGCGGAGCTCCCGGACTCTGAACGCGGTGTCGCGGGCGAAGACGAGGCGGCAGCACCCGTCGAACGGGTCGACGGAGAACTCGAGCCCAGAGACCGGGCCGCGCCAGGCGACGAGGAAGGCGTCCCCCTCCGACGAGAGATCCCCGACCTCGAGGCGCGAGCCGGGGAAGCGGAACGGCGAGACATTGCGGCGGCGGGAGGCCCGAAGGGAGCTCTCCTGCGCGGAGGCGGCGCGCAGGGGCTTCCCGGAGAGGATGAGCTCGGACCGCCCCGCTGCGTCGGCGGCGGCGCGCGCGCCCTCCGGGCGCGCAAAGTGGACGAAGGCGTGCGGAGGCACGCGATCGTACTGCGGCGGCTGCGGCTGCGCGGAGGCGGCGGAGGTGACGGTGGGGAGGAGGAAGTCGGGATAGGCGTCCGGCGGGGTCGAGGAGGTCTTGACGCGGCAGCGCCAGACCGAGCCCGCATTCAACTCGAGAAAGGCGGCGAGATCGGGCGCCTTGACAGTGGCGTCAAATCCGCCCAGGCTAATCTGCGTGGTCACCAGGTCGCCCGCGCGCGGCGCCGGCGCCGGAGCCGGGGAGGGGGCAGCCGCGCCCCGCAGCGATCCCATTGTGCGGCGGTTGCCGCGGCTCCGTCGGGTTGGGTGGATGCCGGAGGAGAGGAAAGATCAAAGGTTCTGTGGGGTTTGATTTGGTTTTAATTAATGGAATCGGAAGGGCCCAAGGGGTTTTAAATTTTAACCGTACGGATGGTGCCATTCGAAGTGTGTGTTCCATGCGGTTGGTCAGTTGGCGTCTCTTTTTCCTTGATTGAAGTCGTTTATGATCCGTGAGTGACGGAGGCTGAAAACAAATTTTAGTGGGGCAAATTACAACAACAAAACTAACAAAAAAAAAGTATCATATTTACAATCACACAAATCATGATAAAAAAGCTCAAAATTAAACTAGTAATTCTTGATTAGTTGATTTATACATTGCAAAATAAAAATAACTAAAAATGTACGAACTTGTAGATTGAAAGAGTATCAACCGACATTACAAGAACCTCGTGCCCCCCTCCCTCCACCCCCGCGGCTCGATGGACGCTCCTTGGCACCTAGCTACATTAGATAGGCGAAAGGGGCGATGGCTGGCTAGCTATCGACACATGCGAAGGATAGTGTACAGCTACAGGGCGAAGGATGGGGCGGCGGTGAACGACCTCGTTGTGGTTTGCGGCTGCACTCGTTCCTGGATGCGCTCCCCAATCAGAAATCAAATTGGGCCTTATCAAGCTAAAGTAAAATGACTCAAAATGGGGGGTGGTTCAACCACGGTTAGAACTGCAGCCGATCCGCTGAACCATTTAATTAGCACTGGAGAACCGGTTTCTCCATTCGCATTGAGTACTAACCATCAGAGCGCCAATGGATTTTATGCTTCGCTCTAGGGCAGTGATGCCAAATTGCCAGGCCAAGGCATGCTGTTCACAACTCGTTGTACAGACCACTAAAGCAAGTGAATTAGTTCCTCTTTGACACGTCCCGACTCGTGAGGGCACGCTGGCCGCCAGGGCGGAGTAGGGCAGCGCGGTGGCGGAGTAGGGCCGTCGGGCTGTGCTGGCCACCAGGGCGGAGTAGGGCGAGCATAGGCGCCATGGGTCATCTCCGCGGCTGCCTGCTTTCCCTATGCGGGCGAGCAGAGGCCCAATGGATGGGACGGAGAGCCGAGAGATGCGGAGCAGGGCGGAGGCCAGACGCGAGTGGGATGCGGCGGCCGGCAAACGAAGGGGAAAGGAGGTGGATCGAACCATGTTGTCCTTTGGTTACATAGGTTTCGATCCATAGAACCTGAGCTACTATTGGGTCCAAAAAGGGGCTAATTTTCGTTCAAATTGTGGCTCGGTTCGACGAACTGATAGAGCAAACCGACCCACACCCATTTGGAAAAATGACAAAAAGATGCCTTCTGTCGTTTCCTAAGGCCTTGTTTAGTTTTCTAAATTTATCCATAAATTCCACTATGCAGAATTTATATTTTTCGTCATATCAAAATGTCGACACATGCATAATTACACAGTTTTGTTGTACTTTGCGAGACGAATATTTTAAGCCTAATTAATCAAAATTTAAATAATTTTTATCAAATACAAACGAAATACTACAATGCGTATTTATTACGTACTGTAGCATTCAGGAGTCACCGATTTGGTGAACTAAACGAGGACTAAGGCCTTATTTAGATTACCAAATTTTTTCACTCTCTCTTTATCATATCAATTTTTGGACTCATGCATGGAGTATTAAATGTAGATAAAAAAAACTAATTATACAGTTTAGTTTAAAATCACAAGATGAATCTTTTAAGCCTAGTTGATTTATGATTAGATAATATTTATCAAATAAGACAAAAAAAAGATACTATTCATCAATTAAAATTTTTTCTACTTTAAACAAGGCCTACCTGCCATAGAGGCTCTGCTCGTTCTTTGTCGATCGCCATGGTATAGGCGCGCAACCACAAAAGGCTCTGTTCGGTGTCTCGGCCGACAGATTGCCAGAGACAGGTAAAAAGTAGGGTCCGTGGGTCCGAGGCTACGTCACCGGTAGCTGGGGCGGCCACCCCACCACTCCCCTAAGACAGCGCCATCGTTTATACTATTTTTGTATTGAGACCCATGTTAATGAGGTTTTAGGTCAATGAAAACTAAAATTTTATAAAAGTTTCATAGACATAAAAGAATGCTAGTTCGTAGTCTATTTTCTTAACATATATTATACTCATCAATTCCTTTATATTTGTCAATATAAGAAACATACGAGTCAAACCTTTTTGTATTTTTTATTAGATATGTATAGAATATTAATAATATTTATATCTCTAAATAAGTTTATTAAAAAAATAATTTCGACGCTCTATTAAATAATACTATTATATATTTCATCCGTCTAAAAATATATTATCTATTAGCGTCTCTAGCTAATGGGTAATTTATTTTCAACAGAGCGAGTATCATAAGTATTAACATTTTTTTATATATTAAGCCATAGTTAATTAGATTTTACTCGTCGGAACCACGATGAGAGAGTACAAACCCACATGAATTCGTTCTGCGCTGGACCACTGACACTCACTCAGTGGGCAGTGCCCTTTGGCTTCCAGAGGGCTGGATCTGGACCTGCGGCACCGGCGCGCCAAAGCTGGCAGCGATGGATGGAGTAAGCCGCGTCCGTCCACCCAGCGGCGCGTGCAGAGACAACTGTGCGACGCCGACGCGGCTCCCACGTGCAGACCCACGCCCGCCACCGACAGCAATTCATCCGGTCACCCGCGCGCAGACCCTCGTTGACTCGTGAGTCAAAGTTCCTTCCTTGCCAGCCTATTCTTGGCTTTCCCTGACCGGAAAATGAACAGCAGCCAAGCAGGGATCAAGCAAATCTGGGAAAAAACGAGGGAGCAATGGCACGGTATGCATGGCACCAATTGGAATCTTGGTTGGGTGGGGGGGGGGGGGGGGGGGGGCGGCTACCCTATAGAAAAATCAAATTTAGTTTGAAGCACTTGATTCCTCCGTAAGCAATGTTGTGTTCTCTGAAGAATTGTGTTGTTTTATATGCAGATGTATTCGGGTAAACTAGTCGAACTTATATACAATGTCATGTTTATGTGTTATTGATTGATGGATCACATTGTCTTGCAACCCTGCCGATTCTTATCTCGCTTACCCACTAAAATTATGTCTGTCCTATTCGTTTGCTCTTATCAACACTTACAACCAGCGATTTAATATTTTTTTCTCACAACAAATCAACATCAGCCAGCCATAAACGATCGGATGACCGTTTTCATATAGTCCAAGATGTCTAATATAATATGAATCACGAAGTATACCAAGATAGTTTAGCTTATAGTTAGCAATTAAAATAATCAAATATCTATTTAGATCCTCAACTAATAAGTTACCTAATGCCCCATCCGTTCTGAATTATAGTTCACTTTGACTTTTTTGGTTTATGTATTTTACTATTTATCTAGACATATTATTTATTTAGATATATAACAAAATGCATAAAAAAATCAAAGTAAACTACAATTTAGAACGAAGAGAGTATTTCTTCCAACTAATAGTTAACGGGTGAATCAACATAATTATAAGGTAAACTCTAGAATTTTCAAAAAGTAGTACAAACTCATGGTTTCCTTGTTTTTCTTTGCCAAAGGACGGCTGCATTTTTTGGTTTCGCCTTCTTAAATTTTTCTGATAAAATAGAGAACACACGAGCTACATACAAGAGCAAATAATTACTTTTGCGTGTGAAAAAAAGGCAAAACAAGGAAATAGTTTTCTCGCACACCAAATGAAACGAGACAATCCGGGATACACGCCAAAAATAAAACAACAAAAACTACTACTAATAATAATAATAACAAAAATCAATGCGAGAAAAGCAACTATTTTTAAAAGGCCAATTACAGCGAAAGCACTGGTCCCGTCGCCTCCCAGTCCTTTGAGAGACTTTTTCCTGTGTGCCATTATAAAAGATGGCCCCAGTCTTTATGTCGAAAAGTTAGTTTCGGCCTGTGTGATCAACAACAACTTTGTTTTTCCCTTCATGCCATTCCGTCCGACTTCTGTCTATTTTCAACGCTTTGACCGTCCTGACACGTGGGTCCCGTCCGAACAATGTCCAAAATACCCTCTCTCTCATATCTCCTTTCTCTCTGTATAGTGGGCCCCATCTCTTTCTTCTTCCTCCTCTGGCGGAGTCTTGCAGCAGGGCGGGGTTCAAGAAGATTACTATTCTCTCTCAAATCAGCTGGATTGCCCCTAGTAGGCTAGCTAGTTGATCAAGGGCTTGTCGCCGTCGATGAGCAGCGGCGCCGACGGCCCCTCCAGCAGCAGCGAGTCCAGCGAGCTCGGGGCCTTGTTCAGGTCACTCCCCTTGCCGTCGCCATTGCCTTCGACGTGTCCTGCACCTGCATCTACCTTCGCGTCGACCATGCCGCCCCCAACGCCGCCGGCAAGGCCGCTATCCACCACCGGGTGCGGCAGAGGCTGGTGCACCGGCGTCGGCGGGCACTCCTCCTTCACGTGCCACCGCTGGGGAGCAAACCGGAGCACGTCGTCCATGGTTCGCGTACGATGATGCTTCTCCTGTGGAGGGTGCTCCTGCTGCTGCTGGTGGTGGCTGTGGCCCTGCCTCTTGCGCTCCCGGTGGAGCTGCTGTGCCTGTTGGCGTACTCCGACGGCTCGAAGGTGGGGCTCGCAGCCAGCCAGTACTCCGGCAGCAGCCGGCCCTGCCTGTACCGCACGCCGCACGCGTTGCACAGCGTGCTACGCGCCCAGCGGCTCCTTCTGCCACTGCGGCGTCGACGACGACCCGCAGTGCGTGCACTGCTTCGTCGACTTCGCCGGCCGCCACGACTTCTTCGCCGACGCCGACCCGGGCTCCCAGATCGGGCTGTTGGGCGACGACTCCGAGACCGAGCTGTCCGGGGGAGGCGGCCGGACGGCCACTGCCCTCGGGGTCGCCGGCGTCGACCGACGGTGATGCGCCTGCCCACGCAGTGCCCCGTCCGCCTTGAGTCGGACGCCGCAGGCGTTGTAAAGCGTGCCTTGCCCCATCGGCCCCGACCTCCACTGCGGCGTCACCGCCACGCCGCACTGCAGGCACATCCTAACCCTCTTCGTCGGCCTCTCCTCTGCCGCCGCGGGGGTGTGATATGTGTCCGCGACCGGGGCCGGGGCTTGGTGCATGCGCAGGCGGTGGGGGCGGGGCTCCTCGGGCAGATTATTAACCGCCGCCGGCGCAGGGGGAACCGGAACCGACCTCTTTGCCTCCTCCGGCGCGGGGACGACGGGGAGCTTGAAGGCCCACCAGCCCGCCGGCTGGGCACGGAGGTGGGGACGGCTGCGCGCCTTGCGCCGGACGGTGGCGTCGAGGCAGGAGACGGCGACGGGGAGGGAGAGCCACGCCGTCGGGAGTGAGTAGATAGGCGGCGACTGACGGACGGACGGACCTGCGCGTCAGCGGAGGAAGAAGGGGAAGAGATGAAAGTAGGGCCCGCATGCCATTATGTCTAGATGTAAGGACATTTTAGACATTTTGCATGTCAGTTTGACACCATAAAGGATTCAAATGGACGAAATAACATGAAGAAAAAATAAAATCGGGTCGAAATCAACTTTTCGGCCGCATAAAGACTGGGGTCATGTTTTATAATGGCACAATGGTAAAAGACCCTCCTCTTGACGGCGTCGCCGTCGCCTCCCTTTCTTCCTCCTCGACGGCTCCTCTTCCTCACACTCCCACTCACACGGAGAGCGCTCGCGCGGGCGCACACACGGAGGTGGAGGTTGACAAGAGGGGGAGGGAGGAGATGCCGGGGAGCCAGAACGGGGGGGCGAGGCCTCGGCCCGTCAAAGCCGAGACCATCCACGGTCTTGCGCGCGCCGGCGACCTCGCCGGCGTCCAGAGGAAGCTGCGGGAGAACCCCGCCCTCCTCAACGACAAGAATCCCGTGGTGCGTGCGGCTTTCGTGCTTCTTTTCTCTCGCTTAAGAATGCGATCTTTGGTCGGTTTCACGGTTCTTGATGCTTGCTGTGAGGGGTGAGCGTATTAGATTCATTAGGAACTGATTTCTTTTTCTTTAATGTGTAGAAATGTGAGTTTGCTCGGAGTCGCGTAAACGTAGCTTGATTTTCTTGAGCCGGTTCTTGAATTTTATCCCGGGCGGTGAGGCGGCGTTGGCTAATTTGCCCTTTGTTCTGTAATTCCTTTTCTTGGAACAGATTCCTTGGGCGGCGGAGCGGCGTTTGCTCCTCGTTCCCGTTCTTCTTTAGTGCGCGTTTAGCTTGCGTTCCCTCCTGATTGCGACTTAATTGCTCATTTGCTCCATTGTGTAGCCGATGTGTTTCTCGTCTGGTTCCTTCTGTCTCTGCGGTTTCCATGCTTTCTAGGCCAAGAAGATGATACTAATGATTGATATTTTTATTGTACTTTTATTTCTTCTGTCTCGTTTCAAGAAACCCCAGATTTCGGAATTTCAGCATTGCTCTCGAGATTTGTTTTATCTTGCTTGTTTGGTTCTTTCCAGGCAAGATTAAATTGTTAGGTCTGGTATAATTACGATTTGCTTTTATTCTCCTTTCAAAAAATCTCTGCGTCCATTTCCATTAGGCGGGTTGGCTTTCATTTGCTGATCTAGAGTTTAGACCTTTCTGTTTTGTGACCTGATTATCCTATGCTGCTTTAAGGCAATTGCGGCTTTAATTGCCTGCACAGTGCAAACTAGTCATTTACAGGCAGATTTGATATATACTATATGGAACATTGTGCAATATAGCCTCTCTGAAAATATAATCTGCAGATGTGTCAAACACCACTTCATGTTGCTGCTGGCTACAATAATACAGAAATAGTCAAGTTCTTGCTTAACCAGCAAGGTACAGAAACAGTTGATCTGGAGGCAAAGAACATGGTACTTATGTTGCACATTTCTTTTGCATCTGATAGGGTACTCGGCCACACTTCTTTCATGCATCGAGCTTAATAATACATAAACCAGTTATCTCATTTTTTGACAGTATGGAGAGACTCCTCTGCATATGGCAGTGAAGAACAGTTCTTGTGGAGCAACAAATCTACTCCTTGAACATGGTGCACACATAGAAGCCAAAGCCAATGTATGATCTACCTATTTCTTTTCGTTTCCTTTGAGATTGTCTTATTGCACGCACAAATTTGATATGTTCAACACACCATGGTGCAGAACGGCATGACACCATTGCATTTAGCTGTCTGGCATGCACTTCAGGCTGGAGACTGCAGCACAGTTAGTGTGTTACTGAGCTACAACGCGGATTGCTTTGCAAAAGATGATGTACTACTTGATTCACAGTAATGGTTTTAAATTACTTGTTTAAAATCATATTGTAATTTACAATGTAGTAAGGTTTGTTATACATCTTTCCACCAGGAAGGAAAAATGCCCTTAAATCATATTCCAGGAGGAGCTGGTAGTGAGAAGCTGCTGAAACTCCTCACTCATTATATGGAAGAGCAAAGAAAAAAGAAAGCTCTCATGTCATGCCTCGAAGGGAAAGCAATGTCAGAGTTTGAAGAGGCAATGTCACAAATTGTTGGATTGCAGGAGCTAAAAATGCAATTGCGCCGATGGGCAAGGGGAATGCTTTTTGATGAGAAGCGGCGGGCTATGGGCTTAGGGATTGCTAGAAGGAGAGCTCCCCATATGGCATTTCTTGGCAATCCAGGAACTGGTAAAATTTTAAAAGAAGCAACCTTTTTTGTGTTACCACAGTTCTGTTCAGTTCTATGGTCAAATGCTTTGCCATGGTTTATCCTTAGGATGCTTTCATAGTGTTGCACATCATTGCACTGGGTTTGTATGGTACAGTTACAATCAACTATGCGATGCTAAACATCTCGTTGGGAGCTTTTGCTCTGATTATGAACTTAGAGTAGTTACCTGGAAGTTTGCCTAAACATGTGTCTTTAAAAGGCTACATTCTTTGTAATTTTGCCTGCTTATTATATATAGTTTTGCACTTACATGTATAGTGCAGTAAAATGCACAAGTTTTGGGTAGATATTTACTGACATCAATATTCTGTTTATACTATCCATCCTCTATTGCAGGCAAAACTATGGTTGCTCGAATTCTTGGAAAGCTCCTTCACGTGGTTGGAATTCTCCCTACTGACAAAGTAACTGAAGTTCAGCGAACTGATCTTGTTGGAGAATTTGTGGGGCATACTGGACCAAAGACTAGGAGAAAGGTATTTTATCCTCTATACTTTCTTGTCATAAAGGCTTTGTCAGCTGCACAATTTTCAATTTCAGAGAAATTGCGAAACAAATTCTGAACTTATTTCTATTGCATGCTCTACTGTACATAATACATTGTTGCGATGATCATGGCTCAACAGATACAAGACGCAGAGGGAGGTATTCTCTTCGTGGATGAAGCTTACAGGTTGATACCAATGCAAAAATCTGATGACAAGGATTATGGTTTAGAAGCCTTGGAGGAAATAATGTCTGTAATGGACAGTGGCAAGATAGTCGTCATATTTGCTGGGTACTGTGAGCCAATGAAGCGAGTCATCACCTCGAATGATGGCTTCTGTAGGCGGGTCACAAAATTCTTCTATTTTGATGATTTCAGCACGACAGAACTAGCAGAGATCCTACATATGAAGATGAAGAGCCCAAGTGAGAGTAGCTTGCTTTATGGGTTTAAGCTGCATCCAAGCTGCAGCATTGAAGTAATCGGGGAGCTGATTGCCAGAGAGACCACTGAAGAGCGGCGGAAACAGATGAATGGAGGTCTTGTAGACACACTGCTCATCAATGCCCGTGAGAACCTGGATTCACGGCTTGATTTCAACTGCGACGATACTGATACCATGATCACGATTACGTTGGAAGACCTGGAAGCAGGGCTTCGGCAGATTTCCAGACAACGGCAGTTACAGTGACATGTAAATTCAATAGAATATTTTTCTTGATCTCATGCTTGTCTTCAAAGATGAAGTTATGGTCTTACAATGACAGGGTCTCACCCTTCAACATTTTTTGGCTATTCTTTCTGCTGTATCTAGTCATTGCTAGATTGATGGCCGTCCAACAATAGCAGTGTAATAGTAAAATGCATGCAGTTCCCTGAGTTCCTATATTATTCTCGATGAGGTACACATATAAATAAATATAAATTTATATCCTGTGTGCTGTGCACATACATTCGTGGCCTAACAATCAGTGTCAGAGGTTTGCTTGCCTACAGAAGTAAGACCACAAGATTTCTTTGGTGCGAGCAGTATCTCATTCATTCATTTCTGGATCTAAAAATATTTTACAGTAGTTGCATAGATAATCCAGATCTGACAGTGGAAGTAATTGAATTTGGATCCTAACTAAATTTTACACGATCAGTTCTTTTTTACGAAATCCTTATCTTCACATCACTGGCCCAATCAGCTGGCCCAGATGTGACCATGGCCAGGATCAGGATTCAGAAACAAATGCACGAATCTGTCATGTGATGACGTTCACTTTCAGAAAACAATGTGATTGTTCACAAGCCGTTGAGCTGTGCTCAAGTGCATGGGCGTATCTGTATATATGGCAAGGACCATACATGCACAGTTTATACAGGAATCTCAGGAACAAAAGACTATGTCAGAGCTTAAGCATGCAACTTCATGTGCCTCCATAGTGTTGATCCCAAACTTGCCTTCTTGCTCTTGCATTCTTTCGGTGGAATGGAATCTTGCTTTACATGATATAAGCAGTGGAAGGTAGATATGCAATGTGGATGCCTACATAGCTTGACCCAGGATGCCTGCATAGCTTGACCCAGGAACCTTTCTTTTCCATGGAACATATTGATGCTACCATGAAACAAAAGAAAACCAGACATTGGCCCCATTAGAGCAGTAACCAAAAATAAAAGTTTCAGCAGTGCCAACATCAAAAGGACACCAGGATTTATCCATGTCCAAATCCAGGACATGGCCACACAAGAGATGTGTGACAAATAAGTGTTCCATATTTTTCTCTCACTGCAATAGAACGATTGAAAAAATTAGAGTTGTTTACAGTGACACCTGCTTGGACTTCAGGAATGTATACCTGTGAATGTGGGTTGCTGAAGAAACATCTCAACATATAGTAGTTAGGCTTGTGCTGCAATGATCTCAAACCTTTCAGAAAAAACTGTCAGATGATTCGCACCTTCGCAAAAACTAACTGTAGTTAGACTTGTAATTGTGTAGCAAAAGATACTCAAAAGTTATACACCTTTACAGTTTGATCAGTTTCAGTCTTCAGTATTTTATTTTATAACAATTAACCCAAGCAAGCATGAGGCACATCTTTTCACACATGCAAACAGATAAAGCCCTCCTAAAGAATATTTGTCCAAGCCTGCATTAGGTGTGTAGTGTGGAAAACAAACAACACCATCTATTTGATGGATAAGTCTATGTGTTGGCTGGTGGTAGTGGGGCTGCAGTACGCAGCATATGTTTTCTGTTTGTTAAGGACAACATCTTTGACTGATTGTTAGCATCTGTAGGACAGCAGTTAGCATCTGCTTTTAGGACAACATCTAGGACATCTAGGACAACATCTTAGTGTCATCTTAGACTAGCATCTTGGCATATGCTTGGCTGGCTAGCAGCCCTATAAATATGTATCCCCAACCCCTCAGGTTGGCATAGCATTGTGTGAGAAATAAACCCAGAAAATTGCCTCAACTCTGAGTTCTCTGTGTGCTATCCTCTCGATGAGAGTAAGGATCCTGCTCACACCTAGAGCAAGGATCCAGAGACTGACAAGTGACATCGGAGCTGTACTATCCTGTAGCCTGAGCATTTCTTGCTCAATCCCTTCTCCAGTCGAGCTCCCTGCCTCGCAGCAGCCCCAGCAGCCAGCAGCAGCTGTTTTGGCAGCCTCGGCCCCTCGTGCAGCAGCGCGCCATGACCGCAGGAGGGCAGTCTCAGCACTAGGCCGCTTCCAGCGCGCGGCGTCGACAGGAGGCTGACCTCGCCGCGGCAGAGGAGCGCAGGCGAGCAGCGGTAGCGACCCGCAGCAGCAGCAGCTAGGGCGTCGAGGCTGGCCCAAGCGGAGCTGGCAGCAGCCAGAGCGGAGGTGGAGGCAGCAGCAGCTGCGGATGTAGCGCGTGCAGCCGCAGAGGAGGTTGAGGACCTGCGCGGCAGTCACAGCAGCTCCATCTCTGCTGATGACAGCGCCGACCTGGACCTTGAGCAGCTGGAGAGGTAGGCAGGGCGAGGGCGAGCGGCGCAGTGGGCAGCTGCCACGCCCACGAGCCCGGCGACGCTCCTGGAGGAGGCGCGCACGGCGACAGCGGCGCTCCGAGTGTAGGGAACCGCGACCCCAACCACGCGGCCCGCGAAGAGCGGGCACTGGAGGCCATACGTCTGCGGGAGGCTGCTGCGCGGTTGGACGCCGAACTGGACCGCGACCAGGACTTCCCCGAGAGGGACGAGTGTGCTGCACGCCGAGCCAACGCTTGGCTCGAGCGCCAGGAGCAGCGCGCACACGGCCGTGGCGGACACGAGGGCAACCGGCACGGCGGTGGACGGGTCGAGGAAGAGCACGGCCATCGTAGGCAGCGTGACTCTCTCCCCAGACCGGTACCGTGGCTACCACGGGTACCAGGCTGTTGCCAGGGACGTTGGCCCCGGTGGTGGGTGGCCTACCCTCACCAAGACCAACAATGTTGAGTGGGCTGCGGTGATGAAGGTGAGACTTCAGGTGCTGCACATGTGGGAGGCAGTCCGGTACGGTGACGCCGACTACGACCAGGATCGACGGGCACTGAATGCCCTCATCGTTGCAGTCCCGTCCGAGATGCAGTTCTTGCTTACCAGCAAGCGGACTGCCAAGGAGGCTTGGGACGCCATTGCTGCAGCACGCATCGGCAGCGACCGCGCCCGCAAGTCCACATTGCAGGCACTTCGCAAGGAGTGGGAGAACCTGGCCTTCAAGCCAGGTGAGGACGTCGGTGATTTTGCTCTCCGTCTCAACACTCTGTCGCAGAAGTTGGTGCAGTTTGGCGACGACACCTACAACGAGGAGAGAGCTGTCGAGAAGCTCTTCCGCTGCATCCCCGAGAAGTACAGGCAGATGGCTTGCTCAATCGAGTCCTTGCTGGACCTCTCCACGATGTCGATCGAAGAGGCGATAGGTCGCCTCAAGGTCGTCGACGGTGATGAGCCACAACCCTTCTCGGGGCCTGCCACCGTTGGTGGGAAGCTCCTCACCCGGGAGCAGTGGGCTGCCGGCCAAGGTGACAAGAAGAAGGGGGAGCCTTCTTCCGCAACAGCCAGCCGCAAGCGTGGCAAGCGCGGCAAGCCACGCAAAGGCGCCCAGGCCGGGGCGCAAGGGCGTGCCAAGGGCGGCGCCCGCGGAGGTGCCCAAGGCGGCGCCGCTGAGATGCCCAAGCCAGCACAAGATGACGCCTGCCACAACTGTGGCCGTGCTGGCCATTGGGCCAGGGACTGCAGACAGCCACGACATACCCAGGCCCACGTCGCGCAGGCAGAGGAGGAGCAACTAGCTCTGTTCATGGCACATGCGAGCACCGAGCTACCTCTAGTAGCACCGGCTGCAGTGGCTCTTCTCCACCTCGACGAGCCCAAGGCACATGCCCTCCTCAGCAGCGGGTCCGGCAGCGGCAGCAAGATTGATGGGTGGTGCCTCGACACCGGCGCCACCCACCACATGACAGGCCGGCGGGAGTTCTTCTCCGAGCTCGACTCCGACGTTCGAGGCTCTGTCAAGTTTGGGGACGCCTCCGCCGTGGAGATCAAGGGCGCCGGCTCCGTCATCTTCGTCGCCAAGAATGGCGAGCACCGGCTGCTCACCGACATCTACTACATCCCCGCGCTGAGGAACTCCATCATCAGCTTGGGACAGCTGGATGAGAACGGCTCGCGCGTGGAGATCCAGGACGGCGTGCTTCGCATTTGGGATCCCCGTCACCGACTTCTCGCCAAGGTGAACAGGGGGAGTAACCGCCTCTATGTTCTTCACGTACAGGTGGCGCAACCCTTTTGTCTTGCAGCTCGGTGGGACGATGAGGCCTGGCGGTGGCACGAGCGCTTTGGGCACCTCAATTTCGAGGCCCTGAAGTAGCTCGGCAACAAGGAAATGGTGCAAGGCATGCCGTGCGTCGACCACGTGGAGCAGTTCTGCGACACCTGCGTCCTCACCAAGCAGCGACAGCTGTCCTTTCCCCGCCAAGCAAGCTTTCGCGCCAAGGAGAAGTTGGAGCTCGTGCACGGCGACCTTTGTGGCCCCGTGACACCGGCTACACCTGGAGGACGACGCTACTTCCTCCTCGTCGACGACGTGTCCCGCTACATGTGGGCTGTCCTCCTCGACACCAAGGGGGCAGCCGCGGACGCCATCAAGCACCACCAAGCTGTTGCGGAGAAGGAGTGCGGCCGCAAGCTTCGAGTGCTGCGCACGGATAACAGCGGCGAGTTCACGGCGGCTGAGTTCGCGACGTACTGCGCCGATGAGGGGATCAAGAGCCACTTCACCGCGCCGTACACCCAGCAGCGGAACGGCGTCGTCGAGCGCCGCAACCAGACGGTGGTCGCCACCGCCCGCGCCCTCCTCAAGCAGAGAGGGATGCCGGCGATCTACTGGGGGGAGGCGGTGATGACTGCCGTCCATTTCCTCAACCGCTCGCCCACCAAAGCGCTTGACGGCAAGACGCCGTACGAGGCCTGGCACGGGCGCAAGCCGGTGGTGAGCCACCTCCGCGTCTTCGGCTGTCTGGCGTTCGCCAAGAAGCTCACTCACGTCGGCAAGCTCGACAACCGGAGCACTCCAGGAGTGTTCATCGGCTACGCGGAGGGCGCCAAGGCCTACTGCATCCTCGACCCTGCGACACAGCGCGTCCGCATCTCCCGGGACGTCGTGTTCGACGAAGGGCGAGGCTGGACCTGGGACAAGGCGGTGAACGACGGCTCGGCTTCGACCCTCAGGAACTTCGTCGTCGACTACGTCCACCTGGAGGGAGCCGGGGGAGCTAGCAGCTCATCTCCCGAGCTCGTCCTCCTCGGCAACCGGCTCGCCATCAGCTTCGGCGAGCCCTCCACCGCCTCTGCCACCAGCGAGTCCACCACCACCACTGGCTACGTCACGCACTCCTGCACCGGCTCCCCACTCTCCTGCACCGGCGCCGGCATCTCCAAGATCGGCACCAGCAGCTTTAGCTCGTCAGCGTTCGGTGGAGTTCGCCACTTCGCTGTCCGACGATGAGGACCGCGTCGACGCCTACCACGACAACGAGTCTCTACGCTACCGCACCATGGACAACATCCTCGGCAACCAGCTTGTCCCTGGGTTGGCGGTACACGACTTCGAGGCGGAGCTGCACCTGGCACATGAGGACGGTGAGCCTCGCTCCTTCGCTGAGGCGGAGGGAGACGCGACATGGCGCGCCGCGATGCAGCAGGAGATGGACACGGTCGAGCAGAACCGCACTTGGGAGCTCGCTGACCTCCCTCGTGGTCACCGCGCGATCACCCTTAAGTGGGTGTTCAAGCTGAAGAGGGATAAACCGGTGCCACCGTCAAGCACAAGGCTCGCTTGGTGCAACGAGGCTTCGTGCAGCAGGAGGGGGTCGACTTCGACGACGCCTTCGCCCCTGTGGCACGGATGGAGTCCGTGCGACTCCTCCTTGCGCTAGCTGCCCAGGAGGGCTGGCGTGTCCATCACATGATGTCAAGTCGGCGTTCCTTAACGGCGACTTGAAGGAGGAGGTCTACGTACATCAGCCGCCGGGATTCGCAGTTCCCGGCAAGGAGGGCAAGGTGCTTCGCCTGCGCAAGGCCCTCTACGGCTTGCTGCAGGCACCGAGGGTGTGGAATGCCAAGCTGGATTCCACGCTGAAGGGGATGGGCTTCGAGCAAAGCCCGCACGAGGTGGCCATCTACCGGCGGGCAGTGGAGGAAAGGCCCTGCCGGTAGGTGTCTACGTCGACTATCTTGTGATCACCGGTACCAAGGAGGTGGAGATCGAGGCGTTCAAGGAGAAGATGAGGGCGACTTTCCAGATGAGCAACTTGGGCCCTCTCTCCTTCTACCTGGGGATCGAGGTCCATCAGGACAGCTCCGGCACCTCTCTTCGCCAAACTGCCTACGCCAAGCGCATTGTGGAGCTTGGCGGTCTCACCGGCTGCAACCAGCCCACACTCCTATGGAGGAGAGGCTGAGGCTGAGCCGGGAGAGTATGGAGGAGGAGGTGGACGCGATGCAGTACCGGCGCATTGTGGGCAACCTTCGCTACCTTGTCCACACGCGACCGGACTTGGCGTTCGTCGTCGGCTACGTCAGCCGGTTCATGCAGCGACCGACGACGGAGCACCAGCAGGCCGTGAAGAGGATCCTCCGCTACGTCGCGGGCACCTCCGACTACGGCTTGCACTACCCGAGGTGCCCCGGCGCGGCACATTTCATCGGGTATAGCGACAGCGACCACGCCGGCGACATCGACACGAGCAAGAGCACCAGCGGGACGCTGTTCTTCCTTGGCAAGTGTCCGATCAGCTGGCAGTCGGCCAAGCAGCAGGTGGTGGCTCTGTCCAGCTGCGAGGCAGAGTACATCGCAGCCACTACCGCTACTACTCAGGCTTTGTGGCTGGCTCGGCTGCTTGGCGATCTCCTTGGCAGAGACGCAGAGGCAGTGGAGCTTAGGGTGGACAGCAAGTCCGCCTTGGCCTTGGCGAAGAATCCAGTCTTCCATGAGCACAGCAAGCACATCTGGGTGAGGTATCACTTCATCAGGAGCTGCCTGGAGGAAGGGAGTGTCCGGGCCAACTACATCAACACCCAAGACCAGCTCGCCGACTTCCTGACCAAGTCTCTTGGGCGAGTCAAGTTCCAGGAACTTCGCGCCAGGATCGGGATGGCTCAGATACCTCACAAGGAGCCACACAAGACTTAGGGGAGAGTGATGGATAAGTCTGTGTGTTGGCTGGTGGTAATGGGGCTGCAGTACGCAGCACATGTTTTCTGTTTGTCAAGGACAGTATCTTTGACTGGCTGTTAGCATCTGTAGGACAGTAGTTAGCATCTGCTTTTAGGACAACATCTAGGACATCTAGGACAGCATCTTAGTGTCATCTTAGACTAGCATCTTAGACTAGCATCTTGGCATATGCTTGGCTGGCTAGCAGCCCTATAAATATGTATCCCCAACCCCTCAGGTTGGCATAGCACTGTGTGAGAAATAAACCCAGAAAATTGCCTCAACTCCGAGTTCTTTGTGTGCTATCCTCTCGATGAGAGTAAGGATCCTGCTCACACCTAGAGCAAGGATCCAGAGACTGACACTATTGCCCATCAGCAACCGTGGCCAGTATATTCATGATCAACCTTTCCAATAGCCTCAAGTATAGATGAATATGTAATAAGATCATACTCAAACCCCAATGTATTCATCTCTTTCATCAGCTTTGCTGCCTCCTCAAACATGCCAGCATGACTCAAGGCACCAAGGACAGTATTATAGGAGACAACATCAGGTTTTACTGTAGATTGTTTCATGTTAGAAAGCATCTCCATTGCACGATGAGGTCTTCTTGTTTTTGCCAGCCCGTTAAGGATAATATTGTATGAATTGATATCAGGAATACACCCATGTTCTTGTATGAATTGATATCAGGAATACACCCATGTTCTTGCATTCTTCTCATTGTACTAAGAGCTTCATCAAGCATGCCAGTTCTTGCTAATCCAGACATGAGAGCATTGTACGCATAAATACATCAGGAACACAACCAAGTTTGTTCATTTCGTCAAACATATTTATAGCATCATCAAGCCGTCCAGCTTTTCCTAAGTGTTTAATCATAACTGCATATACCCGAGCACTGGACGAGCCACAATTTTCCTTTAGTTCCTGAAAAAGCTCACAAGCAAGATCATAGCGCTTAGCTTTTCCAAGAGCATCAATCAGGCTGCAATATGCCGCTGGACATGGAGGAAAACCCTTTTCATCCATCTCCTCCAGTAGTATCATGGCCTTCTCCATCCTGTTGGTTTTGCAGAATCCATCAATCAGAATAGAATAGGTGAATGAACTGGGGGAGATTCCACTTTCCTTCATTCTCTCAAACCAAGATGTAACCTCAGAAGCACGAGATTTTGATTGAAAAAGTGCTTTTATGATAGTATTGTAAGTCACCACACTTGGAGTGCACCGCAATGTTCCCATCTCCTGAAACAACTTCATAGCATCATCCAAACGACCAGACTTGCCTAAGAAATTTATCATATTATTCATAACCACTGTGTCTGGCCTGCAGCCTTCTCGCTGCATTTCATAGAAGAAGTGATATGCTTCATCTATTCTGCCAGCTTTACCAAGGCCCCTGATCAACTCAGTGTAAGTAAATACATCCGGCTGGCAATATTGATGCCTCATCTCTTCAAACAAACTCAATGCTCCATGAACATCATCCGATTCGAAGAACAAAGCTATTAACATTGTATATATCTTAGTAGTTGGTTGCATTCCGTTCTCCTTCATCTCATTCAACACCTGAATTGCTGAATCTCGGCGACCTAGTTTGCAAAAAGCAGAAATCAGTGCACTGTACGTCATAGTGTCTGGGAAGCAATGACCCTCAGTGCTCATCTCATTGTACAGTTCATGGACTTTCTCATATTGGCCCTCATGCATCAACATTATTATCATTCTGTTATATGCCTGCGCAGTCGGCTGACACTTCCGCATTTTGATCTGGTAGAAGATTGCAATTGCCTTGCTGACCATCTTAGCATTCCCCAGCATCCAAACTACCTCTGAAAGCTCTGTTGGGGTGACAACACAAATGGGGTTCCGTACCATTTCTTGGATCATCTTCCACATCTCGCCATACTGCTCCACTACTTCCAAACAACGTATCAATGCCATGTAAGTGGATGTATCATGCTCATAATTCCTCCGCTTTGCAGCCCATCTGAAGAACTGCATCTTTACGTTGACCCCAATGTCAGTTTTCATAACCTCCCGTACCAACCAGTGATCAACTCTAAGCATGAGAACCTCCAGTGCCTTCTCAGTATCAGGGCCCCACTTGAATATCTTGAGGATCCTAATGAACCTCTCATCCAAGACACGCACAGAATGCGTGTATCTTGGCACAATGGTTGCTATTCCTTCCTCACTCTGACGAACTGGAGGATGAAACGTCCGAACAATCTCACTTTCTGAAAGCCAAAAAATCAAGAGTGGTCAAGGAAAGGGAAAACAATAGTAAGAAAAAAACGTGGCATTTCAGTCCTCATTAGAAAGGGTTTTTTTTTTTTGGCTTAAAACTAAAAACTAACAAAATGCACATCAAATCAAGACTCGCTTCAGCTTCTGATCTGGAATGTGAACTATGTTTGTAGGAAATTCATTCTACTTGGTTTCTGGTACTGATTGAACATAGGAATTAATTTATTCATACTAAACATAGCAAATTTCACATTACGAATTACATTACTAAATGTCAACAGACATACTATGTGTCAGCAATTTATCAAATCTGACTTATGTAATATCTTCCCTTTTGCAATTATAAATCTGAGGTTGGGAATTCCCACAAACTCTAACCGAAACCCAAATAAAAACAAACCGCAATACAATTTTTGCTGTATATACAGTACATCATGACTGCTCACTAATGTCTGTTCCGCATTCTGGTGACATATCAAAAGAATCCTTCGTGTGTGTTTTTAACTTTTGGATACACCAAGTAGTTGAAGCATGTTTCCCCAACGCAAATCGACATTCATTTCATAGCCCCACTACCAGTCTACCAACACACTGCTTTCGATTTTGTCTGATCTCTATAAATCCGACCTTACTTAGACCAATCTAGTTCTCATTAAAACTCCATGCGAAATCCAAAAATGTGCTGAGCACACCCATACACTACACCGATAGCCAGGGTACCGACACTACCCGAAATCCCTCGAAAGCTAGGTAGGAAACCGAAATAAAGCGAAACAAGCAAGACGCGCCTCACCCGTTTGCTTGATCCTCCGAGAAAGGCACGGCGACGAGGAGATCCCCCGCGCCACCAGGAGCTGTACGCCGCGACGCGCCATCTCCGGCCGCCCGCGGCGGCTGCGCTGCGCTTGACGAGGGCGAACGGCGAAGTCGTAAGCAGCCAGCCACTCTCGCTACGCAGACACACACAGTACGTACACTGGGCGGTGGCCGGTGGGCCTATGGGCCATTATCGAGCCCGACTCGGATAGGGCCTTCCTGCCATGAACGGCCCAGCCCAACAAAAAGGGTCCAGGAACTCGTATTGGAAAGGAAGGGTTTAGGACGCAGCAGAGTCTGGTGCTATTGCTCCGAGCCTCCGATTCCGTTCTCGACCGGGGCGCGATCCCCTTCTCCTCCACCGCCGCCGCCGTCCTCCGCTGCTGCGATGCCTCGGTGAGTGCTTCTTTGTCTTGGTTACTCTACTTGCGCCTGTATGTCCATCCGCGGGGGTGGGGTTGTGAGGTACTGGGATGGGGGGTGATAGGCGTTGGATTTGAAACCCTAGCAATGGCGTCCCATGATTTGCACCAAGATCTCGCTGGTCGATCCCACGATGGGGTAGGATTGGGGTCTGGGTTTGCCTACCGTGAGCTGGTTAGATGATACTACATGCCTCTGTCTGTGCTGCGTTGTTGTATATGTTCCTTTCGATTTATATATATATGTCTTAGCTCGCGTTCTGACTTCTTTTGTTCTTACCGTGCAGGTATTACTGTGACTACTGCGACACCTACCTGACCCATGACTCGGTTAGTGACTTGTTCTGCTTCAGTTTTCTAAGGCTAGACTAGAGACATGTAGCAGGGTCATCATTTCTTCGTAGGTTTCCTTAGGATTGCATGCAGTACAGCAGTAGTCTAATCTAAGCATGAGTTGTGTTGCTGTAAAGTATAAGCTTTAACGAACATAAGCGAAATAAGAGTTATTCCCAGTGGCCCAATTCAATTTTGTTCCCACCTCCTTAGGAATATTTTGTGACACTATGCGACCCTTGAAACTATTGATATTGATGGTCAATATAGACTGCAGTGCTCCATCCTTTATATAGCTGTGCACTAGATCTGTCTATCCAGGCTTGCATAATGTACGAGATATTCACAAACTACAGTTCTCTTGGCTTCCTGAATTGAAATATGCGTTTTTCCTTTTAGACTTTCATACATTGCATACACAAGTGATTTCAACATAGTTGCTTCTGCAAACTGTAGAGATCCAAGAATGCTGTCTTCTCTTTTCTACCTTGTACTCTGTTTTTATTTCCTGTCTTCTTTTTGAAATGTGAGTTGACTACTTTGTAAAAAAATGCTGCAGCCATCTGTCCGGAAGCAACATAATGCTGGATACAAACACAAGGTATTCATTTTATTCTTTGTATAGTCTCCATAGTCCCAATTTGTTTTTTTTGTTACTATTCATCTATAAAATGTTGCTGAACCTTATTTCAAATATTCTAGGCGAATGTTCGGACCTACTATCAGCAATTTGAGGAGCAGCAAACTCAAAGTTTAATTGATCAAAGAATCAAGGAGCATCTTGGACAAGCTGCAGCTTTCCAGGCAGGTGCCCCTTTCAACCCAATGCTCGCATTCCCAGGAGCCCGCCCTCGTCTTCCAATTCTACCAACCCCTGGCATGCCTCATGGATTCCCTCAAGCACCTGGCGCACCATTGATGCCAGGAGTTAGGCCCCCGATTTTACCAGCTCCAGGTATTCCAGGTAAACACTAAACAGGGCTGCTGTTTGTCTCATTCATCATGATTGCTAGCATCTATTATGGTGGCTACTATGCGTACATGTCTTTTTTTTTTCTGGAATACATGCGTACATGTCCATAACCCATAATTTATGCCTCTTCTCATTAATTCTATATTGCTTTCTTTATTGAAGATGAAATAACTACATTTGTCCCTGGCTCCAACATTAGCAGAACAAACATCAAAAGTTGAATTTTCTGCAAAGACTGCTACTTGTTTGTTATGGCCTGATTCAGGTTCTTCTGCATGTATCTGCACAGTGCATTAATTATTTTCATGTTGCTTAATAGGGCATTGATATGCTCCTTATCTACTATATGTCCTTTAATTAGGTTTGGTTTATTTTGTACCATTAAATTTCATGGATATCATTTGTTTTGGGTACATCCTGTTTTGTAGTTACTAGTGACTTTTAAGCTATGAAAAAGGGCGGCCCTGGTGCAAGCGGTAGAGCTTTACCGCCTGTGACCAAGAGGTCCAGAGTTTAAGCCCCAGCCTCTGCACATTTGTGCAGGGATGGCTGCTGGCTATTTTTCCTTCCCCAGACCCCGCAGTGCGGGAGCCTACGGCACTGGGTATGCCCTTTTTTTAGTGACTTTAAGCTATGTCTAAACCCTTTGCACATTTCGAATCCAGAAGAAACTGGTCTTCATTTTCTGCAAGGAAACAAATATGTGCAAACTGTTCTGTACTGATTTTGTTTGAGGAACATAACAAAATTTTAGAACAAGAATACAAGATGTATATACTCTCAAAAAATCCCCCAGTTTTTTACCTTTACCAAAGCCGTTAATCATGTGGTGTGTGATGAGTGGAGAATTGGATCTGAAATGCTTAAATTAGACTACTATGATATTTTTTTTGTCTCAAACCATGGTACTAGTTTCTATTAGTTGATAAATAGATTGCCTGTCTGTAATTATGCAGATAAATTCGTAAGTTATTGATTATATTGACTAAGTACTATAAGCATCCTTGTTTACTAGTTGTTAATCAACTCTCCCTCTCCCTCATCCTTATTTACTACTTCTAGCATTCAAAATTTGTCTACTGATGTAAGCATTTCCTTTATAATCATAACTAAAAAAAAATACTTTCCTTGTTTGCATCAGCGTGATGTTGGTGTTTAAAATTTTAACTGGAGCCTTCTGTTTCTGGCATCTCAATAATCTTAGCAATTGATTAAAGATTACCTGTCATTTTGCTTCCTCCTTTCTAAAATTCCTAGAAATGCTTATACTTGTGGATGGAGGTAGTTGCTTAATGTTATGCTGACTTTGCACAGCTGATAAGTTGCCCTTTGGAAGACTGTCCTTTACATTTTTCATAAAAACATTGATCTGCTGATACATTTCACTTATTCAAACCAAACAATGACTATTTTGTGTTACAATTTTTTCAAATATGTCAGGTTATCCTGGTGCTCCACCAACCATGCTGCAACCAGGTGCCCCACCTGGCTCCATGCCACAACCAGGTGCTGGTGCTCCACCTGGCTCCATGCCACAACCAGGGGCCCCACCTGGCTCCATGCAACAACTAGGCGCCCCACATGGTTCTATGCCAATGCAGATGGCCCCACTCCCAAGGCCTCCAACACTACCACCTCCAACATCTGGAGTCCCAGGTGCCCCCATCCCTAACAGTGCAGCACCTCCAGCCATTTACCAAGCGAATCCGCAAGCACCTGCAGGTCCGATTTCTGGTGCTCCTCCAGCTCCAACAACTGCTCCACAGCCCACGTTCTCCTATGCACAGCCATCAGAGGGCAACCACTGATTCTGTTCCTTAGGCATTTACTTGGGTGGCATATGAAGTTGATGTTGCCAGAAAGGCTGCTCCTTTGAAAGTTGATGTTACCATCATTTAACTGAGGCCATTTCTTTCAGCTTGAAATCAAGGGACTGTTGAGAAAATCTTATGAGTGTAATTGGTGTGATCGGGCCCCTGTATGCTAGTCGATGTAGGTTAACTATGTAATCGACTTTTGTTTATTATATATTAATTTCAAAAAAAGGACACTTGGAAGTCAACTATTCCTGTCAGAAATTTATGTGGCACGGGATGCTTGAACTGGATAACACATTTATGTGTTGTGATTCACCAGTATTCATGTTTTAGATGTTTTTGTCTCACCTTTACCAGCAAATATGTTATATGTTACATTCCATAATCAGCTTCAGCCTTCAGGGTAGACCACCCTGAAGGCTACACTTGCTCACAGCAAACACTGGTTGACATCATAACCAAACGCCCAAACGACGATTTTGATGAAGTGACAAATAATGAAAATTATCCGGTTGTAGCCAGAAGCCATAATATACTTTACAGGAATTTTTACATGCATACAAAATCCATTTATTACGCTAGAAACAAATACAAACAGAGATACATATAATACTCAATTACTCATCCAAAAATTAATCACTAGCCTCAAGCGCGATTTCAACATCTTGCCTTCAGGTTGCAGTAATGAGTTTGCTACACTCGCTTGTCTTAAAAAATTTAACCACTGTTTTGCTCTCAGCCCCAAGCACAATTTTGACATGCCTTCAGGTTGCAGTAATTCAGGGATTCGGCACAGTGAACAAATGACATAAAAGTAAGATCTCGGCAACCAAATGATCTTATGATAGGAAATTCAGTGATTTCACATTATTTATGAAGGAATTAATCCTGTCTGGATCTTTTTGGATACCATCAGGAGCACATATGCCGCTGCTAACGTCAACACCATTTGGTTTCAGAGCAGAAAAGGCTTCAGAAACATTATCTGCATGAAGCCCACCAGCTAATAGCCACCCCTTCTTGCTTTTGACAGACGGCATTTGAAACTTCTCCCAATTGAATCCCTTTCCACTGTAAATGAAAATTTGACGCGTTTCTCATATATCTTTTGCATAAGAAGGGTATAATCCAAGAAAACTTCTCTATAGATTATAGAGTAAGGAATGATAAGAAATTGCTTCTGCAATGAAGTAGTAATGCAATATAATATGAACGCTGAATTTATTGAGTATTCACATCACGAACAGTTGAATGATCAGTTGCCTCAACTTATCTCTTTATTCCATGTTGTAGAACAAGCAGAACTTATTTTAGCACATCGAGCAAATATGGGACTATAGAAGCAATAAGAGCAAGATCTAACCTTCCGCCTTTTGCACTGTCCACTAAGTACCAATCAAGTTCATATTCCATATCAGGAGGAGAGTTGATTAGTTTTCCATTGTCATCAGCATTTAGTACATAAATGATACGATTATTCTTTGAAAGAGTATGAACCAATGCACGAGATTCGTCACCATGAAGCTGCATATTAAAATGACTGGAAAGTGTAAATAATAATCATAACCAGAATAGCAAAATAATAATCATAACCAGAATAGCAGAGCATCGGACACAAGGATCCAATATTTCTAAATCGAACCTGGACAAAGTTAAGGTCGCATGAATCAGACACTCGTAGAATTGTATCTTCATTATCATCCACAAAGACACCAACTGATTCAGCGCCATAAGATTGTGCAACTCTTGATATTTCTTTTGCCTCCAATAACGAGACAGAGCGTTTAGAGTTGGGCCACAGTATCATGCCTATAAGCTCAGCTCCTGCCTTTACAGCCATTTCTGCATCTCTAGCTGATGTGATGCCACACATTTTGACTACAGGGTGGATCTTTCTGGTATCTCCACAACTAGGCGATGAAGATACGGAAGTATTAGAATGATGGTTACTTTGGTTTGTTCCCAAGCATGACATTTGTACTCTAGAAATTCTTGGAAGTCCTGTGTGGGAAAAGACAGGGTAAGGTGGTACAGCATATAAAGGAAGTGAATTGAAGCACTATTTCTACCAAACCACATGATTCTTGATATACAGTAGTACATACTAACATATGTCACAACAAATCAAAGAAGGGTATCATTGATTTGCTAGTTACTAAAATATATAGTTTTCAGAAAAGCATATGATAAAGCTAACTACAATAAAACAATCATGGTTAGTCCAGAATACTTAGTGAAGTTGATCAGACAGAATGATTAGCTTGCGCACAACATGCAGCCAGCTCATCTTAATCACAGTGGATACATATAACATAACTACAGTGACTCTAGGCTTGCAGTCTCTTACAAATGGCTCCTCTTATTTTCTCTGGGATAACTTGTTGGAAATTTTCTTTTCCAGATTCCAGAACCAGTTTTGTATCATTTCTAGCAATCGAGAAATGTAGAGAATAAAAACAGTTGTGATCAAGTGACAGAACATGACTACAAATGCTCACTATTTTTTGGTAATAAAGGAAATTGCTGATAGCGTCTTGTTGAGGTACGAAACCGCATTACTGAGAAGGCATAAATGAGAAAATGAAAGGGATTAGCGCATCCCAAACTGGCCATTTGGTAGAAAGTAGAAACAGAATGCATCAGAAGTTCAAATTCAAAAGTGAATAAATAAATTGAAGTTCCAGACCAGGGCCGGACCAAGTAAAGGACATGGGACTCAATAATTTTGGCAAAAAAATTCGAAGTTAGTGGCCATGGACACACTTCGATCAGATCCGAATACAAATAGCCACATAACTTAAGTTAGGGTTCGTGCTCGGTCTCGCACCGCAGGAAGGGAGAAAGGGTGCTGATACCTGGTGGGTGCTCGTCGACAGCGAAGGGTCCAACGACGACCTAGGGAGTAGGAACCTGGATTAGGGCGGCGCCGGCGGTCACGCAGTTGCCACACGATTACACGAGAGCGCACGCACGGCACGCGTAAATAAATGCAAGGGCTGTTTGATGAAGAGCTCAAGAAACCAGAAGATTTGGAGATATGCTGTTGTCAAAGTGGACTTCGTCCAAATGGAAAAATTCTACTTGTTTACTTCAGCCCTCCCATATATTCTACTCCTTGAAAATTTTCAAATCTGTCTAAATAACCTCTGCGACATCTAAAAAAAAAATATCAACACTAACATCTTACTACTCCCGTACACCTTTTCTAATCCTAAAATAATTTTTTAATGCTAACTGTGCCAAACGGTGACGAGATCAAATTTTGTTGGGCCGTGAAACCCAGCACGGCCCACACGGCCACACTCACCCTCACACAGTCACACTGAGTCTGTCGCACACACCAGAGTCCGGAGCCGCCTGTGTGCCGGTGCGGCGGCGCTCTCTCCCACAAGCCACCGGCGGCCGGCCGCGGAGATGAAGCGGCTGCGTCCCAATGCCAAGAGGAGGAGATCCAGTGACCTCGAAGCCGGCGATCCCCCGCCGCGGGCGACGGAAGTCACGGAGGCGGCCAATCTCGAAGCTACAACCCACAGCAAGGAACCGCCGCCGCCGCCGCCTGATGCTGGTGGCTGCGGCGGTGACGTCGACCGTATCAGCGGTCTCCCTGACGCCGTCCTCGGTGAGATAGTTTCGCTTCTCTCCACCAAAGAAGCCGGCCGCACCCAAATCCTCGCCTCCCGGTGGCGCCACGTCTGGCGCGCCTCCCCTCTCGTCATCGACGGCACACACCTCTGCACCGAGCCCAAGGACGATGATATGTCTACCGCCGCCAACGAGGCCCTCGCCAGCGCTGTCTCCCGTATCCTCTCCGCGCACGCGGGCCCCGGCCGTCGCTTCTGCGTCCCGCCACACTATCTCCACGACCGTCCCGCCACCGTGGACGCCTGGCTCAGCTCGCCGGCGCTTGACAACCTCCAGGAGCTTGATTTCTTGGAAGGGAAACATAAGGCACATAGGTATGAGTATGATCGTCAGTATCCGTTGGCACCGCTACCTGCTTCTACTTTCCGGTTCTCGGCTACCCTACGAGTTGCTACCTTGAGCGCATGCCAACTTCCGGATAGCTCAGTGGAAGGGATTCACTTTCCCCACCTTAAGCAGCTCAGCCTTGAAACTGTCATCTTCTCCGAGGGCTCACTGAATACCTTGATTTCCAGCTGCCCTGTCCTGGAGTGTTTGCTGCTAAAGGACATCTCTGGGGTGGGCTGTCTCCGGATAAGTTCCAATACCCTTAGAAGCATTGGTGTCTGCACTGATTGTTCTAGGGACAATCTCCCGTTATTAGAGGAAGTCATAATTGTCGATGCTCCTCTTCTTGAAAGATGTCTCTCTCTCGGTTTATTCAAGCAAACCCAGTTAACTATAATCTCTGCGCCTAAATTGGAGACCATAGGCTGTCTTGATGATGATTGGTTTGAAGCCAGGCTCGTGTTTGGCACCATATTTATTAAGGTAGTCATGGCACTCTATTTTCTCCCCCATGCAAAGTCTGCTGAGTTATGTTTTCTGTTACAGAGATTTTGATGTCATCTGCACTTGCATATGGTTTGATGTTTTGTTCAATGCTTTATTCAGGGATTAGAAGTTGTAAGCTTGACAACAACATTGAGCAGTGTCAAGACTCTAGCTGTCGCAGGGTATGATATTAGTCTCGATATGGTTATTGAGTTGATGAAATGCTTCCCATGTCTGGAGAACCTGTACATGAAGGTACTTCTTCAGTTACAGTTTGTGGATGACAATGTTTTTATATTCTTTTTCTTGACTTGGTGTTAATCCTTGTACCAATGTGGTTTGAGTTTTCTCATTTTAATCTGTTTTTCCCTTCAGTCTTATAATTCAGGAGACATGAATTGGTGGCGTCGTAAACACAGGGATTTCATTAAAAGCTCTGATATCCGTCTCAAGACATTAGTGTTGTGGTATCGAGGCATCGGATCACAAATCAACTTCGTCTCATTCTTTCTACTGAATGCGAGAGAGTTAGAGTTAATGAGTCTTGAAGTTGAAGACAAAAATTACAATGAGGCTTTTTTCGCAGAACAACATAGGATGCTTCAGATGGAGAAAAGGGCCTCAAGAGGTGCACGGTTACATTTTACAAACAATATATGTGCCCATCGTATACATGTTAATCATGTCCGTGATTTGTTTGTAGCAGACCCCTTCGAATGTAGATGGTAGAATTGGTCTAGGTCTTTCGCCTTGGTCTTGCCACTCTCATTTGGTATTTGTTGGAACAACTATTTCTCATGATTGTAGTGTTTTGATAAACATCTATTACCTGGTTCATGGGATATCTAAACAAAGTATGACAATTCTTTGTTTATGGTATATGAGATGAACTGACTATAGTAAAAATAGCAGATATGAATGAGCCGTGTGCTATTGTGCAAGATTGCTGCAGTAGACATTTTTTATTTTGAGTTCTGAATGTCAGCAACTTCCTCGGTAAATTTATGAAATCTTCATTTGGCACGTATTAGTCCTGTAACTTCCAACTCAAGGAAGCAGTGCTGTACGTAGCTAGTCATCTCACGTGTCTTAGTTACAAAATCCCCAATTGGGAAAACAAACGGACCTTAGCATTGCTATCAAGAGCAAATAATTGAGGTTCAAACGTTTTACAGCATCAGGCACATGGTATACGAGACACAGCATCAGCCCACTCAGGTCTCAGGAACTGTATTAATATTAATATTAATGAACTGTACTCAACAAAAAAATGTGGTCTAGTAATGAACTCTACCATTACGGTTTACCAAAAAGTGGACCTGCTGCTCAGCTGTTTCGGCTGATAGTTATCCATAATTTCATGACATTCTACGTTCTTGAAAATAACGTTATAGAACACTCCACTAAGAATGATCAAATAAACATAACTGCTGTCCTAAGCTACATATATATACACATTAAACCAGAAGGCCATCAAATCCACGACCCAAAATAGTTCCTGGTGGACACGTTTGAGGGTCGTCTACATCCGTACAGGTTGCTACAAACATCAAACATATAGGATTACACGATGAGAACATATACGTGAAACTGTACACATACACAAAGCCCACCAACCACATCAGACCATTGGCTACAAACTCTGGTCATCCAAAGCTGAAAACAAGTCGGTTGTCATTCTCCAGGTCTGAGTTTCTGGGCGAGTTGTTCTAGTTCTGTTTCTTATCTTTTGGTGGAGCTCTCGGAATCTTGCTCAGAACTTTGGCGTCCAGGACCTTGTACTGCTTGCAGAGCTCCCTGTGTGCCTTTGCAGCGAAATCGTCCACCTGGTCCTGATACTTGTGGTACAATATCGGCACCGTATGGAGGATCAAGACCGCTGTTTGGAGAACTGATATTTAGCTAACTAGAGAAGGAGCTCAAAGAATCACTAAAACAGAATTTTTGGAGAGTAAAAACCCATACCAATGTACATCAATCTCAGGAGCTCACACAGTTCTCCGATCTCTGAAATAATCCAAAGGGCAACGATCACCTGAAACATTGGAACAATGATTTGGTCAGTGTAACCTTGCAAACTGCAATGAAAAGGGGGGAAATGGTTATCTGAGATTTATACGCCTAGGAACTTCATCAGGTTACGGCCCAGAGCAATCTCCCGAAGCAAGGCAAGTGCCTTGTTAATGTCAGCACGCAATGCTAGCGCAGCGTTCACAGCAAGTTCTTCAGATATCTGCACTTCAGGAACATCAGGAGGACTCCTGAAAGTGAAATACTTGATATTTTAGAAATTTGGTCAGTGTGGAAGGGCATACAAAATCGGTGTATCTCTTCCTTACTTTTTTATGAAGACAGTGGCATTGGACCATAGGAACAAGATGGTCAATGCAGCAATCAGCACATGAGAAACCAGGGTCAAGAGATGGTATTCCACAATTTCGAACAGAACCCATATGACAGTTGCACCACCAACAACTGCAGCAGAGGTCTTCTTGTCTTTCCACAACAGTACATCAGCAGCTTCACAGAGGAATACAGATGAGAAGGAGTGACATCAGGATAACAACTAGATTATGCAACCATAAATATGAGTAGAATTTTCATTAACATAATTCTGCTGTGGTTGTTTTCGTTTTATAACGGATTTTAATTTGTCCGCCCACCCCCACTCTTTCACTTCAGGACATGGTGTCCACATCTCTATCATATCTTTCTAATGCAAAATAACAAGAAAATAAAATTTAACCCCTTGAACTGCTCTATCTTCATCCAAAACTTATGCAGTGCTGTTCAATACCTTAATCATGGTCGATGGCATGGGCTACAGCTTTCAATTCTTCTTATAATTTAATTTAGTCCTCCTAAAACTTGTTCTCCACTTCAGTTCTGCTAATTATCACCATTCTATTTTTCAAACATGTCACATGAGCTATTTGGGCCCATGATTTCTTGATTGAACCGAACTATTTCTTTTATTCTAGATTGTACCACCACCATCAGCGTCTCTTATCTGCTGCCAGCACCCAGCAGCATCTGGGTGGATTCAATTCGCATCTATTCGTCCCAAGCAAGCAGTGTCCACGTCTCTACTTTCAGATATATTTCTAGTACCGTCCTCTCTCTTTACAAATAATAATTCCAAGGTTCAGGTCTTGAGGACACATGGAGATGCATCACCTTAGCGGCTGTCGGACCAAAACATGTATTTGTGCCAGGCATACTGGAATAAGCAGCAGGTGCTGCAGGAAGTCAACGCCAACAGGGGAACCTGTTGCCGTCGTACGGGATTCAGTGGAAGATAAGGATCATGTAAGATACTTGTAGAATTTAGTTTATAAACTTATTTGAGTATGAATCTTCCCCCACATAAACAGGCCCAGATAAATAACACTACTTTAGAAAATGGAGAGCTTTTGTATCTGAGTTTATGATATTTTGCCAGATTCTAGCTGTGGATGTGGAAAATGTCTTTGTAATTCAAAATTTCTTCGTCTTAATAGCATGGCATGCTAATCGTTCAGTGCATTCCTGAAAAACTAGGAAATCTTGAGAATTTTGTAGCATTCCCTTTCCCATGTTTATGAACAGAATCCACAACCTTTCTTTTAAACAAGCAAAATCCAGTTACTTATTGGCGTTAGGATGACAACTAAATATGTGTAGATTGCAGAAGGCCCAAATCGCCAATGGTACTTTCCTGATTATCTGCACTCTTTCCCCGAAAGCTGCCTGCATATTTACTGCTTTGTAGGGGTGTAGCAAAATTTCCTACCGGGTACTACCGACATAGTATTGAACTAGTATATGAACCTGAGCCTTCGAACAAGAACAGAGGCATATGAAAGCCTGGAAGACAACGATCATCAGTCAAGTAAAATAACAAAAATAAAAACCACTGTGTTAAGAACTATCTGTAGTTCTGTACGCATATCAAGAAACCCTTGCGAAAAGAATTCCGCTCCCAGCAAGTCAGCGATAACCGGAGCTAATCGTAATAACTAATTACTGCGTTCAAGAAATCAATAGGGGAAAAAGCCCGACTACACGAATCGTGTTGTGCTTACTTGAGGAACGCAGAATTCCTGTCCAACGAAGCAATCAACTAGCCAAAAACATAAAAAGAAGAACACAAGAAGATGAGAAAAGGCTCATACTTTTACCACCGCCGAGAGCCTTGTGGACAGACTTGTCCTCCCCAAGGAACCAGAACCCCCGGGACCTCGCCGCCGCCGCCGCCGGCGACGCCGTTTCCTCGACGGCGGGCGTATCCTCCGCCGGTGCAGCCATGGCCGAGCGAGGAATCAAGCTTGTGGAGCGGCAGGGACGATGAGCAGGAGCAGGAGGCTGGAGGCAGGAGCAGTTCCCCACTTTCTTGCTGTGCTTGCCTTTTTCTTCGGCGCTGGCTGGGCCTTTTCTTTCTTGCTACGCCTCCTGCCGTCGTGCTTTGGACTGGCGTGTGTGTGTTTTTCCCTTCCCAGGAACCTTCTGAAATTTGACGGGAATCGGGTAATCGGGTAAGCATATGATAATTCATCTCCAAGAATTATAAATAAAAAGAAATCATCTCAAGAATTGAATTGAAACCTTTTCATGTGTATATCCTCGTAGCTGTCCTGATAAATGTACTATATTCATGATCATGGTATTGCCGAATGTTCGTTTGCTGGAGGCTAGTGACAGTGACGGTGAGGCGTCATCACGATCTCTGTGGCTCCCAGTGAGGGGTCGGCAGGACCCAAGCGGGCAGCGCCAGCGCGAACGAAGATAGGAAACGTGGCCACGGTGCCGCCGCCTTTTCTCGTCTCGCCAGCACGTATACCGCTCGTTGGTGGCGTCTGACGCGGACACTAAAAGAAAATTAGCCTGCTCAGTAGTGATGACGATGGCTACACGGTAGCAGGCTAGCAGCAGCCACAAGTCAATCATCGATGTTATAGAAATGAGTGAGATAGTTAAAAAAAACCAAAGAGTATCAAGATCGGATTCGTAAACATTAGCAATATTTATATCTCCAGATAAGTTTATTATAAATACAAGCGTAGACTTTCTAAAATGGATGGTGACTACCTAGGGTGTGGTATCTACCCATCATGTTGGATGTTCCACACGTGTAAGGACTTGCAATCGGATGGCTAATCCTAATCACTGTTGGATTCGGGCTCTTTGTCAAGTGCTGAAAGCACTTGGTAAAGCCGCCTGCGCACTCGGCAAAGGCTTTGTCAAGTGCCGCACTCGACAAAAGACGTGTCGGCAAAGAATCTGACGGCAAAGAATTTTTTGCCGAGTGCCATGCGTCGGGCACTCGGCAAAGACTTTGCCGAGTACCAGGTAAGAACTCGGCAAAGTTTAACGGCAACATGCATCTGACGCCTTCTTTGCCGAGTAAGTTTTTTTATTTTTTAAATTCTTTATCGAGTGTCTGCACTGTCGGCACTCGGCAAAGATTTTCTTTTTTTTTGAAAAACTTGCCGGCACTTGGCGAAGAGTTTTTTTTAGAAAAATCTTTGCCGAGTGCTAGCTCAGCACTCGGCAAAGCTGTGTGTTCTGGCAAAACCGATGCCGGATTTTTTTTGTTTTTTCTTGTTTTTTCAAAGATATCGTAGTAGGCATATATATATATACACACACCTATATATATATATATATATACACCGGTGCACCACCTGGCAGGCATTAGGCCCATGCACCAAGCAGGTGCATGCATGGCTATGATTCTATTATTAGCCGGCAATAATTGGCCTTCCAAACCAGCGGCTGGTGCCTGCCGCAGACACCGCCCAAATCACATCATTTCTCGCTGGTGCCTGCCGCAGACATCGCCCAAATCACGTCATTTCTCTTCTCTCTCACCCTCTTCCTCTCGTTCCATCTGAATCATTTGGCGTCGGTGGAGGCTCCCATGCGCATGGCGAGGGTCAGCATCGGGCAGCCGCGCGAGCACCTCGTCATGGACCGGCACCAGCGCAGGTGCACCCTGACGCGTGGATCCGCCTGTCTCCCGCGGACGGCTCCCCGCGGCGTTTGCTAATCCCTGCCGTGGAAACATCTGGATCTCGCCGGCGCCCGCCCTTCACCCGCCACCGGCCACGACGGCCTTTTCCCTCCCAGCGGCGGCATCAGATTTGGTCCGGCGTCGGCTCAACTTCACCCGTAGGCGGACGGCGACCTCACGACGCGCGACCAAAGGCGGCCCCACGACCGCGCGGATGTGGTCCGGCGTCCGGCGTCGGCGCAGCTTCACCCGCGCGCACGGGGCTCCAGGCGGCGGCGCGTCCCGCCTCGCTTTGATGGCGGCCCCGGCGGTGGCGCGTCCCGACCCGCGCGGATGTGGTCCGGAGTGTCCTGCCTCGCTCGGATGGCTGCCCCAGCGGCGGCGCTTCCCGACCGGCAGCGCGCGCGGCATCCATCGTGGTCCGGCGGCCATGCGACTCGCCCAGCCGCCGATGGCCCTCACTACGGCGGCATCGAGCCGAACGCTCCGCCCCACCGATCGCTCTCTTTCATCAGGACGCAACGGCACCTGCAACCGTCGCTCCGGCGGTGACAGTATCTCCAGGTGTCATCGCTGCCTGATGCGTCCGTTCTGATCTAGGCCGGTGTCGCCGCTGGACAGTGCTTCCGCCGAGGATGGCCAGACCGCCAGATGCGCCCTCGATCCAGACTACGCCTCCACGTGATTCAGCTTGCATGTTTGGGCGGCTCCATCCTGTTCATGCGATTCAGCTTTGCCACTTTTGATGAAGTGCTATGGCTCCAGTGAATTTTTTGCGGACGAGCAGCTTGTGCTGGTCCAATTCTAGGTGTGTTACCTTATTTTGTCTACAAGTGATTTGCTGGTTTTTGTTATGTTTAGATGAGTAGATTGAGATGAAAAATTCTTGTAAATATTAACAGTATAAAATTGTCGTAAATATTTATAATGTAAAACTCTCGTAAATATTCGTAATAAAAACTCTCGTAAACATTCTCAGTTTAAAATTCTCGTAAATATTACAGGGTAAAACTCGTGATAACTATATTAACCAGAATATGTGCTAATTATTGTTACAAGAAATCAAATTCTGGTAAATATGCATGCATAAAGTGGTAACTCGACATCCTAATTACCATACTAGCACGTGTACATATGTTCTTATGAATTACATACAAGGGTACCTATTTTTGTTCCTTTTTGCCGTCAACCATACTAAAAATTTCTCGTAAATATATAGTTGTAGTATATATTTCTATCGTAAATATCAATGGAGAATTTATAATAAAATTATCGTAAATATTATTAGTACATGTTCTCGTAAATATTATTACTATAATGCATTGTACACTATTTTGCGGAAAATAGTATGTGGTATTCTCGTAACAAGAACATTAGCATGCGACAGTAAACAAATAATCTAATCTGGTAAGCCTTGCATGTGTCCTAGTGGGACCGTGATAATTGGACTCATTAATTGCTTTCCAATTTACTGTCGCATGCAACATGGCTGTGTTTAGTTTCTCCAAAATCACCCCAAAATTAATTCCTATCACCCGTCACATCAAAATACCGGCACGTGCATGGAGTACTAAATATAGATAAAATTAAAAACTAATTACACAGTTTTATTGTACTTTACGAGACGAATATTTTGAGTCTAGTTACGTAAAGTTTGGAAAATTTTTACCAAATACAAACGAAATGCTACAGTACGCTAAGGTGATATGACGTGACATTTTCATTCGAAATTCAGGGCAACTAAACACACCCATGCAAGGGAGCACGCTGTCTTCAATAATTGCGAGCCAGACCAGGGAGGCTAAAGCACGCCAGCGCACCAGCCTGGTTCCGTTAGCGGCCTGGGTACAGAATATGGTATTCTGTAGCTACAAAGTATATTCTTTATATATATATAACACATATATAACATAAATTTCAATAAGCCCAATATCCATAACAAGTCTAACATCCATCGATAGTCATAAATCCAATATATACAATATAACAATCACGAAGACCATCCGGAGCGCCCGGGCTGTGGCTCCGACTGGTACGTCCACCTGGGCGGCGAAAGCAGATGGACGCTTGCCCATCCGCAGTGCCCGTGCTATGGAGGCGGAGGAGAAATGCCACCTGGCCACGTCAATTGTGCACCCGCGGCAACCGGTCACCCATGCTGTGGAGAAGGGCCATGTGGAGGAGTCGTATTTGAACCCACCGACTGTGGGTGCACAAAGGAGAAGCGATATCATTAGTATCTGCAGTATGGCCGCACAAGCCAAAGCAATAGACAAACATATATGCTCACCAGAGACCCTATAGGGCTAGGAGGAGGGGGTGGAGCGAAAATCAAGGGAGGCAACGGAGGCATGACAGCACCAAGGATCTAAAGTGCCTAAAAGTAGCCGGTCATTTCCTGCATCTGGCGCACTAAGTGCTACCAAACAACCTCCATCTCGCACGCCGACTGCTCCCTCTGGGCCGCCAGCTCCCGCTGATGGGCCTCCGCTAGCTCCCGCTGTTGGTCCCGCAACTCGGCTAGCTCGGCCTGCAATATTACACCCGCAAGGTTTAAACAATGCAAAAGAAAAGGTACATGTGTAAAACTAATGAACGACGAATAAAACTATACTTACCTGAAACGCCGCCATCATCTGCGCGGAGCTCGTCGGCCGAGGTCGTATGGGGACGTCGGAGGAGGTCGTGCTCCCTGATCGAACCTGGCGGAGCGTGGGAACGGTGGCCAGGCCGATTGTGCTGTGGGCAATATAGTACCGGTCACGCTGCTTCCCTTCTCCCGTCCTCATCAGGATGTCTGTATCCATGGGCTCGATGCCAGAATGAAGGTCGGCCCATGGCGCGTGCGAGCCACCGCGGCGTACTCGGCCATCTTCTCGTAGGCGTTCAGGTTGGTGTACGCGTCGTCCCCGTCTGTCGGGTTGTAGACATTATCCAGCGCTGTCGCTCGACCCTTGTGACCAGGGCGTATCACGTGAACTCATTGATCACCTGGCCATCATGCGAGGGTCTGCGAGGAAAACACAAAGATGATTGCACATAATGAGAATTGAGAGCTAGAATAAATAAATAAATAAACAAACAAATAAATCAAGAGAAGCGTACCCATCTCTCCATGAACCTTAGGAGGGGCTGGCTCCCTTGCTGGTGTGCCGACCTTGGCATTGCTAGGCGTCACTCCCGGTGGGTTCTGCGCTCCACGTATGCCGACTCCATTTGCCACGCGTCCATAATTTCCGCCCAACAGTCCATGAACTTGTTACACCATTCAGGAGGGTACTGCATGACAACACGTGAGAAGGTGTATCAGAATGAATGTTTTCTACTTATTTTTCATGGAAGAAATTAGAATTAATATTTTCTACTTACCTGGAGGTACAGCTCCCTAGGGAGGTCGGTCTCAGGGTAGAAGGTTATCTCCCTGGCTTTCGACTTCATCAACTTTTTGCCAAGCACGTTGGCGTGGTAGGTGATAAGGACCTGGAGGTGCGCCTTGTTGTACATGTCCTTGAGTCGGTCTCTGCAGATATTGTCCTGCACTTGTGCTGCCTCCTCGTGTCCCAGCTCGCACGTGAACCATTCCTGCATACAGACATCATGTATCATTTCATTATTTCAAGAACGTCCAACGTAGTATTGAGCAACGAGGTGCGATGAAGACTCACCCAGAACTCATTCTTGATCTTGGTCGCAAGAGGGACATCGTTATCATCCTTGATGCTCACGAAGTGCTCCCACTTCTAGGGTGCCCCTGTCTCCTCCTTGGGGGTGACCCTGCTAGGGTCGTGCTTCTTAATCAGGAGGCTCTGCATGCCATTGATATGGCGTGAACCCCCTCCGCTCATAAGCGTCCAGTTACTGCATGAGTCATTAAGAAGAATTGTTAGTCTGAAGTTTGATTTTCAACATGTCATATGAATAAAGTCGTGAAAACATGAATGGTGACTTATGTATCATCGGCGGGTCGAATCACCAGACGGTTGGCAAGCGTGAGCGGCGCTGAAGGGAGGTGCATGACCCCGCGCGAGTAGGGATTCCTTGAACTAGAGGAAACCATAGGCGTCTTCCCTGGTGTCGCCTCGCCCCGGTCCTCCTCCTGGTCGTCGTGACCCCCTGCTGCGTGGGGGTCCACCTGCCGGTCGTCGTCGTCCTGCTGGGGCGTCGGACCGAGAAACAGCTCCCTCGTCGACGGGTGACGTCCGCGGGCCCTCGTCGATGACTCCACCAATGGTAGCTCCTCCTCCTCCTCTTCGGCGGCAGTCCTTTTGTAGCGTGAGTTGACCCCTGTTCCTCGCGGTCGTCTACTTCCGCCTGGCATTTTGTCCTGTGCTTGCAATGACAAAGATTAAACCAGTTAGCACAAATAACTGAGAAGTACTTGTAAAGAGATGCAAAATGAATGAAACATAATTGCAAAGTAATAATAAGAATAATATAGTATTAATTAGAAATTATCTCCACGAACAACAATGGTTGGCTCCTCGTCATCACTATCACTACTGTCATCATCACTATCAATATTGTTGAGCTCTCTTAAGTGCTCATCATCTCCGTTGTCCTCACCATCTCCATCATCCTCAACAACTCTATCGCGATGAGCCCTCCATTGCTCCAGAAACATTAATTCCTTAGGATCTTGCACCACTTCACCCTCGTCCTCATCGATGTCGTTGTCTACTTCCATGCCCATCAGCGAAAGAATGTCTATCTCGAAACGCCCTTCTATCCCCTCGGGTTGATAGAACTCTCTGCTGTCTGCCGATGGGTCAAAGTTGTAATCATCATCGTTTGGGATAGGAGCTTTACCACGCGGCGATACCAAGTGCACAAGGTACCAACCCTTAAGCTCCTTGTCTTTTTGGCACTCCCATGGGAGGTAATAAACTTGCGTGGCCTGTTGAGCCACAATATAGACATCTTCTCCTGTATAGATAGAATCCTGTTAAATTTTGACTTGCCCAATCTCATCAGCTCTTCTCATGTCCTTGGGATCGAACCAGTGGCATTTGAATATCATTGGATTAAGAGCTTTGGGGGCCTCAAAGTGGAGTTCGTATATTTCTTCGACTATGCCGTAATAGTCGCGATCATCGGTGTCGGGCATACGTAACTCCTGTGCACGTGGTCCTTCGTGCGGGCCGACTCTCCTCGTAGCTTCTCGTGCGAAAATGATAGCCATTCACATCATAAACGGTGAATGTCTTGATCCTACGAGGGAAGCCCTGTGCAACTTGTTTCAGTTCATCACTCATTTTTGCATCCGTACGGGCCTGCAAGGTGAGGCCAGGTAGATCGTTGCATTACTCGCTCCTAGGAGCAAAGTAGAATCTCAAAGTTGGAACGAGGTAGGTTGGATGGTACCTTTGTACAGAACCAGGAAATAAAATCGGGCACGACACTTTTGAGAAGATGGTCTTCTTCTTCGTTGGTAGGAGTCCTATTCTCTGTCCAGTGTTCATTAATAAACTCCCTAAAAAAGAGACAAATGGGGTTGGATCGATATGTGGAGGACATTGACGGCGTATGTAACAAGCTCATTGAATACTTATACTCGATAAGGAACCATTTCATCAAGGTTCAACAACACGTAGAGGAAGATAGTGCACCACTCATGATGGAGCAACTGCTTGGGGGTACTTGCGCTTCCTCTTCTGAGTTGCCCTTTGAAAAGGCTCAAGGTTGATGAACTCTCATAGTCATTGTAACGAGTAGGTGGATTGTGCACACTGGGAAGGTTCTCAGTATAGTACGCCGTTGTGAATTTCAACACCTCCTCCACTCTGAATGCCTCTGCCACAGAAGCCTCAATTTTGGCTTTATTTCTACACTTTTTCCAAAAAATATTTAGACACCATGGAAGCCTCAATTGACGATGTTTGTTTAACGAAGAAAACTTTCCACCCTTCTTCAGCCAGGTGAACATCACAGATGCCTTGCATACTGGGCAAGGGAACTTCCCGTGAACACATCGCCCATCGAGTAGGCCATACACCAGGAAGTCATGCATTGAATACTGGTACCACATATGCATTGTGAAGTTCTTTGTAGCTCGCTCGTACGTTAGTACCCTATTTTCCGAAGCATGTTGCAATTCCTCCCACGGTGGCTGCATGAAAACACCCATATTGCTGCCCTGGTATTATCAGCGACAAGAACACGCTCTTGGGTTCAAACATGTGTACAGGGCCGTTATCGTTCCATATGGGTTGAACCCATCTGTTGTAATCTCTACACGTACATTTCGAGCCTCCATAGTGTTGCTAGGATGCTGGTCATCGAAGTACTTCCATGCGTCCCCATTCGATGGGTGTACTATCTTGTCACTATATCTTTTGCCTTTCTTGTGCCATGTCATTTGTTTCGTGGACTCCTCTGTCATGTACATCCGTTGGAGCCTTGGTACGATAGGAAGGTAACGTAGGACCTTCTCGGGGATCTTAGACTGTTTCTTCTTGCCATCACTACCCTCTACCTCCACAAACCTAGAGGCCTTGGACTTTGGATAGTGCGTTGCTTCCTCGTGGTCTCCCCTAACCGTTCAGACAAGAATGGATCAACTCATACGGCATCTTAAGTGCACGAAGGAGTTTCTGTGACTCATAAGTGTTCTTTGGCAGCATGTGACCCTTCGGAGGTATTGTGCCAAAAACTTTCAACAAGAGATTGAAGCCGTATCGGCTCAGGCTCAACTGCGACTTCAACGCTATTAGGCGTCCAATGCCATCTAGTTGCGACATTGTTGTCTTCTCATGAAGGGGCTTCTGTGCTGAAGACATCATTTCATAGAATGCCTTTGCAGTTTCCTCTGGATCCTCCTCCACCAATCCTTCATTGCCATGTGCCTCGTTATAGTCTACCATCGTGTCGACCATCCCGACATCTCCATCATATCCTCGAGATGTGCTCTCACCTCCTCCTCTCTAATACGATCGCATTCACCATGGAAGATCTAGTGGGTATAGTTTGCCACGAATCCGTGCCTATGAATATCTTTCCAGACATCTCTCTTTTGTTTTTTTCAAGTTCTTACACTTGCTGCAGGGACACGCCATCCGAATCTACCCTTTAGTAGTTGAGCCAAATGCTTGTTCCAGGAAATAATTGGTCCCCCTAATCCATTCATCGCTCTTACTTGTGTGGCCTGTGTACATCCACTCATAGTTATCCATCCTCTGTCATATATATACGTAAGCGAGTAATAAAACCAGCAATTGCATCTACATGGTGTTTCTACCATCTAATAGGTGAAGGATGGGTCCTAATCCCACCCATGGATGCGTAGATGGGTTAGCTTCCATATTCTGCTCCCGTCCAAGTCAAAATTTCAGCAGCACCTCCCCGCTGCTCTCCCGATACATGTCCCCGTAGGGAGAGTGTGTATCCGGAGAACAACGAGGAGGTGTTGCCGAAACTCTGACTCTGAAGAGAGCAGAACATGGAAGCTAACCCATCTATGTATCTACGAGCTGTCCAAAAAACGTGGACAATCTGAAACAGATACGGTCGCAGATATGCAAAGACCTGCATACCTCTGACCGTATCTCTTTTGGATGGGAGACACCTAACTAGGTCACGTGACCTAAGTACTACAACGTGTAAGGAAGAGAGGTGATTTATACCTAGGGTGGCTATTGAGAGAGGCTAGCAGGGCAGTGGCGACGAAGATGATCAGGGTGGCCGAGTCCCTCCCACGGGTCCTGCAAAAAAGGGAAATAGGTAAGTATCAATTGAAAGTTTTGGCAGCACCCTCCCCTGCATGGGGAGGTTCCCAAAACCTACAGAAAACATAGGCACAAAGGCCAACATTTACAATGACATGAAGGTCGACAACCATAACGACACGAAGGCCGACATTCGCAAACGGCACGAAGGCTGACATTCACAATGATTTGTATACCTTCGATAGTGGTGGGGCGTGCACGTGGAGAAGAAGACGCCGAAAACAGGATGAGACGTTGCTACGGAGGCACCACCTCCCCTTCAGCCCTTCTCCTCCTCGGCCTCCTTCTCCTCTCCTTCCTCGCCTTGCCGGCCTTCTCCTTCCTCCTTCTCCTTCTTCTTTTCCTTCTTCTTCCTCCTTTTCCTTCTCCTTCTTCTTCCTCTTGTCTTCCCCTTCCTCCTCCTTCTTCCTCCTCCTTCTTTCCCTTCCTCCTCCTTCTCCTTCTTCTCCTTCTTCCTCCTCTTCTCTTCCCCTTTCTCCCCCTTCTCCTCCTTTTTCTTCATGTTCTCCTTTTCCTTCTCCTTCTCCTTATTCCCCTCTTTCTTGCTTCCTCCTCTTCTCCGACCTCAGGGCCAGGGACGGGAGGCCGAGCGGCACGGCGGGGCGGCGTTGCGGCGGTGCAGTGTGGCCGGCCCGGGGTGGTGCTTCGGCGGCGCGGCGGGGACCGAGGCGGCGGCGACGGGACTCGAATCCAGGGCGGCGCGGGCGAGGGTGGGTGGGGGCCGGATCCAGGGTGCCGTGGGCGAGGGCTGCCGATGGCGGCGGCAAGCGACGCGGCGCGGGGAGCGGCGGTGGGCGATGCGGGCGTGGGGCGCGGGAGGGAAGAGAAGAAATGAGGGCACGGGGTGGGATTTCGGGCCACCTGGAAACATTAGGGCATCGGCCGGCTTTGCCGAGTGCTAGTGTGGTGGTCTGGGTTTTAGGCATCCGGCGTCATAACTTGCTCCATGTGGATATGTCTGGGTTTTAGGCACATGTGGAGATGTCTAGGCTTTAGGCATACGACATTGCAACTTGTTCCAATCATTCTCAAATTTTTGTCGTAGCCTCTATATGCGATAACATGACACCTAGACTAGTTTCGTGATTTTTGGACTTTGTTTGGATTTTATACAATTAAAAAAACACTTTTACCGTACCTGGATGGTCATGTTTTGTGGACAAGGCGGTCAAACTTTTGGATGAGTCTCTGGACACGGCCTCAAAATACACTCTCCAACATGAATATTATTTTTTAAATGGCTACATTTAATTATTTTATACACCTGCAGTTTAAATTTACTTTCTTGAGAAAAATGCAAAGAAACAAAATTAATTCAAGAAATATAGCAAAATATTATAAAAAGGTACCAAATTTAAACATGTGCTTGAATATAATATACTTAGGGTATAGAAAAATTTTGAATTAAAATTTTTTAAAAAATAAAATCTTTGCCAAGTGCCAATACTGGCACTCGGCAAACAGGCTCTTTGCCGAGTGCCAGTGTAGTGGCACTCGGCAAAGAAGCATGTTTTGCCGAGTGCCCAGCCTGGCACTCGACAAAGAAGGGCTGGCCTGGGCCCAGTACCTGTCACGTGGCTCTTTGCCGAGTGCGTAGATCGGCACTCGGCAAAGACGTTCTCTTTGCCGAGTGACTGACGGTAGCGCACTCGGCAAAGAGGACGACGACGGACGCCGTTTGCCCCCGTCACAATTTGCCGAGTGCCTTGATTTGCTAGGTGTGCAGCACTCGATAAAAATGATCTTTGCCGAGTGTCTGGCTTCGCCAAGAGTCAGGCACTCGGCAAAGAAATCTTTGCGAGTGCTGTGTTTGGCCCTCGGCAAAAGGGGTCTTTTTCGAGTGTCCGAGCTTTGCCACTCGGCAAAGTAGGTGACACTCGGCAAAGACGCCGTTTCCGGTAGTGAATGACAGGCAAGTTGTTGGACTGCTATCTTGTGGCTAACAACCAAGTTATTGCATGGTATATACAATTAACTCTTGCTATTATAAACATATGGCTCACAAGTTATCTAATGATACTTATTGTGCACCATAAATATTTATTAATGTTTTTATATGTAATTAGATAAATTTGAAAATATTTGACGAAAAGCTAGTAGATTAGAGGATCTAGTTCTTTGTGCTAACATTTGTTCTTTATAAGAGGCTTTCTACGGGTACATAAAAGCTAATTTTCAACTTTCCTTGAGGAGCTAGCTTCCCATGGCATCTTCAATTCAATATTCATTGCTAGCTCAATTTCTCACGACCGTGCCATTGCCCATTGCGCGTTTTTCATTAAGGATCTGTGAAACTAATTCACGGACATCAATAGCAAAACTGGTAAAAGAAATTGCATTGATCCACATTGTTATTGTTGTAGTTGCATCTTGGGTTGACATGTACATCGATATAGTTGTATTTCGTGTACCTAATAATAGCTACAAATAGGTGCACTAGATCATTGCAACCTCATAACAGCATACAAGTATATATTCCAAAGGAAATAGTAGCAGGCAAGAGCTGATATGCCACTGGCTTCAACATTTCTAGAATATGTGTATAAGAGCAACATTTCTATAACCATATTTTTCTTATTTAACTAGATATTTGGGAAATTTTGGAAAAATTTGAAAACCATCACTCCATTATTTAACTAGGTGTGATATTTTCATGAAGATGAAAGAAGCCCTATAATCTACAAGGAACAGTGAAAATATGTCATTATAGTTTAGGGCGGTTCAAAACTAAGAACATATTAAATTTTGGCTAAAATGTTAGAAAGCATAGATGATTCAGGTGAAGAGCGGAAAAAGAGTGACACTGAAGCTTTGACTTCTCCTACGGAAAATTGAAATATCCATCACCAATGCCAGCTGAATCCTATCATAAAACCATAGTAAAACTAAAAATTTAAACCATTAACCTCTCTGTGATCACCCACTCACTACTTACCACAGGTCTCCACTACTTCACAAGCTCGTACCGTTGTCCTACCTCTCTTCCAACCAACCACAACCAGCACTTGGCCTCCGATGATCCGATCCACCGGTGATGCCATGGGCAGCAACGCCGGCGTGGTCAGAGCCCCGTTCCTGCGCCTCCGCTGCGTGCTCATCTCCTGCGGCATTATCAGCATCCTCGTCGCCGCTGCCGTGCTCGCCGTGCTCGCCGTGACGCTGACCGTCTACCGCGTCCGCGAGCCCGTGATGACGATGAACGCCATCTCTCTCAAGGACCCCGGCGCCGCCGCCGCCGCGTCTTCGGCCTCGTCGACGCCGCCGCCGCTCCTGACCCTGACGGTGGTGGCGGACGTGTCGGTGAAGAACCCGAACGCGGCGTCGCTGCGGTACGGCGCGACGGAGACGTCCGTGTACTACCGCGCGCGGCAGGTCGGGGAGGCCCTGGGCCCTCCCGGCACGGCCCCGGCGCGGCGCACCGTGCGGCTGAACGTGACGGTGGACGTCGCCGTGGGCGCGCTCCTGGGGGACCCGGCGTTCCTGGAGGACGTCGTAGAGGCGGGAGCCGTCGCCGTGGCCACCACCACGAGGGTGCGCGGCCGCGTCGCCGTGCTGGGAGGGTTGGTGCACCGGCGCGTCGTGCTGGAGATGAACTGCACCGCCACCGTCGCCGTCGCTGACATGTCCATCAGCGATCAGAGGTGCCTGCAGCACGTCTGGTTGCGGTAGATAAGCTGTGAGTGCGCTGGTGGATCGATCGACGAAGGAAGAACAGGTAGTTTAATTAGCCCAGCCACATGTACCGTACGTAGTCCTCATGCATCGTCGTATGATTAATTACTGATTTACTAATAATTTGTACTGATAATAATGTCAACTCGTACTAATTAATGTGCTGCATTGCCTAGCTACGCTCTTTGAAAGCGGGAAATTCAACACGTACTGATGGAGTAGTTCTAACAGACTGACTGACCCATCATGGATCAAGGTCAGAGCTGTTGTTGTTCTCGACGTGCTATTTGCAGCGCATTTGGAAAGCTCTACTAAATGACGATCGAGTAGAGAACTTGGAAATGATTGAATTTCTGATATGTTCGTAAATTTTAGAAGAGGATATGGAATTTATTTATTTTGGTTATTTGAAAGCTAAAAACGTTACCATGTATAACATAAAAAATGTTTGAACATATATTGCATGCTTGAAAAATTTTAAGAATCAACATTAGTCTCTAATTGTACACCTAGTTTTTTCTAAGGGCACATTTGGATGGTGTCCAGAAACTACCGTGCAGAACGTGTGACCGTGCCGGCGCTAAAATCGGCTGCCGCACCTGCGGCATGTTTGGCGCTCAAAATACACTAGAAGACCACGGCAAGCGTGTGGCAGCCGCAAATGAGGCAGTGAAGCAAACTTATGCCGCAACTCTGGCGTTGAAGTTGTGGCCCGGCTTGGCATCCTTTGGACGCAAACCAAACGTGTCCTCATCGTAAATCTATATCTCCTCTAAGATCAACCCCAACTAAAATATTTCTCTGTCTCCTCCTTCCGCCACGTCAATTTTCAGTTACTATCCGAACAACACCAGAGAACGGCCATCGTACGTGATCCACCTTCAAGTAACCACCGGAGGGTCTCCTCGCGTAGCATTCACACACACAGCTCATGCATCTATTCGTTCTGATTCCAAAACCTGGTAGATGATTTGAACGGTCACTTTTGGCCATTGGTCTCCGTCTACTCCACTACCCCGGGCACTCACGAGCTGCAATCCCTCCTATTAAACCTGAGCCATCCTGCGAGGTGTGAGTCCAGCAACGGCGCCGACGATGCGCATCGCCGGCATCGGTACCCACATCGGACGGCAAGTCGTTGATTGATCCCGCTGCACGACAACGAGTGTCATCATCTCCGGTCTCGACCACGGCCACCGGCAGCGGCAGCAAGGACACGCTCTCCCTGCAGACCTCCCCCTCAACCAGGTATGCAGAGTCTTCAGATCAATCGAGAAGGAAGATCTAGCATGGGCACGTAGTGTCTCCAGATCGATCCACCAAGGTGGAAGAAGCAAATTCTTGGTGGCGGCAGTTGTATGGCAGAAGTAGTAGAAGAGGGAGAATCGGAGAAGGCTGTTGATAAAGAGTCCACCTCTCTCCTCCAGTTGTGTCTAATGTTCCTCACCTGCTTCAAAGGGAAGAGAAGGGGGATTCAGTCACGGGATAGATGAGCGAAAGCTGCATGGTGCAGTAGATAAGATAGGAACGGTTCAATCATTTTCTTTCATTTTACTTCTATTCTATTTAAATATGCGAAGTTTTACGAGGTCTTTCCATTGTTTTTTTGCGACAACGGGGGGTTTTCATTCATTGCTTGAAACAAGATTACAGTCGGAGATTAGGAGCGACGACACGCAAGCCGGGATAATTTGCCACCATCCGAATCGTGTCTCCCTCGAAACCTGTTTTGCTAGGGTATGAGCAACTGAATTACACTTTCTACTAACGAAAGAAAATTTAAAATCTTGGAAAAGCAGACTCAAAGCCCGGATTTCATCCAGGATCGGCTTCACTGTTGAGCGGTGATCATCTCCTGCATTCCAAAACTTCAACAGCTCCTGACAATCAGTCTCCAGCCACACTTGTTGGACACCAATGTGCCTCGCCATCATCAATCCATCTCGGCATGCCAGGGCTTCCATGGAGAGGGCGTCGAGGCAGTGATCATACCACTGGGCTCCCCCTCGGACGAAACTCCCAGCAGCATCACGCAGTACCGCTCCCGTGGCTCCCCTCCACTGCTGCTCGTAGAAAGCGCCATCGGTGTTGCACTTGACCCACCCCTCCGGTGGTCGCTTCCATCTCAGTTCTGTGCGAGCAGGCCCCCCGCTCCGGTGGCTTCTCCATGATGTGCCACAATTCAAACGCTAGGTCCATCGCCCAGACCGCCCCTCTGATCGGCAGCAAGCTATCGCCATGCCATCGCCGATTCCGCTGCATCCAGGGGGAGTACATTCCAATCAAGATCATCGCTTGCTTCTCCCCCGTGACAGTCCGTCCGCACACTAAAACTTCTGCCCATGTAACCGGGTGTAAGTCTGGCAGTTTGACTCCTGCATCCGTTCTTGCACAGCTCCAGAACGATCTCGCTACCGTGCAATTGCATAGCACATGCCTGATCGATTCTTCGTCTGCACCGCAGACCTCACAATTTGCCATCGGCTCAATGTGCCTGCGATGGAGAATCTTCCTTGACGGTAAGAACTCATGGATGACCCTCCACCAGAAAACCCTAAACTTTGGCGGTACTTTTAGCTTCCATATCCACCTCCACACCTCATTCTCCGACACCCCCGGCGAGCTATCGGTTTCGCGTCTGATCAGTATCCGGCAATTTGTATGCACTCTTCACTGAGTAGACACCATATTTTTCTGTCCCATGCCCACGAATCCTGCTGGCCGCGAATCGGTATCCGTAGGATGGCTTCGGCATCGACTAGGAAGAAAACCTGACGGATCTTGTGTTCATCCCATCGCCCAGCCTCTGTCAACAGCTCGGACACATACTCAAAAACTTGTCCTTCTGCCGGCGTTAGCGGTCTGGCATTAAAGTGGCCAGGAATCCATCGGTCACGCCAGCAGTTCGTTGATGTTCCATCTCCAACCCTCTTGATCGGTCCCTGGGCAAGCACATCACGGCCTGAAAGTATCGCTCTCCAGGTGTGACTCGAATGCTTTTTCCTTGTACTGGTCAAGAAATCTCCATCATGGTAGTACCTGCCCTTCAGGACTTGGGCACACAAGCTGTCCGGCTTTGTCATTAGCCGCCACCCCTGTTTCCCAAGCACGGCAATATTGAAGTTGTGCATATCGCGGAAACCCATACTTCCCATCGCCTTTGGGTATGTTAGGGTCTCCCATTTTTGCCAGTGCATATGTTTGTCCCTTCCCACCAGTAATTAGCAATGGGGGTCTTCATCTTCTTGCACGTAGTCTTGGAGAGAAGGAAGCAACTCATGGAGTAGGTGGGCACCGCCTGAGCCACCGACTTGATGAGAACTTCCCGGCCTGCTTGGCTTGCTTGCCTTCCACTCCATGTTCCAATCAGGTTCCTTATCCGAGATGGCATAAACTCGAAGGATTCCGTAGAGCATTTACCAATGGCGGTGGGAAGGCCAAGGTATTTCTCTGCTAGAGCCTCCTGTTGTTTGTTCATTGACTGCCTCACTTCCATTTTCAGTTCCTCCTTGCAATTGCTACTAAAGGAAATCGCTGACTTCTCTCGGTTCACAAGTTCTCCCGATCCCCGGCTGTACAGCTCGAATACTCGAAGTCTCAGCGCCCCTCTCTGCGATGCTTCTGAAAAAACTATACAATCGTCCGCAAAGAGTAGATGTGAAATCCAGGGAGCATGGACACCCACGCACACACCTCTGGATAGGAACACCGATCCTCTTGACTTCAACATTGGGAAGGGAATATGAAACACGCGAAATCAGTAAAAAAGAGGCAACTAAAGTTAGATTTTCTATAGGTGTTGTGTGATCAATATTCAAATCCATTCATATTTTCTCTTGCACATCCGCAGCAATGCGTGGAGAATCTGCCTAGTATCTCTATCACAAAAATAGTTTTGTACAAATATTTCTCAATCCTATCAACTAACCTAGAAAGCTAGACTAGAAAAATAATAAACATGGAAACACAAAATAAGTTAGATAATGAAACATCCTCAATTTTCTATGAAGAAAAAACACACAGAATGAAGGATAAAATGATAGCCTAGGAGGTCAAATCATTAATTATTCGATAACAGTTGATTACAAAGCCATACATCGAATAAAAGAAAACAATAGAGGGATTTACATAAATTATTACATCATCACATGGCGGAATCATCAGAGTGTCTAGTCATCCAGAACAGCTACAGAAGTAGAAGGGATAACACGGAAGCATCGTCTTGCACCATCTTGAGCGTAGGCACAAGACCATGTAATCCTTGAGCCCCTTGTCGTCGTAGTCGGGCTCACCCACCAAATAAGTTTCAGTACGATTTATACTGGCCACCGGCTCCCACCCTATGCTTTGCTTATGCTTTGTGAAAAGTGGATGCATAGGGGTATATCAAGAGGACCTATATATAGCTGTAGTTTTTCTATGCAAGTATCATCAATATTATATAATAACAATTAACCAAGTTTTAATCCATTCCCCTCCCACACCTGTACCACCAACCAACAACCTCTCATCTCACTCAGCAAACCACGCTCACACGTTTGCGGCAAAGGACAACTCCCTCTCATCCATGCCTAACCGGCCATCTTGCCATAGGGTATCAACAAAAACATCACTCAGGGGGAGGTAGAAAAGGCTCATCTCACTACTCAAGACAAGCGTGGGTCATAGAATGGCCATACCGAGGCCGCAGACTATATATAGATTCAAACAACTCTGCAGAGCGTGTACACCTGTAACCGGCTAGTGCCGACCATCCACAAGATAACCATCATCGGTGCTCATGAACGCCTAGGCTGATGCCGAATGACCTTCTAAATATGACGATGCCACCCTACCATTCAGCCCTGGAACACCCCAAGTACTGTCTGGAGTGGCTGAAACTGTGAAGTCATGTACCCGAGCTCGGAGGGGTTGATGTTCGGAGGGGGCTACATGATTGTCTCGGAAGGGTGTGAGCTCTACCCGTACCTTCCTACACTACTACGCTGAGTAGTAGTGGCACCGCCATAAGTAGTCGAAACCGCCCGTCCTCGGTTCATCTGAGGCGAGTGGTGTGCATGAAGGGTCCGTGGTTCCGGTCCTCAAGAGACAACAGATCCTATGGGGGACCAGATAGGATATCTCCTCAAATAGGGCCTCAGCGCCTCCTTCCTTCTCGGGGCTTCATTCCACAAAGGCTCTCAACCCCGGGATCTCCTGAAGTCACCATGTACCTGCCACAGGTACTAAGAACACATGGGTGCCTAGGATGCACCCCTCGGCAAGACTTGCTCAAAAAGCTCATTGTAGATCCTGCCCAGTCAACTCAACCCTCACCAGACAACCCTCCCGCGTTATATTACTCAGAGACACCCATACGATCACCAAGTCCGGCACCCCGTGCCGAACCCACCCAGAGTCCTTCATCAGCATCACATCACAGATATAATGCAAGTGGAGTATAAGTAGCAATTAACAAGCGTATGGATAAGCCTGTCTATCCTATAAGCGGGTTAGCAGGGTAAAGGTTACGACAAGGAATAGGCCTACAAGTAATCTACCATGCAATCCTAACATAGCATATCATAGCATTGTGGCATAAATGTAGAGGACTAGCATTCTATTATATTGCATGCATAATAGGATCTATGAGGTTGAGTGGGATGTGACACCTGAATAGCTGTCACTCAAGTCCTCCCTCAAGTCCTTGGCGCGTTCTTAGTCCTCCTCCTCGGGCAACTCCTTCGTAGGATCTGAAATCGAGACATAATGGTCGCGGGAGTGACCCCTATAGATTATCACAAAGAACCAAATGAAATCCAATAACTCCAAATGCAATCATACATAAGCTTATGACGTAGAGCTCATTTTTATGAAAATTTGAATGCTTGGTTCATATTTTTCAGAGTCCGTATGAGGATGATATGAATTTTACAGGATTTATTCATATTCTGAAAAAGAAAAGGACTGGGTCAATCAGAGCTCGACACGTGGCAGCCCTAGATGGGTCCACATGGCACTGTGGGGATCAGTAGCAAGGGCATAGGGCTGACGTCACACTGATGTCATGCTGATGCCAGCACTGACGTGTGGGACCCGGTCAACCAGTGGCTTACAGGTGGGTCCGGCTGACTCAGTCAATGACATGTGGGGCCTGGGTAATGGTAAATGTTGACCGGTCAACAGTCAACATGATCAATCCCGAACTGGGCCTTGGCAGGGCTGGTTCTGGGCTAGGTTGGGCCGGCCTAGCCAGACATGTGGCGGACGTCCATGCTGGACACGTGGCTGCTTGGGCTCGACTAGGCTCGGTCCACGGCTCTTGACTCCGTGGGCCTGGTCTACGGTGGACTAGGGACAGAGGGGCCAGGTGGCATGCTGCGACTGGTCCAGCTTGGTCCATGTGGTAGACTTGGTGCACCGGGGCAGGGGATTTTCCCCATCTCCTTCCCCGCGCGCGCGACCGGGCGCGATGGCCTTCGGCCAGCGGTGAGCAAGTGGGCGACGGCTGCGAGCGGTCCGGGTGAGGCGATGCGGCGGCTAGGCAAGCGCGATGGTCAGGCGAGCATGGCCGCGGGGCTCGGGCAGCCTCACGGGGCTCGGCCTTGCCAGCGCAGGAGCGGCGGTGGTACCGAGCTGCAGAGGGGCGCATCATGGTCGATAGGGAACGTTGGCTAGAGCAAGGGACTCACGAAGCCGTGGCGAATGTGACAGGCTAAACTAATTTAGCCGCGAGGGCTCTCAGCACGATAGCAGCGGCAGCGGCTCAACGACGGCGAGTGACGTCAGCGGCGGTGATTCTCCGGTGGGGTGCCAAATTGGCCTCCATCTCTTCCCTCCTCCTACCGTTTGGAGCAACTAGGAGCTCCAGGGGTCTAATGACACATCTACGGGGCTCAACAGAGGCGCGCGCGGCCGAGTGGCCACGGCGGTGCTCTGGCAGCCGGGTGCCATGGCGACCCAGGCTGCAAAGTTGGGTGGCCCCTACTGTGGTTGTTGCCAGGCCCCAAGAAGTTGCCCTAAAGGCGTTCTCGACTACGACGCACTCTACGGTGGGGTTAATGAAGCAAAAGATGGATGGAGGAGCGGGAACAAGGGTGGTGTTCTGGCGATGGCCATGGAGGCGAGCACAAGAGGTGAGCTCACCTTGCGTGCGGTGTGCCGACGGCTGCGGCTCAGGGTGAGGGCAGCAGCTCAGTGCGGGGAAGACAGAGCGGCGTCACGAGTCCTCCTCCTCCGACGCGCGTGAACGGTGGAGCTCCGGGTCCGCCCCGACTCCGACAGCGATGTTCTTCTCCCCGCCCCCTTCTTCTCCTACCTCTCCTCCTCTCCTCGATTGGTGGGCAACAAGGTGGTGCGGTCGCGACTGAGAAAGGCTGCACGAGGAAACCCTAGAGGCGTAGGCGGCTGCTATTATTGCCATGGCGCTGGCCATGGACGGCGGCAATGCAAGATGCTCATCGAGTGGCTGTGCGCAGCCACAGGTTAGGGTTAGGGCACCCGGGGGCGCGTGGCGCGAGCAGACGGCATCGCTTGTGTGGCCGCGGGACGAACGGCTGGGGTGCGGTGTGGCCATTTCTAGAATTCGGATGGGACGTTGGGGGAGACAGAAAAGGATAAAGGGAGAATATGATAGGCGGGCCCCGGCGGCTAGTGGCAGGGGGCGAAGGCACAGGCGCGCAGCGGGGCCAGGCCGCCTTGCTGCGCCGGATCGGCCACTTGGGCCATCTGCGCTGCAGCGGCAGGCGCGGACGCGCGGCTAGCCTCATGCTGGGCTGTGGGGGCCACATGGGCCACGGGCGTGCGGGGCGTGGTGCGCATGCGGGAGCAGACCGGCGGGCTGCGCGCGAGCTGGGCCGACTACGGCTTGCTGTGTCATGGGGCAGAGCGCTCGCAGGCGAGGCCTGGCAGGCCAAGCTGGGCTGCTGATGCTTCGGGCTGGCTTTGCCTTTTCTATTTCCTTTCTCTTGTCTAATTGCTTTTCTATATCTATTCCTTCTCTATGTCCAAGCTGTGCCATGACGAAATGCTAAGTCAAGTTAGTGACTTGGCACACATGCTTGGTGGGTCCCCTAGGGTCTCATGGGGTGTTGGGTACCAAGTCCATGGTTAGTATACATAAATATACACATGTGATAATAAGTTATTTGATTTTATTAAGCATCACATAAAATCAAATAAGAAGCAAAACAATCTCTTATAATTAAAATGCAAATGTTTCACTAACATTAGGTGCTACTTAGGCAACTACTAGTGGGTTTCCTACATGACACTCACCACCATAGTTTATTTTTAAAAAAAATTATTGGTTGTGATTTTTGGTGTTTGGATTTTTAGGATGTACAGTGCTACCCCCTTATGAGAATCTCATCCTCGAGATTAAAGGTGTAACCTTCTCTCCAATAGGTAGGGGTAGAGCTTCTTTTAGTTCTGACTCCTCTCAAGTCACTTCTCTTTCTGAGTGATTGTCACACCCTAGTTTCCAAAGAATACTGAGTGTCTTTATATGTGTGCCTAGGAAGTCCACACATACAATAGAAAAGAGATAAATATCAGAAACAACGTATTTTATAGCGGAAACATATATATATTTAACACCTACACAATCAGAGTAATGCAGAACGTTGGCTAAGACTTCTCTTCAGCCTTGTTTCTTCTCAGGGACTATTGACTAGGGGGCTCCGTACGCCAAACACTTCCGATAACTCAACACCTCTATCCTTCTTTTGAGTAGCACCTTACTACAAACTATAGCAAGGGTGAGTCCATGACGAACTCAGCAAGTATAGGCGGAATATATAATGACATGCATGGCTTAAGCAAGGTAAGGCCGAAAGGTAAAGAATGTGGTGGCATTTTAATGTAACAATTAAGGTTTAACATTTACAACCTATTCTCTAATCAACTTGGTTGAAACACCCAACCCCTTATTAAGGTTCAAGTAATAATTAATGTGTCACTTAACATCATATATAAGCATATATCATTAATATCATTAACCTTGAGATTGCCCTCTCAAGCAACACATGATTGCCATCCTGTTCAAAAATAGAGGTAGCCACCTCCTCAAACAACATCACCATGATTTAACAGCTTATTCCATTTGGCTAAGTCATGTGAGGATCTGGGCCGCTTGTGACCGTTAGCACGGACGATATATCGATTTTAACTCTGCAGAGAGGTGCACACTTTCACTCCAGATTGTGATTACTCTTTATGCCCGAGGTGATCGGCCTCTTAGCCCATTACCGAGATAGGCTGGCAGAGGTCACAACGAGGTTCTTCACAGGGTCATAGGCAGCGGTAACCCGATCCGTGATGTCCCAAGCACATGAGAGACGTACTCGTAGCCGCCGCCTCGGTCTATGGATAAACCAGAACTCCCATGCTAGAACTTGTAACACCCTTCATGCCATTGCTATAGTACCCATCAGTAAGCCACCCAACTGCCTATGATAATCCTGCTAATAGACCAAGCCAGTGCCCATTAGCCTGAAGATGTACGGAAGTACCAGGTTGCCGCTCCACGAATAGGACCACAAGGGGGAGGAGATACGAATGCCCTCGTCAACACGAGTCCCACTAGCATCCGTTTCCCCCGTCATTCACTACCAACCAATAATGCAGAACAGTATCAACTTCTCCAACGGTCGAAGCCAAGAGCCCATGGCTCTAACAGGTTAAGAAGCAAGTTTTATTTTCATTAAACAGGTGAAAGGTGAGTGGAGCACTAGCAACCTAATAACCTATCAACTAAAACCCCATAGGTGATATATAGATAGAGTATCTAGTCATTTCTATGGTTTGCAGATTTGAGACATATGCAATGTTTTAATTAAAAGTGAAATAGGCGCAACATGATCAAAGGTGCCTGCACTTTCCTTAAATCCAAAGATTAGCTACTCAATGATCTTTAGTCGTTCCATCTTCTGGGCTCCAGCTTTGGCTGCTCTTGTCGATCCTCAACTTCTCGTCTTCCGCGCTATCGAACTGCTCTTCATCTAGTCGCAGCAACCAAGCAACACAAACAGACAAATAAAATAGAAAAAACTAAGAACAATACACCAAACAAAGAGAAAGCTAAAGACACAACAGTCTAAACGGCAAGACTCGGTACTACAATCGTAAGAGCGCAAGCAGGATGAACAACGGAGCTATCGTTTAAGAGAACAAGACTATTAAGGTAAAAGCAACATAGCAGAGAGACAAACTATAAGTTTGATTCATTTTATTTAATAAAGCAAAATATTGGACATTTAAGACAAACACAAAGTTAACTCAGTTGGATGATATTGGATTATAAAGCAGGGTTAACCTTAGTCATATTTTAATTATAAGCAAATATATTAGCTAGGCCACTTAAGCATTCATAAATTATAAAGCTTAGAACATGTGAGAACAACTAAAGAAATATGATACGTTCTCAAGGTAGATCTACACAAGTCAAATTATAAAGGTAAATTGGTATTAAACATATTAGCATTTAATTATATACATCGAAGTTGCTTTTATTTAAATAAACATTATTAACACATTAATAAACCTAATCGAATTAACAAGATTAAAAGCACAAACATGTGATATGGTGAAGATCATATTTCACACAAAGCTTAAGGTTAACACGTTTGTAGCACAATGAGATCGGAATTAGAAACCCTAGTTTACTTTTATTTATAAAACTATTAAATAATTATTAATCAAATTAATATTTAAATCAATAAATAAATTCACAACTAAATGACATAAAAACCACTAGCACTACTACGTAGATCGCGACAATACGAAACCAACGCAACTTGAATGACTCGATTCGGAGTTAAAATGAATAAACTGCGAAGGATTAAAGATCAGTGGCAGTTTCATAATTACGAGCATCTTCTACCTTGGCCTTCCTGCTTTTTCACGAACATGGCTATGCCAGCCTCCTGCTGCTGGGCTCACATGGGGAAGGGAGAGGGCCTCGGCCCAGGCCTGCTGGCCGGCCGGCGGCGGTGCACAGCCGCGCGGCGGCGCGCAGGGTGCGCGGGACGCTCGGCCCCCATGGGCGGCCGCGGCTGCACGGCACCGCCAGCAGCCATGGCTGCTGGTCGCGCGAGGGCAGGGCCACGTGCTAGGGCACGACCGAGGAGGGGCGGCGCAAGGCGCTCGGCCCAGTGAAGGGCTTCGCCATGCCCTGAGTTGGCCGGCAATGATGAAGAAGATGCAACCATGGAGCACCTCGCCAGAAAAGACAAAGAGATGTTAGGGAAACGATCATACAGGCACGGATTCACAAAACAAAAGGCGTGCCGATGTAGAGGAAATCTTGGTGAACCTTGCTGCAGTGACGGTTTTCGCCGGTGACCGATGAGATGGCCGAAAAAGCTCGCCGGAGAGTTCACCGGAACCCTAGCTGACACGAACTTCGGCGTTCGATTTTGGGAGCTACGAGTGGCGGCTCGGGATGGGTTTTTGTGATCTGGAACCAGCACGTCGAGGGCTACGCCGGCATATATATATTCATAGGGTTTGGAGCCGGGAGAAAAATCAGGTATTTATTAATTTTGAAAATTCCAGAAATTCATTTTCAGTTCACAAATAATTTCAGAAAAAGCTGAAATCATTTTAAGGCCCTGAAAAATATTTTTGGGTCTCCAAAAATTCTAGAAAAATACCCAAAGATAGATTGAGAGATGATGAACCCGAATAAAATATTTGGAGCTCATGAAAAAGCATATTTTAGAGCATCCAAAAATTAAAAAATCTCTAGGATAAATGGGAAAAATATTTTAGAGAAGTCTAGGAAATTCTCGGGAAGGATCGATTGATGTCTAAACGTGTTTTCTATAACTTAGCGCTATAAAAGAAGATAACACAAGCAACAAGCAAACATCACATTAACAAAAGCCCATCAATTAGTTCTAAAATATAGAAAAGCATATTTTTTTAGTGTTTTCTAATAACAACCCAAAATACAAATTTTGGGGTGTTATAGATCTACCCCACTTGACATGAATCTCGTCCCAAGATTCGGAGAAACTTAAGAGAAAGATAAAGCGGGTTATACAGTTGCTTCGACACTTGTTATATAAAGATTCAAGGAGTACCAAGGGCTAACAAGGGAGTCATAGATTGACTCTCAAAATAACTTGAAGACTTTCAAGTATATGAGCAGTCGTCTAGGCTTAGTGAAAGATCAACGAATAGATATAAGGAATGACCGACAAGAAAGGTAAAGGTTGATGATGAGAGTGATTGACACAAAGCTTATAGATACATCTCTAGGTCTTTATGAGATGTACGGTCCAATGCCATTACTGGTAGAAAATGATAGGAAGGTGGAGATTGATGTTATGGTGCTCTCAATTCCTTGATTCAATCATGTGGTGATCGAATTAAGCAAATATTAACAAAGAGAATGAGGATTGATTCCTTCAAGCCTTCATGTTTTCCTTATTTCCAATCCTATGAGATTTTAGGATAAGAAATAAGGGTTAGCAAAAGATGAATACAAGATACAATTTGATCCTTAGATCCTGTAGTCATGTGACTCGGGACATAAGAGGTTGATGAGATGTAGAACATAATCGAGTATAGTGTAATGATGAAAAGAAAGGCCAATATAGATGTTTAGATCTTTATGTCCCATGACCAGAGATGCTCAAGATTGATTGAAGTTGGTAGTGAATGCTATCCCCCTTAACAGAATTCTTGCTTAAGTCTGAGAGGAATGATGAGAACACCATCTTGTCGGAACCTCTTTAGAAGATCCCTTTTGAGTTTTTGTATTTAAGTGACTCAATAGAAAATTTGGGGTGTCATAAATCTACCCCACTTAAAATGAATCTCGTCTCAAGATTCGAGGAGACTTGGGATAGAGACAAAATAGACAATCAAGGTTGATTCAGGTTTGGGTTCTACTTTCGCATTGTTTGAGCCTGAAAGTGGAATAGCGATAGGAGAACTTCCCGAATTCAAAATCAAGAGACCCTGTTTTGGTCTTTCCTGAAAGAGTTCCCTCAAAGGTAAAAAAACAAGAGGGATGTGTCTGAGATTCTCAAGACTTTTTATGTGCAAAGGAATAGTCCTTATGACCCCATAGCTTTCAAGAGTAACTCCTGTTGGAATTCTTAGAAGCTTATGTGATGGGACAATAGACTCGTTTGGGCAAAGTTTATCAGCTAGAGCTTTTCCAAAAGATATTCATCCCAATGGTAGGACTATAGTGAGCCTCTATAGTGGTGGTGCCAAATAGAATAACTAATTGGGTAACAATTCAGGCTACCTCGGTGGATAGCTCCATTTCTGCCGACCATCCACGACTCATGATGGCCGACAGTCCTTTGATGTGTTCCATAAGAAAGGACTCATTGTGCGGACCATCATCATCCTCAGATGGTGTAGAGTACGTTAGAGAACTCACTTGAACTGGTAAATTTGAGGCATTTCCAAAATATTCAAAAACTTCTTCCTTGAATTCAAAGGGAATTGAAGAAGGATGAGGTTCGTTGTCCACTAGAGTTTGGTTCATCCCTTAACAGGAGGCTCTATGGCAACCGGATCAGGAGAGGATTTGAGGGAATTTTAGATTCATTTGCTAGTGCCTCCTCTTGTTGTCTTGGGCCTAACTCATCTACTTCTGGAAGGCTTTGGTGGGTACATGATATAGAGATTTTAGGATTTTCTCAAAGGTCGATATTAAAGTTAAAGATTTATCCTCTAGAATGCTTTGAGATTCATAACAAGATCTAACAAAACGATCATGGATGTTCATACTTTAAGATATGAAGACAAGGGGACAAACTAACATCATCCTCAAGTAGAATAATGCATGATTTCTCTCTTTAGCGCTTTTAAGAGGGCAAGGAGGGAATAAACAATGATCCTTTAAGGATTTGCACTTCCTTGAAATATGGTTTGTGGAGTGCAATGAAAAGTTTAGAAAGTCAGCATGGGTCAACTGACAGATTAAGATTTTTGGGACCTGTGGTGACATACCATAAAGGAGTTTAACGATTGATAAAGTTCAACCATAAGGGAGAAGGATTGGTCACGTGAAAGACAAATGTTGATCTTCATGTGCCTACCCTTCAGGGATCATGAGACATAGGCTTAATGATTTATGCAAGGTTGATCTTGATGGCAAGGATCGATTCTTCCAATTAATGTAACAAGATGACCAAAGAAAAGATCCATGATGAGATAACACATCGGAGTATCTTACATAATGGATCATGATTAACAATCACATTACCAGCGCTTACCAAGCACAACCATGTGTGTGCACCTACTGGAGGCTCCCAGTTTAATGTGGCACCGTTAGTTATTAATCAAGACGTCATTACCAAGTTCACTACCAATTGATATCTCCCACAACACAGGTGTAGGTCTTGCAGGATTAAGCATCACATGCAAGATGGAAAGATACTCACAAGGTTTGGAAAAAAGGATAGTTTTCAATCTTCAAACTTCCTTTCACCCATGATGTCGAGAGTGGTAAAGATCACTAGTTCAAGTAACAAAGATCCTGGGACCTGTGGGTTACAGGACCACCATGCTTCTACTACGCCACTTTGATGATGACATCCAAGGCAACTATTACTTGAGGGTTACTGATGGTGCATCCTCCTTCTGTTGATCCTCCATTGAGTTGTATGAAAGAAGGAAGCATGAAAACCAATGACAGGAATCTAAGGTGTAAGACGATAAGAATCAGGATTGATCAGAATGATAGGTAGGATAGAGACTCTACCCCACTTAACAAAGATCGACCTCACCCACCAGACTTTGCCATGCGGCTCTTCCTCCTGCATAACACAAGAACCAAAAATGACACACAAGCATCCCAACAAAGCATCACAAGCACTCATCACAACATCGATGCTACACGTGCTTCTTCAACAATAGTGGTCATCCTAAAGGGCAGATTAACGATGATAAAGGGCCATCAAAAATTTTGAATAAAATCAGGTTAGAAAAGATTTAGTAAACCAACAAAATTAAAGTCCAAGGAAATAATTAATAGCTCAAAGGAAGCTATTCAAGGAGGGGATACAAGACAAGGATGAAGAAAATAGTCAGAATCAAGTACCAAGGGATGGTAAAATAGTTTAATAGAAAAATAAGCTTTTGAAATCGACCAGTGCTATATTAGCATACGTCCTACAGTCAACATTGCTCTGATACCATTCTGTCACACCCTGGTTTTCAAAGAATACTGAGTGTCGTTATATGTGTGCCCAGAAAGTTCACACATACAATAGAAAACAGATAAATATCAGAAACAACATATTTTATAGCGGAAACATATATATTTAACACTTACACAATCGGAGTAACGTAGAACGTTGGCTAAGACTTCTCTTCAGCCTTCTTTCTTCTCAGAGACTGTTGACTGGGGGGCTCCGTACACCAAACACTTCTGATAACTCAACACCTCTATCCTTCTTTTGAGCAGCACCTTACTACAAACTATAGCAAGGGTGAGTTCATGACGAACTTAGCAAGTACAGGCGGACTGTATAATGACATGCATGGCTTAAAAAAGGTAAGGCTGAAAGGTAAAGACTACGGTAGCATTTTAATGTAACAATTAAGGTTTAACATTTGCAACCTATTCTCTAATCAACTTAGTTGAAACACCCAACCCCTTATTAAGGTTCAAGTAATAATTAATGTGTCATTTAACATCATAGATATAAGCATATATCATTAATATCATTAACCTTGAGATTGCCCTCTCAAGCAACACATGATTGCCACCCCGTTCAAAAACAGAGGTAGCCACTTCCTCAAACAACATCACCATGATTTAACAGCTTATTCCATTTGGCTAAGTCATGTGAGGATCCGGGCCACTCGCGACCGTGAGCACGGACGATATATCAATTTTAACTCTGCGCAGAGGTGTACATTTTCACTCCAGATTGTGATTACTCTTTATGCCTGAGGTGATCAGCCTCTTAGCCCATTACCGAGATAGGCTGGCAGAGGTCACAACGAGGTTCTTCATAGGGTTATAGGCAGTGGTAACCCAATCTGTGATGTCCCAAGCACATGAGAGATGTACTCATAGCCGCCGCCCTGGTGTACGGATCAACCAGAACTCCCATGCTAGAACTTGTAACACCCTTCACGCCATTGCTATTGTACCCATCGGTAAGCCACCCAACTGCCTATGATAATCCTGCTAATAGACCAAGCCAGTGCCCATTAGCCTGAAGATGTATGGAAGTCCCAGGTTGCCGCTCCATGAACAGGACCACAAGGGGGAGGAGATACGAATTCCCTTGTCAACACGAGTCCCACTAGCATCTGTTTCCCCCGTCATTCACCGCCAACCAATGATGCGGAACAGCATCAACTTCTCCAACGGTCGAAGCCAAGAGCCCACGGCTCCAACAGGTTAAGAAGCAAGTTTTATCTTTGTTAAACAGGTGAAAGGTGAGTGGAGCACTAGCAACCTAATAACCTATAACTGAAACCCCCATAGGTGATATATAGATAGAGTATTTAGTCATTTCTATGGTTTGCCGATTTGAGACATATGCAATGTTTTAATTAAAAGTGAAATAGGCGCAACATGATCAAAGGTGCCTGCACTTGCCATAAATCCAAAGATTAGCTGCTCAATGATCTTTAGTCGTTCCATCTTCTGGTCTCCAGCTTTGGCTGCTCTTGTCGATCCTCAACTCCTCATCTTCTGCGCTATCGAACTACTCTTCATCTAGTCGCAGCAACCAAGCAACACAAACAGACAAACAAAATAGAAAAAAACTAAGAACAATACACCAAACAAAGGGAAAGCTAAAGACACAACAGTCTAAACGGCAAGACTCGGTATTACGATCGTAAGAGCACAAGCAGGATGAACGACGGAGCTATCGTTAAAGAGAACACGACTATTAAGGTATAAGCAACATAGCAAAGAGACAAACTATAAGTTTGATTTATTTTATTTAATAAAGCAAAGTGTTGGACATTTAAGACAAACACAAAGTTAACTCAGTTGGATGATATTGGATTATAAAGCAGGGTTAACCTTAGTCATATTTTAATTATAAGCAAATATATTAGCTAGACCAATTAAACATTCATAAATTATTAAGCTTAGAACATGTGAGAATAACTAAAGAAATATGATATGTTCTCAAGGTAGATCTACACAAGTCAAATTATAAAGGTAAATTGGTTTTAAACATATTAGCATTTAATTATATACATCAAAGTTGCTTTTTTTAAAAAAACATTATTAAAGCATTAATAAACCTAATCGAATTAACAAGATTAAAAGCATAAATATGTGACATGGTCAAGATCATATTTCACACAAAGCTTAAGGTTGACACGTTCGTAGCACAATGAGATCGGAATTAGAAACCCTAGTTCACTTTTATTTATAAAACTATTAAATAATTATTAATTGAATTAACATTTAAATCAATAAATAAATTCATAACTAAATGACATGAAAACCACTAGCACTACTGCATAGATCGTGATGATACGAAACCAACTCAACTTGAACAACTTGATTCACAGATAAACAAATAAACTATGAAGGATTAAAGATCAGTGGTAGTTTCATAATTACGAGCATCTTCTACCTTGGCCTTCCTGCTCCTTCACGAACGTGGCTATGGCAGCCTCCTGCTGCCGGGCTCACGTGGGGATGGGAGGGGGCCTCGGCCCTGGCCTGCTAGCTGGTCGACGGCGGTGCACAACCCCGTGGCGACGTGCATGGTGCGCGCGACGCTCGGCCCCCATGGGTGGCCATGGCTGCACGGCACCGCCAGCAGCCATGGCTGCTGGTCGCGTGAGGGCAGGGCCACGTGCTGCGGCACGACCGAGGAGGGGCAGCACGGTGGCGCAATGGCGACACAGGGCGCTCGGCCAGTGAAGGGCTTCGCCATGCCCTGAGATGGCTGGCATTGATGAAAAAGATGCAACCATGGAGCACTTCGCCGGAAAAGACAAAGAGATGTTAGGGAAATGGTCGTACATGCACGGATTCACAAAACAAAAGGCGTGCCGGTGTAGAGGAGATCTTGGTGAACCTCACAGCATTGACGGTTTTCGCCGATGATCGACGAGATGGCCGAAAAAGCTCGCCGGAGAGTTCACCGGAACCCTAGCTGACATGAACTTTGGCATTCAATTTCGGGAGCTACGTGTGGCGGCTCGGGATGGGTTTCGATGATCTGGAACCAGCGCGTCGAGGGCTACGTCGGCATATATATGCATAGGGTTTGGAGCCGGGAGAAAAATCAGGTATTTTATTAATTTTGGAAATTCCAGAAAATTCATTTTCAGTTCATAAATAATTCCAGAAAAAGCTGAAATCATTTTAAGGCCCTAAAAATATTTTCGGGTCTCCAAAGTATATGGAAAAATACCCAAAGATAGATTGAGAGATGATGAACCTGAATAAAATATTTGGAGCTCATAAAAAAGCATATTTTAGAGCATCCAAAAATTGGAAAAGCTCTAGGATAAATGGGAAAAATATTCTAGAGAAGTCCAGGTAATTCCTGGGAAGGATCGATCGACGTCTAAACGTGTTTTCTATAAGTTAGCGCTATAAAAGTAGATAACACAAGCAACAAGCAAACATCACATTAACAAAAGCCCATCAATTAGTTCTGAAATATAGAAAAGCACTTTTTTTTAGTATTTTCTAATAACAACCCAAAATACAAATTTTGGGGTGTTGTAGTGATTGCCCTGTTGAAGTTTGCACATTGGTAGAAGGGTGTTTCTGTTTTTCTTCGATGGTTCTGCCCAAAATGCGGGCGCAGTGCCCTCGTGGGCGTCCAAAATCTCTAGTGCCCCGTGGGTATTGACTATTGTGGTAGCTCCAAACACTTGCGCTGCTGTGTTACTTGGAACACTAGGTGCACATCTGTGAGTTGTCTAGGCAACTCTATCCTGCAGACAAGCTTGCTAATTCAGGTACTGGTCTTGTATGATTCCTTATTTAATGGAGTTAGCTTTCTCATTTCATGGAGTCTGTGAGTTCCTTGATGCGGGGAGACCTTGAGGTAAACGTGGTTCCCGTCGTCAAACTCAAGCCTCTACGTCTCTTGTCAGTATAGCTCTTCCGACGGTCTTTGGGAAAACCTCTGATCCTCTCGTACTGGGGTGACTCCTCCTTTGGCCTCTATTGATGATGGTGGGTCCAAAGGATGATCTCTCCTCTTCTTCTGACAATACACCAGTGTTGGGTTCTGCACGGTCTTCCATTCAAGGCCTTAAACAATTATGTATGAAGACTAGCTTGATCACTGTGGTTGTGTGAGAACTCAGCATGGACTAAAACCCTTCTCTTAAATTGTCCATGTTAGTAAACACAAGCTCAAAGCTTGTTTCCAAGGATTGGATTCACCCTCACTGTGTGACCATCGATCTGAGGATGGTAAGCAATGTGGTAGCCCAGTTGAGTTCCTATAGCTTCACCCAGGGCTTTCCAACAGTTGGACATTCGCTGAGGTCCATGATCAGATATTATGCTTTTGGAGGGTTCCATGCAACTTTAGAGTGCCCCATCATACAGATCTGCTAGCGGTGCAACTTCGGTGTCACTCCTTATTGCCGAAAAGGTGAGCTACTCTGGGTTAGGCGATCGATTATCACTCATTATAGCAGGTCCTTTGGGGTTTAAGGCTAACCCACGATGAAGTCCATAGGCTTGCTATCAACTGGATTTCCTTTTTGAAACCACATACTTCCTGGTGCTCCCAGGGTGACGCGATACTTGAGATCATGCCCTTTTGGCAGGGTCTTATTGTGCAAGGCAGAGTCAGAAAGCACTTGGATTCTGTTCTTGTACCAATGAGCGCTTGTTCGTTCTTACCGAACCCTGGGAACTTGCCCTGTATCATGAGTTCATATTTCTTCCTTAAGGTTAGGAAAACCTTGTTTGCACTGGGGTGTCGACTCCAACTCTTTGGTCCCTTTTTAGAAGATTCACCTATGGAGCGAGTTGTCTTGGACAAGCTCTTAATGGTTCGGCGGTAATAACCGGCCAATTCTAAGAAACTCCTCATATCAGTCGCTCACTGCAGATGTTCCCATTCCTTCCCTGCCTCTATATTGGACGGGTCAACAACTATTCCTTTAGCGTTGAGCACATGGCCTAGGAGAATTGACCTATTCAAGCCAGACTTATACTTGCTGAACTTGGCATAGAGCTGATGCTTCTGTAGCTTCTCCATCATTATCTTTAGATGCTGCTCGTATAGTAGCCTGATCTAAGGGCAATTTTGGTGAAGTAGTTAGCATTGAGTAGCTGATCTAGTAGGTCTCTATCCTTGGTAGGGGGTACTTGTTCCTGATAGCACGACATCTTGTTTCCTTGTTTCCTTTCGGCATAGAGGGTTGCATTCATGTAATTGGGCTTGCTTTGATTTATGTGTTTGCTTGCAGATTTCCAAATCACAAAGTATTGCTCATGCTTTCAAGGGTAGCAAGGTGAGCTTAATCCAAGAGTAGCGATCCTTATAACCTACTTCCCTAGGGTGAAGGCATCAAAAAGAACTGGAACTGAGGGAATCCTCATATGGTTGTGTGCAGTTTTAAAAATCATGCAGACTTGGTAGTAAGTGCATAAAAAGATGCAATACCGGATCTAAAACAAAATCGAAGTGTTAGCTCCAATTATAAGCACATACCTTGTTCCATGTCAGAGGTGTCCTTGGCAGCTTGCATGGCGAGGCGCTAGCGGGCGGCTCTTCGAGCACTGTGGTTCATAGTACCCAGAGTAGCATCCTTCTGAGGGTAAAATGCAGCCTATGACCCTTTTGACCACATCTAATGCAGGTTACTCTGTCAAGGGTTGTGGTGCCTCTTGTACCCTGATCTTTGTAGTTGGGGACGTCTTTAGCAGAACTATGTGTAAGTTGCCAGCGGACAGCTCATGCATCATTGTGAACCTTCTTTGTTGAACCTTGAATCCTCTTTAAAGGAATCATAGCAGGTGAAGCAACATCAATCCTTATGCAGCTGATGACTTTGTGACTTGGTTGACCATATCCAAAGCAAGCGAGAGGTGCGCCACTTGTAGGTGTGGGTGTGGTAGCCTTCTCACTTGGGCAGACAGCGATCTTGTGACCAGGATGGCCACAACCATAGCAGATGAGGGGCACCTTGGTTGTAGGAGTGGTTGCAGTAACCTCCCATGTCTCAGAATCTTGAAAGGGGTGGCTCTAGAAGGAGCTGCTCCGTGAGAGATCATGCATACGCGGTCGTTGCTGGACCGGGTTGTGGGATGATCCTTCAAGGTGACGCTTCATACAGACAAGCGTGCCTATCTCATGGTGGGTCTTCTCTGACTTCATTGCCTCGCTGATGGCCTCTTCAAGGGTGTGGCAAGTACTCCTTGTGATAGTAATGTGATAGGGAATTTCCAGTCCCTGAGTGAAGTAATACAGCTTGTCCTTCTCGGTGGCCACACTTGCAGGGTGCACATACCGCATTAGGAGAACGAAGTGAATAGAATACTCATGAACTGTGCCAGCTCCCTGCTTGATGCTGTGGAGTTCCTCTGCTAGAGTCTCCCTCACTTTTGCTATCATGTGGCGCTCATAAAAGGCCTTAGTGAACTCATCCTATGAGATGTTGGCGGGGTCTCGGTGAGACGTGCTGAATCCATCCTACCATGCTTGAGTGTTACCCTCGAAGTGGTGGGCTATAATCTTGACCCAATCCTCCTTGGTGTAGTTGGTTGATTTTAGCCACTCAGTCATCTCATATAGCCAATCCATGGTGGTGACAGGGTCACCTTCGGAGCCATCAAAGGTAGAAAGCTCCAACCGGAGTGCATCGGCTAACTTCTGCTGGAATTCCTCAGCCAAGGTTCTCAGGAGGTGAGTCTGCTCAGCCATCACCCTAGCCAAAGGTGGTGGGGGTGGTGGAGAACGCTCCTCGACATGGGTCCTGACGGGTGGCAGAGTGACGATCTAAAGTTCTTCCTTCTCTGGGTCGAATCCAATGGGGGTCCCGTGTCCCATGTAGCTATGACTACCACCGTGTCCATGGGGCCCATGGCAGGCCCTAGGAGTGGTGCGTGGTGGCCCAGATGAGCTGAACGGTGGGGAGACATCCTGCTTCAAGATTACTAGACTTAGAGAACATGTGCAAGTGATATGTGTTATTAACAGCTTAGCTAAGCAATTGAGTAGATTTAAATAATTTAAAACATTTTCATCTATCCAACACTCATTCAAAGAAGCATGAAAATCCATAAGAAGTGACAAGATCTGAGCATTCATTACATCGAGTTGTTACATAGCGATGTGTCTAGTAGCTACACTAGAAGACTCGCGAGAGTTTCCGCACTACGCCAGGTAGGCTTCAAAAGGGGACAACCTAGTCTACTTAGAAGTGAGTCATGTCATCCTAGCCATTGCGGGGATACCTCCAGCTTGGTTGATTCTGCATCATCTGTGAATCACTGCTCGAGAGTCGAGCCGGGTGGCATGAGGGGGAAGGAACTAGCAGCCATCACCTAGAGCTGTGCGTTGGTCTTGAACATCCTTTGCACATGATTCTAAGCTTCTTCCCATTCTAGAGTAGGTTTTGCCGAAGGCACGGGGCAGGCATCCATGTTGAGGCTAGTGGACCCTATTTTGAACTTCTCAGTGTGAGGCACCTTATGGCGGTGGGCAGGTAGCTGCATCTGCACCTTCCAGTACTGTCGGATATGGCGTGCATCGAACTGCTTCCACTTCTCTCATACTGTCCTCATGATGTCACATAGATACACACCAGTTTTCATGTATTTAGCAAGTTGTGCTATGTTGGACCAGCTTGACTTCTTCATCTTGGCCAATTCTTCCTCTTGGGCCTTCACCTTCTTCTCTAACTCAGAGACCTGATGATTATAGAAATGCTTGTCACCTTCCAATAGCATGATAAATTTATCCTGTATAAGCACGTGTCTTCCTGTATTCTTGAGTGCAGCGTCATCCTCCTTGGTCCACATGCTCTTGGCCTTGGCGCAATGCTCCTTGTCTTCCTTGGAGGGGTCAAGAGCTCGAGGCAGCAGGTGAAGTGGTCCTGTCTTGAGCAGTTCATAGGTGTCTCGCACCACTTCTCAAAGGGCAACGCGTCTTGCAAGCTGTGCAGCATAGGTGACGGTATGTTCCACCTCGTGGACTATGAAGGTCTTCAGTGTGGGCACCTCCTCACACCCGTTAATCCAGATACTCACCACATAGTACTCTTCTGATCTATTGGGTTCGATCTTGCGGTGGCAAGTCCAGCTACAGTTCTGCTTGGGGACGCCAAGCAGCTGGAGTGTCTCACGCAGGATTTGAGCATAGTCTTGCTACTTATATTTATCGAAGGGGACCTTTGCAAAGGTTGCCATCTGCATTTGGAACCAAGAAAGAGGTTAGAAGGTGAGTAAGGGAAGGGTGAGCCAAGCATAAAAGTGTATGCAAGGTCGGTATATAACTGAAAGTAGTTCAATATCTCCTATTCTATCTTCCAATCCTATAGGTCTCGTCCTAGGGTCAAGCATGACTCTGGTACCAACTGAAACATCCTCAATTTTCTATGAAGAGAAAACACACAGAATGAAGGATAAAATAATAGCCTAGGAGGTCAAATCATCAATTATCTGATCATAGTTGATTACAAAGCCATACATAGAATAAAAGAAAATAATAAAGAGATTTACATAAATTATTACATCGCCACATGGCAGAATCATCAGAGTGTCTAATCATCCAAAATAGCTATAGAAGTAGAAGGGATAACGCGGAAGCATCGTCTTACAACATCTTGAGCGTAGGCACGAGACCATCTAATCCTTGAGCCCCTCGTTGTCGTAGACATAGTCGGGCTCTCCTACCAAATAAGTTTCAGTACGACTTGTACTGGCCATCGGCTCCCACCCTATGCTTTGCTTATGCTTTGTGGAAAGTGGATGCATAGGGGTATATCAAGAGGACCTATATATGGCTGTAGTTTTCCTATGCAAGTATCATCAATATTATATAATAACAGTTCATCAAGTTTTAATCCATTCCCCTCCCACACCTGTACCACCAACCAACAACCTCTCGTCTCACTCAGCAAACCTCACTCACACATGTGCGACAAAGGACAACTCCCTCTTGTCCATGCCTAACCAGCATCTTGCCGTAGGGTATCAACAACAACATCACTCAAGGGGAGGTAGAAAGGACTCATCTCACTACTCAAGAGAAGCATGGGTCACGGATTGGCCATACCAAGGCCGCGGACTATATATAGATTCAAACAACTCTGTAGAGTGTGTACACCTATAACCGGCTAGTGCCGACCATCCACAAGATAACCATCATTGGTGCTCGCGAATGCCTAGGCTGATGCCGAACGACCTTCTAAATATGACGATGCCACCCTACCATTCAGCCCTGGAACACCCCAAGTACTGTCTGGAGTGGCTGAAACTGTGAAGTCATGTACCCGAGCTTGGAGGGGTCGATGTTCGGAGGGGGCTACATGATCGTCTCGAAAGGGTGTGAGCTCTACCCGTACCTTCCTACACTACTACGCCGAGTAGTAGTGGTACCGCCATAAGTAGTCAAAATCGCCTGTCCTCGGTTCATCTAAGGCGAGTGGTGTGCACGAAGGGTCTGTGTTTCCGATCCTCAAGAGACAACAGGTCCTAGGGGAGACCAGATAGGATATCTCCTCAAATAGCGCCTCAGCGCCTCCTTCCTTCCTAGGGCTTCGTTCCACAAAGGCTCTCGACCCCTGGATCTCCTCAAGTCACCATGTACCTGCCACAGGTACTAAGAACACAGGGGTGCCCAAGACGCACCCCCTAGCAAGACTTGCTCAAAAAACTCATCGTAGGTCCTGCCCAGTCGAGTCAACCCTCACCAGACAACCCTCCCGCATTATATTACCCAGAGACACCCATACGTCTGGCACCCGTGCCGAACCCACCCAGAGTCCACCATCAGCATCACATCACAGATATAATGCAAGTAGAGTATAAGTAGCAAGTAACAAGCATATGGATAAGTGTGTCTATCCTATAAGTGGGTGAGCAGGGTAATGGTTTTTACAAGGAATAGGCCTACAAGTAATCTACCATGCAATCCTGACATAGCATATCATAGCATTGTGGCATAAATGTAGAGCACTAGCATTCTATAATGTTGCACGCATAATAGGATCTATGAGGTTGGGTGGGATGTGGCACCTGAATAGCTGTCACTCAAGTCCTCCTTCAAGTCCTTGGCGCGCTCCTAGTCCTCCTCCTCGGGCAACTCCTTTGTAGGATCTAAAATCGAGACATAATGGTCGCGGGAGCGATCCCTATAGATTATCATAAAGAACCAAATGAAATCCAATTACTCCAAATGCAATCATACATAAGACTATGACGTAGAGTTCATTTTATGAAAATTTGGACACTTGGTTCATATTTTTCAGAGTTCGTATGAGGAAGATATGAAGATATGAATTTGGACCCAGTCAACCAGTGGCTTACAGGTGGGTCCTGCTAACTCAGTCAATGACATGTGGGGCCAGGTCAATGGTAAACGTTGACCAGACAACAATAAACGCAACCGGGCCTAAACTGGGCCTTGGTTGGGCTGGTTCTGGGTCGAGTTGGACCGGTCCGCACAAACACGTGGCGAACATCCATGCTAGACACGTGGCTGCTTAGGCTCGACTAGGCTCGGTCCATGGCTCTTGACTCCATGGGCGTGGTCTACGATGGACTAGGGACAGAGGGGCCAGGTGGGATCCTGCGGCTGGTCTAGCTGGTCCACGTGGTAGACTTGGTGCACCGGGGCACGGGATTTTACCCCATCTCCTTCCCCGCGTGCGTGACCGGACGTGATGGCCTTCTGGCAGTGGCTGCGAGCGGCCAGGGCGAGGCCATGCGGCTGCTATGCAAGCGCGATGGTCAGGCGAGCGTGGCCGCAGGGCTCGAGCAGCCTCATGGGGCTTAGCCTCATCGGTGCAGGTACGGTAGTGATGCCAAGCGGCAGCGGGACGCAGCAGCGGTCGATAGGGAACATTGGCTAGAGCAAGGGACTCTCGAAGCCATGGCAAACATGATAGATGGAACTAATTTGATCGCAAGGGTTCTCAGCGCGGTAGCAGCGGTGGTGGCTCCGCGGCGGCGAGCGACGACAGCGGCGGTGATTCTCCGGCGGGGTGCCAAATTGGCCTCCATCTCTTCCCTCCTCCTACCGTTCAGAGTAGCTGGGAGCTCCAGGGGTCTAATGACGCGTCTACGAGGCTCGACGGAGGCGCACGCAGCCAAGTGGCCACGGCGGCGCTCCGGTGGTCTGGTGCCATTGCGACTGGGCTGCAAAGTTGCGTGGCCCCTACTGTGGTCATTGCCAGGCCCCAAGGAGTTGCCCTAAAGGCGTTCTCGACTACGACGCACTCTACGGTGGGTTTAATGAAGAAAAGATGGACGGAGGAGCGGGAGCAAGGGTGGTGTTCTGGCGGCGGCCATGGACGCGAGCAAAGGAGGTGAGCTCACCTTGTGTGAGGCTTGCTTGGCGCTGCGGCTTGGTGATGACAAGGAAGCAGGGCAGCAGCTTGATGCAAGGAGGATATAGTGGCATCGCGAGTCCTCCTCCTCCGACGCGCGTGGATAGCAGAGCTCCTGGGTCTGGCCCCAACTCCGGCAGTAGCGTTCTCCGCCCCGCCCCCTCCTCTCCTTGATTTGGTGGGCAGCAAGGTGGTGTGGTCATGACCAAAAAAGGCTATGTGGGTACGGGAAACCCTAGCGGCGCAGGTGGCTCCTTTTATTGCCATTGCATCGGCCATTGATGGTGGTGATGCGAGATGCTCATCGAGTGGCTGTGCATGGCCACGAGTTAGGTTAGGGCACCCGGGGGCGCGCGGTGCAAGCGAACGGCATCACGTGCGTGGCCACGGGATGAACGGCTAGGGAGCGGCGTGGCCATTTCTGGAAGTCGGATGGGACGTCGGGGGAGACATAAAAGGATAAAGGGAGAATATGACAAGTGAGCCCTGGTGGTCACTGGTAGCGGGCGAAGGCATAGGCGCGCGGCGTGGCCAGGCCACCTTGCTGGGCTGGATCAGCCACTTGGGCCATCTACGCAGGAGCGGCAGGCGCGGACGCGTGGCCGGCCTCATGCTGGGCCGTGGTGGCCACATGGGCCGCGGGCATGCGGGGCTTGGTGTGCATGCGGGATCAGGCCACGGGGCGGTGGGCGAGCTGGGCCGGCTACGGCGTGCTGGGCCACGAGACAGAGTGCTCGTGGGCGAGGCCTGGCAGGCCGAGCTGGGCTGCCGGTGCTCCGGGCTGGCTTTGCCTTTTCTATTTCCTTTCCCTTGTCTAATTGCTTTTCTATATCTATTCCTTCTCTATGTCCAAGCTATGCCATGACCAAATGCTAAGTCAAGTTAGTGACATGGCACACATGCTTGGTGGGTCCCCTAGGGTCTCATGGGGTGTTGGGTACCAAGTCCATGGTTAGTATACATAAATATGCACATGTGATAATAAGTTATTTGATTTTATTAAGCATCACATAAAATCAAATAAGAAGCAAAACAATCTCTTGTAATTAAAATGCAAATGTTTCACTAATATTAGGTGCTACTTGGGCAACTACTAGTAGGTTTCCTACATGACACTCACCAACCATAGGTTATTTTAGGAAAAAATTTTGTTGGTTGTGATTTTTAGTGTTTGGATTTTTAGGGATGTTACAGATAATGTTAACTCCACACAACAATCTTTTTTACTTAGTACCAAAGACTCGGCGCTTACCGCTAGAGCTAGTTTTGAGCCCCCTCATGAGGGCTAAACTCCCTGTCAGATAACTTAATGGATAGCGCACGGTCCTTCTCCAATCTCGACGCACAAGTGATGATTTGTGTGCTCTCTCTTAGAACACCTTCCCTCCCCCAGCGGCAATAAAGGGATTCTCATCTCTCCTACACCATCAATGATCACATCATAAACTTGGTTAGTATGATCTCTCAAAAAATAAAAGCCCACTTGTATAAACTTGGTACACACAATCATTTATAGCAAGGGCATATGTAAATCTCACTAAACACTAGGCCTAAACCTAGAGCAAGAAAGATAAACATATATGGAGATTTGATGCAAGCAAGTTTTACTCCTCCAAGTTAGCCTATAGAGCTTATTTCAGTCAATCAGCGACCTTTGAACCTTGGCAAAGAATATGGAAGTATCTGGGCTCTAGACAAATGCAATTTTTTTTCTTTGGTTAGCTATTAGAAATAGGTGTTGGACATCGACAGACTTGCTTAGAGAGGGCATCTTCATCTGCATAAATGCCCATTTTGTGATTAAGATGATGATACACAGTTCAACACTTTAACATCTTATGTGGTGGCTAGATAAGTATGTGCTCACCCCTGAACCTTGTTGAAACTGTCCCCTAACAACATGAGCGGTTTTGTTGATCGGTGGCATAAAACAATTCAAAGAGTATCAAAGAAGCACAAAAAAGGAGTGAACTCAGATCATGTTGGTTGCTTGGGTTATTTGGAAGCATAGAAATGTGTTTAAGGGTGCCTCTCCTTTAGCAAACTCAATCCTGCATGAGCTAAATGATGAGCACAACCTTTTATGTTTCGCTGGGCCAAGAAGCTATAGAATCTAGTTCTTAGTGGCACACTCGGAGTTAGCTTTCGTCTTGGCTGGTCATGTTGTTTTTCCTTTCCTTTTTACTAGTCTAGTGTGATGTAAACCCCCTCATACCTGATCATGGATCTTTTTTCACTCTATAATACAAAGAAGCGCAACTCTCCTTTGTTTTTTAAAAAAACTAGAGCAAGTGCTAGTATATGTGGTCAAAGCTTGTCTAAGTGAAAGACTTTGATGTCACTTAGTGGGGGTGGGGTGAATAGACCTATCAAAAAAATCAAAAGCCAATGTTTAAAACCTGAGTAGCATTGATCCTCAAAATACAAGCACTGCTACTCGAGCAACAGCTCACTCAAGCAACACTGTTGATCTCATAGACACACAACTTCATAGTTCAAAATTTGTCCAAGGAAAATTAGATCATGTAAATTAATGAGCTTCTTGGGGTAGTGTTGAACCTATTCCACCACTTGAATTAAGTCAAAAGCTTACGCTTGAGTAGATCGGGACCAAGTCATAGAATCACCACAGATAGAAAATATTGCAATGCAAAACACAAGAGCACAAGTGAGACACTGATTTATCATGTGGTTCAGCTCACCACTAAGCCTTGCTTATGTCCATGTTGTTGAGGTAGCCACAAAGGCTTGGCTCTTTCAACATTATCCTCATTCTTAAGTCAAGAGAGTGAACTCTTGAGATCAGGAATGATTTCACTAGACAATCGGGGTGATTACAAACCTCCTAGGGGCGCCACAAGGGTTGGTAAGCTGCATGGGCAACGCTCTAGTCGGCTCGGAGCAACCTCTAAGAGTAATAGATTGTTAGTCTAGGATCATGCAACCAAGCACTGTATGTGGATTGAATCAAGCTTGAACAAGAACATGAAACAGGAACGCACACAGAGTTTGGAACCATCACCAGGATGATAGGGTGACAACCCCCCTTTTGGCTTGTGACAGTTTCGGATACAATGAGCCTAACCGGCTTACAATTGTGATAACACACACCTCAATGACCTAGCTACATATACTAGTAGCTAATGCACCTATTACAAAGAGCATCAACCGCTCAAACGCACTCTGAACACAAAGGAAAACACACAATGCAGATAAATGTAGCTTCGTGAGCGTGGTCACCACGGCTATCAACTGCACCTCCGTTCAAACATAAGTCTTGGAGCCCTTGCTCCCTTGACCACTCCATGCCACGTCACCACTTCAAGTGCTCCTGTGTGACCAGGATTACACCAACATAGATCAGGGAGCTCTCTAATGCGCAGTTTTGAGGCTCAATCTCTCTTGGATTTGGAAGGAAAATAAAGGTAGAAGCTTGAGGGGCTCCAAATGGTGAGTGAGGGAGAGAGAGCTGCTCTAATTGCACTTAGGAAGGGAATGTTTTAGATTATTGTTGGATGGTATGCATGAGGGAGAGAGATTAAAATACCCCTTAGCCCAACGGTCACACTTGAAATCACAACAGTCCTGCTCGCTCAAGCAGCACTACTGCTCATCTGAGTAGCACTCATGTTCAACCACAAACAACCAAAAAGATGGAGTGAAAGGCTTGCTATCTTGGCTAGGTAATGAGGATATTTTGGTGGGTATTTGAGCACTTGGTTGCACATTAAGTTTGCACATTGTATCCCCCTTTGGAGTATGACTTTTCCTAAACTCAAATTCAAAACATAAAATAATTAAGCATCTCTGAGTAGGTCACCGCATGTCCTCTTTTATTTGGGGGCTCCACCATTGAATGTGTTCTCTTTATTCTCATTATACCTTGATCATGTAACTTGAAATATTTCTATACACGTGAGTTCACCTTTGTGTCTTTAAGTCACTTTGACTAATGATTTGATCATCAACACAATATGACTCAATTAGCTTAATCCACCCAAAGTTAAAAGCTTTGCCTGGCGCCCATGAGCAAAAGCTTGAAGACATGTCATGGTCATCTACTTTGCCTACTTCAACTACATCAATGTCTTCGGCAAAATTTTAAGTTGAATCATGAAAACAAGGCACCAAGGACTCAAAGTCAAAGGAGCAAGCTACCAAGGATAGGATCACGGGGGCTAGAGTGAAGGTGGCCACTGAAGACTAGTCAGAGACAAAGTAGTTCATAAACCATCTATGAAATGTGAAAGTTGTGTGCCAAGTTTGAGTTGTATTTAGGCCTTGCTATGTGTGCTACTGATGGGGTACATTATATGCTCTGAACCCCCATTATCATTTTAAGGACCATTTATATAGTCTAATGGCCCGCAAAATAATGTTGAGATCCATTTGTAGCCTTTAGTGTCATTTTTGAAGATACAAACCCAATCAGAACCATTTGTAGCCCATTGTGGCAGTTTTATTAATATCAACCCCACCATGGTTAATAAATAGGACATCCCCTCCCACTCTCCTATGAAAGGGAGAGGGGACTGTGTTGATCATCTAGCTCTCTTCCTTTCTTCTTTGTTTTATGAAATATGTTCTAGTGGTTATGATCTTCTCCTCTTCGTCTCTCATGATCAACATAGCAGAAGAACAAGTAGATACAAGATAGGGAGACTATTCTTTGTTTCTTTGAGTATTGATAATTATAACATAGAGCTCTCAAGTATATGTAATCCTACCAAGGTCTAAGTGTTTTGGTAAGAGCCCACATACAAACAGACTAGGATTAGGATTCCTCCTCCTTTCCTTCTAGGATAGAGTCTATATGTTTTACAGTAGTTTTCTCATTTTTGCTCTCCCATGTTTGTTATCTAAACCAACAATTCTTTTGTCATTGCTGAAATTTAAAAATTTGATCCTTTAGATGTGTCATGTATGTCAAACAAACTCCCCTCAACCACCAACCGCTACAGGCAAGCTCCAACGATAGACGGAGGCCACGGACCATCACATGCGCCTCAACTATTCCAACCGGGAGTGCTCCGTGGGCTTGGCGTATGCAAGCATGGCATGACCGGCACTAGGATAACGCCGCCGACGCTAGCCCTCCTTGAACCGTCTTGGTAAATTGACCCATCAAAATTAATCTTAAACTAGCTGCGAGGCAGTGTTGACCACTGCACCAGGACGACGCGACCTGGTTGGTATGGCTGCGCCAATGGAGACAGCTGCAGCGCGGCACGACAAAAGCCTAGGATCGGCGACATGCATGCTAGAGAGCACGACATGTTTCTTGTTGCGGTCAATCAGCGGATCGGGTCGTGCAGACGTGAAGTGCATGGATTAGGTGGGAACAATGAGAATGAGATGGATGAGCTGGCACTAGGTAGAGGCAAGTGAAGTGAAGTGAACCGATGAACAAAGGGGAACTTGGATTCAACGAGAGAGCAAGGCGACGAGATTCAACGAGAGTAGGCAATGTGAAGTCTCAGCCCCGGCGTCCCGCCCTCATCGGCTCAACCCGGATGGTGCCTGCTGGTGTGGATCTAGTGCTGGCGGCGGGCGGACGCGGATCGGGTGGCGCGCGTGCAGATCGGGTGAGGATGCGGGTCTAGTGGGATCTGATCTTGATGGCGAGAAGGCGCAGAGTCGGGTGGGTGGGAGTTTTTATGGATGGGGTCAGGGACGGCTATTTAGATTTGGATACGATTTTTTCCTAGGACCCACATCTTGTAATAAATAAAATAAAAAATAAAAATAAAACATCTCATCTTCGTCACCTCCTCTCTGATTCCATCGGCGGTGAGTGCTAGCTACTGCTCGCCTGCTGGCGGCGAGGGCAGCTTCGTCTCCTCAGCTAGCAAGTGACTTGGTGATGAACAATGGTGGCTTCCTCCTCCGCAGTCGGCATCAACAACACAACATTCTCCTCAATTTCCGTCTCTTCTCGGTTCCCTCCGCTCAATCCCAATTCCAAGACAGGCTGGTTTCCTTCTCCTCGAAGAGAAAGCCAACCCATCCTCCTCCTCCAGACTCTCCGCTGCCCCCTTCGGGCCCGTCCTGCCTGCCTCTGGCGAGCTTGCGGGAGCGTGCCGGGAGCAGGGCCCCGGCCTCCAGTGCCTAGTAGTAGTAGTTGTTTTAGGTTCCTTATTTGCCTTCATGGCGAGAGCCCCTTGTGGGAAGCTTTGCCTGGATAGCGCCGTCGTTGTCTTCGTCGTCGCGTGGTTCTCATCGGCTATGCCGTCGCCACCATCCTCACTACCTAGGTCAGTACAAATAAAATAAAGTCGCCTCCTCCACCAGCTCCATCCCCGTCCATCCCCTTCCACTGCTGCTGGAGACTCCATGTCCCTACCTCCGATTTGGCCAGCGGTGAGGTCGATTTGAGGGTCCTATCTACGGATTGGTTCCTCCTTTGGGCGGATTTGGTCCCTGGTGTCGCCTCTCATCTTCCCCTCGTGGCTGCGCCAAACGCCTTCTCCGACTCACCGCCGCCTGCTCCCTCGTTTGTTCAGCAGCCTCTTTTCCTCCTGACGTATGCATTGTCCTCGAAGCCTCTGCGCTATTTCTCCGGCGGCTAGGTCTCCACCACCACCTCCGATGAAGCTGCCTCCTTATCCAGAAGTTGCAGGACTTTTTTGTAATCAAGATTTCTCTTGAGGTCTTTTTTGTAACTTGGTTGCTGAATTAATAACATATATGTTTGTTGTAAAAAAAAAAGCAACACAATCATTTATGCGTCCTCATCCACCAGGAGAAGCTCACGCTAATTTCGATAGTAGGCGATGAACGCGGCGAACTGTTCGGGAGCGTTGCACTTCCAATTTCTCGATATAACCCACCCGTGACCCCTCGGTCTGGATAGAATCGACAGGATACGAGCTGCCCATTTCCCTATCAAGAGGCAAAACCGCAAAAGGTTGTTTTACTTCCAAGTTCCGATTTTATATGGGATAATTCATATTTGATATCTAATTATGCCTATTGTTGCTAGTTGCCACACAAGTGATTCTGGACTTCTGGTACAAGGCATATGAATAATAAGAAATTTGGTTCCTCAAAAAGTTGAAAGCTGTCTCTATATGCAATTTTACAGTTCTTGAATTGCTGGAGAACTACAATGTCCAAGCTATCATCGGCCCACAGAAATCTTCTCAGCTGCATTTGTATCTGCCCTTGAAAAATAGAAATAAATATCAAGTTCCAGGTATCTCATTCATAGCACAAGCACACCTTTGTCTTCCCAAAGTCTTCGATATTTTGTTCAAGTAACAGCGCGTGATTCTGCACGAGTAGCATCCTCTCCATAATCAAGGCCTATGGATGGAGAAAGGTGGTGCATATCTATGTAGATAATGATTACGGTAGAGGTATATGTTACGGTGCCGGGCCTTGGAGCGTAGGAAGTAGGGAGGTGAATGCGTGCGTGTGAGTGTGGAGGTTTGTGGTGAGCTGAAGCCGTGGTCGTGCGATCTGAACGAGGGCGACAGCAACTTGATGATCAACAGGGACGCCGGGCGCCCAAGGGTGTCTTATGACACAATCCCAGGCAAATTGATTCATTAACAAGGAATCGACTCTTATAGTCCTTACAATCTGACTCAAACTCATTGACTCAAGATACTAACAAACTCTAGCTATTAATCTGATCAAATCTTCTAAGACTTAACCAAATTGACTAAGGCTCTGGATAAACCTGAGCGTAGACCCAACAAAGCCGATGGGCCTGAACTTGACGACGCAGCTGCTGAACACGGCCTCAACCACTTCTGTCGCAGCACTTGTAGGTCTTTTCGACCATAACATCTCTCCCTCACTCGGAAAACAGCTCGTCCTCGAGCCGGAAGGAAGGATAGGCCTCCCGGAATGCTGGCACGGGCTCCCACCAAGCTTCAGACGCTGGCATGCCGGACCACTCTACAAGCACATGCCATACACCACGGCGAAGTTCGGAACGCAGGATACGTTCAAGGCGCTGAAGAGGCCGTCCATGGCGAAGAGGAGGGAGCACAGGGTCGACCGTTGGAGGTGTGCCACGGAACGGCTTCAACACCCCAACGTGGAAGACGTCGTGAATTCGGGCACCCTCGGGAAGACGGAGACGGTAGGCCACTTCGCCAACCCGATCAATCACCTAGAAGGGGTCTGCATCCTTGGGACCAAGCTTGCCACGACCACCAGGGACTAGGGACTGCATATGGTGATGAAACATGCGAAGCAGAACCCAATCCCCAATGGAAAACTCCAATGCACAGTGCATGGCGTCATAGAAGCGACGAGTGTGCTCCTGAGCCTGGAGAAGACGAGCACGCACTTCCTCTAGGAACTCATCCCGGTTGGCCAGCATGGTGTCGATGACCTCCGTACGTGCCTCGCCTGGAACGTACGGCAGTAGATCGGGCGGAGCACGGTCGTAGACCACCTGGAACGGAGTTGTTTGCAGCGCCGTGTGGTACGCGGTGTTGTAGCAGAATTCCGCCCAGCAACCAATCGAGCCACTCGTGGGGGCGATCACTAGTAAAGCACCACAAGTACATTGTGATGGCCTTGTTCACTGCCTCAGACTGGCCATCAGTTTGCGGATGGAATGTCGTGCTCATCCTGAGCTGAATACCGGCGTGGCAAAAAGAGATCGCACCACACAAGCCCCGTGAACATCAGATCACAATCACTCACAATGGACTCAGGGAACCCATGGAGTCGAACGATGTCCTAGAAGAAGGCGTGCGCCACCGACGAAGCCTTGTAGGGATGCCCTAGGGGAATGAAGTGCGCATACTTCAAAAACCTATCAAGCACAGTGAGGAGCACACTTTTACCATGGGCCTTGTGCAGCGCCTCAATGAAGTCGAGGGAGATGTCCATCTAGACGCGCGAGGGCACCGGCAGGGGTGGCAGCAGCCGGTCGGGTGCAACTGTCAGCACCGTGGGAGTCAACACGCCATCAAGCGCTGGCGTTCGGCAAGAAGAGGAAGAACGGGCCTCATGGTCTCATGCTTCAAGGCCCAAGAGGATGGCTCGGCCCAACACCAGGGTGATCGGCCCAACCTGGGAAGTGTCATATATGTAATGAGAGAGGAGAGGAAGAAGGCATGAACAATTGTGTAAACATCACTTGAACCTATTAATCATTCGTTGTTCCTACCTACCTTCCTTCTCATGTCGCGGCGTTTCCCTTTCTTCCTCGCTGCAGCGACTACCTGCTGCTTGCTGCTGCGGCGGCGCTTCGTCGTGCTTACCCCCACCATCGAGTGGCTAACATCTGGTATCAGAGACTCGCCTTTATCCTGGCCACCTACATCCCTCCCCACAGCCACTATACCCGCCACCAGCGCAATCAGGGAGCCATGGATCCCTAAATCCAGCTCGTACTCGATGGACTCGCCGGCCTCAACCTCCGCTTCGACGAGTAGGAGGCTAGGCTGACCCGCCGGTTTGAGGAGTTGGAGTGGACCTCTCCGCCCGCGATGCGGTGGTGGACGCCAGGATCGCCGACCTCGGGTGCTGGATCTGTGATCTGGAGGCAGCACCGACGGATCCTGAAGTAGCTACGGTGGACCAGCGCCTCACTGCGTTTGAGGGAAACTTCTCTGACGGCAATGCTGACTTCGATGCACGCCTCGCTGAGCTTGAGGTCCTGTGCACCGCCCATGTCAACGACGAGCACGACGCCCGCGTGGAGTCCCTAGAGATAGAGACGCAGCAGTTGGTGGAGTGGAGGCCGACCGTGGACGGCGTCATCCACGACCTCCTCACATACCTGCGGCGGTTGGAGCGCTCAGGCGTCCATAGGACGTTTGATGAATTGCCCCAGGCGTCGTCCTCCAACCTGCCGTGGTGGCCACGCGCTCACCTGCCACACTCCCGTCGTTGGGCACCGCGTTGATCAGACTACACGGGATCTGGGATCCGGGGTCGTCACGACCTGGATCCCTGACCCGGCCAATGGTGCGTCCTCCCGCTTAGTTCATGTTGTCTCATCTTCTTCGTTCGCATGCGAGCACGGCTATCAGGTCCCCCAATTCAATCACCAGCCTCCTATTCCATAGCCTAATCCCACACACCATCCTCCATATCATCCCGAACCTACACAGCATCACACCCATCCCGCCCTCATCGCTTACCCTCCCCCTCGCCCACCACTAGATAGAATCATTCCCCACAACCCAGCTCGCCGCATCCCCCAAGCTTTCGTTTCCTTGATTCAACGGTGAGAACCTGCGTCGTTGGAAAACTAGAGCCAAAAAGTATTTCCGCATGAATTCTGTTGAGGAAGCTCTTTGGATTGAGATCAGTGAGATGCACTTCGATGGCCCCACCTCGTTGTGGCACCAATTGGTGGAACACCAGGTCTTTGATCTATCGTGGGAAGCCTTCTGCGCTCTAATGCATGATCGATTTGATCGGGTGCAGCACGAAGCCCTCATCGATCAGCTGTTTCACATCCAGCAAACCACCACCGTCACCGACTACATTATCCGTTTCACAGAACTCACTGACCAACTCAAAGTCTACACTCCTCATCATGATGAATTTTTCTTCACTCATCGTTTCCTTGATTGCATGCGTGCTGATATCCACACTGTTGTTAAGATTCATCAACTAAAAACACTGGATTCTACCGCCGCTCTCGCTTTGATACAGGAGGAGGCGTGTTCGGCGCCGAGGGCTATTTGTTCTGGAGATTGGTCATCCTTATCTCATGCGATGGGGGCATCGAGGCATTCCTTGCCTCTGCCTCCACTGCCCAAGCCTGTGTCAACAACTACAATGGCCTCAGCGGCAACCCCCTCCACTGGTGCCACCGCTTCTGGGTCCTCAGAGAACCCGTTGGCGGCATTGAAGCGTTATCGCCGTGCTCAAGGGTTGTGCTATAAGTGTGGTGCCAAATGGTCCAGAGACCACAAATGCAGTCCTGAAGTTTTGCTGGCTGTGGAGCCTCTGTGGGAATCACATGATGCGGCTGAGTCAGCTTGTGAGTTTTCCTCTGACACTGAGCATGATCAGGATCCTCCTGCTGATCAGGTTTTCTTCAATATTAGTAAATCTGCTGTGGGTCTACCTTCGTCTGGCAAAGTGATTCAGTTGGCTGGCACAATCCAAGGCCATTCAGTGTCAATCCTGCTGGATTCTGGAAGTTCCACTTCTTTTGTCAGTCCTATATTAGCAGCTAAGTTATCTGGTCTTTCAGTGGTGCCCGCATCAGGTCAAGTTCGAGTGCAGGTGGTGGCATTCTGCACTACTTCTCTCTTGTTCGTTAATTGAGTTGGTCTATTGGGCAGCACACATTTTGCTCAGACTTTCGAGTGTTACAGATAGGTGCTTATGATGCTATTATGGGAATAGACTGGTTGGAGTCCTTTGGCCCCATGCAGGTCCATTGGCTACAAAAATGTCTTCTCATTTCTTATCAAGGTCAGTGGGTCTATCTGCAAGGCCTGGGTGCTGTTCACCCTAATAAGTTGCTTCTTCATGTTTGCCAGGTGCAGCAAGAGGAAGAGTTGCCCTAATCTGTTTCGGAACTTCCTCCAGCCATTCAGTCTATCTTGCAAAAGTTCCCAGATTCTGAACTTCCTCCTTCCAGACCGTGCAACCACTCAATACCTCTTATCCCAGGAGCCCAGCCAGTGTTTATATGGCCATATCACTACCCACCTGCTCTCAAAGGTGAAATTGAGCGTCAGGTTTCAGACATGCTTGCTCAGGGGCTGATTCGGCCAAGCTCCAGTTCATTTTCGTCCCCTGTTCTGTTGGTAAAGAAGAAAGATAGCTCATACCGCTTCTGTGTAGATTTCAGATAGTTGAATGCTATAACCACCAAGTCTAAGTTTCCTGTGCCAGTCTTTGACCAACTAATTGACGAACTGGGTCAAGCCCGTTGGTTCTCTACTCTGGATTTGTGGGCTGGCTTCCACCAAATACTGTTGCAGGCCGGAGAGGAACCAAAAACTGCCTTCCAGACTCACTGCGGCCAGTATGAGTTTACTGTCATGGCTTTCGGGCTGACGGGTGCGCCCAGAACATTTCAGGGTGCCATGAACAGCACCCTTGCCCTAGGGTTGTAGAAGTTTTTCATTATTTTATTTGATGATATTTTGGTCTATAGCAGAACCTTTGAAGAGCATGTCTACCACCTAGAACAGGTCTTCTCTTGGTTAGCTAAGGACAAGTGGCGCCTCAAGCTCTCCAAGTGTAAATTTGCTCAGAACCAGATATCTTACCTGGATCATGTGATCAGTGAGCGCGGGTTATCCACTGACCCCTCGAAGATTGTAGCAATTTCTGAGTGGCCTACTCCTATGACTCTCAGGGTGCTGCATGGTTTTCTAGGCCTTGCTGGGTATTACTGCAACTTTATTCGACATTTTGGCCTCATTGCTAAGCCCTTGACTGACCTATTGCGGAAGGATACTTTGTTTATCTGGACTTCTGTTCATGAGTCATCTTTTCAGGCTCTGAAGTCCGCTCTCTGTTCTGTGCCGGTGCTGGCGATCCCGGATTTTTCTCAGATATTCCATATTGAGACAGATGTGTCGGGTTATGGTGTGGGAGCTGTATTGCTACAGAAGGGCCACCCATTGGCGTTCATCAGTAAACCTTTAGCGCCAAGGAACTAGGGGTTGTCAGCCTATGAGAAAGAGCATCTAGCTATTCTGATGGCAGTTGACCGGTGGTGCCATTATCTGCTCCAATCAGAGTTTGTGATCCACACTGATCACTGCAGTTTGATCCACCTTAATGAGCAGCGGTTACATACACCTTATCAACATAAGGTCTTCACCAAGCTTTTAGGCCTGCGGTACAAGGTGGTCTATCGCCGGGGAGTGGATAATCAGGCGACTGATGCGCTTTCAAGGCATGACCCGTCGATGGAGCTGACTGCTATTTCTTCCCCTACTCATGTCTGGATGGAGGAACTATAGTCCTGGTATCCTCCTGATGCTCAGGCCCACCAGCTGATTCAACAGTAGTCTCTTCAGCCTGACCAAGAGTCCCAGTACTAGTTGAAGCAGGGGATAATCTTCTACAAGAACAGTGTCGGTGTTTTGACCCCCGGGGGTCAACACCAACGAGTAAAATCGTAATTGCGTGCTCCCTTAATGCGGTGGGTGATGCAAGAAGGACATGGTGATTTATCCTGGTTCGGGCAAAGAAGGCCCTACATCCAGCGCAGGGGGAGATAGTTCGTGTTATCTTACACCGAAGCGCTAGTACAGGGGTGAATACAAGCGGGTGTGAGAAGCATGAGCTAGAGCTTGAGCGTCTCGGGCGCTTAGCTCTCTACTTCACATTGTCTCACAGTGTTGTTCTGTGATCTAAACCCTTAGCATATGAAGCTCTCGATCTCTCTCTCTTTCTCCTCCCCCCTAGCTAAAGTCCTGGTGCCTCCTTTTATAGGCGAAGGAGGGGTGCAGGAGTACATGTTTTTAGGCCTCACGTGGTTGGTGAAGTATGGCATTGATGTCGATCATGTCGGTGCCGCTATAGAGGTGTACGTCGGCATGGGAGGTCCTGCAGCCGTCGCGTCAGGAGTTGTTGAAGTGTTGACCGGAGTTGTTGAAGTCCCGCTCGAGGGTCATCATGACGGAGTTGAGGGGCGATGGTTGAGGCCTCAGGTCGAGTCGAGGGGGTTGAGTCGAGGGGGTCGTGGCCCATCGGATAAGGCCGAATCCCGAGAGATGCAGGGAATGTGTTGATTTTCGCGTCTCGAGGGGGTGCCAGATGGGACATAGTACTCGGTATGGCGTAACAGTGATGTACGATCCGCGGGATTCTGGGGTATGGGCGGTAAAAGCAGGATTGGACTACCATACTTGCAACTGTTACTATGACTACGACCATACGGTTAGGCAGGAGCAGGTAAAATGCATTGAATGCGCTGGATCCATATTGTACTCGAGGGGTATACTGTGCTCGAGGGTTTCCTATTCACACGGGCGAAGTTCCATCCTCGAGGGCGGGCTCGTTCGCTCGAGTGAAGTTCCATCCTCGAGGGTTTGCCCGAGTTGTACCCTCGAGCATATGGTCTCGGTCCACATGGTAGTCCATCGAGCAGGCTGTGGCTTTGGGCTGTCGATGCCTGTTCACGGGCCGGCCCAGTATGCTTTAGCCTGAGGGCTTTTGAGCAATAGTGAGGGATGTCGTTGGAGGGTTTGCGTTGCTAATTTTGGGAATTAGTCCTGTTAATCGAGGGTTTAGGGTACCTCTTTCCCAGATCCTCGACAGTAGCCCCCAAGCCCCTGCGTGAGTGGTGGCACTTAGGCAGGGGGTCAGGAGTCGGGAGCGAGGTGCGACTCAGATTTTTTTGTGGGGGGCGCACGAGCGTCACCCGCGGGGGTAGCCCCTGAGGCCTCGGAGGAGCCAGAAGACTCCTTCGAGGGCTTTATTTGTCTTCGGTCGAGGGGTGCTCGTCCAGTCAGGTGCGGACCTGAATTGGAGTCATGGCGCTTTGCCGAGGGGTACGTAGGAACGTCGAGCCCCCGGGGATTTTTGACCCTCTTTCGTCGAGGGGTGCCGGGCACGCTTGAGCCCCCGAGCCTCGTGCGGCTGGGGCGTTGCCGGCCTCGGCGTTCCTCTCACGAGTCCTTTCGATCGGACGTGAGGCGAGAAGCGTCAGACTACCCTCGATAGGGCGAGCCTCGAAGTTCTCAGTGAGCTGGTAACGAGAAAATCCAAGTGAGAGCCCGTTCCTCATTCGATAGAGCTCGGCTGGTGGCCCGGAGGCGGTCTCATTAAAGCAAAATGCATGGACCTACGGATACTGATTCCATTCGATAGGTCTCGGCGGCTCGATGCCTCCCTTCGGGGGAATTCCATAAAAGTCCATAGCATTCTGCCTTGGATATGTCCAAAGGGATCTCGAGAGTTCATTCTCGAGCGGGGCCTCGTGTTGGCTCCCCCTTGGTCACCCCTGACTCAGGTGCTCGAGGGCGGCTGTCGAACCCTGGTCGAGGGCCAGCCTTCGCTCCCTCGAGGCTTGTTGTGGGGCCGGAGCCACTTTACCTTCTCCTGGAGGAAACCGTCGATAAGTAACGTCTATTTTTCTTACCGTCAGACGCGTCTTTTGAGGAGGAGGCTTATGTGGTGCAGTGGTGGAGATCGTGGCGGGCCTGGGCAACGGCTAATTGCCTGAGGTGTGACGCATGTATACGGGCGAGAATCGAGGGGGAACGGTTAGGTAAACGCATTAATTATGGCGAGTTACCTTTTTCTGCCGCCGGATTTCGCCCATTGCTCCTCCTGGGTATAAAATCAGGTGGGACAGGCACTGTTCGCCCCTAAATCTGCATCCTGCCCTCGCCATCGCTAGTGCTGCTTTCCTGCGCACGAGGGTAGGAACTTAGAGCAAAAGGTCGCGATTGGGAACCTTCCCGGTCGCCCGTCCGCTGAGGAGATTCGCGTTGTTGCCGCCGCCGTCGCGTCCACCGAACAGATTCGTGCTGCCGCCACTGCCATGGCCCCATCTTCCAGCCTGCCGAACCCTGGCGCCCGTCGATCGTAATGCGGCAGAGGTTGAACGAGCTGGTGGGAGAAGGACTTCTCCGCCCCGTCACCGATCCGACTCGGCCAGAGTGGATTGCGCCGATGAGGAGCCACCTGGAGCCAAGCCCGCCGGAGGGCTACGTGGTGAGCTTCCTCAAGTACCATCAGCACAGGTTCGGAGCGCCCCTGAGCGAGTTTGTGCGGGGGCTGACGAACTTCTATGGCATCGTGCTCCAACACTTCTCCCCCAATGCCATCTCCAACACCGCCATCTTTGCGGCCGTCTGCGAGGGCTACTTAGGGATGGTGCCACATTGGGAGTTGTGGCTCCATCTCTACAAGGGGGAGTGGTTCGCCTCTCCGGTGGGACCAGGTGTGAGGCGGATCGTCAGAGCAGGCTGCCCACCAGGTTGATGTCCAACCACTCCCGGTGGGACGAGCAATGGTTCTACCTCCGCAATGACGGAGGCTACCTCCCGTCGTACACCGGGCGGCTCATCATCGAGCGGCCATTCAACTGGCCACACGGTGTGACGGGGGATATCCAACATCGACTTCGACCCCTCGCTGCCACGATGAGGACCCTTTGAGAGGTAGGCCTGATGGCGGGTGTGGTGGTCTCGTCCTTCCATAGTCGATGGGTGCTCCCCTTGATGGAGCGCCCGCTGCGGTTGGACGAGATGTTCCCCGCTGTGGCGCCCAAAGTGCTCAAGAGGTGCCGGATGTCCAGCGAGGAGATATCCACCACGGAGATCATCACGCAGGTGAAAGGGATGGTTGCAGGTTCATTCAAGACAGAGGACATCAACCGCCACCCCATGCGACCGGAGGAGGGGTACCTCAACCTGGTGAGTGCCTGGACCCATGCTTTTCGCGTTTACGTTTTGTCCCTCTTTTCCTTACTCTTGTCCTTGCGACTGAGTTCCTTTATGCAGGGGGGAATTGACTACCAGAGATCAAGGCCCCCGTTGAGGGAGGATGCTCCCGATCGTCAGGTAAGACGCTTCGATGCCCAGCAGGAAAAGAGGCGCAAGGATGAGGAGAAGAAGAAAAAGGACAAGAAGCTCCGGGAGCGCGAACAGTGCGAGAAGCGCCGTGCGCAGCAGAGCATGACGGGCTCCCAGAGGAGGAGTCTCCCTCAGAGGATGAGGGAGACAAGGACGATGATGATGATGTCGATGTCAAAGGGGTGGCGGGACGTCTTGAGCTCTTTCTGTCTGGTCCCTCCCGTACTGACCACCTTCCGGCGCTGGAGGATGCGCCAGAGTAGCGTGCCCCCAAGCCGACGATGTCGGCCTCGGAGCGCTGGCGAGAGAAAAGGTCAACTGACCCCTCGACATAGGGGTTCATCCAACTCCTATCGTACTCACGGCGGGACCCCGCCCACTTTGACCCAGGAGACCCGGTCCTGGTCATTGGCACGGGCGGAGCAGGGTCGTGCCTAGGAGACCTCGTCGAAGCAGGGAGGCATGGCGACCCCACCGGTAGCCCCTAGCAGCCCTAGCCCTGGGAAAAGCTCGGCTTTGGGTGAGGCTTCGAGGTCTGCTAGCGGCTCGAGGGGGACCTGAATGGCCTCTATCCCCTTCGGGTAAGTGTTGTCGATTTAAATTTCTTCTCATTCCTTCCCCATTCCGTGGTTCATTAAGTTCTCTGCTAATCTGCTTTCTGTCCAGGCCAAAGAGCCATATCGAGGAGGCGACCCTTGCGCCAGCTAAGTGGCTCAGGGTGGACCCGGCCATGAAGATGAGGTCCTCGGTCACAGGTGCAATGTCGAGGCCCTTGGCACCGTGGGAGGCAAAGTGGTTGTCCTTAGCCCTCGGGGCTATGGCTCGTGGTAGGCTGACGGGTTCTGCTCTTGCTGCAGGGTCGAGCGACTTGGGGACCGTGATGGGCGGCGACTCTGAGCTGGGGAAGATGCAGGAGGGAGGGCGTGCCACTTCGGTGTCAACGTCCGTGGTCCCCGAGCTTGGCCCGACGCCAGGGAGCGGAACCATGGCGTCGGGAGCCCCTGACCTGGGATAGCCCAAGGTCTCCGTTTCCATGCTCGAAGTGGGAGCCCACAAGGGTCACAAGCCAGGAACAGAGGTAGCCCTCGTCAACCTTGAGGGTGAGGAGGCCATCGCCCCTTCCCCCTTGACGGGAGGGCGGAAGCCGTGGCCAACAGGGCTACACGAGCTGGAGGCCTTGCGGAAGCAGGAGCAGGAGGCCCTGTAGGAAGAGGAGCTGCTGCGGACGCAGCAGGAGGAGAAGAAGTCGCAGGAGTGGCAAGAAGAGGAGGAGCTGACTGGGGGCCGGCCCCAGCATCAGCAGGCACAGCAGACGCTGCCAGGGGACGCGACGCTGCTGGATCTATCAGCACAGCACCCACCTAAGCCATCGGTGGGGGAGGAGACATCGGAACTCCCAAAACAGTGGGTGTCCATTATCACCCTCGATGAGCTGCTGACAGAGCAAGAAGCAGCGTTGAAGGCATGGACAGTTCCGTGCTTGCCGGGGGCACAGCTCGAGGCGGAGACCTCGGCGCTGAGCCCGCCGGGAGAAGTGTCGATGGTGGACCTGCCGACGCCACAAGACGTGGCATTGGAGGAAATGACGGCCTCGACCCCTCCGCCGCCTCCGGAGGCACCTGAGCCAGCGTCAAGCCAGCCACCGCAACCGTCGACCGCGCCATGGAGGAGCCAATGATTTCTGGTCCGCAGGCAGAGCGACCGGAGGAGATGGTGGCCAAGAGTCCTTCTGCTTTTTGACATCAGAAGGAAGGAGAGGATCCCCCCGCATGCTGGAGTAGTCATCGCGTTGGGGGCTCCTAGCCCATTGAGGAGGTCGACTTCTGACTCCGGGCTGGGAGATACCTGCATCGCGTCAGAGTTCCCCACCCTGGCCAAGTTGGCAGAGCGCCATGGCACCCCACGTGACGTGGCATATAAGATCAAGTCCTTGGCGTGAACCAAGGTCAAGACGGTCCTCCCACATTGGGGCAAGGAGCGCGTCGTGCTCTGGGAGCTCGGCGACTCCAGCGCTCCCGGGATCGTAATGGATGACCCGGAGGAGGTCAAGTGCTGGGAGGACGTGGAATAGTCCCGAGCATGGCTACAGCACTCCCTGGAGCTGGCTGTCGAGCTCGTTGGAGGTCTCGACTAGAATCTCGCGGTAAGTCCCTATTTAGATCACATACGGTTTTTGGCTTTTTTCGTATGGATTGCCTTAACCCTCGATTTCCTGTTTCCAGGACGTGCGAAGGCGTTCCCACTCCAAGTCATACTTCCTCCACGAGACGCACAACAGCTGGGAGGATGTGCTTTGCCAACTCGAGGCCGGTCATTTTGCACAGAGCAAGGTGGCCGAGGTCCAGGAGGAGGTGAAGCGGGCCAAGGAGGAGGCCGCCAAAGACAAGAAGGAGGCCGCCCGGGCGAAGGAGGATGCCGAGGCAGCTCGAGGCAAAGCCGCCCAAGTCAAGGAGGAGCTCCGGCGGGCCAAGGAGGAGGCCACCGCAGCCAAGGGCGAAGTGGAGAAGGCCAAGAGTGATGGCACTGGCGCCCAAGAGCACGTCAAGCTGCTCACGGAGGAGGCTCGAGGCTCCATGGAGTGTATCTGCTCGCTCGAGGCTAGTCTAGCTCAAGTCTCCACGGCACGCGACACCCTCTCCACCTTGGTCAAGGAGGAGAAGGGTCGAGCCAATAGCCTGGACGTCAAGCTCGAGGCGATGAAGGCTGCCCTTCGAGAGAAGGAGCAAGCCATCATCTTGTCTGGTGGCACCCTCGAGACCCTCCGGTGCGAGAAGACGGACATGACCCAGGCTTTCAAGGAGGCCAAGCGGGAGTGAGACGAGGCTCGGGAGGAGCGCGACGCCATGCTGGAGGACTGCAGTGCCCTCAAAACCCGCTATGCCAGTGAGTTCCTTGGTGGGCTTTGACTTTTTCCTTTCCATATGACTTGTTTAACTATTGCTTCATCTTTTAGGACTTCAGACCGAGCTGTTCTCCACTTAGACCGCCACCAAGGTGCTACAGGAGAGCCTCGTGGCGGAGGAGGCGCTGCTCGGCAGGTTCTGGGTCACCATCAACAGGCTCTGCACCTCCTAGGAGGTCGAGCCCGTCGAGGAGGCCGGAGAAGATGTCTCGGGGGCCGTGTTCATCGACCGGCTCTACCACCTCGACGCCACCCTTCGAGATCATGTGCGGGAGGCATTTCACACCAGTGTGAAGCAGGCGCTGGCGGTGGTTTCCTCCAGCTTTGTCTTTGACATGGGCGTCGTCGCTCAAGGCTTCATCCCCGACATCTCGAAGACCAATGCCGAGAACGAGGAGCGATGCCGAGGGCTGATCCAGGATGCCGAAAGGCCGGGGGAGCGCTGGCGAAGCTGTTCAAGGATGAAGTCCTCCCCCCAAAGATGAAGGGTACACCGTCAAGGAGGGAGGCGATGGAGAAGACGGAGTGGGCCTGTAGGGCAAAACTGGGCGAAGGTGCCCGTGTAAATAAGTTAGTTTTTGTAACTTATATTCAGTGTGGGTGGAGCGATCCTTTAAAACATCTAGGCATCTATTGTAATGCATTTGGATATTTTAAGTTCGAGCCTTCTCTGTATTCTTTCGCCTAGATTTTGCTTTTTTGACTAAGTGTTCGACGCATGCTCGTATCCCTCGAGGGAGGGGGAGCGAGTGGGAGTACCATAGCCCTGAGGCATAGGAGAGCCCCAGGCTCGACAGCCCTTGACCCTTAGGGAGTTCGAGGCGTTTTCTACTTGATCGTGAAGCGCATCGAGGCGTAGGAAAGAAGAGACGCTCGAGCTTCGATCACCTGACTTTTGCTTTTTGACTAAGTGTTCGACGCATGCTTGTATCCCTCGAGGAAGGGGGAGCGAGTGGGGGTACCGTAGCCCTGAGGCGTAGGGGGCCCCAGGCTCGACAGCCCTCGACCCTTAGGGGGTTTGAGGCGTTTCTACTTAGTTGCGAAGAAAAAGGAGACGCTCGAATTTTGAAAAATCGTTCATATTTTTTAGGAACTTAGGGGGTTCCCCCCGTTAACCCCTGAGGGAGGCTTGACTCTGGTGAGACAGGGTCAAGGCTACCTCTTGCATGTACAATAATGAGTTTGAACTTATAATCAAAAGTACTTCTTATATTTGTCATGCGAAAATGTACAAAACATGCGAGAATGTACAAGGGTATCAATGCCCTAGGAGTAGAAACGACATAGCTGTTCGATGTTCCATGCATTGGTGAAGGTTTCGCCCTTGTTGTTTGCTAGCTTGTACGTTCTGGGCTTCAGCACCTCAGCTACGGTGTATGGGCCTTCCCATGGTGGAGTCAGCTTGTGACGCCCCTTGTTGCTCTGTCGTCGATGTAGGACGAGGTCTCCAACTTGGAAGTCCCTCGAGCGCACGTGCTTGTCGTGGTAGCATCGAAGTTTCTGCTGATACCTTGCGGAGTGAATCAGCATCATGTCCTGAGCCTCCTCGAGCTGGTCGATGGCGTTTGCGAGGGCTTCTTCATTGGTTTGCTCATTGTAGGCCTTTAGTCGAGGGGAACCATACTCAAGATCAATGGGGAGGACAGCCTCAGACCCATAGATCAAGAAGAATGGTGTGAACCCCGTGGCTCGACTAGGTGTTGTCCTTAAGCTCCACAGGACTGAAGGCAGCTCCGCGGCCCATTTCTTTCCGTGCTTGTTAAGGCGACTGAAGATCCTTGGCTTGAGGCCCTGCAAAATCATGCCATTGGCGCGCTCGACCTGGCCGTTAGTTCGAGGATGAGCAACCGCGGACCAGTTTACACGGATGTGATGGCGATCGCAGAAATCCAAGAACTTCTTGCCAGTGAACTATGTGCCGTTGTCAGTGATGATGACGTTCGAGACCCTGAAGCGATGGATGATGTCGGTGAAGAACTCGACCGCCCGCTCAGAGCGGATATTGCCGATAGGCCGGGCCTCGATCCACTTGGTAAACTTATCGACAGCAACGAGTAGGTGCGTGTACCCCTTGGTTGTCCTCTTGAGAGGCCCCACGATATTGAGCCCCTAGACCACGAACGGCCAGGTGATGGGGATCATCTGTAGGGCGTGAGCTGGGAGGTGCATCCGCTTGGCGTAGAATTGACACCCCTTGCACGAGCAGACAATGTTGATGGCGTCGAAAACAGTGGTTAGCTAGTAGAAACCCCGTCGGAAGGCATTGCCGATGAGGGTCCTTGGCGCTGCGTGGTGGCCGCACTACATCCAGAGGGACAGTACCTCGAATTGATGCGATCTTACATTCGCAGCTTCGTTGTAGCATCGAGCAATATGATTGAGCTTGAGGCCGTGGAACTTGTCTTCCAGTTTGCACACTTCATTGCAGTAGGCTTCCACCTTGGCATCGTGGTAGCACGAGGCCTTCATCACTTGGTTGATGATGAGTTACGAGTCACCTCGAACGTCAAGGCGTCGGACCCCAAGTTCGAGGGCAATACGCAACCCGTTGAGAAGAGCCTCGTACTCTGCAACATTATTAGAAGCGGCAAAGTGGATCTGAATGATGTAGCACATGTGAACTCTGAGGGGTGAGATGAAGAGCAAGCCTGCGCCTGCTCCTGTCCTCATGAGTGACCCGTCGAAGTACATTGTCCACAGCTCGGCTTGGACTTGAAATGGTGGCAACTGGGTGTCGGTCCACTCAGCGATGAAATCTGCCAGCACCTAAGATTTGATGGCCTTCCGTGGTGCGTAGGTGATGGTCTCACCCATGAGCTTGACCGACCACTTAGCAATCCTTCCAGCAGCCTCCCGATTTTGGATGATTTCCCCCAAAGGGAAAGAAGACACCACGGTAACCGGGTGGCTGAGGAAGTAATGCTAGAGCTTGCGACGCGTAAGAATGATGGCGTAGAGCAGCTTTTGCACCTGCGGGTAGTGGGTCTTGATTTCTGAAAGCACTTCACTAACGAAGTAAACCAGCCACTGGGCGGGTAGGGCATGCCCTTCCTCTTGCCTCTCGACTACTATAGCCGCGCTGACCACCTGAGTGTCATGGCGACATAGAGGAAGAGAGGCTCGGGTGGTTCAGTCGACGTCGCCGGTCGAGGTGGGACGAGGATCGGGGTGGAGGTCAGCATGCTCTTGAGTTTGTCGAGGGCCACCTCGGCCTCCGTAGTCCGTGCGAAGCATTCTGATTTTTTCAAGAGGCGATACAGGGGCAGGGCCTTTTCCCCCAAACGTGAGATGAAATGGCTGAGAGCCGCGAGGCAGCCCGTGACCCTCTGTACGCCCTTGAGATCTCGAATCGGCCCCATTCGTGTGATGGCTGTGACCTTCTCAGGGTTGGCCTCGATCCCATGCTGGGAGACGATGTATCTGAGGAGCATGCCCCGAGGCACCCCAAAGACACATTTCTCAGGGTTAAGTTTGATATTCTTGGCTCGAAGGCACCCGAATGCAATTTCGAGGTCATGGATAAGGTTGTCGGCTTTTTTGGATTTGACCACAATGTCATCGACATAGGCCTCGACCGTGTTGCCTATGTGTCCGCTGAAGATATGGAGCATGCATCGCTGATACGTCGCCTCGGCGTTTCGAAGGCCGAAGGGCATGGTGACGTAGCAATACATGCCGAAAGGTGTGATGAAGGAAGCCGCGAGCTGGTCGGACTCTTTCATCTTGATTTGGTGGTAGCCGGAATAAGCATCAAGGAATGAGAGGGTTTCACATCCCGCGGTAGAGTCAACAATTTGATCAATGCGTGGTAAAGGAAATGGAACTTTCGGACATGCTTTGTTTAAACTAGTATAGTCAACACACATCCGCATTTTTCCATTCTTTTTCTTAACTAACACGGGATTAGCTAACCATTCAGGGTGATGAACCTCCTTGATGAATCTAGCCGCCAAAAGCTTGTGTACTTCCTCGCCGATGATCCTACGTTTCTCCTCGTCAAAGCGGCGCAGGCGTTGCTTCACCGGTCTGGACCTGGCTCGGATCTCCAAGGCGTGCTCGGCGACTTCCCTCGGTATGCCCGGCATATCCGAAGGACTCCACGCAAACATATCGGCATTTGTGCAGAGAAAGTCGATGAGCACTGCTTCCTATTTGCTCTTGAGGTCGGCACTGATCGTCAGCACCTTCTCGCCGGAGCAGCTCAGGTCGAGGGCGACTTTCTTGGTGTCTTATGCTGGCTCGAAGCTACTGACGTGATGCTTGGGGTCGTGCACCTCGTCGGCGAGGCGCACAAGGGATGAGGCTATCATCACATTTTGCTTGACGGCCTCTCCGTACTCGACGCATTCGATGTTGCAGTCGTACGCATGCTCGTAGGAGGTGCCGATGGTGATGACGCCTCTGGGTCCTAGCATCTTGAGCTTGAGGTAGGTGTAGTTCAGGACCGCCATGAATTGCGCGTAGCCTGGTCGACCGATGATGGCGTGATAAGTTCCGTGAAACCCGACCACCTCAAAGGTGAGGGTCTCTTTCCTGAAGTTGGCGGGGGTGCCAAAGCAGACTGGAAGGTCGATGCGGCCGAGGAGAAGACCCTTCTTCCCTGGCACGATGCCATGGAAGCCCCCGACGCTGGGTTGGAGTTGGCACCTCTTGACCCCCAGGAGGTCGAGGGTCTTGAGGTAGATGATGTTCAAGCTGCTGTCGCCATCCATGAGGACCTTCGAGAGGCGGGTGTTGATGATGATCGGGTCGACGATGAGCGGATAGGCCCAGGGGTTGGGGACACGATCCGAATGGTCATCGCGGTCGAACGTGATGGGCGCATCGGACCAGTCGAGGTAGTGGGGTGTCGCGACTCGGACGGAGAAGACTTCTCTACATTCCCTCTTGCGCTGTTGAGGCGTGAGCTGGGTCGAGGGGCCTCCGTAGATCATGTAGCAGTCGTAGACTTCGGGGAATTTTCCATCTTCCCCGTTGTCTCCCTCATTGCCCCCTGGTCTTTCTTATCGTCACCCTTCTTGACGCCCAGTTGCTCGATGTGGCAGAACCTCCTAAATCATATGGCCCACACGCTAGGTCACTCCATGGTATATACGGCTCCAACCATCCGTATACCACTTCATGCATGTGGATTTTCTAATTTCTCGATTATCGACAGGTCACCATCGAACGGGACCTAGGGCATCAACAGACGAGAACACTACAGAGGGACTCCATTCCCAGTGCAAGTTCGCCGTTCGGACTCGATTTATTACTAGCATCAAGATTCCAACAAAGAAACCAATCTCATCTTTTTCATTCTTTTGCTTTTGAACAAATAAATAAATAAGCAGGGCTAAGCATTACCACTCATCTTCTAGAGCAGGTAACAAGGAATAAGGAAATAAGACAGGTAATGCAATTTGTGGGTTTCCACTCAACTCCTATTACTTAATGCAACATACATAACTGAAGCAGTAAAACTCTTATAAATAGAATAGGGTTTGAATGCATCCGGGGCTTGCCTTGATGTTCGGGGTAAACGGTTTCGAATTCTGGATCAACTCCTGATTCTTGAATCTGCTCGTCCTTCGGATCTGGGCGATAACGTTAACTCTCCGTTAACGGAAACTATTCGATTTTTAATATGTTTTAACATGATGGAATAGTAAACATGATGCTCGATGAGTGCATGATCAGATTAAGGGATCGAGTATAACTTTTCTTCACGATAAAGTTTCAAGCTAACAAAACTTTGTTTATAAAACTTATTAGGGTTATCTACGCCATTTAAGAGGTTAATTAAACACATAAAATAACGTTAATTAAGCCCTAATGATATGATTAAAATAAGCGCAAACAATTAATTAAAGTGCCAAAGGTCATTAGGGTTAATAACCTAAGATCATCAATCAATCCCAAAGTCAAACAAATCCTATAATGATTAAGTTAACTAAAAGGGGTTAATTAATTATTTAAAAGCATTAAATAAAGGCACAAAAATTAAAGTTATCAAATTAAGCCCAAAATTTTATTTTAGAAAGCTCTTAGCCTAATTAGATGAAAAACAAATTTCAGAATTAAAAGCCAATTATTTTATTTATTAAAAATCATTGAAGGTCCATTTTTCAATTAAAAAGGCTAATTTTAACATATGCAAAAGTACTCAATTTTGGCATTTCATATTTTTCCTAGGTAGATGACATTATAAAGAGCATTCACAAAAATTTTTAGAATTTTTGGAGCTATATATGGATTACTATAAATTTTCAAAGAAAATAGCATTTAAATCATTTTCTGAAAATGGAAAAAGAAAAATCGACACAGTGCTCTCGGGTCAACAGTCGACCCCGCCGGAGTTGACCGGCGATATCTCGCCGACGGCGAGGTCTCCGGCGATTGGACTTGGTCCGTTGGACTCATCTTGGCACGAGGAGTTGAACTAGATAGCTAACGGCGCGGGGAGTGGCGGCGGCACCCACGCCGGCGGCAATGGTGGCTCGACGGAGCGGCGACCTGACGGCGTCGCTCACCGGAGCGATTTCCGGCGACGGTAAGGCTACGGTTAGACGCGGGCACTCAGGCAAGTGAGTTTGGCAACTTCATGCGGTCGCTCCATGTCCCTGGCTCAAACGGCAACGTGCGCGGCGGAGCGGCATGGCCGTGCCGGCGGCGAGCCACGGTGGCCGGCGGCTACGACAAGCGATTGATGAAATTGATGGCACAGATAGATGCAGGAGCTCACCACGGCGCTGATCGCACATTAATGAAGGTCCGGAGTGGTTGGGTTGAGCTGCGGTCGACGGCGATGATGGCGGCGGCGGCGCTCCGATGGCAAGACAGCGTCACGGCAATCTCCGGCGATGCGCTGCTCAAACTAAGGTGCGCATGAGGTGGAAGATGACACGGAGAACACGATGGCAGGGTTAAAGGTAAAATATATTCACCTTTGGCGGCGGCAAACGGCGGCGATGGCGCGGCGGCTCGGCTGGCCGGCCGCGGGGAAGAAAGCGGCGTGTGGGCAACTCGGGTGATAAGAGCAAGCACGAACTGGCAAAAAAAGGACCGTGAAGAAGTGGCGGAGCTTTGGGCAAGAGCAATTGGACAGAAGTGGAGCATCAACGGCGAATTTCAACGGCGGAGTGAGTTCATCGACGACGGTGGCGGGAGGAAGAAGAAAGAAAAACGACGGCGTCCGACCGCTATTTATAGCATGAAGACGATGCTTGAGTGAGCGACACGACGACGGTGAAGTTTCTCGCGTCCGAGAGCACTCTGGTGGCCGGGAAGGTGCGGCGATGGTCGGCGGCGCGCGATGAGAAGCCGGCCATGGCGGGCGTCGATAGGGTTAGTTACTGTTCGCAGAATTTACAGAAATGCCATTCGTTTTAAAATACAAATTACTCAAAAATTTATATAAGAACTTGAAAATCTCCAAAAATATCATTTGCATAACTTTTCAAGAGCTACACTTTTCCTTTAGCTGGCACCCTCAAATTCTGTATATTTTGAAATTTGAATTCAGATTTGAAAAGGGGATAAAACCCTAGAAACAAACATTTGAAATTACTTTTGATTTTTCAATAAAACTTGAAAATCTTCAAAACTATGAAATGTTGAGCTTGTCACACCAAACATCTTTCATATACAAGGTTTTCTCAAATGATGCATAATTTTTGAATTATAGTTTTAAAATCAAAAGGGGATAAATGCTGGAAACTGTATTTTCAAATTAATTTGAAATTCCTTTTGGAAACTTGAAAAACTTTGTATACCAACTTTGTAGCTCTTTTCAAGATCTACAAAATGTCTTTTTAGAGTATCCCAAAATTCTTTATAGATTTTAAATTAGAGAAAAAGGGATAAAGCTAGGTTTTGAAATAAAGAGTTTTTGAAATAGAGTTTAAACTCAATTTGGTTTCTAACTTAATTGGTTGGTTATTAGTGATCACAGACATCACCCAAGGACATTTTTAGGTCATGGACCCAATGACACCCTTGGTTGACCAAGTTGACTTTTGAAAAACCTTTAACAGCATTTCCAATTCGAATTTAAATTTGAATTGCCAGACTCAGGAATAAGCTTTGGAATCCAAATTTAATTTCAAATATGGAAATCATTTTTAGGGTTGGACTTAGACTTATACACTATGCTTGACACTAGTGTAAACACAGTTTACACCTCAAGTACATAGAGTATAAACTAAGCATTTGCGATGACATTCGAAAATAGGGTTTTATCATTTCATGTGACAAAACATTACAGAAGCTCAATCAACCTATGAAATATAAACTTGTTTTAGTTAATGCATATTAAGGTTGACTTAAACATGAATGCTTTGCAGTGCATATGATGACATGGCATGTTTTAGTTAATATAACACCAAAGGTGTTACACTCAAAGTGCCTTCAAAGCATGCGGCAGTCCCTGAACTTGTGTTTCACCCCATCCTTGTGATAAGGGCAGGGCTCCTTGAGCATCTTGTCAAAGATGGCCCCCTCAGGGGGACCCTGTGGTTTTTTGTGCTCGGCTGCTGCGATGAAATCGCCATCTACGGCCTCACGCTTGCCTTGCTGATTCTTCTTCTTCTTATTGTTCTTCTTCAAACCTTTGCTTGAGCCCCCGGCGTCGGCTGCTGGTGGCTTTCCCTTGTCCTTCTCGCCGCCGAAGAAGGCTCCGACCACCTCCTCACCAGCCACGTAGTTGGTGACCACATCCATGAGCTCATCGGTGTTGGGGCGGTTGCGCCCTAACTTGCGAACTAGGTCCTTGCAGGTCGTACCCGCAACAGATGCTAGAATGATGTCGAGATCAGAGATGTGGGGGAGTTCATTTCGGAGCTTAGAGAAACATTGAGCGAAGTCACAAAGAGACTCCTATGGTTTTTGCTTGCAGTTGCACAGTTCGCAGGAGTTTCTAGGATGCACGTAGGTACCCTTGAAGTTCCCCTCGAAGATCTGGACCAGGTCGACCCAGTCACGAATCTGGTCAGGGGGAAGCTCCTCGAGCCACCCACGTGCGGTGTCAGATAGGAACAGGGGAAGGTGACATATGATCGCGCGATCATCACGTGCCCCGCCCGCCTGACAAGCTAGTCAAAAATCGGCTAGCCAGAGCTCGGGTTTGGTTTCGCCATTGTACTTGACGACGCTTGTGGGGGGTCAAAACTTGTCGGGCAGCTGGGCGTTGCGAATCGTCCTGCTGAAGACTCGGGGACCCGGTGGCCCCAGGGCCCATCGGTCTTCATCGCTGTCGTAACGGCCCCCATGATGGGCGCTGTACCCTCGATCCTCGGCGTCCCCATGTTTGCGCTTGTGGTTCTCGATGATATCGAGGGGCGCATCATGTGGGGCGTGGTTGTCGATGATACGATCTCGGGCTGGTGTCTTCTTCGCTCGGGGGGCCACCTCTTGATCGACCGAACCCTCCCTCTTGGGCCGGGAGGGCTCATCCTGCGGTTCGGAAGCTGCCCCTCGATGCCTTGAGGCGGAGCTCTCGACTTGTTGAACAGCAGCAACTTGAAGGAGACCCTCGATCTCGTGTTGTATCCGTCGAGCTTGCGAGTTGGATGGTGCGGGCATATTGCGAAGAAGCATAGCCGCCGTTATAATGTTCTGGCTTGCTCGAGGGTAAAGGTCGACGGGATGTTCGGGTGCCCTGCCCTCGTTGATCTGTCGGAGGACCTCTCGGGCCCTGGCTCGGGCTCTACCACTGGGTGGACGATGCTCCTGCTCGAGGGTTCGCTCGAGCTGGCGCAGTCATTCCCGGTTGTTGAGTTTAGCCTACAACTCCCGAATTTGTGCCAGCTGTGCGTCCTGCTCACCAGGACGGGGCATGCCTCTCAGGGTATGACTGGTTGTCGATCCTCTGTTCTGGGGAGAGCCCCTCCCGCTGCAGCGAAAGCCGCATCGGCCATCGGATCGACGGTGACCTGATTGGATACGTCGTCACCGTCGATGTGGAGACACTCGCGGGTAGGGTCCCAATAGTCAGAGTCGGAGTCGAGGTCGCCGCAGTAGAAGACGGGGAATTGTCCCCACGCCTCCTCTTGCAGCTGCTGTCGAAGTGTGCCGATGGCGTACCTCCGGGGGCCGGGCGCTCTCGCGAAGTCCAAGCCCTCGAAGGCCGGCATGATCATCCCTATATTCGTCATTGCACGTAGGAAGACACCTGGGCGGTCCCCTATCGTGCTCATGCTGGTGTGGGTCGAGACCGAGAAAGTCTTTGCGGCATTGTTGAGACCGAACGGGAACCGTAGACGACGCTCGAACAGCTCGTGCAGAAGTAGGCTCGATGGAATGGGGGTTGCACGCATCGGGGGAGTTCTGCCAGGCTTCCTCAATGAGTGTATTGTGAAGGTGAAGTCGGGGTTGTCGTGGAGCCCTACTGGTCCGTCCTCTGCTCCTGAACTCAGGTCAGATAATCCCCCAACAAGGGGCTCCTCATCACCGGTCAGGAGTGAGGGGAATGCGGCGGGCACCATCCTCGACTCAGGTTGATGGCGGTGACGGTGTCTATCGCACCTCCTTCTGGTTGCGGCGGCATGGTGGCGAGACCGACGGGTGGCCCCTCCTGAGCGTGGGGGCACACTGCGACCTCCGCTTGGGTCACTGATCGAGAGCAGGGTCATGTCATAGCCCTGACCAAGGGACATGAACTCCAGGCTCCCGAACCAGATCACCGTAGCGCGCGAAAGTGGTGAAACAGAGTCGCCCATCCGGAAAAAATGGCGGGAAATTGTTGGTAACATGCAGGACCCCTACCTGGCGCACCAACTGTCGGTGTTTCGACCCCCGGGGTCAACACCAACGAGTAAAATAGTAATTGCGTGCTCCCTTAATTCGGTGGGTTATGCAAGAAGGACATGGCGATTTATCCTGGTTCGAGCAAAGAAGGCCCTACATGCAGCGCGGGGGGAGATAGTTCATGTTATCTCGCACCGAAGCGCTAGTACAGGGGTGAATACAAGCGGGTGTGAGAAGCGTGAGCTAGAGCTTGAGCATCTCGGGCGCTTAGCTCTCTACTTCACACTGTCTCACAGTGTTGTTCTGTGATCTAAAGCCTTAGCATATGAAGCTCTCAATCTCTCTCTTTCTCCTCTCCCCTAGCTAAAGTCCTGGCGCCTCCTTTTATAAGCGAAGGAGGGGCGCAGGAGTACATGTTTTTAGGCCTCATGTGGTTGGTGACGTATGGCGTTGATGTCGATCATGTCGGTGCCGCTATAAAGGTGTACGTCGGCATGGGAGGTCCTACAGCCGTCGCGTCGGGAGTTGTTGAAGTGTTGACCGAAGTTATTGAAGTCCCGCTCGAGGGTCATCATGACGAAGTCAAGAGGCGACGGTCGAGGCCTCAGGTCGAGTTGAGGGGGTCGAGTCGAGGGGGTCGAGGCCCATCGAATAAGGCCAAATCCCGGGAGATGCGGGGAATGTGTTGATTTTCGCATCTCGAGGGGGTGCCGGACAGGACACAGTACTCGGTATGGCGTAACAGTGAGGTATGATCCACGGGATTCTGGGGTATGGGCGGTAAAAGCAGGATTTGACTATCATACTTGCAACTATTATTGTGACAGCGACCATACGGTTAGGCAGGAGCAGGTAAAAATGCATTGAATGCGCCTGGATCCGTACGGGAAGTAGGTAGCCGAGGGGTATACTGTGCTCGAGGGCGGGCTCGTTCGCTTGGGCAAAGTTTCATTCTCGAGGGTTCACCCAAATTGTACCCTCGAGCGTATGGTCTCGGTCCGCGTGGTAGCCCATCGAGCAGGCTGTGGCTTTGGGCTGTCGACGCCTGTTCGCAGGCCGGCCCAGTATGCTTTAGCCTAAGGGCTTTCGAGCGATAGTGAGGGATGTCATTGGAGGGTTTGTGTTGCTGATTTTGGGGATTAGTCCTGTTAATCGAGGGTTTGGGGTACCGCTTTTCCAGATCCTCGACAAACAAAATCTGGTTGGGGTCAAATACTGAGATGCAGCAAAAGGTTCTCTCTGCCTTGCATAACAGTCCAGCTGGCGGTCACTCAGGAGCTCCTGCCACTTGTCAGAAGCTCAAGCCTCTTTTCTTCTGGCCCAAAATGAAGGCGGACGTCCTTGCATTTGTCAAGAATTGCATGACTTGCGCCCAGGCCAAGCCAGATAGAGCAGGTTACCCTGGGTTGCTTCAGCCGCTGCCAGTTCCTCGCTCTTCTTGGGAAGTGACCTCGACTTGCGCCCGGGTCGAAGGGTTGTCGTTGTCTGGTACTGCAAATGTCATCCTGGTAGTTGTGGATAAATTCCCAAAGTTTTCACACTTTATTCCTCTTAGGCACCCCTTCTCTACTTCAATAGTGGCTCGATTATTCATGGATAACATTTACAAGCTTCATGGTCTCCCGATTGCTATCATCTCAGACCGTGATCGTATTTTCACTAGCCGATTCTGGCTTTCCTTCTTTGATATTGCTAAAGCTGAGCTACGGATGAGTACAGCATATCACCCACAGAGTGACGGACAGACGGAGTGTGTCAATCAATGCATGGAAGCTTACTTGAGGTGCTTCACTCATGCATGCCCTCGGTGGTGGTCGGAATGGCTCTCCCTCGCTGAGTACTGGTACAATACGAGCTTCCATTCTTCCTTGGGTCATACTCCGTTTGAGGTACTGTATGGTTGTACCCCCACCATCTTGGTTTGGATGTAGATACTGCTGTGCCAGTTCCAGATCTTTCTATTTGGTTGGAGGAGCGTGCTCTGATGCATAGTTTGGTGCACCAACACCTTTTACGTGCCCAAGCTCGCATGAAGAGGCAGGCTGACAAACACCGTGTGGAACACGAGTTCTCAGTGTGTGATATGGTCTTGAAGAGGCAGGCTGACAAACACCGCGTGGAACACGAGTTCTCAGTGTGCGATATGGTCTTTCTTAAGCTGCAACCATATGTGTAAGCGTCGCTGGCTCGCCGTTCAAACAACAAGCTGGCTTTCAAGTTCTTCAGGCCCTTCTGCATCATCCAGCATGTTGGCAAAGTGTCTTACAAGCTCCAACTTCCTGAGTCTGCCTCCGTGCATCCGGTCTTCCACATTTCCCAGTTGAAGAAATCACTTGGTGATCAAGCTGTGAGTCCTGTACTTCCCTCTGATTTGATTCATTTGCAGATTCTAGTTCGAGTTCTGCAGCGCCGCTAGTCTACGGGCACCGATCTAGTGGAACTGGTGCTGATCGAGTGGTCCCACATGCCACCTGCCTTGGCTACCTGGGAGAATGCTAAGCATCTGCGACAACAGTTTCCTTGGGCACCGGCATGCGGCTTGGGGGTAAACCGGTTCTCAAGACCGGGGGAATGTCAGCATCGTGGGAGTCAACACGACGTCAAGCACTGGCGTTCGGCAAGAAGAGGAAGAACGGGCCTCACTATCGCATGCTTCAAGGCCCAAGAGGACGGCATGGCCCAACACCAGGGTGACCGGCCCAACTTGGGAAGTGTGATATATGTAATGAGAGAGGAGAGGAAGAAGGCATGAACAATTGTGTAAACATCACTTGAACCTATTAATCATTCATCGTTCCTACCTACCTTCCTTCTCACGCCGCGGTGTTCCCCTTTCATCCTCACTGTGGCGACTACCTAATGCTTGCTGCTGCAATGGCGCTCCGCTGTGCTTACCCCCACCATTGAGTGGCTAACAGCAACGTCTCCGTTTTGTTCCACTGACATGTAGCGCAAGAGCGGACGAAGTTACCAACCACGCGCCCTTGACGCAGAACTGTGTACGAAGGCGTTATAGCATTTTCTGGATACCTTCATGGCCGCATGTGTGCGCAAGCTGGAGAACGTCGTCCAGCAGGGCGGACGAAGCAAGAACAAAGACGCGACCGTCCCGGAGGATCAGTCCCTGTGGGGGTATAGACCCCGTATACTCTCGCAGCCAGACTTTGGGCTGCTCGGTCCAGACGGCCCAGACCAGAAGATGAAGGCTGGTCCATCATCATCCTGATCGGTGGTCCGAACGATAAGACGAAGCCTGTGGTCTGCTATCGCCTAGGTCGATGGGCCGCACGGGTGCTGAAGGCTGCTTGGCATGCAAGGAGTCTTAGTCGGTTAGACATGTTCGTTTACTCCAAGGATACAGCGCAATGTAACCGACCATAGGGAAACCCTATATGTGTAACCTTGTCCTCCGACTATATAAGGCGGACGAGGACCCCCTAGAACACACCTTCTAATCTCTCCCTTCCTTCTGATCTCATCTGATCGAAACCCTTGTACTCCGGTACTCATCAATACAGCAGCAGAGACGCAGAACGTAGGGTATTATGCTTCCAAGTGGCCTGAACCTAGATAAACCCTTGTTGTCCTGGTTGTTTATCTTGTGTCTCACATCTAGATCGTAGATCTTAGCACGCCCTCACCGTAATCTACTACCTTAGGGTATCCCGTGGTAGACTACCGAGGATGTTTCATCAACAGTGACACGCCAGATAAGTGGTGCGTACTGATCATCTGGTAAACCAGATAAAAATTTTCTTCATCAACGTCGTCAACCGTGACGACACCAGCTTCCGGCGGCAACATCGACCTCGTCGGGATGCAACGCCTCGACCTGCGCGGCGTGTTCATCCCGTCGGTTTCGACTCCGACCTCCAGAAGCTGCCAACTCCGACGCAAGTTACACGGCCGACAGAGGACGCATGGGCACGAGCACGTATACGCATAAAGATGGCAACGGGTATAAAATACCCGCAAATCCGCGGATATCAAACCCGACGGGCACGGATTTGGGTCTGAGTTTGTACCCGCGGGTACGGGCGCGGGTACGACTCCAAACCCAACGGGTATTTTTAAATGGGTTTCAAAATTTCATACCCGAACCCGCAAACCCGCAAACCCGCTGACAGGTGGGTCCAATTAACCTTGTATATAAAAAATCTAGGGTCCAATTAACCTTGCATATTTATAATACTTTTGTTTTGAGGTGATGGATGTATTGTATGAGACTTTTATTTGTTGGTTTGGACTTATTTATTTACTATATTAAGTTTTGCTGTTGTTAAAACTGGATTAAATTCTTGATTTGCTACAGTTTGCGGGTACACGGGTGTGCCCGCGGGTACGCGGGTATCCGCGGATAGCGGGCGCGGGTATTATTTTATACCCGTGGCGGGTTGCGGGCGCGGGCGCGGGCACGGGTTTTTGCTTGCGGGTGCGGGTCTACGGATTTAGTATCCGCGCGGGTTTTACCCGTTGCCATCTTTATATACGCATACATGTAGCATCTCTGTTCGACATCTTGCTCAACATAAAAGCTAAGTCAATACTTTATTTATAATTAGATATCCTACGATACAGTATATATGTCCAGATATCTACATGTATACGTGACTATTTTTGCCAAGGATTCAAGAACGCATGCTGGATCGGCTCCGATTACAGTTCCGTGTACTTGTCCAAGCCGGAAGCAATGCAAGCCACGACAAGCTATCCGAGCTGTGGTCAAACCATAAGCATGCTGTCCGAGATGTCCGTCTGCTCGGCCACATCGTCTAATCGACCACGGCGTCGAACAAGCTAGGTATTAATGTTTCAATTAATTTTTCAGCGATCCTCATATACACGTTTTCACCGTACAACTTTGTATCCGTACACCAATCTATCATACATGCGCTTTGCATAAGTCATAATTAAACTTTATTTCTTACCCGTCGAGAACGGCTTGACAAGGCACTGCTTCGATCCTCTTACGATATGTTACAGCTCCGCGCTACATGGCACTAGGAGATTCGATAGTCGCTCTCTAATGGTACTAGGTAACTAGTGATTTCTGGCGGTCCTACGCTGTTCACTGGCGTATCCCTACGTCACCTGCGAAGTTAGCTCGCTTCGAGGGCAGGGGCAAAACTTAATTTTCGACATCATTTTTCTATGACTACATATCATACATTTAGAACGGCATTAATGTTATCACCCGCTTAACATGCTTACTTAAAAATACATCAGTCTGCTAATTTTCTCTTCTGAGATCAATTATTTGTATATCATGTACTACCGCTCTTCGTGTTTATTTTTTAGGGACAAGGTTCGGTTGCCGAGCACACTCCGTACGCTCGGGGACTGGATCAAGGATCATCGTCCAGGTGGTCATGCCACTTGGCACTCGGACTTAACATCCAACCAGTTGGTCCAACTGCTCGTCGCCTCGGCTCGGTGCCGCGCACTGCACGGCCTCGTCTCCGACCTCGTGCTACTCGGGGACTCATCATCGTCGCTTCGGCTTGGTGCCACGCACCACACAGCCTCGTCTCCGACCTCGTATTGCTCTGGGACTCATCATCGTCGCTTTTGGCTCGGTGTCACGCATCACATAGCCTCACCTCCGTTGCTCGGCTAGATGCCACACATCGCATAGCCTATGCTCCATCTAGGACTTACCTGGGGACTGCGTATCGACTTGCCACCCAGAGGTGTCTACGGACTAGTGGTTCTCGGTGTCCCTCGACCCAATTGAGCTTATACTCTGTTTCCTAAGCAGAAGGCCGTAGGTTCATACCTGGGATTTTGCATCGACTTGTCATTTGGCACTGACTATAACCAGTTAGTGTTATGTTGAGTTTTTCTTAAAAAGCTCAATACAACATATCCTATCTTCTATCGAGCTTGGGGACTACATACAAGTCCACCTGCGTGTATCCCAACACCAAGTACGCTTTGGCACAGGTGCGGCATCGCCCAAGGGAGTCACTGTGACAGTACATCCGATGATTCTCTGACGCATGGAATCATGTGATCGACGTCACTCCGGCTGAAGGGATCGACCTTTTCATTGCCGGTCTGGTCCAACCACGTGGTCTTGACCTCAAGAAGGAGTTGCTCCTCGAGCGACCGAGAACCATGGAAGAGCTCCTCTCCATCGCCCACAGATTCGCTCATCTCGATGACAGACTGAACGAGGGGGACTCCCTTCCCCCGAACTGCATCTACCGTCGTGATGACGATTACGACTACAACAGCAACCAAGACCGCCTGCCAGATCGGCGAGACGATCGCCGCAACCATCATAACAATCGTGACCCTGACCACCGTGGCGACGATCGTTCCTTCAAGTGTCATGGTCGGGACGCTTACAACGGTGGTTGACGCAACCGCAACGACTCCTCTGTCAACGCGGTAAAGGACCAGAAGAGGGCGAACGACGACGAGCTCGACAAGGTCCTTAGTCAGGATTGCCCTCGTCATCCTGGCAAGGGCCACACGGTGGGCGAGTGTCGGGTCCTGAAAGAGGCGCTAGAGAAGACGGCCAACAAGAAACCGCGTCCAGCTCCCAAAGCCAAGGCCAAGAACCCCGTACAGAAAGAGGATGCTGACGAGGAAGAAGCTCAAGATGCGAACCCACGGCACGCCTACAGAGATCCCGTGAAGAATGTGACTACTGTCATCTTTGGTGGCAAGGTCGGATTGGAGAATGCCCACGACAAGAAGCTGCTAACACGAGCCATCGTGGCTATCCAGGAGACTGACGACTTTGTTGCGGATGTCAAGGTGCCCACCTGGTCTGAGCAGCCCATATCGTTCAGTCGCAATGATATGTGGGCCAAAATCCCCGACGCTGGTCGTTTCTCGCTGGTCCTTTACCCGGTAATAGATGGCATTCGGTTCGAGAAAGTGCTCGTTGACGGTGGCAGCGCCTTGAACATTCTGTTCTATCCGGCCTTCAAGGAGCTAGGGTTGAAGCAGGAAAACCTCAAGCCATACAAATCTCTATTTTGGGGCATCATGCCGGGCAAGCCCTCGTACCCTCTCGGGCAGATCACATTTCCCATTCAGTTTGGGATGAAGCAGCACTTCCGCATCAACCACATCACTTTCATTGTGGCCGACTTCGAGGGCATCTACCACGCCATCCTTGGCCGACCAAGGATCGCCAAGTTCATGGTGGTTCCTCATTATGGGTACCCCGTGCTGAAGCTCCCAACCGAGCAGGGTGTCCTGTCCCTGCGTGGTAACGTCTTCACGGCACGTGTGTGCGAGTCCGATGCCTATGCAGCTGCGGAGATCGAGGAGTTGAAGTACGCCATGGAGCACACCAGCTTGGGTGTCAAGCAGGCGCCCCCTGTGGAGCTTGAGGTTCTGGTTGGGTCTGCTCGACGACCTTCTAACAAGGTCAAGCAGCACAAGTTGATCCAGTTCGACCCGAACGACCCCTCAAAGACCACCAAGATCGGGGCTACCCTTCTCCCTAAATAGGAAGACGTGCTCGTCCAATTCCTTCGAGAGCACATCAGCGTGTTCGCGTGGAAACCCGTCGACATGCCAGGCGTCCCGAGGAAAAAAGGCCGAGCACTACCTTGACGTCTCGAAGACCGCCAAACCGATCAAGCAGAAAATGCAATGGTTCGCTCGTGACCGCAAGGAAGTCATTAGGGTAGAAGTAGCCAAGCTTCTGGCAGCTGGCTTTATCAAAGAGGTGTATCACCCGGAGTGGTTAGCCAATCTGGTTCTTGTACTCGAAAAGAATAATGAATGGAGAATGTGCGTTGATTACACCGATCTCAACAAACACTGCCCTAAACAGGCTTTCAATCTCCCTCGAATCGACGAGGTTGTAGACTACTGCGGGTTGCGAGTGGCTCTATTTTCTAGATTGCTACTCGGGCTATCATCAAATAGCCCTCAAAAAGGAGGACCAGGAGAAGACCGCCTTCATCAAATAGCCCTCAAAAAGAGGTTCATCATTGGCTCACTGCCGATGGGTACCTTCTAATCTCTCCCTTCCTTCTGATCTCATGTAATCGGAACCCTTGTACTCCAGTACTTATCAATACAACAGCAGAGACGCAGGATGTAGGGTATTACGCTTCCGAGCGGCCTGAACCTGGATAAACCCTATTTGTCCTGGTTGTTTGTCTTGTGTCACACATCTAGATCATAGATCTTAGCACGCCCTCACCGCAATCTACTACCTCGGGGTATCCCGTGGTAGAATGTCGAGGAGGTTTCATCGACAGTCCCTCTCCTGGACCGTCCAAGATGCTTTGTGCATGCCAGTGGCGACGGCGTCGCGGTGAGCGCACAACGCGGCGTCGGAGTTGAACTCGTGCCGGAGGTCTTCAAAGAGCTGGAACATTGGGGATGATAGCGCCGCAAGGGACACCGCGTCCGGCACGCAGAGGCCCGCCAAGAGCCGGGAATTGTCATCACGGTGAGACAGCGCGTCGGCCACCACGTTCAACTTGCCGGGTCGGTATTCAATCCTGAAATCATACCCAAACAACTTGCTCACCAAATGATGCTGTGGAATCATTGAAAGCCGCTGATCGAGCATGAATTTGAGGGCGAAGTGGTCGGTCCAGACGACGAAGGCACGGCCCCATAGGTAAGGCCGCCAATGATGAACCGCTCGAACGAGCCCAATGAGCTTGCACTCGTAGGCTGCCACCCTGAGATGTCGAGCCGCAAAGGGATGATTGAAGAACATGATGGGACCTCCATCTTGATGAAGGACGGCGCCAAAGCCGGAGCCAGACGCATCACAGTCAATGATGAATGTGGTGGTGAAGTCAGACAGATGGAGCACTGGTGCAGCACACAGGGCGGTGTTTAGAGCCGTGAACGCAGTGTCGGCTGGCCGCAGACCAGTGGAAGTCGTCCTTGCGCAGAAGTTGTGTCAACAATGCAGCAATGGTGCCAATGCAGCAATGGTGCCATAGTCTTTGATTAACTGCCGGTAATAGCCGGCGAGGCCGAGGAAACTGCGAAGCCCGCGTGCAGCACACGGCTGCGGCCACGACTGAACAGCCGCCACCTTGGTCGCATCCATGGCCACTCCCTACGCCGTAATGACATGGCCGAGGTAGTGTATCGACGAGGTGGCGAAGGAGCACTTGGACTTCTTGAGATGTAGATGATGGTCACGTAGGGCAGTCAGGACTGCGCGAAGATGTTGCAGGTGTTCGGTCCATGAAGCGCTGTAGACGAGGATGCCGTCGAAGAAGACGAGGACGCTCCGGCGCAGGAACGGCTTGAGGACGAGATTCATGAGCGCCTGGAACATCGAAGGCGTGTTGGAGTGTTGGACAAGCCGAATGGCATGGCCAAGAACTCAAAGTGACCATGATGCGTCCGGAACACCATCTTCTCCACATCAGCAGGGTGGATGCGAACCTGATGATAGCCGGAGCAAAGATGTGCTTGGTGAAGAACTTGGCGTCATGGAGCTCGTCCAGGAGCTCCTCGACGACCGGGATCCGAAATTTGTCTTTCACAGTAGCCGTATTGAGCGCCCGGTAGTCGACACAAAAGCACCAAGTGCCGTCCTGCTTCTTGACGAGTAGCACTGGCGGAGAAAGACGGAGTGCTCACGCGGATATCCCCTGTTGTAGCATCGCCTCACACTGAAAGGGTCCGGCCTCACTAGTCACCACTACGAATTTCACATGGAAATTTCCCTTGCATTGGGACCCTCACAAGACTTCGGCTTTCAACTTCCAGGTCTTCATCTCGCTACTCCAGTATGATATTGTACATACACCTGTCCATCCAATGGAGGAGAAATTAGAAATATATGATGCCTCAGCTTTGAAAAGTGAGTAGAGAACATAAAAAAACCCTCAGCTGGGACTGGGAGAGCAAACAATTGAATTCTTGACAGGAGTGGCAACGAAAAGACAAACTTCGATCAGAGTGAAGTACTAGAAGCAGTCTAAAGGATATTCACACAAGGAACAACACCTTGCGCATATATAACTAGTGCATTTCCCTTAACGAAGAACGTGCTAATGCACGCATTAAAAAATATATATATATATAACCAGTGCACCAGTGCAGAAAGATTCTGCAGGAAACTTCACAGTTCACGAGATGGCAACAGGAGTTAGGATCACAATGATCATATTCTTTTGCATTCGGCGCGGCTGTTGCCCAAAATGCCACTGAAAGCGCAAAGTAGAAGAATTCCATGTAGGGGTGGTACTTGATTTGGGGACGACGGGGGTTAAGGTAGCACATACAGGCATTTTGATTGCTTTTGAAGTATGTTGCCCATCCGAACCACACCGCGAGACTTGTCCTCCACGTCAGGGATTCCAAATATATGCGATGATGTACAAGCTGCATGTGCAAGGAAGTTTCATCGTCAGATATGGAAAAGTTGATAGAGTATGTGATTACTTGATTATGTACAGATTGCAAGTATTTTGAAAGTTCAGTCTTTTAAACACAAAAAATCATTTCAAGGACAATAAATCTGTTGTGTTCCATTTAAATAGTTATGTTTTTTATAGAATTGTTACCACATAGGTTACATAGAATAAACACAGAAGTCCATATGTCAAGAGGCGAAAAGTCTGTTTTACTTCCAATTCTATACCTCCCTATGTGGCAACAACAACAGGACTCATTATATAGACTATTCAATATGAACTGTCAAATACACTTTAGCTGAAATTTAGCATGCACCTAGAAGGAATCTACAGCAGTTTTGATGCAGAAAACATACAACGTGTGGTTTTTCTGAAATAGTATAGTTACAAGGCAGTGGCAATCATGTCTTTAAAATCACTTATGCAACATAAAACATGACATATTATATCTGGTAACCAACCAGTAAGAAATTCCAAAAGTGCAAGGAATAGATTGCCATTTACTCGCTCTGTCCTGTGCATTCTAGCACTCGAAATTTATTCTCAAATATAGTGCATTCTAGAGGACAAAAACCAATTTACATCAAATACTTTCCATTTATCAACCAATAATCATTAATCACGTTGATGATAGCGTCTGATTTGGAAATAAGATGAGTGTGCATGCCTCTTTTGTGTTCTCTCTTAGTTTATCCTAAAATTCGTATAATACCGAACAGAGGGAGTATGTACCTATGTAAGGTCTCCACTAACGTGCTAAGTTAGTAAGCCATCCCGAATGTGCCTGAATAGGAAGTTAAGGCAAATCTTGTGTAGAGAGATACCAGGCCAATACGAATTTTGAAACGAAAGAAGGAATAATTCCTACCATATGTCTGAAATGATTACCAGATCTCAAGTTTTTATTAATAAATTTTTATGTTTAGAATTTTCATTTATGATGTCTGAAATAGCATTAACCCAAACGTAATTTCTGGAGAAGAGAAGCTGAAATGCCTGATCTCACGTATCATATTGGTCATATGTCTGTTCTTCCTAGTGGTACTTAAATCAAGCTACACTGCAAACTTGATATTCATGCTAATTGTGGAACAGCTCCAACCAACTATAACGAATGTAGATGAACTCCTAAAAACTGGAGAATCCTTTGTGCTCCAACCAACTCCTAAAATTTTTATTTTGCTTAGTCTTTGGCAAGGATATGAAGCTCCAGCTATATAATTAGGCCCTGTCACAAAATTATTTTCATGTAATCACAAGCTCGTGTCTTAGGATGGGTGGTGGAGTTCGGTAACTTTAGATTACCGTCCCGTCCTTTGTTGTAACAAACTTCTTTCATCTTAATGAAAACCAAGCTTAGGCGTGGTCGGAAAAAAAAATATTTTGCTACTGAAAAGGTTAACATCAAACGTCTCTGTCAAACTACCAGTGCTTAGTCTTTGGCTAACATAGCTCTCATATTTTTACATTTCATTGCATCTCATGCAGGGCTCTCCTTGGAAGTGTCAGCAACTATGTAGTCAAGAATGCAACATGCACGGTTACAGTGGTGCGCGGACCAACTGGGTTGAGTGCCTGATCCTTTTTTCTGCTTGTGGAACTTTTGTAGCGCAGATCATTTATATTTAGTATAAAACTGGGTTGATGCCGTTTGTGACGATGATGTGTTAAGCAGGTCTTTGTAGCAGAAAGCCATTTCCAAATTAGGTATTATACAACCAAAAGCAAGGTTGCAGGTAGAAAAGACACGCAAACCTCAACATAATAAAAATATTTATTTCCAAATGACAGAAAGATATGCATCAGTACTCTATACAATGTGAACCATATATTCCACATTTTCTCCCACAAATGTAACAATAAAAACTCTGATGAATACAAATGTTTGAAAGACCATAATAAACTGCCATCACGGAAGCACATGGACCATATTGATCAGAACATCTTTCCAATGTCATCTTTGCGTGGAACAGAATCTTCAAGTTCCATTCTGCGCCACCTCCCCCAGCCAAAGATGACAACTGGTCAGCCTTTCCACTTGAAGACCTCCTGTGTGGATAAACATGACTTTTCTCCAACTTGGCTGGATTGCCAGCCATGTCTTTTAGCAATCCATAATAAACCGCCATCCCACTGCAATAAGATGAAGCATGTATTTTTTATACAGTTTGCGACTAGCAAAGACCAAAAGATAGACCACATGCGAAATCTATTTCATTGATTCAGACATAGGTTGCACCTGTAGACTGGAGCAAGGACAATGCCTAATGCTGCAGCTATGTCTTTGACAAACTAATAAATAATGAAAATTTTGATGCTAACTATATCATGTGAATCCAAACCAGAATCAAGTCCATCAATCAGGCCTTGGACATAGTCATAGAAGTATTCAGGATCATCACAAACAGAGAGTGCATGGACCTATTAACAAGGAGGATATTAATCTGAAAATTTCAGTGCCAGATAATACAACAAACAAGTTAGATCATACTTTTGTATTTAAGCTGTCAATTTGATCCTAAAGCAAGGCCAGCAATGGTTCCACCACTGTATGAAGTGAAACAATTTTTTTGACAACAAACAATTTTATTATCAGCAGCAACGTGCTGCATGGATGGTTACAGTGTTCAAGTTTACATTCTAACTCTTGCTGCTGAGCACTAAAGGACGAGAGGGCCTGCCTAGCCAGTGCATCCACAGTGTTGTTCAGTTGTCTATTGACCTTGAAGATTCTGGAATCCCTGCTGCTTGCATGGTTAATTCTCCAACCCGGGGGATTGGACTGGTACGCTTCATTGAGGAAGTTTACCAAGTATTGGCAGTCCGGCAAGAAACAGATGTTTCTGAAGTTCAGCTGGTCAGCAACAGCAGCTGCTAGAGCAAGGTAGGCTGCCTCGGCCATGAGAACCGAAGAGCAGGTAGCAAGTTTTGCCTGGAGGTAGAGTGTCTGAGTTAATTGAACCTGCACATTGACAAAAAGGATTCCCAGACCAGCTGGTCTGTGATTCATGACTGGTTGGTCAGGGTCATGGATGCATCGACGCAGCACCTTACAAATTCAGATATATTCATACCTTGTTGATGGCGGTCAGCCTGATGGGGCAGCTGTTGCTGTGACTGTGTGGACCAGAAGTTGTCAACATCAGTTCTTAGTTCCCATACCTGAAGGTGCCTGTTCATGTGGGCATTAGCAGCATTGTGAACCTGCACAGGAGTCCAAGTTTTTCTTTGGAAGCGACTTTTTGCCTCAAGGAGTCAGAAGTGGAATTAGAAATAAGAAACTGAAGAATTGACTGTACACCATCATTTTTGTGTGGTAGGTTGTCAGTTCTCATTGGTGGGTCAAAAGAACACCAAACTGCTCTAGGGAGAGCACAGTGGAAGAAAAGGTGAGCATCATTCTCCATAACACCTGAACACCACAATAAGAGGAGTGCTTGTTGATATATGCGGAGTACCTGGTTGCACGTTCAGCGGTGGCAAGCGCCCTCCTAATCAGCCGCCATGTAAAAGCCTCGATGAGTAGTGGTATGTCCTTGCTTTTCCAGACTCTCTGCAAAATCTGATTAGTTTGGCAAAGGATGCTTCTGGAACCATGTTGTGGCAGCTGGATCATCCTTTGAGATGAGAGGTGCCTGTAGATATTTTTTTGTGGAACAAATACCATTTTTGAGGGTAGTCATTTTAGGATATCCTGCTGGTTAGTAGGAACAGGCCGAATATCTCTGATGGCTTAAACAGCTTGGTGATCAAAATTGTTAGAAAGAAGTTGCATATCCCAGTGTTGAGTGTAAGGTGACAAGAGATAAGAGACTATGGAGGGCAGCGGAATAGTTGTTACCAGGAGCAAGAGATAATCATGGATGGAGCAGCGTTGTCGCAGAGGTCTGCTCTTACCTGCACAATGTTATACCAGAAAACAGACTTCGTTCCAGATGTGTTAGCAGTCCAGAAAGAAACATTATGGTATGAAGTTAAACATTTTCCGACCAACACAACAGGAACTGCACACACAAAATTACCCATAAGAAGTATACCTGCCACACTGAACACCTGCAGATTAGAAACCCAAAGACTGCCATTTCACTACAGAGCACCAAATCACATGGACCTCTTTTGCACCCAGACCCGTATCTTCATGCAGAGTTTTTTCAATAAGGACATCATCCAGATGACCATGAGTCCAAAGGAGTAGAACAATCAACCCCAACAAAGGGCACCATGTATGAAAATACAGTAAATATGCCTCCCACCAATGACTCAGAGTTCTTCACCAAAACACATACAACCTGCGCATCTCGTTTCTAGATCAATACCTCTCCTTTTCATGTTCATTTTCAACGCGCGAAGCGGTTGTTGGGATCGAGCTTCAGCCCTTCACCGGCGGCGGCACCGGCATCCTTGAATGTCTTGGCCGCGGCGGCTGCTGCGGCGGCTGCTGCGGCAGCGGCGCGCTCGGCTGAAGTGGAGGCCATCTCAAGAACAAGGAAAGGGAAAGGATGGGGATAACTTGTGGCTACTCTGGACCTGGCTCCCATGCCAATTGTTGGCAAAAGCACACAGAGGCAAGTTTGGCCCTTGGCCTTGGTTCTTCATATATAGCAAAAGCAAAAACTTACTTGGTTTACAAGTTGCTCTATAGAGCATATTCCCTAGGATATTACTTGAGGCTTCTTGGCAGCCAAGGAAGCTAGCTAAACAAGATAATTGAGCAAATAAAGGTACTTTGCAGAAAGTAAAGCTAATGATAAATTAAACTACTTGATAACTGGTGGCTTATACCACATTTCTCCCCCTAAGCCTAGCTGTTGCTTCACTTGGTGATCTTCTTAAGTCCAATCCTTCCCCTCATCTCTTCAAACTTGGCCTTGCCGAGAGACTTGGTCAGGATATCAGCTAGCTGGTCTGCAGTGGGGATGAACTCTGCCTTGATGCTTCCTTCTTCAACACGATCTCTGATGAAGTGAAAATTGATTCTTATGTGCTTGCTCCTGTCATTGAATACAGGGTTCTTGGCAAGAGCAAGTGCTGACTTGTTGTCCACTCTCAGCTCTACCACCTACCAGCAGCTCTGCAAGCAACCTGGACAGCCACAGGGCTTGAGTTGCAGCAGTGGTCATGGCCACATACTCTGCTTCACAACTTGACAAGGCAACCACTCTCTGCTTGATGGACTGCAAACTGACCAAGCTATTGCCAAGGAAGAAGAGGCTGCCAGTGGTACTCTTGCTTGAGTCAATGCCTCCAGCCAAGTCTGAATCACAGTAGCCGACGAAACGTGCTGAACTAGGAGCTTTGGTGAAGTGAAGACCGAAGTCGAGAGTGCCTGCCACATACGAAGGATGTGCTTTACTGCCTGCTGATGTTCGACAGTTGGCCTCTCCAGAAATCGACTCACAAAGCCGACTGCAAATACCAGATCAGGGCGAGTGTGGACCAAGTAGCACAGACTTCCGACAGTATATGAGGTCCCAAAATGATCATCCAAATGAGCCAACATTGAAATTAAGCGTTTTTGCACTATGGAGCTATGATACGATCTGGGCGGTGGCACAAGCAGCAGAAAAGGCAAAGGTTACTGAAGCAAAATCTCACAGACCATCTGCACTCAAAAATCTCACTTCAAATTAAACAAACTACTTGAGTTAATCGAACGCCATGTTAGTTTAGTAAATGGTTACAGAACCATAATAGAAGAAAAGAACTACGATTTTTGTAACCTTATTACTCTGTTATCAACACAAGTCATTCTTTCTGAAGCACTTTTCCATGAACACACCACCTATCCAACCCCACTCTTGCTTAAAACAATTTTCTTTTACACTCTGACAGAAGTATGACATAGCAGTTGGAGACATAACAGTTAGGTACAACAGGAGTCTGTACGTTGACTTCACTCTACCATACACTGAATTAGGATAGCAATGGTTGTCACCAGGCATGTGATTTGGAACCATCATACTCTTTATCAACACATGCATCGCGATACGGTTGTTCGACCTTCTAGAAGACAACAAGAATATCCGTAGTCTGCTACAACGATATATTTTTCACTGTTTGAAGAGAGTTGAGTGCTCTTATCACAATGCTTTTTCCTGTACAGCATAATGATCAAGTTGATATTTTTTTATCCTGGCAAGTTACTTTCATACAGCAAAATTCCATAACTTGGAAAAAGAAATGTGTATTTTACATGGTTTCCACTAAATGTGTTGTCTTTTTAAGCCATGTCCTAAGCACACAAGTGTGTAAACAAGGAGACAAATCTTGTATTGGAAACTAACCAAGCAGTATGAAATTCCAAAAGTGCAAGAAGAAATAGGTTACCACCATATGTAAGGTCTCCACTAAAGTGCTAAGTACACGGTCACCATCACCGTCGCCACTGCGCTCTCCATCGCCATGTGCCTCAATTCGCTAGTGATTAAATCTGCAAGAATACACAGATATTAAGATAAAATAAAGATCAATGGAGATACTTACCTGCCCTCTTCCATCATCGGACCCGCGTACGCTCATGGAACACTCCACGCCGATCCTCCTCAGCCTTATCAAAAGCAGCGGACGGCAACATATCTACCCACACTCCGGGGCAGTGGTACGCCTGCCGGCAGAGAGTATGCGCCACCTGGTTCCCCTCCCTATAGATATGTCTCACCTCGCACGCTGAAAAACAACGAAGGAGCGCATGGATCTCCTCCTGCAACACAACAGGGATCCGTGTCTGCGTGTCACCACGGAGCAGCTGCACTAGCACAAGGTCGTCCCCTCGACCATCAGCCGCTGCAGCCTGAACTCCAGCGCGAGGCGGAGGCCACGGATCATAGCACGTGCCTCGACTATTCCAACCGTGTTGTGCTCTGTGCGCTCGGCGAACGCGAGCACGACATGACCGGCGCTGTCACGGATGGCGCCGCCGACACTGGCTCTCCCTAAACCGTCCTCATAGACTGAACCATCGAAATTAAGCTTGTGCCAGCCGAAAGACGGCGGCGACCAACGCACGAGTATGACGCGGCCTGACTGGTAAGGCCGTGCGGAGGGAGAAAGCTGAGATGCGACACGGTGACACAAGCTGGGGACAGGCAAGGACCTCCTAGAGTGCACGCCATGTTGCGGTGCTCGATCTGTACACGATGCCCCGGGAGAGAGGGCAGCGAGGAGGAGGCCTACGCGTGATTGCCTTAGAATGGGACACGACACGAGCGTTACCTTTCGCGTCGCGACGCGGGGGGACGGAGGCGGTCCAGGCGAGGCGAGGGGTGCACGCGAGCTGATGCCTACTGGGAGCACCGGCCCTGCAGCGAAACGCCGGCAGCTCCGTCGGCCGGCCGCCCGGCCCGCTTCTTTCTTGTCAGCCGACGAGGGGAGCACCCGTGCGCAGCGAGGGCGCCACGGAAGCAAGGGGGTGGGGCAAGCGACGGACGGGCGAGCTCGTCGTGGGTTTTGGACGGCGATGTGAGCTCGGGAAGGCGGCAGCGCTTGTAGATTGGAAATGCAGAGCGCTGAGGGGACTAGGGCTTAGATGGGAAAAAGGGAGAGGGAGAGATTTCGGGAGCGCGGGAGGGATTTCGGGGCCGCGGAGGGGGCTGCGACTTATGAGCTCGGCGGGTGCTGATTCCCGGGCGGAATCCGACTCGACTTAGAAGACGCCTCTGACCGGTAGGGCCGCGTAGTCAACGAGAGAGGGGGCGGGTCCCAGCCTTCAGCCGAACAGGGTCCCTAGCTTTTATTTTTGAGCAGAATAAAACATTTATTGAGTTTCATAAAAAGTATAAACGCCATTGGGTACAAGCCAAACATGTCGCCTAAATTCGGCATAAAAACAACTTCTAGCTAGATTATGGGCATCCGTGTTGGATTGTCTCCCCTCATGGACAAAATCAATAAGCCTAAAGTCATTTGATCTAGCTCTAATCTCCTGGACTACGTGACCATAAGAGCCCATGCTTCCTTTTTTGATGCTTCTGATAACCCCAATATTATCACACGCCAATCTAAAATCTTGTAGAACCAAATCATTGGCGAGCACCAGGCCTTTTATACATGATATTGCTTCCACTGTGTCGGGTTAACAGGGTCCCTAGCTGGCTCTCGGCCTGTGATGGGCTGGAAAATTTTGCAGGCCTGCAGAGAGGGCAAGGCAGGCTGGGCTGGGCCTTTAGGCCGAAAAAAGAGAGAGGGTGAGAAAATACTTTTTCCTTCCTTTTTTTTCTCAAGGCCATTCTCCAATTAAACGTTGAATCAATTTGAGTTTAGTTCAAAACCACTCAGTACAAAAATAATGCACCAGCGTGTATGAAACAACATGTATCTAGCCTTGGCGTTAATTTTTATTTAGTAAAATTTATCATTTGCCTATATTTGTATATGCACACAATAAAGCATAATTAAATCAATGTATATGCTATTTTAAAAGAGTGAAATTTCATGGCGTTACATAAGACTCAAGACGCTGATGTCCTACATAACAACAAGTGATTCTTGACATAATAAGATACTTAGTATGTTAGTGGAAAAATAGAACTCTTTTTGTGTTTTTTCCCTGAACGACGACACTGCTACCAATATAACATATCGACGCATCAATGAAGATCATGGCAACAACAGCCACGGAGTGACATACTAGTATCACATGTTCACTGTCAACTTGATAGAAAAAGACTTGTTCATGTATGTTTTGGTAGATTTCATGTTCGTCCTACCCACATGCTATTTCATATTTTCATGCATATACTATGCCTATAAGCCATTGGAAGGATTCATAGCCAGGTGTTACTTTGTGTAGGAGTACAAGACACGATACGTAGTATGTTAGTAGAATAGAACTCTTTTTTTTCCCCTGTGAACAATGACACTACTACCAATACAACATATCGACACATCAATGAAGATCATTGGCAATTTCAAGATGCTGTACTTGCGCCGGAATAGAAATTTAAGGCGTGACACATATACTCACACTAGTTCAAGGTATTACCGCACAGATAGACTAAGCAAACAATGCATATTTTGTTTCTGTACTTACAGCGACATCATTTACAGTACATCGGTCGCTATAATGTTATAGCAACCGCCAGCTTCTGACGATATAGATTGGTTGTGATATATATAGTGTTATAAGGCTCAGCACAAACCATAGCATTTTCCACACAAAACATACACACACAAATACATACCCGTTTTCATTCATTTTAGACAAAACAACATGCCACGTGCACGCGCTCTTCGCTCCATTGTACTCCGTTTTTCATTTCTATTCATATTATAATGGGTCAAGATTCCAATAACGCCATAAGATTCACTCGCTACAACTGAAAAGGTCCGGTCTCACTAGTCACTAATACGAATTTCACGGGGAAATTTCACTTGCATTTGAACCCGCACATTCAACTTTCAACTTCCAGGTCTTCATCTTACTAATGATGCCTCACCTTTGAAAAGTAGAATAGAGAGCATGAAGACAACCTCGGAAAACAGTTGAAGTCTTGACAGGAACCACAACGAAAAGACAAACTTCAATCAGAGTACAAGTAGCAGTCTAACAGTTTGACTCAAGTTCAGTTTAACTCACACAAGGGACAAGCATCTAGAACTAGTGCACCAGTGCAGAAAGATTCTTGAGCGACATGGGCTGTGTTTAGATCTCCTGAAATCACTCTAAAATTCACTATGTAGAATTACTATCATCCGTCACATCAAAATGCCGGCACATGCATGAAGTACTAAATGTAGATAAAATTAAAAACTAATTACACAGTTTTATTGTACTTTATGACACGAACATTTTGAGTCTAGTTACGCAAAGTTTAGACAATTTTTACCAAATAAAAACGAAATGCTACAGTGCGCTAAGGTGACACGATATGACATTTTCTTTCGAATTTCACGGGAACTAAACACACCCATGGCGACAAGAGTTAGGATCACAATGCTCATATTCTTGGCATTCAGCGCTGCAGTTGCCCAAAATGTTACAGAAAGCAAAGTAGAAAAATTCCATGCAGAGGTGGTACTTGATTTTGGGACGCCGTTGGGCAAGGTAGCACGTACGAGCATTCGATTGCTGTAGTGCTGTCCATTCGAACCACACCACGAGACTTGTCCTCCACGACAGGAACTCCAAAAGCAATGATGTCCAAGCTGCATCTGCAGGTAATCGGAATGCAGGCGGGGCGGGTCCTTACCGCTACCCACCAAGCCGTCCCGCAAAATAACTCTATGCGGCGGTTGCGGTCCAGCTGCCAATTATTTGCAGACCATTATCCTTCTGCCCGCAATGTCCGTTGGACACAAGAGAAATGCCACTAGAAGCCCGCAAGACCTGCATGTGTCGCTGCCGCTTCTATCCGCATCGCTCACTCTTGGTCTCGAATCCTATCGCTACCGCCGCGCCGCCGGCCGCCGCCCCTAACAGCGGTGGTGCACACGCAGTCCAACTCCAATAACAGCATAACGTCCACAGGCAACAAGATGCTTTGGCGGTCATGCGGCCTTACAGTTGTCGGCCACCGGACCAGCGCGGCCCGGCAGAGCGCCCATGGCCGCCGGCGGGGCGTGGTGCGGAACTCGTACCTTGTAGCCCATGCGGCGCGCAAAGCTCGTGGCCCAGGTGGCGTCAGCCATGGTAGCTGCCCGCCTGCCCGTGTGCGTCCATGGCGCACACCGTGCCCAAGCCGACCGGCCAAGGGAGCGACTGACCCTACGTGTTGCCGCAGGAGCTGTGCGCACGCCGTGTCGTATACAAGTTACAATAGTGGCCAGAGGCCGTGCGAGCGCAACACGTATGCAGGCTGGAGGACTCTGCCGTGCCCAGGCGAGACCACGCGGCAAGCGTGCGAGGTAGTGAGCAAGCACGCGAAGGCCACGCGCGGGCGAGCGCGCTCTGGTGATAAGTACCGATCTGGCACAAGATAGGTTTAAGAACACAATAACTTGTTGAAGAATAAAGATAACTTGCTGTAGAACAGCGGAGATAACTAGCTTTATATCTGATAAAGATTGGATATAATCAAGCGGACAGGGAGAAAGACACCGAAACCTTGAGGACTTTGACTCGATCTCTGAACGATCGCAGAACCACAGTCCAGGACTAATCCACAAAATACGGCGCAGGCGAACGAAAGCCGTAGAACACGAAGTAGGAGACCTTAGAGAGATCTCTCACAAGCCCAAGAAGAACTTTTCATATCATCAAATGTTGTTGATCACAATGAGTCTAGGGGGTATTTATACTAGTAACAGCCCTGCTGATAGGTAGAAATATGAAATAAAACTGATAACACGGACTATGTGAACGGGCCTCCTCGAAATGCCTTCCTGGAGAGTTTTCGCGTGACTGTTTGACTTCTGCACAATCTTTAATGTTTTGGCAATAACTCCATCTTGGAATCTCCAAATAACATGCGGTTTATTGCGTTAGAAAGTTAACTTGATGACCTTTCACACCATGTGCAGAATGCTCTACGAGATATCATAGAATGGTACAGTTTAATATGAATACTTGAGCTTCATGCAGGCTGTTGACCATCTGACCAGTCTGCACTAAATCTGGTCGGCAGGAAACACGAAAGATCTAAACTGGTCGGCACTAGATCCGTTGGAAAGTAGACTCAATAAGCTTTCCAATAAGTACTCATTGGCCTTAATAGCTTTTGGAAATCAAAAGATATGACCTTTTTTTCAAACATTTCTATCAGGCTGGACTATCTCGAGTGTAGTTCATCTGTGTCATCCATCCTTTCTGTATTCTTGTCGTAGTCCGATGGTGTTGCCTCCTATGCAAACCTAAGCAATATCAAAGTACACGATTTAGGCAGTATATAATTCTCATTGTTGCTAGGATGGAACTCAGAGAGGAAAGCATGCACCTCTTGTTGAAGTTGCTTTTCACAGTTGCGTGCAACCGGCCCTTTGTACATTTGTGTGGGACTAGTTTGAGTTGACGCCTTGGCGGTGTCATGTGCATATCATCCTCTCCCTCTTGAAAAGGAGTCGTCCTCGACTCTTAACTCTTATGGTCCAAATAATTGTGCCATGCCATCAACTTGTAGTATTGTAATAACATCACCATCTTCTTCTTCCATCACAGCAAGGTGATTAAATCTATAATCATATAAACCAAGTAGTAGTTGTGGGGGTATAAACCCCTATACCCTCACGGCATGGCCCTGGGTCCCACGGACCAAACGGCCCAGACCACAAGACGAATCCCGTGGTCCATCACCGCCCTAGTCGGTGGGCCGTGCGGACCCTAAAGGCTGCTTGGCATGTAAGGAAGCCTAGTAGGTTAGGATCTGTTCGTAATCTCCAAGGATACGGAGCAATATAACCGACCATAGGAAACCCTAGATCTGTAACCTTGCCCCTGGCTATATAAGGCGGGCAAGGACCCCCCTAGAACGCATCTGATTCTACATCATCCTCATTGTACTCTGGTACTCATCAATACAGCAGCAGAGACACAAGGCATAGGGTATTACGCTTCTGAGCGGCCTCAACCTGGATAAACCCTGGTTGTCTTGGTTGTTTGTCTTGCGTCTCACATCTGGTTCGTAGGTCTTAGCGCACCCTCACCGCAAATCTACTACCTCGGGAAGCCCCGTGGTAGACTGCCGAGGAGGTTTCATCGACAGTAGCCTTGTAGGTGGAAACCTAAATGATTTGGAATTAAGTTTAGCTTTCACCTTGAATGGATGCTGAGAACAAATAGTTAATGTTAATCGCCTTGGCATGGTCACATCATCTGGGGGAGTAAGCGAGACCATATGCGATGGCCACTGGACTGGGCGTATGCTAGTTGAATCATGCAGAATTCTAGCTATGAGAAGTGTTTCGCTCACACGAAAGGACCACGGTGGCCATCCTGCTTGCGGATGTTGGTGGACTTGCCTGCTAGTCCCACTGGCCGTTCGCACGCATAGCTTTGCGGATTGCGGACTCTTGCATAGTCCGGTTAATATTACGCATAGCTTTGCGGATTGCGGACTCTTCCACTGTGCATATACAAATGAGACTCACATTGCAACTTCCACAGTGCATAACTCCAAGTCATGTCTCATTGCAACAATAAGCTCCTTCATCGCACATTCATCTATGGACTAATTTCTTGTATATCTCACATAATCACATAGTAGTCCACCTAGATTATCACTCAATTACCATAATCAAACAAGGAACTTTTAGCGCACATGTTTGAGTGCCGAAGGGTGATCCTTGGAACTAAGTGTGAGCTGTAATTGGGCCCTATTTAGTCATTATTAGCTACGGTGTATTGTTTTTCCTATTAAAACCAAATAGTTGAGGGGCTACTATTAGAGGCTTCATATGCTAGGTATCACCCCACACTTAGCATTTAAAAGGCCTGATTACTAGGTATAAGAATATATTTTAGAGCTTTTAGGCTCTAGATGTAAATTGTAGGGGATCATTTGTAATTGCAAACCCCCTCTAGGGAATATATGAAAAATAACCACCTCCCTAATCCCCTATAGAGGTGAGGGACTCTTGGCCATTTACTCTCTCCTTTCACTCCCCTCTCTCGTGTCATGTATTTCACTTGTTGGCCTAAATATATTGTCATGTTATGAAATATCGCTAGAATAATTAATGTTACCACCGGACTTGAATTTCATATCCGTATGCTAGAATTGCATTGTCTTGACTTATGCTATGAATTTTCTTATGTACCACAAAATATGTCAAGACTAATCTTAGTATTTGTTTGGATCACTTGGACAAACAATACTGATTTTAAGATTTAATTAGTTTGGACTAATAACTAGCAACTATAGCCAGAGCGGTCTATTAAATATGTAGATTAATAGCTAAGTGTTAGTTTAGATCCTAGCTAACTTCTAGTGTCAATCTGGTGTTGGCAACTGAGATGACGTAGATTAGGTGTGGTGCACATTGGGTGTGTTGTCGATCGAGTGTGGTGAGCAACAGGGTCTAAGGGTTGAGTTTTGAGAATTACTAGGTCGATTCAGGTACGGGCTATTTGGGTTTGGGTTACTGTTTTTTGCTTGGGACCCACGAGCTCTGCAGCCTGGTTGATACGACCGTGCCGATGGATTAAGCTGTGACGCGGCATGACAAAAACTTGGGACTGGTGACGTGTGCGCCAGAGAGCACTTCATCTTTCTTACTGTGGTCGGATTGGATCGTATCATGCAATGCGTGGATTTGTGGATTTTGCTGATGAACTATAGGTAGAAATGGATTGTTTCAGACTAGGTGAATGAGCCGGGTGGCACTATGCAGAGGCAAGTGAACTGAACCGATTAATGATGGGAAAAAAATTCTAGGAACCTGGATTTGACAAGAAAAGGCTACGTGTTGGCTTAGCCCCCAGTGGCTGGTGCTTCCTTGGAGTGCCGGTGGCTGGTAACTGCTGAGCGGACATGGATCGAGCACTGGTGAGTGGACGCAGATCGGAGTGCGGGTGAGCAAAAGCGAATTTAGTGGGTCGGGGGTGAGTGGATGCGGATCTGATGAGGTGTGGTGTTGGCGGCGGAGAGTGTGCGAATCAGGTGGGTGAGCAAGAGGGTTTAAGAGGTCAGGTTTATATTGGACTCAGATCCGAATTGTCAAAGTTGATGTAGCATTAGAAATTAACTTGTAGATGCTTGATGGACAGCCGAGGCGAGGAGTCCAAGTCCAAACTATGTGCACAAGCAGACTTGGCACGTAGTGTCCTATGGGTTGCGAGTGTTCTGAATTTCCAGTTCTGAATTCATACATGAAAACAAGATTTTCCTCCTCCTTTCATGGATTGCTCCATGTGTTAACCTTTACTCTTGCTCGATCTAGTCGTTGACTCAAATTCCATTTGATTGATTTTGGTGCGGATCATAGTAACAAAGTTCCACGATGATTGGGTCATGGTATAGAGATTAATAAATATGGTTTTCTACCGTGGCACAAGATTGTGTTAGGAATATGCCCTAGAGCTAATCATGTAGATGATGATATTCTGATTATATCCATGATTAACAAAGTGTTCATTGAATATTCATTATAGACAACTTGTATTGATTGGCGATTATGTGAATTGTTTGTGCAACTCAATTACTTGAATGGTTATTCTAAAGTTGTCCCTGGTCGGCGTTCTTGTGAGAACACACTTGAATATTAGACCAGCACATGTATTAGTTGATGGCTATGTTTCATAAGTCATGGACATGATGATGTCAAACCAATAATATGGGCACATGTGAGACATGTAGGCTGGACTGACCTGACATGAGAAAGTCTCTATTCACGTTATGTACGTTATGTCCTTAGACCTAAGATTATGGTATGTACTCAAGATGTGAAACGGCCTACTTAGGGACTATCAAACGCTGCTTCATAACTGGGTAGTTATAAAGGTGGTCTTCGGGTGATCGGAAAGCATGCTATGAGACATAGACAATCTAGATGGAATTTGCCTCACTCTACGTGAGAGAGATACCACTGGATCACTTAAGTGATTGGATCAACAAATGCATGGCCGTGCTTAGGTTAAGTGTTAACCTACGAGTTGAACCATATATCGAGTGGCAAAGGGAATAACTTGTATGTGGTCGTAGTGGTTCGTCTGATATGATCTTTGCGTGCACATAGGAGTTTTCACGCCTTGCTAGAGGCCGTTGTCAACTATTGGGTGAGTAGGAGTACTCGGCCCATGTCAATGTATGCGTGAACCCATAGGGTCGCACGCTTAAAGGGGCTGGAAGCCTAATTCGGGTAGGACCCGAATTAGACAAGGCTTAGGGTTACTAATGGGCCTCCAACTCGTGAGATCATTGGGAACGCCTATATAAGCAAGGGGTAGGGGCGCGGTCAGGGTGACACACGCCTTTGGCAGCCGCCGTCGCCCTTCCCATGCTCGTGCCTTCTGCTCCTCGCAGACCTAGCAGTCCGGAGGCGCATCGCTTCTTCGCTACACATGTGGGATTCCTCGGAGGTGCTGTATCTGGAGCACTGGGACGAACCGCGTGAGAGGATTGAGGTGACGGACGACCACGTAACTGCATTGCCTGCTGCGACGCGTACGACTACATCAAGTCGTCTTCCGCTACACCTGCGCGTCTAGTGGTAATCCCGTAACCTGTAACTAGCAGTAGATCCTGATTTATGAGGTCGAAAAATTTTATTTTCTGCCTAGCGTAGTAACCTCATAACCCTACAGTGGTATCAGAGCCGTTACTGCCTCGTTATAGGTTCGGTTTTGTGCATATGGTGATATGCGTGGTTGTAGATGAGTCTCTAACCTTGGTTTGTCATCTTGCCATGTTGGTCTTGAAACGATCTACTCGTACCGGTCAGAATTCCGCCATCCGAGTTAAGTGATTCATGTAAATCTTGTCATGGCGAGTTAGATATCAATCAGATTGATCGAATTGAACCCTAGGTCAAGTGCCAAGCGCATATGATGCGCGGCGGTGGTAGATGGAATTTACTGCCGAGCGCCGGTTTGCCGAGAAAAGTGCTGTTCGGTAAAACAGCCATAACTTTTGAACCGTAACTCGGATAGAGACGAACTCTAAACGAAAATCGTAGAGAATAAAATTTTAGAATTGTGAAATAAGGCTTGGAAAATAGAGTTTTCCGTGTTGCAAGATTAGACATCAAATTCGGATAACTCTTTTTGCAGGAATTGATGACTGGTATAGCCCTTATGTGTATGTGATGCATGTATATTTTTAATTCATGGCTTACATGTCATGAGGACAATATGGGCAGGACCACATACATATTGTCAAAATTAATGTAATGGCCTGTGTGCCAATCTGTGATGATCTATTCGCGACTATGTAATTTTATTTTACTTGCGCTAGTAGTAGCTAGTCTTGGCGGAATCATCACTGAAGGATGGCATACTCGAATCATGGAGATGGAGATCGCCATGATGCATAGATTGAAGGAGATAAAGATCCCCAAAGGAATAATGGGCTATACCAAGTCATGTCTGTGTTATGTCGTTCTTACTATGTTCTACTTTCACATGTTATTATGTTTTTGTCTACATGAGTGCGGTATGAAGTAGAACGATCCCTCAGCAATATTTAAGTTGAATGCTTCTCCAAACCTTGCACTATCATAAGTCTTGTACAATCGGTGGTGGGTCTATGAAATTAGGGTGCCACTGGTTTTCCTCGACTAGGCAGGTTCGTATCGAATACTTACTGCAAGAAGGTTTGGTTACTTAAACAATGTCATCCTAACAGTTAGGGACCTTGGAGCATGGGTAGGTTGAGCGTAGCATAGAAATGCTTTCCAACAACAAGAGTCATATGTGATATGATTAGCAAAGTGCTGCTTACCGATCTACCATGTCTTCTAGCGGTGATGCTAAAGCTCACTAGTTAACTTGTTAGTTGTGTGTCTTGAATCACTAAGTATCAATTGAGGGATATTGATTTTAGTGGGAGTAGATTTTATTTTGATATAATTTACTCTTTCATGGATACATTGTCTTAGTATTTTATGTTACTTTTGTTGTAGATGGCCGCTCGCAATCAACCATTTTCTTTGCGTATAATTCTTGAGAAAGATAAGTTGAATGAAATAAATTATGCGGATTGGATCTGCAACCTGAGAATTGTTCTCAGGGCTGAGAAAAAGGAATAAATTCTAGACACCCCATTACCAGATGATCCTGATGAAAATGCAACTGCTGCTGAGAAAAACGCTTACAAGAAAGCATGTGATGCGAATCTCGAAGTGAGTTGCCTCATGCTTGCTTGTATGGAACCTGATCTGTAGATGCAGCTCAACAACAATCATTCAGCGAACGATGTGATCGTGGCACTTGAAGATATGTTCCAAACTCAAGCACGGACTGAAAGGTTCAATATCTCTAAGGCGCTTGCAGAAACCAAGCTAGCAGAGGGTGCAATGGTCCACATGTAATCAAGATGGTTGGTTACACTCAGAGGTTGGAGAAGCTAGGCTTCCCAATTGGCCAAGAGTTGGCAACTGATTTTATTCTTTCGTCTCTTCCACCCAGTTATGGAAACTTCATCTCGAACTACCATATGCATGGGGCGGAGAAGGGCTTGAATGAACTATGTGGCATGCTGAAAACAGCAGAGGCTGACATCAAGAAAGCAGGAGGTGGCCAAGTGTTGGCAGTTCAAAACAGGCCTAACTTTAAGAGAAGGAAGGGCAATTGGAATAAGAAGGGCAAGGCTAAAGATGAGATCTCTAAGCCAAACCAATCGTCTTCCAAGGATGAACCACCTGCAAAGAATGATGAATGCTTTCATTGTAAGGGGAAAGGTCACTGGAAGAGGAACTGCAAGGTGTACTTGGCATCCTTAAAGAAGGATGGCGGTAGTAAAGGTACTCCCGCTCATACACTTGTTGTTCATGTTACAGATATTTTCCTCGCTAACTCTTATATCAATTCTTGGGTATTTGATACCGGATCGGTTGCTCATATTTGCAATACGATGCAGGAAATTATAAGAAGTAGAAGTGTGGAGAAAGGAGAAGTTGATTTCCATGTGGGCAATAATGCAAGAGTTGCTGCATTGAACGTCGGGACGATGCAACTTCTCTTGCTGTCAGGATTTATGTTTGAATTGAATAATTGTTATTTTATTCCTAGTTTAAGTCAAAATATTGTGTCACCTTCATGCTTGATGAAGGATGGTTATTCATTTGTGAGTAAATACAATGGTTGTGTGATCTCAAAGAATGATGTGTTTGTGGCTTATGCATCCATTGTGAATGGGTTATTTATTTTAAATCTTGATGATGCACCTGTCTGTAATGTTAGTGCTAAACGGCCTCGGCTTAATGAGTTAAGTACTACCTATATGTGGCATTGTCGTTTGGGTCATATAAGTGAGAATCGCATAAAGAGGCTCCATGATGATGGTCTTCTAACTTCGTTTGATTTTGAATCGTACGAGACATGTGAGGGTTGCTTGCTAGGTAAGATGACCAAGGCGTCATTCAAAGGATTTCCTGAGAGGGCATCTGACTTGTTGGAAATTGTACATACTGATGTATGTGGACCAATGAGCACGACAGCTAGAGGCGGATTTTAGTACTTCATAACTTTTACTGATGACTTTAGTAGATATGGATATGTCTACCTAATGAAGCATAAGTCTAAAACATTTGAAAAGTTCAAAGAATTTCAGAATAAAGTAGAGGATCAACATGGCAAGAAGATCAAGGCCTTGCGATCTGATCGTGGAGGCGAATATCTAAGTCACGAGTTTAGCAATCATCTTAAGAGTTGTGGAATTGTTCCACAGCTTACGCCACCCGGAACGCCTCAGAGAAATGGCGTGTCTGAGAAACATAATCAGACCTTGTTGGACATGGTTCGGTCTATGATGAGCCAGTCGGACCTACCTTTATTGTTTTGGGGATACGCTCTAGAAACAGCCGCTTTCACATTGAATAGGGTATCATCTAAGTCCGTAGTTAAGGCACCATATGAGATGTGGACTGGTAAGAGTCCCAGTTTGTCTTTTCTAAAAATTTAGGGTTGTGATGTTGTTAAACGACTTATATCAGATAAACTAACACCCAAATCAGACAAGTGCTTTTTCATGGGATATCCGAAGGAAATTTTAGGGTATTATGTCTATAACCGGTCAGAGGGCAAAGTGTTTGTTACTCGAAACCGTGTTTTCTTAGAGAAAGAATTTCTCAAAAGAGAAAAGAATGGATAAAAGGTGTATCTTGAAGAAGTTCAAGATGAGCCAGTAGGGACTGACTCTACGAGTGATGCTAATGTAGCAGAGCAAGTTGAGACACCCGTGGCAGTGGAGACAGCGCCACAACCACGAAGATCAGCGAGACTTCATGCATTGTGTGGGGATTTGTTATTGTTAGACGATGACGAACCTACGGATTATACGGAAGCTATGATGGATCCAGATTTCGAGAAATGGCAAAGTGCCATGAGATCTGAGATAGATTCCATGGGAGACAATCAAGTTTGGAACTTGGTTAACCCGCCTGATGGGGTTAGACCCATAGAGAGCAAATGGATCTTTAAGAAGAAGAAGGATATGGACTGAAATGTTCACGTCTATAAAGCTCGACTTGTTGTAAAAGGTTTTCGGCAAGTTCAAGAAATTGACTACGATGAGACGTACTTGCCGGTAGCGGTGCTTAAATCTATTCGGATCATTCTAACAATTGTTGCATATTTCGATTATGAGATATGGCAGATGGATGCTAAAACAGCCTTTCTAAATAGGTATTTAGAAGAGGACATGTATATGATACAGCCCGAAGGTTTTGTTGATCCTAATAATGCTGGAAAGATATGCAAGCTTAAGAAATCTATTTATGGGTTAAAGCAAACATCTCGGAGTTGGAATATTCATTTTGATGAGGTAGTCAAAGGGTTTGGCTTCCGTCAGAATGAAGAAGAACCTTGTGTTTACCAGAAGATAAGTGGAAGCGCTATTGTGTTTCTGATCTTGTATGTGGATGACATACTATTGATTGGGAATAATATTCCTATGTTGCAATCTGTAAAGACTTCACTGAATAATAGTTTTTCTATGAAGGATTTAGGAGAAGCAGTATACATCTTGGGAATTATGATCTATAGAGATAGGTCGAGAAGGCTAATAAGATTAAGCCAAGACACGTATATTGACAAGGTGTTGAAACGGTACAACATGGAATAGTCCAAGAAAGGGTTCTTGCCTATGTCATATGGTATGTGCTTTAGTGACAAGTAGTGTCCTTCATCAGATGAAGAGCGCAACCGCATGAGTAAGGTTCCATATGCTTTGGCCGTTGGTTCCATCATGTATGCCATGATATGTACTCGCCCAGATGTCTCATATGCTCTAAGTGTTGCGAGCAGGTACCAAGCTAATCCGGGTGAACCTCACTGGATGCTTATTAAGAATATCCTAAAGTACTTACGAAGGACTAAGAATGTGTTCCTAATCTATGGAGGTGAGGATGAGCTCGTTGTAAACGGTTACACCGATGTTAGCTTCCAAACCGACGGGGAAAATTCACTATCTCAATCAGGTTTTGTGTTCACAATAAATGGTGGTGCGGTAAGCTGGAAAAGTTTCAAGCAAGAGACGGTGTCTGATTCTACAGCAGAAGCTGAGTACATTGCAGCTTCTGGAGCTGTAAAGGAAGGTGTTTGGTTGAGGAGGTTCCTCATTGAGCTTGGTGTGTTTCCGAATGTGTCAGGCCCATTGAATTTACATTGTGATAACAATGGGGCGATTGCACAGGCTAAGCAGCCTAGGGATCACCAGAAGAACAAACATGTACTCCAAAAATTTCATCTCATTCGAGAGTTTGTAAAACGAGAAGAGATCAAATTGTGCAAAATATATACGGATTTGAATGTAGCAGATCTTTTGATAAAGGCTCTTCCACAACCTAAGCATGAGGCGCACATGAGGTCTATGGGGATTAGACATCTAAGAGATTAACTCTAGTGCAAGTAGGAGACTGTTGGGAATATGCCCTAGAGCTAATCATATAGATGATGATATTCCGATTGTATCCATGATTAATAAAGTATTCATTGAATATCCATTATAGACAACTTGTATTGATTGGCGATTATGTGAATTATTTGTGGAACTCAATTACTTAAATGGTTATTCTAAAGTTGTCCCTGGTCGGCGTTCTTGTGAGAACACACTTGAATATTAGACCAGCACATATATTAGTTGATGGCTATGTTTCACAAGTCATGGACATGGAGATGTCAAACCAATAATGTGGGCACATATGAGACATGTAGGCTGGACTGACCCGACATGAGAAAGTCTCTATTCACGTTATGTACGTTATGTCCTTAGACCTAAGATTATGGTATGTACTCAAGATGTGCAACGGCCTGCTTAGGGACTATCAAACGCTGCTCCGTAACTAGGTAGTTATAAAGGTGGTCTTTGGGTGGTCAGGAAGCATGCTATGAGACATAGACAATCAAGATGGAATTTGCCCCTCTCTACGTGAGAGATATATCACTGGATCACTCAAGTGATTGGATCAACAAATGCATGGCCGTGCTTGGGTTAAGTGTTAACCTACGAGTTGAATCATATATCGAGTGGCAAAGGGAATAACATGTATGTGGTCGTAGTGGTTCGTCGGATATGATCTTTGCGTGCACACAGGAGTTGTCACGCCTTGCTAGAAGCCGCTGTCAACTATTGGGCGAGTAGGAGTACTCGGCCCATGTCAATGTGTGCGTGAACCCATAGGGTCACACGCTTAAGGGGCTGGAAGCCTAATTCGGGTTGGACCCGAATTAGACAAGGCTTAGGGTTACTAATGGGCCTCCAACTCGTGAGCTCATTGGGGACGCCTATATAAGCAAGGGGTAGGGGCGCGGTCAGGGTGACACACGCCTTTAGCAGCCGCCGTCGTCCTCCCCACGCTCGCGTCTTTTGCTCCTCGCAGACCTAGCAGTCCGGAGGCGCATCGTTTCTTCCCTGCACGTGTGGGATTCCTCGGAGGTGCTGTGTCTGGAGCACTGGGACGAACCGCGCGAGAGGATTGAGGTGACGGACGACCACGCAACTGCACTGCCTGCTGCGACGCGTACGACTATATCGAGTCGTCTTCCGCTGCACCTACGCGTCTAGTGGTAATCCCGTGACCTGTAACTAGAAATAGATCTTGATTTATAACGTTAAAAAATTTTATTTTCTAGCTAGCGTAGCAACCTTATAACTCTACGTATTTCTATATTTCTAAAATGGAAATGCATGCTATCGGGACGACGAGGAACATAGCACCATATATCACATTTTGTCACACCGCTGTAGATACTCGAGGTCTACCTCACATGGCCTCCTGCTGCCCAATGGCATCTCTCTATCCATGTGTCGGTGTCTGCCTGGTTCCACCCCTCCTAGCGCCAGAGTGCTCCTCCCTGTGCTGGCGTTCATCCCTCACCCAGGGCAATCTGGACCATGGTCGTGTGTTTGGGCCACAAGATCGAGTGAGAGAGTCGTGCGTACCTGGATTTTTCAGCTCTATCTAAGCAAAACAACTTGGTTTTTGTAGAATTTCTCACACGAAGCAATTTGGTGAAGAGCGTTTTTGTTAGAGAAGCCGTAGACCAGCTCCTGAGGCTGTCCCGAAACCTCTACAAATGTCTCCAAAAATCTAGTTACAACGAACTTTGTAGTAAGAGAAAGTCACAACCATCACTACAAATGTGAAAGCATCTATGTCCCCTATTTTGGTTTTGATAATTAATGACAACACTTTGGACTAACCTTTCATGTGTAATATGAAGGTTAAAGGCTTAGAACACAAGGAGGCTTTGAGATACATGGATGTCATAATGAAGATGGCAAGGAAGCATGACGAAGAGCTCAAGGCAAAAGTATAAGGATTTGTTTTTAGCTAGTCATAAGGTGATTATAAGATATGAAATGACCAATGCAAGTTAATATGATAGATAGTCATATACTATTAATATGGAAAAAACTTGTTTGCATTATGGTTATCTAGTTTTCACTCGAGAGGTTGATCAATTGCATTAGAATTAAATGGCAGTTGTGAAAAACATGTGACAAACGTTTATAAATGTTTGAAAAATGCTAAGTAAGGTCCAAAGGTGATGAACCTCAATTGGTGTTAGTAGGTTTGAAAAAGGAAGAGTTTGCACTATTTTATGAGCGCTAAAACACTCCGGTGGTGCACGCAGAGATGAATGAGAAGGCTTCTAATGTCTTGCTTGAGGCAGATCATTCGGACCATCACTTTCCTTAAGTCCAAGTCCACCTTGCATCCATTTGGACTATACCTTGTATACTACTCCCTCCATTCTATCTATTTAGATGCATAACAAAATAGTTGTAAAAAAAATCAAGCGACTTATAATTCAGAACGGAGGAAGTAGCAAACAACATTAATCCAAATGGTAACGTTGTACATCAAACACCAAAATTCAAACTTAATGGCTCACAGGGTCCATTTTCCTTGTGGTTTGAATGATGGTGTGTTAGTTCCACACGATTTTAAGATGATTTTTTATTAAAAAAATTATAGATCCAAATAGTTGAGTGGTCAAATTTGGACATAACCTTTTATTTTAAGCATGTTATCTTCTAAGATAATACTTCTATCTAATACTTCCTCTATCTCAAATTGCAAGTCATTTAAAATTTTTAAAGGGTTAAAGCATCTCAAGTTTAACTAAATTTATATGATAAGATAATAATATTTATGATGCCAACTAAATACCATTAGATTCTTCCTTACTTGTATTTTCATTATATATCTATTTGATTTTATAAATATTTATAATTTTCTCTATAATTTTAGTCAAACTAGAAGTCCTTTGACTCTCTAAGATTCTGAAAATGATTTGTAATATGAAATGGAGGAAGTAATATATGAAAAAGAAGTAAAACTCTGAGGATGATCCGGTTCTTAGTTTACGTAGTTTCTGCTTGCCGACATCTCGCTTTTGTTCCCTAGCGAGTTTTCTGCAATGCTGACAAGCAAGCCGACTCAACTTGACGACGGTGTCAAGTGTCAACCCATATATTAGGCAAGACACGCTAAGCAGTACTTGCGCCTGAGTTGCCACGTGCATGCTCTCTTCACTTCAAATACTCCGTATTTCATTTGTATTCATACTGTACCAGGTTAAGATTCCAATAACGCCAAAAGATTTAGTCGGGTACAACTGAAAAGATCCGGTCTCACTAGTCACTACTACGAATTTCACAGGGAAATTTCGCTTGCATTGGAACCCGCACAAGTCTTCGGCTTTCAACTTCCAGGTCTGCATCTCGCTACTCCAGTATGATACTGTACATACACCTGTCGATCCAATGGAGGAGAAATTAGGAATATAAAGAAAACCTCAGCTGGGACTGGGAGAGCAAACAGTTGAATTCTTGACAAGAACCCCAACGAAAAAGGGATTTGGCTCAAGTTCAGTTTAACTCACACAAGGGATAACAACTGACGCCTCTATAACTAGTGCACCGGTGAAGAAAGGCTCTTCAGGAAACCTCATAGTTCACGAGATGGCAACAGGAGTTAGGATCACAATACTCATATCCTTGGCATTCAGCGCTGCAGTTGCCCAAAATGTTACAGAAAGCAAAGTAGAATAATTCCATGTAGGGGTGGTACTTGATTTGGGGACGACGGTGGGCAAGGTAGCACATACAAGCATTTCAATTGCTGTTGAAGATTTCTATGCTCTCCATCCGAGCTACACCACAAGACTTGTCCTCCACGTCTGGGACTCCAAGAGCGATGATGTCCAAGCTGCATCTGCAGGTAAGTTACATCCTCAGACATGGAACAGTTGATAGAGTATGTGTTTACTTGATTATGTACAGATTGTACACTTAGGCCTTGTTTGGATGTCATGTATCTACCTCAATCCAACCCAC
>CM041637.1:36961372-37161022 GCA_023333625.1 Bothriochloa decipiens
TTTTGAACACAACAAATCATTTCAATTACCATAAATCTGTTGTGTTCCATTTAAATAGTTATGTTTTTTTATAGAATTGTTACCACATAGGTTACACAGAATAGACAGAGAAGTCCATATGTGAAGAGGCAAAAACGCTGTTTTACTTGCAATTCTATAACTCCCCATGTGGCAACAATAGGACTCATTATAAACTATTCAATAGAACTGTAAAATACATTTTAGCTGAAATTTAGCATGCACCTAGAAGGAATATGTAGCAGTTTTGATGCAGAAAACATGCACCATGTAGTTTTTCTGAAATAGTATAGTTACAAGGCAGTGGCAATCATGTCTTCAAAACCACTTATGCAACAGAAAATATGATGTGTCATATCTGGTGGCACCAATTTTTTGTGATCCCTATAGTTCCTTCACTGCAACTACTGCATCAGTGTGGAGAAAACAAAGCTACGCAGGTAGCTACATTTTATAATTGAACTAAATTTAGCAGTAGCTCTATTGATATGATGGCCAACGCAAACTTACAGGAACAAACTTTCCGGTGTCCTATTACCATAAGTTGCAACTTACAACTAAACCGAGTAGTGAATGAATTTTAGTAATCCATCCATCTCTTGCAAATACTACTTTAATAGAGCTATGCCAGGTGATTCTGTTCTGGACATCTGGTACAGAGTATATGAATAATAAGAAATTTGGTTCCTCAAAAAGTTGAAGTTGTCTATGTATGTAATTTTCAAGACCCAGCCTCTGCACATTTGTGCAGGGATGGCTGCTGGCTATTTTCTCTTCTCCAGACCCCGCAGTGTGGGAGCCTACGGCACTGGGTACACCCTTTTTTTTGTCTATGTATGTAATTTTACAGTTCTTGAATTGCTGGAGAACTATAATGTCCAAGCTATCATCGGCCGACAGAAATCTTCTCAAGCTGTGTTCATATCAGCTCTCAGAAAAAAATATCAAGTTCCAATTATATCATTCACATCAACAAGCACATCTTTGTCTTCCCAGAGTCTTCCATATTTTGTTCAAGCAACAGCGTGTGACTCTGCACAAGTGAGTAGCATCGCCTCCATAATCAAGACCTATGGATGGAGAAAGGTGGTGCCTATCTATGTAGATAATGATTATGGTAGAGGTATACTACCAGACCTTTTCAATGTCCTTGAAGGAATAGATGCTCATATTCCTTACCGGAGTGCAATAGATGAGTCAGCAACAGGTGAACAAATTACCCAAGAACTCTTCAAGCTGATGACAATGCAAACAAGGGTCTTTGTTGTGCACATGTCCTCCTCCTTGGGCTCCCTCTTCTTCAGAAAAGCAAAGGAAATTGGCATGATGAGCAAGGGATTTGTTTGGATCATAACTGATGGATTAGCAAATCTAATAGATTCACTAAATCCTTCAGTTGTGGAAGCAATGAATGGTGCCTTGGGGGTTGAATTCTATGTTCCTAAATCAGCAAGACTTGAAAAATTCACCATCAGATGGTATATAAGGTCCCGAAATGATCATCCAAATGACCCAAAATTGAAATTAAGTGTTTTTGGACTATGGAGCTATGATACGATCTGGGAAGTAGCACAAGCAGCAGAAAAGGCAAAGGTTACTGAAGCAAAATCTCAGAGACCACCTACACTGAAAGACTCAACAAGTTTAGGAACCTCAGGAATTTCAAGAAACAGTCCGGCATTCCTACAGGCGATCTTGCAAAGCAAATTTGAAGGCCTAAGTGGTTACTTTGATCTGTCAGATGGGAAGCTGCAAGTTTCCATGTTTCAGATAATAAATGTAGTTGGAAAAGCACACAGAGTAATTGGGTTTTGGACCACACAAAATGGAATTTCACAGCGATCAGATCAAAGGAAAGCAAACACAACATACTGGAGCACCACACATAATTTGAATACGGTGATTTGGCCAGGAGAATCTACAGAGGTGCCTAAAGGATGGGAAATACCAATAAATGGGAACAAACTTCAAGTTGGTATAGCCATAGGTGGAACTTATCCAGAATACATAGATGCCAATGAAGACTCCCTTACAGGTGTGGTTAAAGCAAGTGGCCTTGTAATTGAAATATTTGAAGAGGCAGTAAAGCGACTTCCTTATGCACTTCCTTATGAATACGTAGTATTTAATACAACAGCGAATGGAAGTTCAAGCTATGATGATTTTGTCTACCAGGTTTATCTTAAGGTAACACATACTTTGCATGTTTACCTTTTCAAGTCAAAAGTATACAAGTCACACAAATGCTCTTCCAAGATCTGATATTTCATATCATGGACTCATGGTGTCACTTCAAATTAAATAAACTACTTCATTTATTGAAATGCAATGTTAGTTTAGTAGATGGTTACAGAACTATAATAGAAGAAAAGAAAATCTAAGCTTTTTATAACCTTACTCTGTCATCAACACAATTCATTCTTTCTGAAGTACTTCTCAATGAACACACTGCCCATCCAACCCCACTCTTGGTTACACAATTTTCTTTTCCACCCTGACAGAAGTACGATACAGCAGTTGGAGACATAACAGTTAGGTACAACAGAAGTCTGTACGTTGACTTCACTCTGCCATATACTGAATCCGGAATAGCAATGGTTGTCCCTGTCAAGGAAAGCATAAACAAGAATGCTGGATTTTCCTGAAGCCACTGACACCAGGCATGTGGTTTGGAACCATCATACTCTTTATCTACACAGGCATTGTGATATGGTTGTTGGAGCTTCTTGGAGACAACAAGAATGTCCGTGGTCCAATTCCACAACAGCTAGCTACAATGATATATATTTCACTGTTTGAAGAGAGTTGAGTGTTTTTATCACGATACTTTTTTCCCTGTACAGCATTATGTTCAAGTTGATATGTCTTTTTATCCTGCAGTTACTTTCATACAGCAAAATTCCATAACTTGGAAAAAGAAATCTGTATGTTATATGGTTTTCACTAAATGTACTGTCTTTTTAAGCCATGTCCTAAGCACATAAGTGCGTAAACAAGGAGACAAATCTTGTATTGGGAACTAACTAACCAGTATGAAATTCCAAAAGTGCAAGAAGGAATAGAGTACCATCATATGCAAGGTCTCCACTAACGTGCTAAGTTCATAAGACACCTCAACTGTCCCTAAATAGGAAGCTAATGCCAAATCGTATATAGAGAGATACAGGCCAATATGAATTTAGAAACGCAAGAAGGAATAAGTCCTACCATGTCTGAAAAGATTACCAAATATCGAGTTTTTATGAAATATTTTTTAATATCAGAACTTACAATTATGATGCCTTAACTCATAGTGTAATTTCTGCAGAAGAGAAGGTGAAACGCCTAATCTCATGGATCGTGTTGGGTCATATGGCTGTTCTTCCTAATGGTACTTCAGTCAAGCTACACTTCAAGCTTGACATCCATGCTAACTGTGCAACAGCTCCAACCAACTGTAACTAATGTAGATGAACTCCTAAAAACTGGAGAATCCGTTGGGTATACGCGTGGTTCCTACCTCAAGGGTGTTTTGGAAGAACTTGGTTTTGACGTGTCAAAGATCAAGCCCTATGAAACCCCTGAAGATTATCAGAATGCACTTTCCAAAGGAAGCAAGAATGGTGGTATTGCTGCTCATGTAGATGAAATCCCATACATCAAACTATTCCTTGCACAGCACTGCAAGGGTTACACCATGATTGGGCCAATATATAAGACTGCGGGTTTTGGATATGTAAGTTTGACCGTGTTTATTAAGTTCACTATTTTGGGATAGCCTAGTTCAAACTAAGCTTTATTTCCGTTTGCACACTGATGGGTGACAAATAGACCTGGGTTTATCTTCTTCCTTAGGCATTCCAGAAGGGGTCGTCCTTAATTGGCGACATCTCACAGGCAATCCTCAACATAACAGGGGGAGACACGATCATTCAAATCGAGAAGAAATGGATTGGGGATCAAAATAACTGCCAAAATGTGGGCACCATCTCTGGTACAGATAGCCTGACCTTTGACAGCTTTGCAGGACCCATCATCGCTACCGGAGTTGCCTCAACCACTTCTCTTGTGGTCGCCTTGATAATCCATTTCTGCAAAAACAAGACAGTAGGACCTGAAAATCGTGAGTCAGAACAAATATTGCGACAGGAAGAACACAAAGATGGGGTAAATGAAGAAAGGCAGTGCCAAGAAGAAGACAGAAGTAGAGGGATGCATGGACAATTAAAGATGGTTATGCGCTATGGTTCACATATCATTTACAGAGGTGAAAGGATACCTAGCTCGCGATCAAATTCAGCAAGATTTTAGCTCTGTCCCTTGACCGGGCACAATTGTTTTTATCACGTAGATTTCTGCATCTTATCCTTAATCTAGGAGTATTGGTTTAAACGGGCTGCTCAAACAGGCTCATAGTCTTGTATTCACATTTAAATAAAAGAAATGTAAGACATTGGAGGACACAAACACCACTTGGCAATGCTGGCCAGATTTTCATGATTTTTAGATGTTAGTTTGCCTCAATGAGGACTTGTCTAAGGTAGTAGAGTGGAGCTATTTCTCCCAATAAATAGAAATCTCAGAGCCAGAGGAGGCGACTGTCCTCCAAAGCTATTTTAGCCAAAATCAACTGAATGAAGAACAGGTACCACGGTCTACTATGCCTCTATGGAACAACAGAGTAAACGATCGATCCCTCGGGTTGTGTTTTTTTTTTTTTCCGCTTAATGGCCAACCATTCCTGCTTATTCTACTGATCGCTCAGTGAGCTCCCTGTACCTGCTCGAAGTAAAAATCAGGGGCCTTCAGGAATTTGGATCGGTTAAAGACTTAAGATTTTAAGAACAAACGAGGGTACCATTGGAAGCGCCGAGCTGGTACTCTGAGCTCTGAACTCCGCAGGGCGCGGTCGGGGCTCGGCATTGGGGCTTCCCCCGAGGACTCGAAGCGCCCGGCCCAGCGGTCCCATAGTAAGGGTACAGAGCGGAGCGGGCGGCGGAGCGCAGGCAGCAAGGCAGCCGAGTTTCTTGAAGGAGGCGGCGGCGGCGGCGCGGAGCCATAGCGTACGACAGAATGGGCCCCCGTAGGCTGTTGCCGTTGAGAAAAATTTCAATATTTGCGTCTGCCTTGCCAGATTTGAAATTCAATTCGTCTGCTACGCCATGGAGATCGACAGCGCTCGGCGCAGGCAACAGCAGAGGGGAGAGAGAGCAGGAGGAGCAGAGAGCTCGAGAGAGTGACAGTGACTGAGAGAGAGCGAAGAAGGATCCGGGTGGGACATTTCTGCATACTGGATTACTGGCAGAGGAACGGATGCGGGCGGCACGCGCCGCTCACGTGACAAACAGCCCACCCTGGACACGCCACATCAGCACACACCTGCTTTATTTGGCAAAATGGCTAGGATTGAACCAAATCTTGGGTGCCAGAAATGAAACTCCAAGCTCATGAATCTATCTGGCACACTAAACAATTTTTGTAGGCCTAGAGTGCATTAACTCAATAAAATTTCGACCAATCATCTATATTCTCTCTCATTTCTCTACCTATCACACAGCTCTTTCTATCCTGATTCCCGTGTAGATATGATTTCTGTATAAGAAACTATTTTCTTATCTTTTCTCTTTTAACCCCAATGCTTGTTCAGCATTTTGTATACTTGCACCTTAATTAACGACATGGAAACTATTTATTAGGACTGTACACTGTACATGTGACTTGTGTAAGCCACAAGTAACCAGCAATATGCTCATATCCGTGATGCTCATTATTGTAATCATAGAGCGATGCCCCAAATGTATCTAGAAATATCCCAAGTAATTCATTTTGTGTTGCTGTGATATATAATTGAAACATGTATATGCAGTGGACCTGACCTCGACTTGCATAACTAGTCACTCACCCAAAATAAATATAGTTTGAGCTTGAATCAGGCAGGCCATCAATCTGCAAGCAGAGGCCCCATGACCATGATGCACGTTAAACATATACAGTATATATGCAGTGTGGTAAATCTTAAAACACATCCACTTTTGTCAAAAAAAAATCCAACGGATGCAATAATCCAAAAAAAAAAATACAATTATAGTGAAGTTTTTAAAATGAAGACGCAGGATAACAAACAACATTGAGCTTCCAAGTTCCAACCATCAAAATAAAAGTGGTATGGCGACGCCGACAAGCAACGATAAGCTCAGAATAAGAAGTAAACTATTGATGGCTGACGCCTGGAATGCAATTACCTCGCCTGCTATTACTACTTTTACGAAAAGGTCGACACACACCAGTAATACACAACGGACGACAGTGAGACGAGACCTGTGATATGATGGTAATAAAAAAGAAATTACACTAGTTACAACAGTTTACCCAACAACAAATGGCCCAATAGATACATCACCCGCCACCTAAATTATCACATCTCCCAATGTTCTGTGACCTCTTATGAAACAGTTGCCTGGTTCCGCTGTCCCCCAGACGATATACCCTTACCCTATGGTTTTGACATGAATAATGTACACTTCACATTCTCCTGTTCCTCTCCCTATTCCAATCTCCTGCAGATCCTAGAGAAGAGGCCAGTGTTGCTTTCCTCAACTTCTGCTGGTTCTCATACTCCTTCTCAAGCCGTGCCTGTGATGACACCTGGACCAGATGCCTTCCACCGTTTCCATGCGGCTGCCTCGTATCGGGCATAAGACCCCGCTCGGACCTGACAGGAGAAGCACTACCTTCCACAGGCACAGGCCACCTTATGGTTCCCTTACCAGGGTTATTCAACCGTGAAGAATCATTCTTCCTGTCAATAATTTTCTTGGTAGAGTGACTGCTCCCATTCCAAGTTGCATCATTGTTACGAGAACCTGATGAGCTCTCAGTTGTACCAAACTGGGATGAGGGCTTCTGGGCTTTCATCACCTTTTCAGATGGTGATTTTGGCCACTTAATTGCCCCATTGCCGTATCCTTGGCCACTCCATGATTCAGTGCTTCTTTTCATCTCACATAAGATCTCAGCGGCACGATGTATCTTTGGCGATACTGCTTGTAAGAAAAGGAAAGCTGAAGCAAGTAAATCATCAAAAGTAAGATAAACTGAAAATAAGTAATACCAGATGAATGGCCCAAACACAGTATTCTCAGATATAGAATGAGTGCCTAGCTATAGAGATAAAGAATTCCTAGGTACTCCTATTCTGGCTGGGAACTTGCAAATGCCACACAAGATGGCATAATATGGTTCAATATAATATTGAATATGTGAGGCCAACAAAGCATTTGCAGATCTATAAGCAATATACTTTTGCCGATTATTCAAATTTCTTAGGAACTACTCCCTCCATTCCAAATTGTAGGCTTTTCTAGATACATATAGTATTTCTTAGCAACTACTCCCTCTGCTCCAAATTGTAAGTCATTTTGGCTTTTATAGATACAATATTTTGGCTTTCCTAGATACATACACTATAATCTAGACATTGTGTATATCTTAGGCACATAGCAAAATCTATGTAAGTAGAAAAGTCAAATCGACTAGCAATTTGGAATGTAGAACTATTTCCATCAAGGTAATACAAATACCAAAGTAACTTACTCCAAAATAGACTTTGGCCCTACCTTGAGAGGTTTTTAAAAGAGAATGTTCACTGTCATGCTTCTGGAAACCATCTAAAGAGTCAACATGATCTAGGGGTTGCAGTTGCTGAGAACCATGCTCACCCCCAATTTTTCTTGAGTGAACGTTCTGTACAAGTGGTCCGGAAGTTGATTCCGTGCCACACAAATTATATTGTCCATCACATGAATCTGTTAAACATAATTTCGCTGCATCCATCTCTTGAAGGAGATCATCAATTCTATGGACAGACTTATCTTCATAATCTAGAGGAGTGAGGTTGGATCCAACCCGCACCCATTGCCACTGGGTGTTGCTCCTAGTGGACCCATGTTTACCACAGTCAACACTTTGTCGACAGCCCCCAGCCTGAGAGTGTGACCAAGGAAATGGTGGCAAACTAGCTCCATGAACTGTCATGGAAGGCATATAAGGTTTAACTCCAGCTGTGCTCTCACTTCCAGGTGCTAAAAGAGAGTCCAGATCTTGTCGATGAGGAAGTGTTAAACGGCTTAAGATATCTTTTGGATGACAAAGTGCAGTATGACAGACATTGATTTGTGATGAGTCCTGGATAGTATATTATAGTATTAAAAAGGTCAAATAAACTTCAAGGCACAGACATGATATTGGTGGTAATAATGAATATTTTACTTACCTTAACCAAGGGAGATGGCTTGTCACCACATTGCTCTTTGATATCACAGCTAGAAGTGCTTGCAGAAGGAAACTTAGGGCTTAGAATGAGATTAGAGTCCTTTCCATGGCAATAGTCCATGTCAGAAAGCATAGAAAAGGCTTTTCTGACAGAAACTAGGAGTTCCTCTTTCGTGCGCAATACCTTCTTTCCTTTATCTCTTCCTAAGCTGGAATACTTGTAAGTGCCATCAAGAAGTTCGCTCAACGAGAGGTTCTCAATGTGATTTGTGATGTCACGAACATCAGATTTAAGGCCATGTGCTCCTGAATAAATATGTCAACCACTGTAAGTTTGATGCAAATCGGTTTAACCATAAGGCAGAGATTTCTGAATGTTATACATGCTATGAGATGGAAAAAGAAAATTTTATACCATGAACACATGGCCAATAAACAAGGGGCATCAAGATCTAAATAACATAGCATTGTTAAGGTTGTATGTAGGCCTACCAAATTAGTTTATGCAAGTAAAGGCATGCAAAGAAACAAACCAAGTATCATCAAACACACAAAAAAGACTACATAACTCAAAGAACCACGTCATGCCTACCGCTACTGCCAATCCTTGAATGAGTGTGAAAACAAACTCCAAAGAAAATAAGATGGGAAGACCAATTGGAAACCTTTTTTAGAAAGATTAAACAGAAAATGATGTGACATTTTGAGGAAGTAAAAATACTATGATTGAGAGGGTCTCATAATCATATTCATGCAAGATTCAATTGAACTTCAATCCCCAGGAGTGGATCCCAAAACACACAGAATGGAATGGACAAGTCGATAAGGGAAATGGAAACAGCTCATACAGACATACAACTAACCATAATTTCTTGTAAGCGCATAACTAGAATCCAATATCATATATAAGAGGACAAGGCTTCGAAATATACGACTGGAACCAGAGCTTCAGAAATCTTCAGAGAATGGCATGGTCAAAAGTAAGCAGACTCTAAATAACATGTACAAGTGCAACATTTAGTATGCAAAAGCTAGATACTGATAAATCAAAGAGTTAACCTTCCTGTAAAATTATTTACTATGTCTAAGTACACAATGTTAGGAAAACAATTAGCAGACCTTCATACATAGACATTTGACATCCACCTATCCACTAAGCTCGTGTGATCAGAGTTAACAAACGAAATAACTAGCAGTGCTAAGATATAAATGCATGATGTAGATGCAACCAGTTACTACATACCAAGTACACTGTTTCCTGAGAAACCAGAATCAAAATTTGCTAGACCAGCCTTTGATGAGAAACAATCATATTTTGATCTGACACCAGACCTAATATTCTTCTTATCGATTCTCTTTGCATCAGAAATGCGCTTCTGCTTGAGCAACCGAGATTTTTCTGTGTATAATTAGGATAAGTGCAAAATTGTTTATTGTCAGAATATCAAACAGAACAGCATCACTTGCATTAAAGCGAGTAGAACAAATGAGCACTAAACTATATCAAATCAAATGTGCATAAAACTTTTAAAAAAGTATGGCAGGTAGTAATTAGTACTGCAGGTCTGGTTAATGAATAGCTATTAATTTTGTACGAGCAAAATGGCCAGTAAGTAGCAGGAAGAACAGGCACATATTTCTTCTTCCTTTTGGCTCATCAAACCTGATTTCTAGACTTACTAAAATTAAAAAATATGACAAGTAGTAACTAGTACAGCAGATGTGGTTAATGAGTGGCTATTAATTTTGTATGAGCAAAGTGGCCAGAAAGTAGCAGGGAGAACAGGCACATTTTTTCTTATTTTTGGCTCATTCAGTCTGCCATCTGATTTCTAGACTTACTATAATGAGATAGCTAAAATCCAGCAGATGGGATGTCCTCACCCAATGCCATCAATTAGCAGCCAGAAACAGAAAAGTGAACCAATCTTTACCTGACCAGAGCCCATTAAAGCAATTAATCAACTGCTGTTAGGTACTTTAACCATTTGAATATACTCTCTCGATGATCAGTATAGTCATTCAGCAACATTAATTACTTCATTTAAATCAGTTTAGCATATTAAGACAACAAAACCATGACATACTTGGACTGTCACAGATGAGTTAGCTGTTACCCAAGCCTATGGAAACAGCGTCACAAGAGGAAAACTAATAGGAAAGACTACCTCAAATCAGGGAGGTTTCAAACATTACATGGTATATTTAAACTTCATAGGAAATCAGCAAACAATTGAAGGTTATCTATGTGAAGAAATTGAATAAAAGCAAGGCCCCAAGGAGGAGAGATGAAGCAGTGAGGAATTCAGTGCACTCAAGAAATAATGTTGAATCAAAACAAGATAACATAAAAGTGGTTTAACCTGGACAATAAAAAGGAACTAAATCAAATTGGACAACTGCAAATGATTAAAGAAAGTTTATAACTTACCAGATGCTGTGCATGGTGTCAAATCAGGCACATTCTTCTGTGAAATGAATTCATGTCCCTTAGCCTCAGCATCTCTACCGGTTTGTACTGGCTCAAGCTTTGGCCTTTTTGAATAGGGTGGACCGTCCAACAACTTTATGGTCTTTTTTGTCACTATCTTGCTATCTTGCTTATGTAAGGATTGAACCATATCATTTGCAACATAATCACGTTTGCCGTTTTCAGACTTAAAGCCAAAACCAAGAGGTTTCTGCATATGGACTTCCAAAGATGTCCTTTTACTTCTATAAGACGGAAAGCCTTCTGCATTCTGGTTGTGCTGCTTCACATCTGCACATGTGTTTTTAACATACAAATGAGTAGTGAATTCACTTATAAAGAAACAGTATACATAAATAAAACGTTCAGAGAGATAATATAAATTGCCAGAATACTCCAAAAACATAACAGAAAAGTTTAAATGGAGGATATCATACTCCAAAAACATAACAAAAAAGTTTAAATGGAGGGTATGAAGATATTTTCTAAGGGTATGAGCAAAATTCATGGACGAATGGGCCAAAAGAAAAAAGCAATCAACATCCAGGCAAGCCCAAAAGGAGGGAAAAAATTATATGCCTACGTGATGCACGTGAACCCCTCGTACGCCATCAGATCAGTCTCCGTGTGCGATTAAGCCGTGATTCGCGAAATCAGCAGAGATATTCCAGGTTGCATGCCGCCATGCGGATGTGTGGTGGACCAACCAGGCATTGATTAGGATGATCCGACGGCACAGAATTGGTGTTGTATATATGCTGATATACATCACATGTATAGAATTTTTTTCCCAAAAGGAGGATGACGTTATATATGGTTTCGAGGGCAAGTATATTATATTTCTGAAGGTTATAACTTACAAGATTCACATGCTTTGACATGTGCATTCCTTGCCAATCAATCTAAACACTCTCAAAGGAATTCATGTGTTCAATGGTAATTAACTCGTCATTATTAGCCATCAGAAAACCCTCTAAAGGTAGTTCATGAATAAATTCATGATAGTCTACTACTAAAATCATGGTTATTAAGGCGTCACCTTAGGCTAGGCACGCTGAAAATCTGAGCATCCCCATGCCATGGCCATGGCCAAAAGTCAGCGAAAGAGGGAGGGAGGGAGGGAGAACAGAGGAAGAACAGTAGGTAGAGGGCAAGCAAAACCAAGAACCTGCAGCTGCTGCCAATGTTCCAAAAGGCGCCTGCTAGACGCCCGCCTATGCGCACTTATGCGCTAGGCGGAGGGGCATCCTCGCTTATGCGATGACCCACGGGCACTTGAGATGGTGAGGATTGTCATGAATCATCGCCTAGATGCTGCAATCCTCACTGTCTCCAGTGCCGGTGGGCGTCGCAGCACTTGCTGCAGTCAAATGCGGCACAGCCAATCTAGAAGGAGACCTGGAGACTGCCGCAGTAGTAGATTCAAGGGCGTAGAGCAGCTAGAAAGAATCAGGAGGGAGAATTTTGGGTAGCGGCGGTGCATCTGGAGAATGAGACAGAAGCAAGCTGTGCCGAGGGAAGGAGCACTCAAGAGGCGGCACTGGGAATCGGGCTCCCCGTTAAATGTATCCATTAGGTCGCCCAGGGGAGAGTTACATGGGCTGGCTGATGGGCTGTGCCATCCCCTTCTTATTCCTCCCTTCGTTTTCTTTATTTTCCTTTTTCTTCAGCCACATGTTAGATTCGTATGACGTAGGCTTTCCTCGCCTTATAACCGCCTAGGCGTCACCAGCCTTACTGCCATAAGAATCATGATTAAAATCCCTCTAAAGTAACTAACACATTGCTTTCATGGGAAAACTAGCAAAAAATGAATTTATGTAAGGTTTTAAAAGAAGAGAGAACAAATACCACGATACAACAGCTGCATTGTGGGACTTTCCATTACAAAATTGTAACAGGCATACAGAAAAAAAGAAAACAAAAGAGATAGTAAAACACCCGTTAAACATTTAAGTTCCACCCATCTCCCAAGTCTATGGCCAAATGGCGAACACATGAAAGGAGCTTCTAAAGAAAATAGTATACAGCAAGGGAAGCCCCCACTGTAAGTTTTATATTAATAAAATCAAAGCAGCTGTACAAGGCACACAAAACTGTACAACCAAACAACAAACAGCAGGAACTAGAAGCCTTAGAGGCAAGGAAACTAGGCTAGGGAATCTATATAGGACAAGAAAGCAGGACGCTTAGCATCACAGATCCCATAGACCTGAAGTCGAGCTTCCTCACTAAAACTGAACTTCCAAGAATCTAAAGAACACATGAAAGGAATGTAAGTCCAAAGTACATACGACAGTAACTAAAACCATGCATGTAAATATCACAATCTGCAAGGACGACCAGTGTTTGTGCGCGCGCATCAAGTTTGATCATCATCCCTAGGGCTCTGTAAGGGGTCGGCCCTTTGATTCTTAATAAATGACAAACAGCCCTCTTGCATGTCCCAAAAAAATATAAATATACGAAACTTAAGAAGATTCTAGAATTGATCTTCACAGAAAATACTCAATATTCACAAAGAAACACAAACAGATAAAAAAAAATATTAACAAAACTGTTACAACCAAGTAAAATGCAGTCTGAATAACGTACAACCAGAATCAGGGTGCAAGCCAACTATGATGCTGTGTTTGGTTTCATGTTCAAATAAGGAAATCACTGCATGAGTTTTGTTTGAGGGCAATGATTCAATTTCAACTGCAAGGAACTCAAGGAACTGACTCCAATGTACATGCAGCTGAGCTACATATACATATATATCGTAGTCCTTTATGCAATAAATCAAACAAAATAGTAACTTGTCCCAAAGGGAACCTGCTCAGCACAAAGTAACAGCCAACTTTTGGAAGGTTGAATTGTTGCAAATTCTGCCCATTTTTTCCCAACAATGATACACTCACAAACAATCATGCATAGATTTAAGAATCGCAACATACATATACAGATTTGAGGATCGCAACATACATATTTGAGGATTTCTTGATGGGAAATGGGAATATCGAAGTCATACCAAGTCAACCAGAACTACCCAATCCAAGCAACGTAAGTAAACGGGCATAAAATATAGCATATGCGTAAATGAAGCTACCAATAGAGTACGTAAAGACAATGACAAAGGTAATGGGCACGGACGCACGGTACATGCTGTGAAGTGACATAAAGGAAAAATTTTCACGAAATCAAATGAAGCAACATGGAAGGCTTTGAAGTGAGGGAACAGGAGCAACAGCAGAAGTAGAATTCATGTTTCTAAATGACATGGACCAAGTAAATGACACCACAACAACCAGAAAAGACGAACTATAGACCACCAGATAACAGGGCACTAGACAATCAATTGCAAGCACCTCAAGATCACATAATAAAGAGGGCTATATGTAATCAATTGCAGACAAGAACATATAACCAACACAGACCACAAACAATAGATCAGCCGATAAAGGGGAAAAAACATCAAGCTGCAGGCATCGTCATGGAAAGAGCTCACAAATCTGCTAAGTAATCAATGAAACTGGTTTTCCCTTCCCGTGCCATACATAATTCATTAACATACATCTCTGCATGGCAGCCGCAAACTCATCCTCATCCAAGCACACGTGATCAATCATCAATTAGTAACAAAATAATCCAGACACAAAACGGAAGTGGCCGTGCTCCCTCACCACCTCCACTACAGAAATGGAAATTGCCTTTTTTGCCGAGGAGAAATGGAAATTACTTACTAGCTGCTAAATAACTATATCATCCCCACTAGTAATAAAAGCAGCAGAACCTGCGGTAGAATTTCAGTTACATAGTACAAGCAGACAGACGAGAGGAGTTGAAATTAACTCCCCCCACCAAAAACCGAAATCACACCGAATCCATCCTTCCACCACGACGACGACAACTAAACAGACGATAAGGTGAGGCAGAAGAGGGGCAATACCACCACCTTGCCGCCGATCCGCTTCGGCGCAGCGCCTGAGCACCTCCCCGGCCCCGCCGCCTCCAGGGCCAACACCACCTCCTCCGACGGCTCCAGCCCCGTCCACCCCCTCCACCGCGGCTGCCGGCGCCAGGATCTTCCCGAACTCCACCTTGGCTGGTAACGGCAGCTCCACCGCATCCATCCACCGGCCCCACGAGGCCCAGGACCCCCGGAATCCCCCTCAAATCGGCGCCGTCCCCGGCGAATCGGGCCGCGGGGAGGCGCGGGGCCCCCAATTCGCGCGGGATCTGGCGGGATCGGCGCGGGGCGCGGGCGGCGGCGGCGGCGGCGCGGGGGGGCAGCAGGAGGGGGAGGGGGACATCTAGGGCTTGGGAGCCGCGGAGGTGGGTGGATGTGGGGGAGGGAAAGGGAAAGGGAAGGGGAGGGAGCGCGGAGGTATATATAGTTTTCGGGAAAATACACGGCGGAAGTGGGGGCCAACGGCCGGCTCACGCACTCGCTGAGCCCGGAGCACCTCAGCAGCGCCCGTGGTTTTCTGATATTTCTTTTTTTTTTAGCAAATGGTTTTCTGGGATTTCAATCAATTCATTTTCTCGCTTTATTTAGTTTGGATTTCTTTTATTTATTATCTACAGTACATAGTAGTGCTGCAAATTTCTTGCTGAGGGTTCTTTGATCCTGGATATCCGCTGAGATAGGAATTTATGCCTGTCCTTTTTCTGTGTGGGTTTGCTTACGTAGTTTGTGCTCAGAGAGGGCTCGAGATATTTTCCCTTTTCATCTCCTCAACAACTTTAGGCAACGGAGTGGAATGTTGCATATGGGACTGGATCACAAGAATTAAATGCAAGAGGGTAGAATCTTCATCACTCTTAAATGGTAAAACAAAAAGGATATACAAGTAATTCATCACTCTTAAATGGTAAAACAAAAAGGATATTATATAAGTAAGACAATGGAAATAAAGTACTAAATACAAGTATTTCCCCCAACATAGAGACAAAAGTGATATCATGGTTAAAATGGGGGAAACGTAAGCAACAAAATATGTAGGGATTTAGAATTTTTTTTCAAGAATCATCCAAGCAGTCTATCTTAAAATCTTCGTTCGATTTGTTTTAAGTTATACTTTTATTTGTTTTATAACTGTACTAGTGTACCTTAATGATGTTTCTGAATATTATGATGTCTTGAAACTACATGTTGATTGAACAATTTACCTTTATATATCGGTGGTTTTAGCATTTTAATAAAATAATTTGGTGTTTGACGCATCTTTGATAAGTAAATCGCATTATATACAACCAGAAATATGTTCATTGACACACAAAAACATAATAATTCAACCAACACCCGTATGCGCATGGTAAATTTGGATTTTGTACTTTCAACCAAATTAATCCTACTTTGTGGCAAGCCAAGGTTATTTAGTCGGAGAGAAGCTATGTTGGTAGATTCAGCCTTCTATCTAGTAAAAAGAAATGGCTTCTTTCCTCTATAGCTTTTGTTGTATAGGCATTCCAGGAACTGGGTCTGAAAGAATTTCACTCAAGGACTCGAAACCCCTGCTAAAGAGGATATGAGTGTTTTTTCTATATGAATATCGACAATATGGTACTATTACACTGTTTGTCTTAAAAACATATTTTTAAGACTGATGACGCTACAAGCATTGTTAGCCAGTTTGTTATTCAGCTTGCCAAGGACATCACGAGGTCCTAAAACTCGATCATTGGGAAGAGTCAATGTATATCTTGGTGCTTATAATTGAGAAGCTTTACGGTTGGACGAAGCCAATACTCCCTCCGTCTCAAAGTTTGATACTAGGCGCATCTAAAAAATGTAAAGACTAAGAAAGAGATTAATTACACTCATTCCTTAAAAAGGCTAATTCACACGCGGAGGGAGTGGCAAAGTGAGGAAGCGAGCGTCTTGTACCATGAGACAAGTAGAGAAAAACAATTACGCCTACTATCCTGAAATGGAGGTGTTAATTAGGTCATTTAAACAAACACTTGCGATAGGGTGTCGTAAAACAGTAATCTAACTTGGAAGGTGAAACTCTTTTTTTTGCCCCCAAAAGATTCAGACGAAGTACTTTTAAATTGGTCCTTTTAAGGAAAAAAATGGTCATTTTGCTTTGCCTCGTGACAAAAGACATAATTCGGACGCGCGGGTCTAGCCAAGCTGTAAAATTGGAACGTGCACCCATCGCGAAAACGCGAGTTTACAGTTCACACACGGCGATGCGCTGTCAATTGACACTGTAGATGGATGGAGTTCGCTACCTAAGCGCTACGCCTCATCTACCGCCCCTCCTCTCCTCCTACGCCTCCTTCACCATTGCCCCGTCGTGTCCCGCTTTCGCCTGCTCGTTGGCACCATGTTGTGCCTCACTCACATCCCCTGTATCGGCCTCAAATAGCTCGCCGCCATTAGAAATGACACCAGATGCCCACAATGACTCGTGTTAGCAAACAACATGTATATTGATGTCGCTTCCCCTCCCCTCCCCTCTATACCATTAGGTCTCGTGGTTATATTCCTTGATGATTTGCGGTTGCCACAACGGTCAGTGGCCTGCAACTACCTTGAGGCTCGGCTTCTTTGACAACAGCAGTTGGATCTTCGCCAAAAATTCATGTATTGGGTGGATTGTTCCTCAACTTCAACGAGTTCGAGGATGGGTCTTGTGGGGAGAGGGCGGTGAGGATTTTTTCCTCGTTAAGGTTAAGATAGGAGAACTACGGGAGCACTAAAAGTCTTAAAAACACTGCCAAGAACTTTACGTAAACGGGTGTAAAGTAGATTCAATGAACAAAAGACCTTACCTAATACAACAGAACATTTTACGCTTTCCTTTACAATGTAACGCTCGTTTATGGATACATTATATTAGAGCAACTAGGTGCTTCCTATAATTAACTTACTAGGTCAATAAGTTTAGCGAGTCAACAAAATAAGTAACAAGCTCAATTTATTTCCCTATCAAATAATTTCCTATATTAGTTTCGAAAATGATTTTGTATCAGCGGCCCTGTACTATTTCTGACCAAGCAACATTGTTTTAATAGTTTCTTTGTTTCTTAATGTTTTCCCACCTAAAACCCTTTGTTTTATTAATTAATTCACTCATGCGTCCACTTAACTTTGATTTCCCGAGAAAGGCACTGAATGGAGAGGGAATACCGAGTTTTTGTCGACTAAGAACACTTATGAGTTGAAGAGGATATCGGACAACTTTTATGTTCATTTCAAGGAGCACTTTTACTAATATGTTGGATATGACTTTTTCTTTACTAATCAAAATAGTAAATTGTCCTACGTTCATACATATGCTCTTATTTGTATCAAACGCTCCTAGCGGATGAACCAAAACAGGACCCAGCAAGTTTTCAACAGTCTCACCTCATGTGCTTTGATCACCTCATTCACGTCCGCAGCCACTTTTGTCTCTTTGCGCCATGGTGTTCACAAAAAGAAAGAAACAAATAAGGTGACGTAAGGCGTGACGTCCCCGCCAACGCAAGTGAAGCTGGTTCATTGACTCCGGACCCGGAGACGCGACGCGTCCATTCGGCAGTGTAGTGGTAGGTGTAGAACTAGCGATCAATTCTGCGGTCTCTGTCAACGTACAATTAGAAAAAGTTTTAACTGAAACCAGAAACAGGTGTAGCAGGATAACAAACGATAAACGACACTGCCACGCTGCAAAGCCGATGCGGTTACTCGATCGATCCATCGTCGGAGAGACCAATCCCACCGTACCGCGTGACACAAACGTGCCGTCGGCTGATCGACGCTTGCACGGACGGCGGAGCTCCGGCCACCGTGGCCGTCGTGGAACACTGTGGAGACATACGCGCGCCGCGCACTCGGTCGGGGTTGACGGCCGGCCGGGGAGTTCAGTAAAGAAGCGGGCACGACCATTGGATTGTTCAAGCTCAGCCAATTGGTCACAAAGGTTTTGATGCTTGAACCGTCATGTTTGACAATTTTTCTTCCGGTGCCTTTTGGAAATTTGGTGCGACAATGCCCCCTTGCCTCCGTATTTTTCCAAGTATAAAATTAGAAGAAGCTCGTGACAGGTGCTACTAGTAGACGACGGGAACTCCAGTGAAATATTCCTTGTAGATAGAGGGCCCACACGAAGAGCATATCTCATATTTCGACTTCCAAGCGCGCCGAGTACCTTGCCACGAAGCACCCAGGGTTAACCAGTGGGTTGTTGTCTCTATCGACGTCGCCCGAAAAGGCGTTACGATGAAATATTCCGCGACGACTCTAATATACGGGCACCACGTACTAGCCGGTGGCATGGGCCCGTGCAAGCAGTGCCACCACTGTTTGGCAGCCTAGACATAGGCCTTCTAGCCGGTGTTGCATGTAATTCGGGTTGATCTCTGTCTAATGTAATGTCATTACTAGTTTGTAGTCATTAGGGAGGGTCCGAGTATTTATGTACAACTTATTGACCTCCTAGGACGCGACCAAGGCGTGTTGTATTGAACTTTTTGTTCTCCATCTTATAGACGCATAGACATTTTGCGAGAAAAAGAAATATTCCTTATAACAGAGAACATCTAAGATTCCAAATTCAAACATGGCATCCAAGAGGTGATTTCAAAGTGTGGTCAAGTGAAATCCATAAGGCCATAACGTCTTGCATTTTTTTAATAAATGGGCGATATACACACATACATATGCCTATGTCTGAAACATCCTTAATTTTTCATGAAGGGAAAATCCACAAAATGATGAATAAAATGATAGTCCAAAGGGATCAAACCATCATAATATTCAATAACAATTGTTACAAAGCCATACATCGATTAAAAGAGTACAATATAGGGGTTTACATAAATATTACATCGTCACTTGGCGGAATCATCAGAGTATTTAGCATCCAAAACAGCTACAGAAGTAGAAGGGATATCGCGGAAGCAACGTCTTGAACCATCTTGAGCGTAGGCACGAGACCATCTAATCCTTCCGTCCTTCAGGGGCGCCATGGTAATCACTCCTCCAAACCTGATTCCAAAGTATCAGTACGATTTGTACTGGCCACTGGCTCCCACCCTATGCTTTGCTTATGCTTTGTGGTAAGTGGATGCATATGAGATATATCAAGAGGACCTATATATGACTGTAGTTTTTCTATGCAATAGTAAATCAATATTATGTAATATTAGTTCATCAAGTTTTGTCATTCCCATTCCCATCTGTTGGCGGTCCTTAGAGACTATTTTTCACCGCCAATATTTTACTAAAATAATTAGTAGGTAGGGTTTTAAACTAACATTTCCATAAGTTTTGATGTATACTTGACTTGTAGGTATGATACGTGGAAATGCACAAAAAACCATAAAGAAAGCGCATTCTAGAATTTGTATTCAGAGAAGGCACAACCAAAAGAAGAAGAGAAGCCCACCTTCGTACAAATCTGGGCCCGATCATAACCGCAGGAGAGGTCTAGGCCTAGAGGGAAACCAACCACGCGAAGGCGGTGGCCAGAAGGGCCCACCAGGGGACCGACCGCCCCCCAGCTGTCTCTTTCCGGGCCCAGTTTTCTCAGGCAGTTGCATGCCTCCATGCATAGGATGGTTTCACCTGCTTCCATATTTATCGCCCCCGAAACCGACCATGTATCATTATAAAAGAGAGGGAGAGCTCCCCTCCAACACATACCATCATTTGGAGCCACTCACCCACCTCTCACTTGTATTCTTTAGACTAGTTTTAGTAGTAGAACAAGGAAGAGCTAGAAAGGAGAGCTTGTCTCCTTGGAAGAAGAGGAACACCTTGGTATGAATACAATATTTTCTTCCAAGTTTAAATTCTTATCTTATTTATATAGCAATGCATATGAACTAGAGTATAGTCTTGTTCATGTTATGATCATGATATATGAACTAGCATATAGTTTATGTGTTATGTTCTTAACATGTTCATCGTTGTTCTTCATCGTTCATCGAATTAGTATGAATAGAGGAAGAACTAGGGATGAGGTGATAGTTCATTGTGCCTTTTCAGTTACTCTTAACCTAGCCTGTCAATCTGAAGGGTTGGGGTCCTAGGGGGTTAGGAGTTGTTTCCAATTACACGGGCGTGGTGCCCGGGTATGCGGAGATCGGCGGATATGTGGGTACTCCAGGGGCAGAGGGGTAGGTGGGCAGGTGGTGACAGCCCTGTCCATCCCAAGCACTCCCCCACATTCGGTTATTCAGTAGGAGTTCGTAAAGTCTCTATCGGCTGGCAGACCAGCTGTAGAGATCTCCCTGTCATTCTAGACTTAGTTCCTGATGCTAGACATGCTAGTTAGATGTTTACTAACAGTTCTTTGCATAGCTATATATGACCAATGCCTGCTCACTTAGATATATTCTTTTATTCTTTATTTCTCTTTTATCCTTGAGGTTGGCTCAGATGTGTGTCCACTATCTTTGAACCATGATTTACCCCTGCCTATGCTATGTCTACCTATGCATTCAATAAGTGATCATGTTTATACTAAAGCTAGATGCATTCGTCCTGTCCTCCTATGGGAAATTATAAATATGACACCCCTGAATACTCACGGGTTGAAATGCTACAATGATAGTTCTGTGTTCTTGCGGATTTATTGTAAATTCATACTGAGCTATCATGATTGGCGTACCTAAGTACCATTACTTAAGGATTGTAATTCTTGTGCACCCCATGGCGCCATGCTACAGGATTGCATCCTCCTAAGTAATGATGGTTAGGAAGGCCAATCCGGCACTTCTAACTGTTATTACCAGAATTGCAATACCTTGGTTGACGCCGTTAAGGGCCGAGAGTTACTCTTCTGACGTAATGGTGGTTAGGGATGTCAACATACGTTTCTAGTGTCATTGCCATGGATGGACTTTTAGTCTATATTTTGTGACGACGTTAAGAAACGCCAACACCATCCTCAATCTCACAGCTCAAACCATCTCTCATCTAGCTCTCATAACCCAACATGCTCACACATGGGGCAGCAAGGAAAACTCCCTCTCGTCCTTGCCTAAGCGGCCAACATGCTGTGGGGTAAACTCTTGGGGGAAGGTAGAAGAACTCTCACTAATCGGGAGATGTGTAGGTCACAGAGTGGCCATACCGAGGCCGTGGACTATATATAGATTCAAACAACTCTGCAGAGCATGTACACCCGTAACCACCAGATCATCGTCATCGGTGCTGATCATCACCTAAGTGGATGCCAAACGACCTCATAGCCTGGTACAATGTCACCCTACCTCCCAGCCCTAGAACCGTTGGATTACCAAACGTGCTAAGAATGGGAAGAGCAGTACCTGGCCCCACAAGTGGTACTGTTGAATAGAATGATACATGCTACTACAATACTGTTCCACCCTATCGCCTAACTCCTAGGTAGTAATGACATATTCTAGACTAGTCGGACTTCTATCTCCCAACGAAGCAGGAGCGAGTGGTGTACACGAAAGGTCCTAGTTCTAATTCTCACGATATATCAATTCCTATGTGGGATCAGACAGGATATCTCCTCTATACTCGGGATGCTCCATCCCGTACTGCTAATAGCTCCTCCATCCGGGGCCCCATACCTATTGCCAGTAATTAACTATCAATTTTAATGGTCAACAAAGAAAAGATAAAAGACTTAAAATGAACATCACCATAGACTTAGGGGTTTTAACTAACAATTTCCACGAGTTTTGGTGAATGTCTATTTCTGTAGGGGGTTATCAGAAAATAATCAAAGAAGGTCCACATGTCATGTTTAATAGAGAGGAAAACCCACGCATCTGAAAGAAGACTCTAGAAGACTTGGGAAGGCAAGCCACCAAAGATGCCCACCTGTCAGATGGGCCGGGCGCCTGCCCTGACATGTGGGGCGCCCACCCTGGCCCTGAGCCAATCAGGGGCCGAGCTCGTGAATCGTGCCCCTAACCACCTTTGAGGATAAATCTAAGCCGCGCATGAAGGTCGGTTTGATCCAAGGGCTCTGGTGCATTCGAGGAGGCTATATAAGCAAGGCCCTACCCCCTGGGTTGAAACCCTAATTCATAATTCATAATAAGAATTCATATCAAGAGAAGGCCATCAGCAGAGCTAGGGTTTAGAGATCTCTCTCCACCAGAGAATTAGAATAGCTACTCCAACTTCAATTTCTACATAGGTTTAGACTAGATAGATTCAAGACTTTGGCGCCTGTGCCCAGGATTCAGATCATCGTCTACAAGTTTGGTACTATCTTGTATTTTTCTCTATGTCTTTATTCTAAATATCATTATGTTTCTATTTATTATGTTCCTAGTTTGCTCTAGTTCTATATTTGCTATAGTTATGATTGATAATAAGTTTATGCATATGTTTGCAAAGTGCTTAGCTTGTTTCTCGAGGGAGTTAGATGGTAGATTATATGTAGGCGTGGTTCCTAGATGCTGTTTACCTGCAAATGCATCCTATTGGCTAGGTCGTGTGGTAGTTCATGGAAGTGACAGTTCTGTTGAGTCTTATATAGTCCACCCCCCGTTAGAAGGACATGCAGAGCTCATATTGCGTGGGAAGTCATGCTATATTTTGGCTTTCTTCAGTGATATTCCTTATACATAGATGGAAGGTCTTTTGTGCTATATATGATAGTGTATGTGCTAGAGTAGATGAAAGACTTGATTTATTAGAACCTACCTAGAGTTTAATCTTTTGCCTGATCAATGTCTACCTACATTATGATGAGTAGTCTATCTCTAATCTCTGCCCCTTTGAGCTTATCAATTCTTTATATTGTAACAACCCAGTCCTGGAGCACGGCCCAGATCCACTCTACCGAGGAGCGGGTCCCGTCTGCGTAAAAACCTATTTGAACTTTCGTCCTCGCTTCGTTCAAAACGGTTAACCAAAGGTTAATACGCGTCCCTGGCCCTGGTATTTAAGCTGGCTGGACGACCCTAAGATTCCTGAGGTGGTACTAAACACCGGTTGCTACAGTGCCTCACGGTGCTACAGTAACTGGTGAACAGCCCCAGTGCTACAGTAACTCAAAGCAGGCCCGGCCCGATTCAGCGCTACAGTAATGGACTGCTACAGTGTCCCCCAAAAAATGCTACAGTATCGGGCTACTACAGTACCGGAGTCCGGATGTACAGTACCCCCACTATAGTGACTCGGCCCACTGCCCCTGCTACAGTACACCCCCACCTGGGAATTGGGCCCACTGGCCATTTGGGATGTTACAATCACCCTCCCTAAGGATTTGACGTCCCCGTCGAATGCCAGACCAGCTTACCCTTTTGGGACACCTAATTCAGGATCCTCCTCTCTTGGCCACATCAATGTGTTCAGTGTCGGCGCATGTATATGTCATGTCATATCATGTCCTGTCATTAGGTCCACGTATGCATGCGCATTATGCCCGCGCATTGAACCCCACGTGCCCGTGAAACCTCGAGAGTCGCCTCCGATACCAAATATAACAACTCAGTCTCAGTGCATGGCCGAGATCCACTCTACCGAGGAGTAGGTCCCGCCTGCGTAAAAACCTATTTGAACTTTTGTCCTCGCTTCGTTCAAAAGGTTAACCGAAGGTTAATACGCGTCCCTATCCCTGGTATTTAAGCTTTCTGGACGACCCTAGGATTCCCGAGGTGGTACTAAACATCGGTTGCTACAGTGCCTCGTGGAGCTACAGTAACTGGTGAAAACTCGAAACAGGCCCGTCCCGATTCATCGCTATAGTAACGGACTGCTACAGTGCCCGAAATGCTATAGTACCGGCTGCTACAGTACCCCATAGTCCGGATGTACACTACCCCCTACAGTACTCGGCCCACCGTCCTGCTATAGTAACACCGGCCCACCTGGGAATTGGGCCCACTTGCCATTTGGGATGTTACATATATCTATTTATTATTGGCTTACCCCCTGTCAAAGCAAGTGACTTTGTGATTTGATTTCTCATAAGTAGTCATGTTTTTCAAGTTCATCTCTTTTGTTTAAGTCCTTAGTTCTTTCCCTTGAGCTAAATATAAATTAACGATACCTAGAATAGTTTCTTGGTAAAGTGCTACAATGGTATTTTATCTATGTGCTTGGGGATTCCTTATTTATTTTCTAAGAGCATTTATAATACCTACACACTCTTGCATCATGCTGTGGATGACAACTTATCTTAAGTGGTGTAAGAAGTGTCATCAAGCATTTCTGGCGCCGTTGTAGGGGAAGGAACAAACTTTTGAGAAAAATTGCTTAAATAGATACTTTTAAAAAAAATGAGAAATCATAACAAGGCACCCCTGCTTTGATAGGATCACCCCGATTGTTTTTCTATGTTTATATTTCATACAGGGTATAGGAAGGATTGATTCTGATTCACTCAACTCTTCATCATCAGAATCAAAACAATCGAAGAAGAAGCTCGTCACCAATTTCTGAAGCTATGGCAGAAAAGACCCTGCAAGAATTCTCTGCTCCACGCATTAAGAATATTCTCATTGGTCCAACACTTCAAACTGAGAATCTTGAGTTTGAGCTCAAGCCAAGCCTCATCAATATGGTGCAAGCTACCCAATTTAGCCGAAAGGTACATGAAGATGCAAGTGCTCATCTATAGAATTTTCTGGAGATGGAAGCACCATCATCATTGATGGAGTCACTCAAGACATCATACTACTTTTCCTCTTTCCATTCTCACTCGTGGGAAGAGCGAAGCAGTGGTTTTATGCTAATAAAGAAGATATCAACACATGGGCAAAATGTTCCAAGACCTTTCTAGCAAAGTTCTTTTGTGTAGGCAAGACCAATGCCTTAAGAGGTAAGATTACCAATTTCCAACAGCAGAAGATAGAAACCATTTCAGAAGCATGGGAGAGTTTGCAAGGATACATATCAGATTGTCCTCATCATGGAATGGAAGAATGGTTACTCATGCAAGGCTTTTATTATGGATTAACTCCAAAGACCTGTGAGCACCTAGATGCAACTGCTGAAGGATCATTCTTATCACTCACTCTTGGGAAAGCTAAAATACTTATGGAGAAGATAGCAGATAATCAGAGCTGGTCCCAAGACAACATTCAACATTGTCATCAAAGTGAAGAAACAATTAAAGAAGTAAATGCGCTGTCCACTAAGATGGATGATTTGCTGAGTTGGCTTGACCCGAGGGCCAAGTACAAAGAAGATCAGAGGGCCATTAAAACAGCTTACCAGAATTCAAATACTGCCATCAGGAAGATTCCATATCAACCAAATTGAAAAAAGCAAAATACTAACCAAGGTATGAATCCAGGAAATTCTACCAAGCAACCTACTTTGAGAGAGTTAGTCATGCAACAAACAAGAATCAATGAGGATATCAACAAGAGGTTTGCTGCTAATGACGACACCTTCAAGGATATTCATGGAAAGTTAGAGATTTTCTCGGGGATAATTGCAAAATAGAATCAGTTTAATAGGGAGATAAAACAAAAGCTGGAACAGCTAGTTTCGCTGGTCGCCACTAACCCTGAGTAGGTAAATGTTATCACTACAAGAGGAGGGAAATCTACCAGAGATCCCCCTTATCCAAAAGGAGCAAGAAGGGCACCATCGGTACTAGAAACAATATAAGAAGAGAATCAAAATGAAGTTGAAGAATTATTACAAGAACCTCAAGAAAGGGAAATGAGACAAGATTTCCATGACACAAATTATTTACCATTTCCCCAAAGAAATAGAAGGCTACAATCAGATGAGCAGTTTGGCAAGTTCATGGAGGTTATTCATAAATTATATGTCAACATACCTCTACTGGACGCCATTCAGGTCCCTACATATGCCAAGTACGTTAGAGATATTCTCAATAAGATGAGACTACTGCCAAATACTTAGGTGATCAAGCTGGCAGAAGAGTGTAGTGCGGCCATCCTCAACAAATCACTAGAGAAGAAGAAAGATTTAGGATGTCCCACTATTGATTGCTCAATTGGAGACCAACATTTCAACAATGCATTTTGTGACCTTGGAGCAAGTGTTAGCGTGATGCCTACGGTAGTCTATCACAAGCTCAGTTTTGCAAAACTCGAACCAACATCAATGTGCCTACAACTAGCGGATCAATCAGTTTGATACCCATTGGGCATTACTAAGAGCATCCCAGTCAAGATAAGAGAATTCTTCGTGCCAGTTGACTTCATGGTACTAGATATGAGTCCAGACTCAAAAGTGTCACTCTTCCTTGGGAGACCCTTTTTGATCACCGCCAATGCAGACATTGATGTCGGAAAGGGAGAAATCAAGCTCACCATAAATGGACAAGAAGAACACTTCGCATTCAAGTCAAAAGTAGAACTCAACTCCACTGTGAAGATGGTAAGTCAGGACACGAAAGAAATATCAAAGCCATCATCAAAGGGGCCACACAATCAGAAAGAATAAAATATATTGGAAGTCTGGTTCGGAGGACTTTAAAAATTTGAACCCTCACCGAAAGGTAAGTTGGTAACTATCTTTACTTTTATGCATTGCACTTTTATTACATAAATCTTTTTTACTTTACTTACGGTGTGTAAAGACCCATATCAAGAATTTATTGTGGTGGCACAAAAATATTTTTACTTATACATCTTATTTTAAAATATATTTTTGTATTTATATATATAAATAAATAGGGCCAATCTTATGGGACCCACATATCATAGTCCCCACCTCACATACATCACATCACATTATTTCATCCACTTCCACTCACCTCCACTACCTTCTCTTTTCCACCATCCAAATCCACCACCTGCACACATATCTTGCTCAATCACGAAGCATGAGAGGGAGTGGCAAACATTCAGCCATGGAGGAGCCAGGAGGTGGGCAGCCGCCCCCACCACTAGGGCGCACGCCCTGCTCTCTACCCCTTTATAAATACTATGCCTCTCCTTGCTTCCATACACCACAAGCATTCCAGAAATCTTCTCATACCGCGAGCTCTCGACTTCCAGCATTCTACTCCAAGTATAGGAAAGATAGAAGAGAAGAGAGTTGGAGTAGGAGAAGAAGTTAGGGAAGAGAAAAGAGTAGTAGTGATTCTTTGGGAGAAGAGTGAAGGGAAGTAGTGCTATAATCTACAAGAAAATAGAGCACTTAGTGAACATGCTAAAAAGAATTAGGGGGAAGGTTCTACTATAATCTTAATTAAAACCTTGCTCGAATGACTAACCCCTTGACTACTAATTCTGGATGGCTAGCCAGTAACCCACTAACATTCTCCACAAGTTTTGTCGTTGTTAAAGTTTTTGCAAGATATTCAAAATGTTCAGTACCATGAAGAGTGTGCTCAAGAAACTTGGATCGGGACGCACGACCTGGTCTGCTTCACGAGCCAACTCTGAGATGAGCGTCGACCCACCAACCAACTAGCCACCACCATCATCATCATCAACCCTAGCAAGGAAGATTCTCCTCAAGGATAGCCACCTTGGATTGAAGGATTCCCGGGAGAAGAAGATTTACAAGGACTTGAAGAACAAGATCTACATACACACACCAGTACTAGACCTTGCACTTCTCCATGAAATAGGTATGGCTGATGAGTTTGATAAAATATTTCCTTTGGTGGATTGGGAGTCGTTTTGGGATATCACTGAGCTAGGGTCAAGGCTTTTGACCATAGAGTTTCTTTGCACTTTGCAAACCACTGAGGATGGGGTGACCTTTAGACTTTTTAAAGAAATGTTTGCACTTACTTGGGGGTAACTAAGTAACCATCTTGGTTTCCACCCAAGGGATGCTATAGATTTAGATGACACTTTGCCTGGTTTTGAGAAACATCAATTTTGGAAGGAGACGATTAGGGAGGATGTTTACCTCCAAGCCCGTACCAATTATATACAGCTCCCCACTCTTTATTTCTTACATAAATGGATGGGCTATGCTATGTTCCCTAGAGATGATATCCACAAAGTTAGGATAGGAGACTTACAGTTGCTTTATGCTGTGCTCAAAAAGATTAGAGTATCTCCTATTCGCCTTTTGGTAGCCCATGGGTTTTCCACTCCAGAGTTGAAGGCCCCAATAGGTTGCACTTCTTTAATTACTCGTTTAGCCACCAATTTAGGAGCGTTGAATAATTCTTCTGTTGAATTTATTGAGGAATCCCATCCATGTTATGGTTATGAATCCTTTAGACAGGATAGAATTTTGAAATGGGAACACGATGGTCTTTACATGCTTTTGAAAATTGAGGCAAGCTCCAGTTACCTAACCCGGGACTTAGCCTTTACTCTATGTAGTATCTTTTAGTTGATGTATAGGCAACACTAGTGAACCATCAGATCCCTCGGAGAGCAGAATCTACTAGGATGGGATATTAGGCTGAGCCCCTATGGCATGGTGCTGACCTCGGTCCTGAAGCAGCAGTTCACACAGGTTATGATGATTTTGATGCTCATAACTACCGCATTTTGAGGAACCCTTGGGAGCAACCTCCACCTGTTCCCCAGTACATGAAAGAAGTTTGGCCACAAGAAAATGAGGCCCAGTGGCAAAACCACCCGTATGACCATTATGCAAGACACTCTGTTGACCCAATGGGGGCATCATCCTCTGGTGCCCACCATGGTCATCACCACCATGAAGATCACCAACCAAGACGTGCCTCTGATGTTAGATTTTACTACACTCCAGAGATACACCAAGAACATGTGGTATTTCACTTGCGCACTGACAACACCCTTTAGACCATACAAGAAAATCAAGACCAACAGACCTAGTGGTGGGAACAACAACGCCAGTCTAATGAGAACACCACTTAGACTTTGCACGAGATCCGTGATGGCCAAGAGACCCAGAATTAGAACATGAGCACTTTGTTCAAGTACTTGTACCTGGAGTGATTTTGACAACAGCAAGATCTAGCTTGGGGGAGGACCCCCAATTATCCAAGGAAAGTTTTTCTTTTTTGCAAGTTTATTTTCTTTTATTCCATAAACCTAAAAACAAATAAAAATTTATTTACTGCTTTTCTTAATAGTGTTGTTGTAGTTTGCATAAGTTTTTAGACAACCAAATAATTTTTTTTGTTTATTTCAAGTGTGTTTTTTAAAATGAAAAGCAAATAAAAAGAGTGTGTATAAGTTTGTTTTAATCTTGTTGCTTTAAATAAGTAGACTTTAAAGTATGCATGATGGAAATGATGAACAGTTGCTCTGCTGTAATTCTTTTCAAGTACCTAGTGTTCAACTTAGAGTTCTCCCAAGTATTGGATTAAATTGTTAGACATGATAATTTACTCTAAACTGGAAACCTGTGGGAACATATGCTTAATCTAAGTCTAGGTGATTGACGAACATGATATGATATAGTTGAGCTTCTGTTTATCTTGTTCCTAGCAACGCTAAATTCTAGGGAGTTGTTTTTGAAAAATTAAAATCACCACATGATGAGTTCCTAATATGACTTAGTGTGAATTTCCTACCACAACCATACATGATTATTAGAATAGGAAACTTCCACTCTTTGTTCCTGCTTGTATTTGTATTGAGTTTGGTCGAGCTATGTAGACTCTTAGGAGCTTTTCATGGTGTTAAAATCAAGATTCACTTACACACATCATGCATCCTTGCTACTTCTATGCTGGAAGTATGCACCACCATATTCATCCCATTTTAGATCCACCAAAAATGTTCTACTCTTATCCTGAGAGTGAACACGAAAAATATTTTCCTATAGGACTCGTTTATTTCTGCTAGCCACTTATCAGTACAATTGCTCTAAGTTTTTTATTATATCCTCTCAGTTATTTTCAAGAATTTATGGGCAATTATTGAAAAAGAGAGAGAGAGAGAAAGAAAAGAAAGAAAAATAAAAGAGCAAGAAAAAAATAAATGCTCTAAAAAACTCTCTCATAAATGCCCAAGTGTTATATTCTCAAAGTGTTAAAAGAGGAGTTATCATCAATGGAGCATTGTAGAATTAGACATTCATCCCTTATTCTTTCCTACCCCTTGTTTGCTCTACCATTTTTATCCACCATATCCACATATGCACATCTTGATTTGATTGTATGACGAGATCCCTTTGGATCCATGGTTCAATTAAGCAATATATGCAGTACAAGTGTTTTTGAGTGATCACCTATGAACTCCACATAAGCTTTATTAGTTATAGGGTGAGGGAGAGCAGGCATGATAAAGTATTGCCTTGAACCATAAATACTACATATTTTGAGAGAAGGCATAATCCTTTCTAATGCCTTTGCGAGGATCTATAAATACCACATTTGAGAGACTTGTGAGAGTCGTATCTATGGAACTCTAAGTTTTATTTTGAAAATCTCTAAAAACTCTAGATAGAGGTGGAGCAAAGAGCTTGAGAAATAGTGCTGACTTAATTGTTTTGTCTTTCAATTGCTCAAGACCCAAGTGTAGGTAAAAGCCCCATGGTTGGAAGTAATATGAGTAAGTTTGAAAGTCAAAACAAGCCACTCTGTCTGGAAGAGAACTTCTGTTTGAATGCATGTGTACTTTTAAAGCGTTAAAGCATTGTAGCAACTCTTGATCCATCTAGGTTTAGCTGTTTGCTTAGGGACGAGTAAAAGGTAAGCTTGGGAGAGTTTGTTGACAATAATTAACTATCAATTTTAATGGTCAACAAAGAAGAGATAAAGGACTTAAAATGAACATCACCATAGACTTAGGGGTTTAACTAACAATTTCCATGAGTTTTGGTGAATGTCTATTTCTACAGGGGGTTATCAGAAAATGATCAAAGAAGATCCACATGTCATGTTTACATAGAGAGAAAAACCCATGCATCTAAAAGAAGACTCTAGAAGACTTGGGAAGGCAATCCACCTAAGATGGGGCCCACCTATTAGATGGGCAGGGCGCCCGCCCTGGCCCTGAGCCAATCAGGGCCGAGCTCATGGATCCTACCCCTCACTGCCTTTGAGGATAAATCTAAGCTGTGCATGAAGGTCAGTTTGATCCGAGGGCTCTGGTGCATTCGAGGAGGCTATATAAGCAAGGCCCTACCCCCTAGATTGAAACCCTAATTCATAATTCATAATAAGAATTCATATCAAGAGGAGGCCATCAGCAGAGCTAGGGTTTAGAGATCTCTCTCCACCAGAGAATTAGAATAGCTACTCCAATACTTCAATTTCTACATAGGTTTAGACTAGATATATTCAAGAGTTGGGCGCCTGTGACAAGGATTCGGTTCATCGTCTACAAGTTTGGTACTATTTTGTATCTTTCTCTATGACTTTATTCTAAATATCATTATGTTTTTATTTATTATGTTCCTAGTTTGCTCTAGTTCTATATTTGATATAGTTATGATTGATAATAAGTTTATGTATATGTTTGCAAAGTGCTTAGCTCTTTTCTTGAGGGAGTTAGGTGGTAGATTACATGTAGGCATGGTGCGTAGATGCTGTTTACCTGTAAATGCATCCTATTGGCCGGGTCATGTGGTAGTTCATGGAAGTGACAGTTCTATTAAGTCTTATATAGTCCACCCCTCGTTAGTAGGACATGCAGACAGTTCTATTTGTGGGTTTTGGCATTGATGACCACCGAATTAGAGTACTAATGAGATTTATCCAGATGACAAGCATGTAATCAAACAAGGAGGATGTTGTACAGGTTGTAGGAGCCCCCAATTACAATTAATGGTAGACATAGCTCAATGGAGGTTTAAATTCCTTGTATTTTGAATATTGAGTTTAGGAAAGCCGTACTATTAAGGGGGACTCAAGGACAGTTGGTCAAGTGTGCAACCATATGCTCATATCTCTTAAATAACATCCTTACACCCTAGCCAAAACAGCCACACAAAAAATTCCTAATTATCTTTGTTTTGGCCAGGGCGTTAGTGACACACTATGAGGGCGTCAGTGACACCCATTTCTGATCGTTAGGCCCAACTGAGTTTAAATACAACTTGGGCCGTCCCACAATGGTCATCTCTTCTTCCCCAACGTTCAGTTCGACCTGAACCCGACCAGAAGCTCACTCTCTCTCCCTCCATTGTTGCTCCTTAAGCTCCCAAGCAGATCTCTTGATTCCACCATCAAAACTTGAGAGAAAAGACAGCAAACTTCGATTGGAGAGTATATCCATTGATTCCCATCATCAAAAGAACATTTGGTTCACGTTTGGCCGGTAGTTCTAGGGTTTGTTACTCTTGGAGCTTGCTCCTAGCTGGCTAGGTGTCACCTTAGAGCTTGCCAACTTGTGTGGTAGCCTAGGTAGGTTTGTAACCATCTATTGCAGCAAAGAAATCACCCCTCACTTCAAGAGTTCACGCTCTTAACTTGAGAATGAGGGAAGAGCTAGCCTTTGTGGTGATCTCAATCCTTTTGTGGATACCTCAATAATGTGGACTTAGGCAAGCCTTTGTGGTGAGCTAGACCACAAGATAAATCTCTGTGTCTCGCGTGCTTCAAGTTTACATTCTTGCATAGTTCATATTGTTGTTTAAGTGATTCTAGAGTTTGAGATCGATCGACTTGCTTCTCTGTGATATACTCTATTTAGATCTCGATCTGTGTTCCATATATCTGCAGGAAGACTAGAAATTTAATCGATCTATATTCTGTTGGATAGGATTTATTTTCTAGTCAAAGTTATCTGCGTAGGCCGTTAGTGACGCCCTTTCAGACCGTCAGTGATGCCCTCTATTTTAATAGAATTTTGAGTTCAATTTTTACAGGCGTATTCACCCCCTCTAGGCCACTAATCCGCTCTAGAGATCCTACAAGTGGTATCAAAGCTTTGTTGCTTCATATACGCTTCACCACGTGAAGTATGGAGCATGTAATTGGTTAGAGGGAGCCTAGTGATCCCATAGACGGTGTACGAGTTGATGACGTCAGCAGTGATCTTTCCATGTCAACAACAAGTGATGAAAAGACCACTGATCCTGAGAAGAGAACAAGAAGTTAGAGAGAAAAGAAAAGAGCAACAACTATTAGAAGAAAAGAGAGGTAGAAAAGAAGCTAGAAGAATCACAAGAGAGCAAAGAGCTAAAAGAAGAACAACAAGAGCAAAAGCTATAGAAGATGAAAAGAAGAGGAGGGAGGTTGAGTATGATGTGTCATCTAGTGAGCTCTCTAGTAGCTCGGATGATGGTGATGATGACGTATCATACCATGCCTCCGAGAGCAATAAGAAAGAGAAGAGTAGGGGCAAGAAGAAGGACAACAAGAACAAGGGTAGCAACAGCAATAAGAAAATTGATGACATGGCTCTATTCATGAAGGACTATCACAAGGGGCTGAAGAAAAATGGGTACAAGATTGTGCAAAGAATGTTTCCAAACAAGAAGAAAAGAACTTGCTTTGAATGTGACAGCACCAAGCACTTTGTTGCAAAATGTCCATACAAGAAGAAAGATGACAAGTACAAGAATAAAGGCAAGTATGAGTCAAAGAAGAGATACAAGCAAATGGGTGAACCATACATTGGGCTTGAATGGCACTCAACTAAAGAGTCAAGTGATGAGGATGAGAAGCTTACAACTGTGGCTGTCCAAAAGTCATCCTCTACACCAAGATTCTTCAACAACTTGTCTAATGATGACGATCACTCTCCCCGTCTTTGCTCATGGGAAAGCATGAGAAGGTAAAACAAAAGAGCAAATCATCTACTCCTCCTAGTGACATTTCTAGTAGTGAGCTAAGTGAAAGGTCAAGTGAAGATGAATCTAAAAATGTTAAAGAATGTGCTAAACTATCAAAAAATTTGGATCCTAAGACCAAACTCTTTATCACTAAAATTTTGGAGGAATTAGATAGTGTCAAAGCTAAGCTAGCCAATATGGATGAAACTCTTGAGGAAACTAAAAAGATGTATAAAGGCTGCAAGAAAGCTCTTGCATTAGAGAAAAGAGAGGTGGACTCTTTGACCAAGGCTTTGGCCGAGGAACAAAGGGAACTAGCTCTCACAAAGAAGGCCAATATTGCCCTCAATGACAAGTATTGTGTCTTAGGTGAAAAGCACAACAAAATTGAGGAACAACATAGTCTTCTTTGGGAAAGCACCTCACATTTCTCTAAGGCAAAAGACACTTCTAATCCCTCCACTACTCAAGGTTGTGAAAAATGCTGTAATGTTGATATGAATGTTTATTCCACTAACCTTGCAAACATGGAGGCTATGAAAAAGGAGATTGCTAGGCTCAATGCTATGCTATGTGCTAAGGCCAAAGAAAGCAAGAAAGTTATTAGTGGCAAAGTTGAAGAACCAAGGAGGCCACAATACAAGGATGGAAGAAATCCTCATATCAAGGATGGGCTTGGGCACACTCATGGAGGCAAAACCAATGGGAGAAAGGTAATAAATGGATATGAGTGTGTTCAGTTTATGAGCAAGGGAAAAGTAGGTATAGGACAACCTACATAGAAGGTGTCACAACAATAGCCCAGAGCATCACAGCAGCCTAAGGGCGTTAGTGACACTATGAAGGGCATCAGTAACGCCCCCCACAGAAAAAGCGAAAAAGCACTAGTGGAGATTTGGCCTTCCATGATGAAATTCCTTATGATGATTTTGTTATGGTCACCGAAGAGTGGTTTCCATGATGTTTTGGTCACTTTGGTCATTGAACTGCATGACTGTCGGGTACCCAGAAAAGGGGGTACCCAGAACCCATGAATAATAGAAATAATCCCCAATCAAATAGCACAAACCTACAAGAAAACCCACCACATATAAAACCCAACACCTACGCCAACTAGTACATGGCCGGCCCACGAACAGGACGTACCAGGCTGAAATAGCCTCCCACTCGATGGGGCCCTGGAATGATGGAAGTCCGCCTGAGTGGACAACCCCCCGTCGAGTGATGGAACTTGGCGCAGACGAACAACCCCCCGTCGACTGCCCCTCTAGCCTCGACTCACCTACCTCCTGTACGAGATCTAGAGCATTTAATGCCCCCTACCAACTCCTGCCTAACTACATTGCTATAGCAACATCACAGTAGCCCAGTACGAGGGTCAAATCCTCTTTTTTACCGCCCATCCCCGGAGGAACGGAGAATCATGCTGCCTCTATTTCACCATACCGAGCACTGTGCCCCATCAGGCACCGCCTCGAGATGCAATTGTCAACATCCGTACCGTATTTCCTGGAGCTTGGTCCCATCCATAGGGCCTCGACCCCCCTCAGCAACCCCTTGATCCAGCTCCCGACACCTCAACTACCCCCACACATCTCTACAGGGATCCACACGCCCGCAACAGGGATGCAGGCCTTTCGCCGAGCATCAGCAACATCGCCATGACGCACATGATGGATGGACGCCATGCCCGTGCATGCCTCTACAGTCACTACGACGTGATCGGCACCTTCCCCTCTATGTCATTTGCTATGTCAGCAGGAACTATGCCCTAGGGTTTCCTGTACGCCCACACCTCCCCTTGGCCTATAAAAGGGGACCCTGGGCTTAGTTCTAGGGCATCAGATAGCACTCTAAGAAATCCAAGCTTCCAGACAGCAAGGCATAGGCATAACACTTCTAGGCTTAGGCATTACACTCCAACCCACACATCTATGCTCGCTGTATCCACCTTGTACAAGCACATCGGTGTAAGATAATACAACCTCCCTCCTACTAGACGTAGGGCCTTCTCTTGCCCGAACTAGGATAAAAACCGTGTGTTCTTCTTGCATCACCATCTGGATTGGGGAGCACACATCATTATACTCGTTGGGTTCTTGTCCGTAGGATAGAACACTGATAGTTGGCATGCCAGGTAGGGGGGCTGCATCTCACGATCGACTTCCTGCCACCCTCCAGATGGCAGACTCAGTTCCACCGCTTCCGTTCACCACGGTGATCTGGTTTGGGAGCCTGGAGTTCATGTGGCTCAGCCGCGGCCTTGACATGATCCTACTCCCACCCAGAGACCCGGGTAACAGTGACCATGAGCTCTCCCAGTCAAGGAGGGTGCACCTCGGTCTTGCTATTCTTGCCGCGTGTCCACAGCCAAGAGGTGGTGTATCAGCACAAGCACCGCCGCCTCCTTGCAAGCGGGGTGGTGCCCAGTACGTCTACCTCACTTCTAACCAATGATGTGGGTCTCCTCTCTGAGGGCCTATCTGACCTGCGTTTGGATGTAGAGGGTGGGCCAGAGTTGCACCGCGATGACCTATCGTTCGACTTCGTGACCACTGGAGGGGCCTGGCTCGACTCCTCCGGCAGGCGCGACTTCGAGGCTTCCCCACATGTTCCCCTTCGGGCTACATAACACCACCAAGACATACTCTTCCTCAGTAAGCACTAACTTGAGTGCGTACAGGGACCTTCTGGGACACCTCCTGCACGCTACCTTGGACCTAGTGATGACTCCATCAACATCAGAGTACCCGGAGTCTTCAGAGACCCTGGGGCCAAAGCACTACAAGCTCGGCATGATCCGATGCCAGCTGAAGGAGGAGCGATGCAGCAAGGGGTAGTTCCCCAACAACTACTTCAGCTACACCAACTCTGACTCCACTGATGACAGCTGTGACCCAACACGGTAGTGCTTTCATATCGATGGGGCCATCGCGTCGAGCAATGAAACCACTGACACCACAGCAGTGGCGGTAGTGGTGGAAGCCAATGCCATGCCAGATTGAGAGCCACCTCCTGTGGTGCCTAACAATGTGTATCTACCCCATAATGGCAAGGATGCCCAGCTCGTGCAAGTTCAGGAGATGCGAGCTAAGCTCGATGAAGATCGGGAACACCTGTGCCAGCTCGAGTAGACCCTCGAGTGAGAGCTCGAGCGCGCACGTAGTGGAGGAGCTCGAGATAGGGCTTGAGACATTAATAGGCAGATCATCAAGGAAGGGGCAAACAAGCACCCCGTCTTCAACCGTGCCAGCTAGAGCGTCATCACCGCCACCATGCTCCTCCTCAACATGCCGGCTTCTTCAAACCCCGAAGCTATCGAATCCGAGAAGAAATCCGGTGTCTTCTCAAGACTGCAGCCGCACAACAGGCCAAGAGTTCGGCCTCAAGACATCGAGGGGCGGCCTTAGAATGACCTGCCGAACCCTCCCGGCATGAGAGTGAGGGCTCAGCCCACCAGGAGCCTACCCCTCAAGCGAAAAGGGAGATCCCAGCTTGGGACCACATCATCGACAACCATGAGCCTCGAGACGCACGCCATGACATCAACGAAAAGCGCAGATGCAAGAGAGGCGATAGCGAGGCTCAAGGCTATAGCATGCACTGTGGTAGGCACTACGACAGTGACGAGGACCGTGCTTGGTCCCCCGAGCCCCTGGGCCTATGCGTCTTTAGCCGAGAGATCCGCAAGTCCAAGCTAACAAACCACTTTTGACCACCGACGACGCTCACCAAGTACAACGGGGAGACAAAGCCCGAGCTCTAGCTTGTCCACTTTAGACTGGCATGCCAGGTTGGCGAGGCCCCTAACAACAAAGTCATTATCTGCCAGCTCCCCCTGGTTTTGTCGTACACAGCTCGGGGGTGGCTCGAGGACCTTCTCCCAACCAAATCCACAACTAGAGTGACCTCGTGAGGGTATTCAAGGGTAACTTTAAAGGGACCTACTTGTGCCTGGGCAATAAGTGGGATCTTTGGAACTAGAAGCAGAAGCTGAAGGAGTCTCTCTGTGTTTTCACTCGACGCTTCTCCAAGCAACATACAGAACTCCCCCACTTCTCTGACGAAGATGTCATCCAGGTGTTCATTGCTGGGACTACGTGCAGGGAGCTAGTCCACGAGTTGGGGCACAATACCCACAAGACCGCCAATGAGCTGATGGACATCGTCGCGAGCTACGCCGCGGGCGAGGAAGCCGTTGGCGCATTCTTCGACGGCGACCAGGGCAAGGGGAAGGCTAAGGAGGGTGATCCTGAGAGCTTGAACTGGGCTGCCAAGAAGAAGAACAACAACAAGAAGAAGAACCAACAAGGCAAGCATGAGGCCGTGGCTGATGACCTTGTTGCTACCGCTGAGCGCAAAAAGCCTCGAGGTCCCCCTGAGAGGGGCCTCTTCGGTGAGATGCTAAAAAAGCCATGCCCCTATCACAAGGGGCCTACCAACCACAATCTCGAGGACTTTCGGATGCTCAAGAAGTACTTCAAGGGCTTAGGGCTCAAGAAGGATGACGAGAAGGAGGGCCCAAAGGACAAGGATGGCTACAAGGACGAGGAGTTTCCCCACATTCGAGATTGCTTCATGATCTATGGGGGGCCCTCGACTCGTCTCACCCCTCGACAGCGCAAGCGCGAGCGCCGCGAGGTCTTCACTGTGCAGCTCTCGACACCCCTTTTCCTCGACTAGTTCGAGGCGGCCATCACATTTGAATGTGGTGACCACCCAGAGCACGTCCCCAACCCGGGGGTGTACCCGCTCGTCGTTGACCCCATTATCGTCAACGTGCGCCTCACCAAGGTGCTCATGGATGGAGGCAGTAGCCTCAACATCATCCACTCTGAGACCCTTGATATCCTCAAAATCCCCCACTCCCAGCTTCAACCTAGTGCGGGGTGTTTCCATAGAGTGGTGCCGGGACACCGCACAATGCCGATCAGTCGCATCAACTTCCCTGTCTGCTTCGGCACCCTCGCAAACTTCAGGAAGGAGACCCTCACCTTCGAGATGGTCGGGTTTCATGGAACCTACCATGCCATCCTTGGGTGCCCCTGTACACCAAATTTATGGCGGTCCCAAACTACACCTCAAGCTCAAGATGCCGGGCCCCAAAGGCATCATCACCGTTGGGCCCTCGCACGAGCATGCCAATGAGTACAATGTCGAGTGCATCGAGAACGGGGAGGCCGTCTTGGAGTTGCTGACCCTCACTTCAACCCTTGATGACTTTGCCAAGGAGATGCCCGACCCCAAGCGCCATGCCGGTAGCTTTGAGCCCGTGGAAGATACCGAGTCCGCGCTCTTCGACCCCAGTAGCTCCGATGGGAAGGTGGTGAAGATCAGCACCGCCCACAACCCCAAATAGGAAGCAGTGCTCATCAACTTTCTTTGCACAAACGCTGACGTTTTTGCATGGAGCCCTTTGGATATGCCGGGCATACCGAGGGATGTCGCCGAGCACGCCTTGGAGATCCACGTCGGCTCCAAACCGGTGAAACAACGCTTGCGCCGCTTCGACGAGAAAAAGTGCCAGAAATGCTTGTTGGCATTTCTTAGCATCACTACTAAAGATAGACTAAAAGCCCATCCTTAGTAACAACACTAGAAACATGTGTTGACATCCCTAACTACCATTACATCAGAAGAGTAACTCTCGGCTCTTAACGGTGCCGGCCAAGGTATTGCAATTCTGGTAATAATAGTTAAAAGTGCCAGATTGGCCTTCCTAACCATCATTACTTACGAGGATGCAATCCTATAGCGTGGTGCCATGGGGTGCATAAGAATTATAGTCCTTAAGTAACGTACTTAGGTATGCCAATCATGATAGCTCAATAAGAAATAAGAATAAATCTACAAGCGCACAAAACTATCATTGTAGCATTTTAACCCGTGAGTATTCAAGGGTGTCGTATTTATAATTTCCCATAGGAGGGCATGATGAATGCATCTAGCTTTGGTATAAACATGATCACTTACTGGATGCATAGGTAGACACAGAATAAACAGGGGTAAATCAGGTTTATAAGATAGTGGACACACATATCGGAGCCAACCTCAAGGATAAAATAGAAATAAAGAATGAAAGAATAAACTACGAGAGCAGGCATTGGTCTTATACAGCTATGCAAATAATAGCAAATAACATCTAACTAATTGCTAGAATTAGGACTATGTCTGGGATGATAGGGAGATCCCCACAGCTGGTCTGCCAGCCGATAGAAACTTTACAAACTCCTACTCAATACCTGAACGTGGAGGGTGCTTGGGATGTGCAGGGCTACCACCACCTACCCACCTACCCCTCTACCCATGGGGCACTGACTTTTCTGCTGATCTCCGCATACCCGAGCACCACGCCCGTGTACTTGGAAACAACTCCTAACCTCCCGAGACCCTGACCCTTTGGATTGACAGGCTCGGTTAAGAGCAACCATGACAGCATCACAAACCATTATCCCATCCTTAGTTCTTCCTCTATTCATACTAATTTGATGAACGATGAAGAACTTTGATGAACATATCAAGAACATAACACATAGACTATAGGCTAGTTTATATGTCATGATCATAATATGAATAAGACTATACTCTAATTCATATGCATTGCTATACATATAAGATAAGAACTTGCTCATAGAGGAGAACTGAATTATATTCATACCAAGATATTCTTGCTCCCTCCAAGGAGACAAGCTCTCCTTGATAGCTTTGCCTTGCTCAACTACTAACACTATTCTAAAGAGAACAAGTAGGAAATGTGAGGTGTAGTGCTCCAAAATCTTGGTGTGTGTTTTGAATAAAGGAGCTCCCTCTACTTATAGCTAGAGTAGGATGGTTCGAGCGTCTCCACATATGGAAGTAGGTGAAACCGCCCTTGGGAAACCGCCCTATGCACCGCCTCAAAAGACTAGGCCTGGGAGGGGCCACCAGGGGGGCGGCCGGTCCTAGGGCGGTTGGTCCCCTGGTGGGGCCGGCTGGCCACCGCCTTCGCATGGTTGGTTCCTCTATAGGCCTCGACCTTCCTTGTGGTTGCGATCAGGCCCAGATATGATCCGAAGGTGGGCTCCTTTCTTAGTTTTGTTTGCGCATTTTCTGAATTCGTCTTTTGTTTTTGCGCTTTCTTCATGAGGTTGTGTATTTCCACTTGTTTCACCATATAACCTATAAAAATATGAATGCTAGGGGTACAAGTGGAACTTTGTTAGTAGCGTAGGCATATATGTTAGAATATGATTGTTTCTCTCCTTTAAAGTCTAAAGTGGCGGTTAGAAATAATCCATAAGGACCGCTAACAAGATCCCCCAAGCTTAACCTTTGCTTGTCCCGAGCAAATAGCTAGGTATGGTTGTGATCAAGAGTTGCTACAATGCTGATATAATTCATAAGTGTCATGCCTATAACAAAGCACTCCTTTGCAATTTAAATAAGTTGACATTCTATCCACTCTTTACCTTGATTGCTCATGGGGCTTGTAGCTTCTCTAAGTTCTTGGGTGGTTGCAAGACAGAACAGTTATAACAGAATCACTGATCATTCATTCTTTGATAGACCGTCTATCCGGAGGTTTTATGAGTTTTGCAAAATAAAACAAGTTCCTCAAATGATTCTCACAATCGCTCAATGTGTATGATTACCTTACCAAAGACATTGTAGTGCTGCCTTTTATATCCTACCACTAAGGTTGAGAGTGGAGCTTTGGGCAGGTATAAAGGTGGGCATACTTACATCAACTATATTGCTGAGCCAAAGACCGGACCACAAGGAGATACAAATCATACACCTTGATTGAGATGTGCAAGTGTGTGGAATATGAGTATGGTGAAATCCTATCTCTAATTATTTTTGGCACTCCATGCATCATGACTCTCTTTTATTGGATGGTATGGAACTTTTGGAGAGATATGGGCTATAGAATCATCATATGTCTTTTTTTGAATGGGTATTTGGACTTTTCCTTTCCCGTTTGTTTTCTCATGTCCCTTGGCTTTTTTTTCACTTCTTTTTTTTAGCATAGCCCACATCCTTTATTGACATAGGAAGACTTCTAGATAGAGAGCATGATGGCAAACGCAGGGAGTGAAGATTTTGTATAAAGAATGTGCGGCTCTCTGGGTGTGTCGGCATTTTTATTTAGTGAAAACAGGGGGCACAACTCTCAGGGTAAGAGTTGACGTATTTTTGGTGGATGGATAGGTGCATGTTGTGCGCAACTCTCAGGGTGAGAGTTGTCTTTATTTGGTGGGTGCATGTGAATCTCAATCATGGGCATATGATCATAATCTCACTAGATCACAACAATTTGACCCAACTCAAAGTTCCACAAGCAGCATATGACTAAAAGTTTATAAATGTGGCATATCATATGGCCTTGGTGAGTATTTCATAATTATTGAGGAACTTTTGATTTTGAAATTTTGAAAATAAAACTTCGGATGTCAATTTATCTTAGAACAAAGTCATAGCAAAATCTATTTGTACCATCTCATATCTTGCAACAACTTAAAAAAGGATCATCCGGTTGCAACCCACAAGATTTCAAGTTTTCAGGATGAGACATTATTAGCCAACAAACTTAAATCTTGAGGAATACTAAGTTATAACTTAGGCATAAACGAATTATAGACAGAGCAACTATTCATCATTTCAACAAAAGAGGAACCTAAATATCTTAACACATATGGGAGTGGAATAAAGTTTATTTTATTTATTGAAAATTTGAAAGTTCAAAAATGATAAGATACAAAATAACTGAGTGGGGTACCACCACACAGCTGGATTATGGTGGGCCCCCTTTTGGATTTATTTATATATTATAAATTTGTTAAGGGGTATAGGAGCTTACCTTATTTCCATCATCATCTTTTTAGGACATCCTTTTGTCGTGGTGGAATTTATTCTGCAAAGGTTAGTCCATAGAAATATTCCTAGTCTATGCTGGCACTTTGTTTCAAAGGTTTGTTCAACCTAGGTAAGCTAATAACCCAAGCACTATGCTTGCTTTAAAAACTTATGAGAAAATGATGGTACACTCATCATCTCTCAAAACTTTGTGCAAACACATAGACTAAGCTAAGAAATGTAAGCAGCAAGAATCATGTGATGGATGAAAGCTAATTTATTAGGGGATACAAAAATTACTCAGGCATTTTTATTGAAGGTAAAGAAACTACTATATTTATTTTATTGAAAGTAAATACTAATTAAGGATAACTACCGATTTACCTTCGGCAAGGGCTCACCTTTTTGAGTCTGTTGAGCAGGACTTTCCTCCCTTTCATTGTTTGCTTGAAGATGGTACATCCGTTTTGGGAGAAGTAGACGACTGCACCTGCTTGAGCCTCCATACTTTTTGGTTGGTCTTGGGTGGTGTGGTAGTATGTCCATCTTTCTCCTTGGGTTTCCACATCGTCTTCTTCTGTGAAGGCTCGAGGATTTCTTCCCTCTTTTCTTGTGTTTTCTTTTTAGGAGCTATTTTGCTTTTATGCTCCTTGTTTATATTTCTTTCGAGAGCCGCCTTTTCTTTTGGCTCTAGCTTTTTCTTTGATTCTTTTGTGATCCTTGATAGGTTGTTCAGAAGCTGAGGCTGAATTTCTACCTCCTTAATGCCTTGGGGATTTGGCCCGTATTTGATGCGTATCATGTTGCACTCTTCTTGATGGCGAGGTCTGAACATGAACTTCTCTTCTTTTCCATTGATATTGAAGCGGATTTCTCCAGCTCCAACATAAATTTGTGCTCCTGCCGTGCTCAAGAATGGTCTCCCCAGGATAAGCGGTGTTTCTTTGGTGAGTTCTATGTTGAGCACCACAAAATCGACTAGGACATAATACCCTTTGATTTGGACAGGGATATCTTGGGCAATTCCTACCGGGTACCAAATTGAGGAGTCGGCCAACTGGAGTGTCATGTTAGTAGGCTCCAAATTTGTGAAATTTAGTCTGTCAAAGACTGATTTCGGCATGATGCTTACGCTTGCCCCAAGATCACATAAAGCGTGATTGAATTTCTGGGTACCAATAGAACATGTGATTGTGGGGCACCTAGGATCTTGCTTCTTCTTAGGCAGATGGTTGCGTATAGCTGCGCTACACTCTTCCGTCAGCTTGACAACCTCTGTGAACGGCAATGGTCGCTTATTGTTGATGATGTCCTTGATGTACTTGGCGTAGGAAGGTATGTGTAGGACATCCATCAGTGGTACGCTTACGTGTGTCTTCTTAACCATTTCCATGAAGCAGAAGAACTTCTCATCTCTGGCCTTCTTCTTTCTTCTTATTCTTGTGGGGAAAGGCAGCATCGTGGTGTCCACATAGTTCTCTGGTGTCGGCTCATCTTCAGCAGATTCTTCTTGCGGTTCTGTCGACTCAACTGGCGCTTCCTCCTATGGCCTTGACACTTTCCCTGTCTTATGGTTAGGATGTGGTGGATCACGAGTGGTCTTACCCCCTCTCATGGTCACCAAATTAACATTCTCAATAGAGCTATCAAGATGTCATACATATTTAGTAGCAGAGGCAAGCTGAGTGATCTGAGATTCTATCATTTTAGTAAAACTTATTTGATCTTTAATAGATAAAGATAGAGTATCAAGTTTAGCATTTATATTTTCAAATATTTTATCATTGAGAGAAAGCTTTTTTGTAAGGTTTTCATTAATCTTAGCTTGTCCTAAAACAAGATCTTTAAACGAAGGTTGGTTGGAATTGAAATTTGAATTAAAATTGGAAGAATTACCTTGGGGCGGTTCTGGCTATTCCACCCATTATTACCTGGTTGTTGATGTTGGCGAAACCCATTGTTGACGTAGGATGCTTCTTCCTGGGTTTTGGGACAGCTGTTCCCCGAATGGCCAACATCTTCATAGACTTCGCACGTCATGTGTGAGTCTATGGCTTGGACCGTGCCAGTAGCGGGATCAATGGCACGGCCCTCTAGCTTCTTCATCAGCAGGTCTATTTTTGTAGAAAGCAGATCCATCTCCTTCATGGTGTGCATGCCTTTTTGTGCTTTCCTTTCCTCTCCCCAGCTCTGATTGGCCACCATCTTCTCAATCAGTGCCGTAGCATTCTCGATGGTGTGGGAGAGGAATGCGCCTCAAGCAGCGGCATCAACATGCCCCTTAGACATGGTCATGAGGCCCTCATAGAAGTTCTGAAGCATGAGCCATTCTTCCATCCCATGATGGGGGCAGGCCCGGATGTACTTCTAGAGCCTCTCCCAAGCTTCAGGGATGGACTCGAGTGAAGTTTGCTGGAAGTTTGATATCTTCCCCCTTAGAGCATTTGTTTTGCTCTTGGGGAAGAATTTTGCGAGGAATGCCACGGAATATGAAGTCTGATATCTTCCCCCTTAGAGCATTTGTTTTGCTCTTGGGGAAGAATTTTGTGAGGAATGCCGCGGAATATTTGTCCCACGTGTTGACAACTTCCTTGTTTTGGTAGAACCATTGCTTCGCCTTCCCCATGAGGGAGAAGGGAAGCAAGCAAAGTCTGATGCTATCTTGTGTGACATCTTTGATGATGATTGTTTCGCACAGCTCAAGGAAGTGTTGCAGGTGCGCATTTGTGTCCTCACTTGGCAAACTGCAGAACTGGTTTGCCTGCACCATCGTGAGTAGGGCAGTACGGAGCTTAAAGTTTCTATTCCCGACATTGATAGCGGGTCCAATGGGCATGTTGGCAATAGCGGGGGTGGAGTAGTCACAGAGTGACTTGGCCATGGTGGTAGTAGCAGATGGTGCGAAAGTGACCGGTTCATCTGCCGGTGGAGTAGCAGAAGAAGAAACAGCACAGGACCTTTTCTTCCTTAGGAGTGCTTCTAGATTGTCAGTGAAGTTGTCCGACAGGTCAAAAGCGCTCATACACTATCCTGTTTTCATTCCAATAAAAAGAGGAAGAAAACAACGAAGTTAGCCTATTTAAACTATGGCTACCAATGCTTATTTTGTAATCAATGTTTATGTCAATGCTAGATGTTTGCATTTTTCTTTTGCCCTCCCCAGCAACGGCACCAGAAATGCTTGTTGGCATTTCTTAGCATCGCTACTAAAGATAGACTAAAAGCCCGTCCTTAGTAACAACACTAGAAATGTGTGTTGACATCCCTAACTACCACTACGTCAGAAGAGTAACTCTCGGCCCTTAACGGCGTTGACCAAGGTATTGCAATTCTGGTAATAATAGTCAAGAGTGCCAGATTAGCCTTAATCCTATAGCATGGCGCCATGGGGTGCACAAGAATTATAGTCCTTAACTAACGGTACTTAGGTATGCCAATCATGATAGCTTAAGAAGAAATAAGAATAAATCTACAAGCGCATAGAACTATCATTGTACCATTTCAACCCGTGTGTATTCAAGGGTGTCGTATTTATAATTTCCTGTAGGAGGGCTTGATGAATGCATCTAGCTTTGGTATAAACATGATCACTTATTGGATGCATAGGTAGACATAGAATAAATAGGGGTAAATCAGGTTTATATGATTCTGGACATACATATCGGAGCCAACCTCAAGGATAAAATGGAAATAAAGAATGAAAAAATAAATTACATGAGCAGGCATTGGTTTTATACAGCTATGCAAAGAATAGCAAATAACATCTAACTAATATGACTAGAATCAGGACTAAGTCTGGCATGATAGGGAGATCCCGCAGCTGGTCTGCCAGCCGATAGAGACTTTACGAACTCCTACTCAATACCTGAACATGGGGGAGTGCTTGGGATGTGCAGGGCTATCACCACCTGCCCATCTACCCCTCTACCCGTGAGGCACCGACATATCCGCTGATCTCCGCATACCCTAGCACCACGCCCGTGTACTTGGAAACAACTCCTAACCTCCCGGGATTCCAACTCTTCGGATTGAAAAGGCTCAGTTAAGAGCAACCATGACGGCACAACGAACCATTATCCCATCCTTAGTTCTTCCTCTATTCATACTAATTCAATGAACGATGAAGAACTTTGATGAACATATCAAGAACATAACACATAGACTATAGGCTAGTTTATATGTCATGATCATAATATGAACAAGACTATACTCTAATTCATATGCGTTGCTATATATAAGATAAGAACTTGCTCATAGACGAGAACTGAATTATATTCATACCAAGATGTTCTTTCTTCCTCCAAGGAGACAAGCTCTCCTTGATAGCTTTGCCTTGCTCAACTACTAACACTATTCTAAAGAGAACAAGTAGGAAATGTGAGGTGTAGTGCTCCAAAATGTTGGTGTGTGTTTTGAATGAAGGAGCTCCCTCTAATTATAGCTAGAGTAGGATAGTTTGGGCATCTCTACATATGGAAGCAGGTGAAACTGCCCTGGGGAAACCGCCCTACGCACTCCTTTCTTAGTTTTGTTTGCGCATTTTCTGAATTCGTCTTTTGCTTTTGCGCTTTCTTCATGAGGTTGTGTACTTCCACTTGTTTCACCATATAACCTATAAAAATATGAATGCTAGGGGTACAAGTGGAACTTTGTTAGCATAGGAATATGTGTTAGAATATGATTGTTTCTCTCCTTTAAAGTCTAAATTGGTGGTTAGAAGTAATCCATAAGAACCGTCAACATTGGCCATCACCAAGATGGGACCAATCCATGATCTGAAGGGTGTACAGAAGGTCACAGGTTGTCTCGCGGCCCTCAGCCGCTTCATCTGCTGCCTCAGAGAAAATGCGCTGCCTCTATATCATCGCCTAAAGAAATCTGAGCACTTCAAAAGGAATGTCAAAGTAGAGGAGGCCCTCGCTAAGCTCAAAGCTATGTTGTCCAACCCTCCGATCCTCATAGCTCCAACCAAGGGTGAGCCCCTCCTCCTCTATGTCACTGCGACTACCGAGGTGGTCAGCACAGCCATCGTCATCGAGATAACTGAGGAAGGGCACGCACTGCCAGTTCAATGTCCTGTGTACTTCATCAGTGAGGTACTCTCAGAAACCAAAGTGTGCTACCCCCAGATCCAAAAGCTATTGTACACCATCGTGCTCACACGACGCAAGCTCCAGCACTACTTTCTTGGCCATCCGGTGACCGTGGTCTCTTCTTTTCTCCTTGGGGAGATAGTCCAGAACTGGAAGGCCTCGGGGAGAATTGCCAAGTGGGCAGTCGAGCTCATAGGTGAGACCTTGACGCACCATGCAAGGCCATCAAGTCCCAGGTATTAGCAGATTTATTGCAGAATGGACCGACACTCAGCTACCTCCTGCTCAGATCCAGGTGGAGTTGTGGAAAATGTACTTCGATGGGTCCTTGACGAAGATAGGAGCGGGCACGGGCCTACTCTTCATTTCACCCCTCGGAGTTCACATGCGCTACATAATCTGGCTCCATTTCCCCGCTCCAACAATGTTGCTCAGTATGGGGCCCTCGTCAACAGGCTGCGTATGCTATCGAGCTCGGGGTCCGGCACCTCGACGTTTGAGGAGACTCACAACTCATATGGACCAAGTCATGAAGGCCTCAAGCTGCCATGATCCCAAGATGGAGACCTACTGCAAAGAAGTTCACAAGTTGGAGGACAAGTTCCATGGCCTCGAGCTCAACCACATCGCTCGTAGATACAATGAGGCTACGGATGAATTGGCAAAGATTGCCTCTAGTCAAGGTACTGTCCCACCCAATGTCTTCTTGAGGGACCTATACGAACCCTCCGTCAATTTGAGCATAGAAGAAGGAGTCATGATGCAGGCGGTCGACCCCCCTCCCTCGACTGAGACCACTTCGATCGGGGCCAAGGTCATGGAGATCGATGGGTCACGCCTACCCTCGACCCTGAGCCAGACTAGCGTGCTCTCTTCCTCGACTGCCTTATTCGAGGGGAGCTTCCGAAAGATCGGACCAAGGCCCTACGGATCACTTGATGGGCCAAGACCTATGTCCTTTACAATGACAAGGAGCTCTATCGACGCAGCTCCTCGGGAGTCCTACAATGCTGCATCACCACTCGGGGGCTTGTGGTCATCACGAGGCGCCATGTACCCTCATTGGGAACGCATTCTGGCAGGGATTTTATTGGCCAACCGTGGTCTCTGACATGATCAAGCTTGTGTGTTCTTGCGAGGGGTGCCAGTTCTATGTGAAGCAGACGCATCTACCGGCCCACGCACTGCAGACCATCCCTATCACATGGCCATTCACCGTATGGGGACTTGACCTAGTCGAACCGCTCAAGAAGACAATCGGGGGCTTCACCCACTTGCTTTTCATCATCGATAAGTTCTCTAAGTGGATCGAGGCTCACCCCATCACAAACATCCGGTCCGAACAAGTGGTCTGATTCTTCACCGACATCATTCATCGATTTGGGGTCCCCAACATCATCATCATGGACAACGGCACATAGTTCATAGGCAAAAAGTTTCTGGATTTCTGTGACGACCATCACATTCATGTGGCTTGGTCCGCCATCGCTCATCCAAAGATGAATGACCTGGTGGAATGTGCCAACGGCATGATCCTACAAGGTCTCAAGCCAAGGATTTTCAATCGGCTGAACAAGCACAGCAAAAGGTGGGCCACCGAGCTACCCTAGGTCCTCTGGAGCCTAAGAACTACCCTGAGTCAAGCCACAGGCTTCACCCCATTCTTCTTGGTCTACGAGTCCGAGGCCGTCCTCCCCACCGACCTCGAGTACGAGTCCTCAATGCTCAAAGCCTACAACTAACAAAGCAATGATGTGGCATGAGAAAACACCCTCAACTAGCTCGTGGAGGCTCGAGATGTGGTGCACTTACACTCTATAAGATATCAGCAGAGCCTTTGGCACTACCACGACAAGCATGTACACAATCGAGACCTCCACATTGGTGACCTTATTCTCCGTCGACAGTAGAGCAACCAAGGGCGCCACAAGCTGACTGCACCATGGGAGGGACCCTACATCGTGGCAGAAGTGTTGAAGCCGGGAACCTACAAGCTAGCCAACAGCAAGGGTGAAACATTCGTTAACACGTGGAACATCGAACAGCTATGTCGCTTTTACCCTTAGGGCCTCGAGGCCTTGTACATACTTGTACTCCATGTCATGAATGAATAAAGTATACTTTCAATTTCAGTATGAATTTTGTTCACAAATTTGAGGTAGCCTTGACCCGTCTTCATTAGAGTTGAGCCTCCCTCGGGGGCTGCAGGGGGAATCATTAGAGTTGAGCCTCCCTCGGGGGCTGCAGGGGGAACCCCCTAAGTTCCCAAAAAACTCGCATGTTTTTTTGAAACTCGACGTTCCTCTTTTCTTCTATGCCTCGATACATGATATCACTTATTTAAAAAGTGCCCCAAGCGCCCCAGGGTTATCGAGTTGCAAGATCGCCTATGCCTCTGCACTGCAGCACCTCCACTCAGTCCCCCCTCGAGGGGCACAACACGCGTTAAAAATTTCATGAAAAACATAAATCGAGCAAACAAGAAACAAAGGACACAACCTTAAAACATCCAAATCATTCACCACAATGCATATTGTCTTAAGGCCGCTGGGGCCACACTATCACAGGTAGCAAAATACTAACTATTACATGGGCCTTCTTGCCTAGGCTTGGCTCACAGGCCCTCGTCTTCATCAACGTCGTTAGGGATGACCTCGGGCTCGAATAGCTTCGCCAGCACGCCACCAGGAACTTCAGTCGCCTCGATCAAACCCAAATGTGTCTCATGATTCTTGACCTCAAATTTGTTAGGACTGGAGAAAAAGCCATGGGAGATGATGCCCATGTCGTACGTATATCCTGATCGGACGACAGCCAGCGCCATCTTGACTCCATGATGAAGCACGCTGCAAACCTCCTGCTTGACATGGCCAAGGGTGTACATCCACTAAAGGTAGGAAGTCCTGGGCATGTCACCCTCGACCTCCGCCTCGGGCTTGACCTCCAAGCCATCGCAGACCGAGGTAATGGTGCCCCAGAGCCTCTCGTTCAACTATGCCTCAGCCCAGTAAAGGTCTTGGAGCGTCTTAGCACTCTTCTAGGCCTCGAGCTTCTATTCATTGAGATCTGAAATGAAGAAACCAAGTCAGCCATGATGAACAAGGCACTCAAGCCAAGAAGTAAAAACCAAAAAGGAAAACTCACCCTTGAAATGGGTCTCCAAGGCCACGAACTCATCCCGCTAGGTGGAGATCGTCTTGTTGGCCTCTGCCAAGGCATTGACCATGTCCTTCTTCTCTGCCCTCAGCTCCTCGATCACCTTGCCGATGCCCTTGAGAGCTTCCTCCTTCTCTTGGAGGGTCCCCTTCAGCGTGGCGACCTCGACGGTCAAGGCCTTGATGCGAAGGTTCACCTTCCTGATCATGACGTTGAGGGAGTCGCGTTGGCTGGAAGCTTCAGTGAAGCACCCCTTGAGCTCCTTGATGCGTGATGTGGATAACTTGAGCTCCTCCTCGAGCATCTTGATGTGCTTTTCTGCCAAGATGAGGTCCTCGAAGGTCTTCTACGCCTCCCCTCAGGCCTTGGTAGCATCATCCTTGGCTTTGGCCTCCATCTCCTTGGCCTGGGTCACCTCCCCTTGAGCCGTGGTGGCGTCCTCCAGGGCCTAGGTCGCCTCCTACCTGGCCTTGGCCGCATCGTCCTTCGCCTTGGCTACCTCAGCTTGAGCGGCCTCGAGCTCTGCTCGAAGCATAGGGACCTACTCCCATCCACCCTTCATCATGTGGATGAATTGCGACTTGGTCTAGGAGTGCCCTCTTACTCCTAGAAATGGGAAACGCGAGCTGGAGTTAGGCATCGGATAGAAATCGACCCAACCTCAAAATCACAGAAGAAGACCGTTTACTTGGAAGGCCTTAAGTTGGTCGTCAGCAGCGACATCAACGGTCGTTCGCAAGGAATGTTGCATCCAGGCAAGGAACTCCTCGACGTGCTCCCAGCCCTCAACCTTCGCAGAGTCATTCATCTCGAACAGGAGCTCATCGGGGTTTGCCGGGTCCCAGAGCCAGAGAACCTCCTGGCCCCAGTGAGGAAGCTCTTTCGCCATTCGATCACGCACGGCCCCCGCGATGCTATTCACTAGCTCAGCCGAGTTGCTAGCACGACGGACTCATGCGGCCAGAGTAGGGAACACTGACTCCCCCTCGACCCTCGATGACTCAGCGTCCCCCTCCTTCCACTTCCCCCTTATCGTAGGGAAACTAGAAGAAGGAGCAACTGCCGAGCCAGGGCCATACAACAATCCCGGGCGGCTGACGCCCTAGCTTCCGACGGGCAAGGGAGTAGCACCATTGCAACCTCCGCTGCCGCCGACGCCTCTGGTGGGGCTGCCTGTGGGATCAGCTACCCAACCATCCTCCCCGCCTCCGGTAGGACATCCTTGGCCACCAACTCTTTCGGGTTGGCTCAAAACAAGCGACTCCGGCCGCCCGTCTTCCTGCTCCACATTCAACGGGACCTCCACCATCTCCTCTTGCTGCTACTGCTGCAGCAGGCTCAAGGCCACCGCCTCCTCCTGCCTCTACTACTGCGGCGGGTTCAAAGCCACCGGCTCCTCCAACTGCTGGTGCGACGCGTTCAAGGATGACAGCTCCTCATGCTGTTGCTGCACCTCCTATCATTGTTGTTGTAGTTGGCCTGAGGCCTGCAGCTCATCTTGTTGCTGCTTCAGCAGCTACTCCCACTGCTGCAGCTCGTCCCACTGCTGCAACCCCTGCGGCCATGGCCGCCACAGCTGCTCTTGTCACTGAGGGAGCTTCGCTCCCACCTCTTGGGGGTGATCCATCACCTCCTTCGCATCGCCAGTGGAGGATTCGGCCCCTCATCCTCGACGACCACTAGGGCCTCCCCCGACAACCCCGGCACGAGGCTACTAGCGGCGCCCTTGAGACCCGCTCCTGATCTTGGGTGATGTCACCACCCACCACGACCCCCGGGGTGCTCGAGCCCACAATAGAGGTGGCACCCAGTTGCTTGCCCCAAGCAATGGCAGCTTAGGCATCCGCAAGCCAAACAGCTTCTGCCATCGACCGGGGGCCTGATGCGGCAGCTCCTTCTGACGCCACCATCAGCGCGGCGGCCTCGGCCTTAAGTTGCTTGGCGGGTGAGGGGGCGCCTCCTTCATCAAATGTTTGAGCCTAAACATGCAAAAGGAAAAAATGCTAAGGGCCCTGAAAATAGCAGAGGGAGAAAATAAAGATGCAAGGTATGAAAACTTACCCCACCGGGATGATAGGTGCCCTTGAGCGCACCTTCAATGCATTCAGGGGCTTCTGAGACCACCTCTCGATGGACCCTTGCTGCATCCGGAGCCGCCCGGAGCCATGGCTTGTGACGCTCCCAGCGTCCTCTCCTCCTCCAAGGTTGGCTGATCCTGTGTCCTCGCACCGGGCATCGAGGACCTAGTGTGGGGCGGCGGCGTGCTGGACTTACCCCTTGACGGGGTCACCGGCATCCTCCCGTGCATGCGTCGTGATGCCAACCCCTCCTGGGTCGAGGAACTAGCCGTCCTCCTCTCCCAGGGCTGCTCAGGCCCTCGCCACATGACCTTGGACAGGCACAGAGGCCGCCCCTGACAATGACCTCCTCCTCAACCACCTACTATGAAAACTGACGATCAGCTCAAGGGGTTTAGGCAATAGAGAGTCATACCACGACTCGATATCATCGTCATCCTCCCCCTAGTCTTCCTCCGAGGGGGACTCCTCCTTAGGAAGCCCATCGTGCCTTTGCTTCGCCTGACACTGCTTGAGCGCCTGATGCTTAAGATTCTTCTTCTTCTTCTTCCTCTTCCTCTTCTCCCTATATATCCTTGTCCTTTTTCTACTGGTCAGCGGTGAAGTGTCTCACCTGACGAGCGGGTTCATCTTCCTTGACTGGGGGTGTCGATGTCCTGAAGTCTGGAATCACCTGCACATAGACCAGCAACAAAGGGTGTGGAGATAAGACAAAGAGGAGAGGAACCCAAAGGCATCAAATTGAAACACTCACCAGCTGTATGTGGACATCGTTTGGCCGCATCGAGATGGAATTCACCATCTCCAGCGTAAAGGGGCCGGCAACCACCCCCGTACCCACCTCATAATCTCCTCGTGGGATAGTGTATTAGATGACATCCAACTTCCCTCGATCGACACACCAGGCACCATCTAATCCAGGCACAGTCGGCACTGCATCAACAGGAGGACCCTCCGGCAGTAGAAGGCCGACACGACGATGCCAGCGGTCAAACCCCTATCGCGTGATGTCTTCAATGCATCGAGGAGGGGATTCAACCTTGCCTGATTCCCCACTACCACACCGTGTGGCCAATGATATGGTGCTCTTCGATGACGCACCCGGTGTAGTGTGGCAGCCAATCGTTGTCGTTCCGAAGATAGAACCACCGGCCATGCCACCCGCCATGGTTGGAAGTTAGCCCCGTCGGGATGTACAGGTCTGTGCTCTTCAGAGACAGGTTGTAGCAGCTGACGCGGACCATCCTCCTCCTCCCCGTCGACACCGGCTTGGCGAAGTGCTCCATGCGGCTCCATCCCCATACATCCCTCACAAACGGCAGCGTAGATCGCCGCATGAGAGATGGAGTTGGGAGAGAAGTGCTGGAGGACCTCATAGTAGTGAGTCAGCGCGCGTAGAAATCAACTCGAGGATGCCTCGAGCCCCGCCTTGTGGAAGGCGATGAAGCTCACGATGTAACCCTCCGGTGGGTTCGGCTCCTGGTGGCTCCTCGACAGCACCCTTAACTCCGACAGGTCGGCCGAGGTGATGGGGCAAAGGAGCCCATCTCCCACAAGCTCCTACAACTGCTCTGCCATCACCGACGAGGAAAGCCAGTCGTCCATGGGAAGGATCTCCACACCCATGAAAGAAGGCTGAATCTGCTCCATGGATGAATGAAGGGGAAGATTATCAATCTCTCGATTCCTACCTCTCTCCTTCTTTCTCCCTCGTACAAATAGGTTGGTTCGCTCTACTCTCCGATCATGGCGGCGGCAGCAAAGGCAAGAAGGCAAGGTGAAAATCTAGGGAACCCTACCCCCCGTATTTATAGGCGGACCAAAGAGCAACAGGCGGATCCGGTGGAGAGGCAAGTGAATCTTTGCATTAAATGCACTACCTAACTGCTCCCTCGATTCTAGGGCCAAGAACACATGTCGCTCATCCACAGCCTGACTGCTCTCCACGCCACCCATGATTGTGTCATCCCGGCTCCTGCCTAAAAGGGCGCGCCCAACGGGTGGGAATAGATATACATGGACGGTGTCTCCCATAAGAGTAAGCGGGCCCTAGCCCCACGATAAAATCTCGAGGGAGTGAAGGTTGGCCCTCGAACAGGGTTCGACAACCGCCCTCGAGTACCTGAGTCAGGGATGACTAAGGGGAGCCAACACGAGGCCCCTGCTCGAGAGCCGACTCTCGAGGCCCCTCGGTGATGTTCAAGGATAAATGAAAGGATGACTATAGAATCCCCTCGAAGGGAGGCATCGAGCCACTGGATCCAATTGAACAGAACCGGGATCTGTGTATCCATTCATTTGCTTCGATAAGAATGCTTTCGCGGCCACCAGTCGACCCCTATTGAACAGGGCACGAGCTCTCACTTAAATTCCCCGATACCAGCTCACTGGAGTATGTCGAGACTCACCCGTTGAGGGTAGTATGGCGCTCCTCACTCCACATCCGATCGAAAGGACTCGTGGGGATCACACGCTGAAGGCTAACAATGCCCCAGCCACACAAGGCTTGGAGGCTCGATTGTGCCTGGCACCCCTCGACGAAAGAGGGAAGAAACACACTCGGGGGGCTGGAGTACTCGAGTACCCCTCAATCACACACTTAAAAAGCCCTCGAAGGAGTTTTCTACTCCTCTGAGGCTTCGGGGCTACCCCTGATGGGTACGCTCGCGCGCACCCATTGGAGAATGACAGATGCAACGTCTCCAATTCATGAGCGTCTGCATGAGTGACCAGCACTTGCATAGAGCCTTGGGGGCTACTGTTGGGTACCCAGACAAGGGGGTACCCAAAACCCACGAATAATAGAAATAATCCCTAATCAAATAGTAAAAACCTACAAGGAAACCCACCACGTACAAAACCCAACACCTACGCCAAGTAGTATAGGGTCGGCCCATGAACGGGACGTACCAGGCCGAAATAGCCTCCCACTCAACGGGGACCTCGAATAACGGAAGTCTGCCCAAGCGGACGAACCCCCGTTAAGTGACAGAACTTGGCGCAGACGAACAACCCCCATCGACTGCCCCTCCAGCCTCGACTCGCCTACCTCCTATATGGGATCCAAAGAATTTAATGCCCCCTACCAACTCCTTCCTAACTACATGTCTATAACAACATCACAGTAGCCCAGTACGAGGGTTAATCCTCTTTTTTACCACCCATCCCCGGAGGAATGAAGCACCGTGCCCCATCAAGCACCCCCTTGAGATGCAATTGTCAACATTCGTATCGTATTTCTCGGAGCTTGGTCCCATCCATAGGGCCTCGAGCCCCTCAGCAACCCCTCGATCCAACTCCCGAAGCCTCCGGATGACACCTCAACTACCCCCGCACGTCTCTACAGGGATCCGCACGCCCACAACAGGGACGCAGGTCTTTCACTGACTGTCACCAACATCACCATGACACACATGATGGATGGAGGCCATGCCCGACGCATGCCTCTATAGTCACTACGACGTGATCAGCACCTTCCCCTCGACGTCATTTGTTACATCAGCAGGAACTACGCCTTAGGGTTTCCTGTATGCCCACGCCTCCCCTTGGCCTATAAAAGGGGACGCCAGACTGAGTTATGGGGCACCGGATAGCACTCTAAGAAATCCAAGCTTCCAGACAGCATGACATAGGCATAGCACTTCTAGGCATAGGCACTGCACTCCAACCCCGCACATCTACGCTCGCTTGTATCCCCCTTGTACAAGCACTTCGGTGTAAGATAATACAACCTCCCCCCGCTGGATGTAGGGCCTTCTCTTGCCCAAACCAGGATAAAAACCATGTGCTCTTCTTACATCACCATCTGGATTAGGGAGCACGCATCATTATACTCGTTGGGTTCTTGTCACGGGACAGAACACTAATAGTGATGATTTTGTTTTCCGTGACGTATTCTAAAAGGTCATGGGAATCATCACGGAAAGCCTGATGGAATCATCACAGAGGCATTCATGGCACTGTTCATCGTTGGATTATGATGTTTTCATGGATATCCTTGAGTTATGACCAACACAGTTCATCACTGAAACCCGTGCCACTCCATTTGGCTAAAGTAGCCGACGCCATTTGCCTGTGGGAGAGCCGCCTTCACTCATACTTTTCTGATCGATATGTGGGACCACCCTTTTTTGACCCACAACTGGCATTAAGACATGTGGGACCACCCTTTTCTGACCAACATGTGGGACCACCTTTCTCCGACCGATGTTGAATTCCCCAAAAACATTGGGTTCTCTAGGATTTGAACTTGGGGCCTGGCATTAAGACGTGAAGGTCTTTGCCACTACACTAAGTGGATGTTTCTGTTCTTGTCCCCTTGGAGCCTTTATATAATGTAAGTAAATTTTTGTTCTCTTATATCTTATATCTATATATATGGGATATATTATATCCCCTAACAATGGAAAAGTATCTGCCCGTTGGACTTGCGACGGAGACGGAGGCGGCAGCGGAGGATCCCTAGTGTGCTGCTGTGGTGGCTCTGGCATCCATTTGGAGGCAGGCGGCGGGGCTTGGCTGGTGGAGCACGATGGCATTGGCGTCCGTGTTTCTTGGGTGCCACGGCAGAGGCGTCAGATCCGATCCACGTCACTTGTGTGCTGTGGTAGAGGCATCAGATCCAATTCGTAGGTCTCCTTTCTCCCCTTTTTACCATTCCTTTCTTCATTTCTGTTTTGCTCAACGTGGATCTACTACAGGATTTGGAAATTTTGCTTAGATATATCAGCTTTGATGCATACCTCTATATCCCCTAATTTTAGATAGATGTAAGACGGGAAATGGTTCTGGTAGTCCCTGTAGCACATGGCTATTGGGCTTGTTAGGAGGGCTTTTTCGCATTTGTTGCTACTAATCTTTAAGCTGCATTTGTTGCTACGCATGCTACAGATTCGAGATGAAACCCAGCTATGCTGTGTTCCGCCGTCGTAGGCGACGGGTTTTCCACAGCTGGGCTGACGGCCAGGACCAAGTTCATGGGTTCTCTGGTGCTTCATATAAAAGTACAACTCCTATGAAGATGTAGTTGCTGCCTTCAACTCAAGAGAAAACAACTCAAATCCACCCTTGGCTGCTGATGATGACATCTCTCTTGAAAACTCAATACCTGCTCCACCCTCTTTCTCCTTCAAAATTGTTGTAATAGTCATCCTGGTTTTCTTTGTCTGGCACAATACCTGATCCACCCTCCTTCAAAACCCAATACCTGCTGGTGTACTGACTATTAGTGTGATTGTTAGACTTGATTTATCTAAATTTGTAATGGTATTGTAAGTGTGATGATTAGACTTGATTTACCCAAAATTGTAATGGTTACAGCTCCATTAACTGCTATCCTAGTTTTTGTTATATATATCTATGTGCTGCTATTCTAAATTTTGATGAGCTCGTACCATGAAAAATGTTAATGGCTGTTAAAGCTGCTTTTCTTCGGATATACATGCACAATAGCATTTCAACCTCATGGTTCCTCAATTCGTTCTGCATAATGATGCTACGAGATTTGCTCCTCGCAGTAATATGGGAGCCAGCAGGTAGGCAAATGATGTTTTGTATCAGTGCATACTGTTTAATACGACAATCAAAACTGACAAACCTATTATTATTTGTCCTATGAGGTTAATAATGTAGCAGTCAGACTTTCTACATTAGCAGATATGAACTGCCAGGAGCCAACACTTGGGACATGGGATAGTCCAGCCATATCTCTTTCATGTACCATGGGAAAGTCCAGTGCTATCTCTTTTGTGTACCATGGGATAGTCCTTAAATGGGCTGAGTGATAATTGGGCCGTCCTCGCTCATAAAGGACAGTCATCCACCACGGTACGTCTGCCCCTCGACTGTTGTTGTTGCTTAACTTGCTTTTTAGGATAGTTCGGTCATTCCTCATTTGTGTAGCGCTGGAAAGTCCTTCATGTGGGCCATAGTTAAGCCGTCTTTGCAGGGACATGAGTATACTCTCAAGAGAATGGAAAGTCCTTCAGTATCACATTTCTGCAGTGGCGGGCACTCAATTGTAAATGGGCCAGCTGATAATTGGGTTGTACATCGGCGCACACCGCTCTACAACAGCCTTCGTGCACACACCCCTCTTCTACATCGCTGCTCCAAACCCTACAACGCTGCTCGCTACTGTATAGCACCGCACACCACTCCACATCGCCGGTTCCACGAGGAAACAATGACCAAGGTCGAAGACGCGGAGATGAAGAAGCCCTCATTGAAGCCGCCATGGCCAGAAGGCAAGCATCCCATCCTTCTCTTCATTTGCTTTTTCCTTAGGAGTTTGCACTAGGGATTCAGATTTTGATTTGGAGAAACGCAGCGGTGGATTCGCCAATGTGGTGGTGGTGGTGTGTGTGTGGGTGGGTGCGTGCTTGGAGGGGGCTGTGTTGCCCTCGCCCCACCCCACAAACTTTTTTTGCATCACTCACTCATGGGGACCATCATCAAACACACATTTGTCAACAGTAATCTTGAAAATATGTAGGACATAAACATTTCTTGCTTGAAATTTGTTGGGCTTGACCATGATACTTCATACCAAATTTGATTGATCTATAATTCATTTGGATGGCTATGAATGTGTTGATGTTTCCAAATTGATTGGTCATATATGATGTATCCAAAATGTTTGTTGTGTACTGTATACCATGGTACTTTGTCATGAAGTTCAAAGCATGGAATCAAATGTTGTAGCTTGCTTTCTAATTTCTTATTTGTTTTCATCAGTGGTGGCAGTTTTGATGAGACAAAGTATCCCATGGACTTAGCTCGAGTCCTTAAAAGGATATTTGATTGGGACGTATCTGCTTTGTATGAGAAGCTGTACAACAAGCAGCCAAGTAATTCTCCATTAGAATACTTTCACACAAGAAAATAGTTTAAACTGTTTCGAGGAGGCTTAGATAAGAGACCTATGTACGGAGAGCATAGGTGTGTGAATTAGGAGCAGTTGGAGAAGTTTTCCCTAATGGCGAGTGTTGTTACTGCGTTTGAGGCCATGGGTTTGAAGGATATGATGGGGATGAAGCAAGACTGGAATAACTTGGTAATCAGACGGTTCTATGCCACACTTGAAATTAGGGAAGAGGAGGAGAAGCTCATCTGGATGACCGGCACCGGGATGTTGGAGGCATCTTTCTCTAATCTTGCAAGAGCTTGCAGATTGGATTACCAAGCAATGAAGCAAGGGGCTATAATAGTTGATCTTCCTTATTTGTTGGTTAAGGAGGAAGATAGCCTTTACTGTGATACAACTGAGAACAGTGATGGTGGAATTTTGAGTAGGACACAGAATGTTATTTGGCAGCTTGTGAGGCGGACATTCATGGCTGGCCATGAAAACGATACTGAATATGACGATGTTCTACCATGTACGGCCGATGAGATGATAATGGTTGTGCCGAAACATAAAAGACTAAATATTATTGATTGGTTGGTTAATCAGATGGTGGACATCAGGGTGGACCCGAGCAAGCCTCTAATCTTCTAGCCTTACATCATGGCTTTGGTGCTGCTCAAGCTGCCCAGTTTCAAAGGTCGCCTGGATAGAACACACCACAGCTATAGTGTCTTCATCAGCCATAAGTTGCAGATCTGGTAGAGGAATCCATCATCTCAAACCTATGTGTCATTAGATGAGGAAGGTAGCTTGTAAAAAAGGGGAGTCATTCTTGTTTATTTTACTAAATTGTTTTAAATTATTGGTTTCATTTGTATGAACTTGATGTATCGATGATCGTGTATTCCCTTGCATATATGTTGTAAGTGTTGATACTCTATCATATGAAATTAGTAGTCACTTAAACTAATAAAGGACACAATAATAAGCATCACACTAAAACAAGGACAAACTATAGAGGGCACTGCTAGACGTGGCCAAATGTATAGGGTCGGACTTTCTTATGTGCGCACTGCATTTGAACATCAATATCTCCTTCGTTCTGCATTAGGATGTAGCAAGAATGGCTGCTCGCTGCAAGGTGGGAGCCTGAAGGTATTCAATTGATGCAATACTATCGGTTTCCCAGCAGACTGATTGCTATGACATTCATAACAGATAAACCTTCACACTTTGTCCTACGAGATCAAATATGCAGTGGTCAGACTTTCTTGCATTCGCAGTCAAATTCAATTGCTTGGTCTCACCTGTGAAGCTATCGATCGAGGCGAGACTTGTTGAGATGGACTCCTAGTAGCGTATGGTGTACAACAAACTTGTAATAAGAATAACCAGGGTATTACAAAGTTCAACAGAAGATCATGTGCATAGGCATTATAACATCAACTTAAACTATTCAACATCACAACTGTATCCAATAAGCATGTCCTGACAAAAAATACTCTGGATCTTGCGGCGGTGACCTCGATTGGTCACGGTGAAGATGAGTACCAGTATGGTCTGCCAGTGGATTCATGTCGACGTGCCGGTGAGGCGTACCTGCGCGGACCACTAGCTTGTCAAACACACCCCACTGCTACACTGCCATGTTCAATAATAATTGGGTTAGATCCCCTAAAAGTGGAAAAATATCTACCCATTGGACTTTCGGTGGCGAAGTCGAAGGCGGTGGCGGTGCGGTGAAAGATCCCCTTTGTGCTGTGGTGGATCCAGCGTCCATCTCAAGGCAAGCCGCGGGGCCCCATGGTGGCACTTTTTACTTCTGATGTCAATAGAGCCGGTCCTAAGTATTTTTAGACCTAGAATGAGCAAAAAAATTTAGAACTTTTTATAAGTCCCTATGAGTTCAATTATGTAGCAGCCGGACATTCTGGCATTCACAGACACTGCCAGGAGCCAAGACTTGGGACTTGCGGGATCAAGAGACTAGATATTCTATCCATTTCTCTTTCGTGTAGCATAGGAAAGTCCAGCCATATCTCTTTTGTGTACCACAGGACAGTTCTTATATGACATGGACTACAGAATAGGAGATGTAGTCCCTTAAAACCTCTTTTGGTATAGTCCACATGTGGTTAATGATGGTATCCTTAATAGAGCACAATATATTCCATATGTTCCTCTGTTCTCGAATTCACTAGAGGAGGAGGATTTGGTGCCACTGGCACTCTACCCTCCGTGCCTGTGGAAATGGAATCATCCAATCGATCGATACCAAGATGATCTAGGCTACTTGATGAAAGACGCCACCTCATCAGACTCCAGCGATGATCTGGGCGACTCGATAGAAGTCATCACCTGGTCAGACTCGGACTAGGAGGAGGGTGGCAAGACACACGATGGTGGGGCAGCAACGTCGATCGGAAGGTGCAGTTCGGGCTTTAGCAGTAGAAGTGCAATGCCTGGAGCAATTGTAGTGTGTACTTTTGGTCTATTTTGCAATGCCCTCATGTACCCAGATGGTTGGACTTGATTTAGCTGACTTGTATATGTCTATGTGCCTCTACTCTTAATTTGGATGACCTATTACTAACATGGAAGTTGTTAATTGTTGTTAACTTTGCATTTTGATACAAGTTGTTGACTTCGCTGATGGATCTTTGTTGGATTATTTTTCTACTTCACTTGTCTCATTGCATAGGATGCACGCCGAGGCATATTGGTCCTACGAGATCAAATATGCAATGGTCGAACTTTCTTGCCTGCTCAGTATGTATAACGTGTGAGAGGTGTCTGGCTGAGTTAGATATATAATGGTCAGAGTGTGCTGTAAGCCTTGTTCCTAGCTGCAAGCTGTGATCCAAAAGGTTGGCAAATTTGGTTTTCTTAGCTAACCGGCATGGAAGAAACACAATCATCGCATATGACATGGATCGTAGAAAAGCTCATGTCATGCCTACTAGACTCTTTCGGTATAGTACACGTAAGATTAAAGAAGACTTTGATCATAGAGCACACTATCTTCCATTTGTTCCCTTGTTCTCTGATTCACAAGAGTAATTTGTGACATTGCTGCTCTACCCGCGCTTATGTAGGTGGAACCCTCCAGATGATGGTGATGTGGGCAACTCAACGGATGACCCCACCTTGTCAAGCTTGGACTAGGCAGAGGGTGGTGAGACAGACAATGGCGGGCGCAGTGGCATTGACTGGTGTGACGTGCCTATCGCGGTAATGCATTCCACCGCGATTGCATCACGGACTAGTTGAGCAACCATTTATCTATAGTGCATCCTACGAGATCAAATATACATGGGCAATAGCATTTGAACAGCATGGCTTCTCGATCCATTGTGCGTTACGATGCGGCAAGATTTGCTCCTTGCTGCAAGGTGGGAGCTAGCAGGTCGGCGGTTGATGTAATGTATGGGTGCATACTGTCTGGTCATTTATCTTTTGTGTACCAGGGGAAAGTTCGACCAAATCTCTTTTGTGTATGATGGGACAGTCCTCAAATGGGCCGTGTGATAATTGGGACGACCCTGCTCCTGAGGGTCCTCCTCGTGTGGAACATGTTGACCTAAATATTGGATATATCTCCCCTGAAAATTGGAAAATATCTACCCATTGGACTTGCACTGGCTGGGCGACGGAGCTAGAGGCGGCGGCGGAGGATCCTCGATGTGCTATGCTGGCTCCGGCGTCCATTTGGAGGTAGGCGGCAGGGCTTTCCCGGTGGGGCGCGGCGGCATTGGCGTCCGCGTTGCTTGTGTGCGCAGAGGTGTCAGATCCAATCCGTAGGTCTCCTTTCTCCCCTTCTTACTATTTGTTTCTTTATTTGGGTTTTGCCTCATCATGGATCTACTACAGGACTTGGGAATTTCACTTAGATTTTGTAATGGTATTGTTAGTGTGATAGTTAGACTTGATTTAGCTGAAATGAGCTTGTACCATGGAAATTGTTAATGGCTAATAAAGTTGCATTTTGGTATGAGCCATGGACTTAACTGATGGATCTTTGCTGCATTATTTTCTACTTCAATGATCTCAATACCTGCTATGTTGTGTTGTTTAGCCATAAGCTTAATTTGAATTGTATTCAGGTGTGATGGTTGGACTTAATTTAGCCAAAATTGTATTGGACTAATGGTTATAGCCACATTAACTGCTAATCTAGTTTGAGTTGTATATATATCTCTGTGCTGCTAAATTTGGATGAGCACATAACATGGAAATTGTTAATGGCTGTTAAAGTTGCATTTCGATATAAGTTGTGGACTTCACTGATGGATCTTTATTGGATTATTTTCTTCTTCATTCAGTGATCTCATTACATAGGGAGCCGAGGCCTATTACACACTGACGAGATGGAGCAGGCCCCCAACAAGAGGACGGTCTCATTTGCCTGCCCCCCAGATGAGGTCGTTCTCAAGATCCTCTGCCGCCTCCCTGGCCCATCCCTATTTCTCTGCAAATTAGTCTGTCGAGACTGGGAATGCCTCATCAACAAGCTCGGCTGGTAGGTGCAGTTGGGGCTTTAGCAGTAGAAGTGCAATGATGGGTACAATTGAAGTGGGCTTTTGGTATATTTTGAAATGGCCTCATGTACCCAGAAAAATACTAGAAATCAATATGTTCGAACTTTGTTTATGTGCTTTTTATTATTCTGGGAATGTTCTTTTGAAGGGGTGAAGCATACATGGCAGGAGGGAGTGCAGTCGGACATAACCACAGTTTCAAATCTTGCTTTGGTATGCTCCCTTGCATTTTATGTCACAGAAGTCATTACTCTTTGCTATAGTGTTAGTCACGCTAACTACTAAATGACATAGTAACAATCATCATAGGAAAAAGAGGATAAACTATGGAGAATACTTTCACACGCGGTCGACTTTACAGGGCCGGACTTTCTTATGCACAATAGCATGACTGTCATTCGTAGTAAAACTCAACAACTACGTCCCATCCTTGATGCACTCGATCGACATGGGTATCTTGGCCAACAACATAGTATTTGTTGATTGGGAGGGGGTGAAGACATGGAGGACGGATGTTATCCTCTTCTTTCCTCTCTTGTCAACATGGAGGACGGACTTTCTTATGCACAATACCATGACTTTCTTATGCGCAATATCAATACCAATGCCTCCTTCATTATGCATTTGGATGTGGCGAGGTGCATCCTCACTACAAGATGTGAGCCAGAAGGTGGGCAATTCATGCATTGCTATGGGTTTCGCAGTAGACTGATTGGTATGACATTCAATATAGACCACCCTTCACAATTTGTCCTACGAGATCAAATATTCAGTGGTCGGACATTCTTTCGTCCGCAGCCACGTCTCAAACATGATGCTCTAGATCAAGGCAAAACTTGTTTAGATAACTCCTGGCTGCCAACGGTTCGCAACAAACAGGTGAAATGAATTGTTGCCTTTGATAAGACTTGCTGAACTTGCTCTTTGAAATAAGTACACCAAAAATGCCTATCACAACTGCACCAGGCATGTCACTATGGAGGATATGTCATACATGTTCAAATATGCAGCGGTTGGACTTTCTTACGACCCAACACCATTTCCTTTACAAAAACTTGCTATAATAATAACTTTGCACGTGATCTGTTGTTCAACTTTATATTATTAAACTCATTTGTGCCACTACTACAGATTGACCAAAAGTGTAACCGTCAGTGAGCACTCGACAGAGGGATTGCAAAGAGATTCAATATAGACAATACTTCACACGTCGTCCTATGAGATCAAGTATGCAGCGGTCGAACTTTCCCATAGATCGAGGTGAGACTTGTTGAGTAGACTCCTCGCTCCATACGGTTTACAACAAAAATTTATGGTTTAGGGTTTACAACAACCAGCGGGGGATACAAAGTAGACACAACCAGATATTAAATTCAACAAAATATCATGTGTGATAATTGGGCCGTCCCCGCTCCTAAGGGTCCTCATCATGTGGAAAATGTTGAACTATAATATTGGATATATTCCCCTAAAATGGGAAATATCCGCCCATCACGTACAAGCTTTGCTTGCAGTCGCAGTAGCTGTGACGGAGTGGACCATAAAGCATACAAGCTTTGGTTGCAGTCACAGTAGAAGAAGCTAACGGCAAAACTCCAGGGACCGGGGTCGTGCCCCCAACCTCACCAGCTCCTGGATCTCAATTCGTTGGCCATCAACCACAATATCCACAACAATGTGCTGCGTCCTTGAAACAAGAGGAGGTCAATAAGGTCACCATCAGACAATGGAATAGACTCACCAGCCTTGTACTACAGACAAAGGGATACTACAAGCAAAATTTACAAACCCACTATGTTTTGTCCTATGAGTTCAATTATGTAGTGGTCGGATTTTCTGGCGTTCGTAGACATGAACTGTGATGAGACAAGACTTGGGACTCACAAGACAATCTAGTCATTTCTCTTTCATGCCATGACTCCGGCCATGTCTCTTTTTCATGCTTCTCCATCATCGAACTCGAGGTCATCACTCTCCTCATTAACTTGAAAGCCATGGTTGAGTGACAGTTGCTTATGGCTTCTTCTTATCTCGTCATCATCATCTAAAGATAGATGCACAGCATGATCTATGGCTTCATTCCAAATCCAGTTCTTCACTTTACGGCTTGGCCGGCAGGCCGGACATCAGCTGATCCTCTTACTATTGTTGTCGACAAAGAGTAAGCCTCCTCCACCAGCCCGAATAGGAGACTGAGTGAGGTCGATATCAAAGTCATGCTCCTTTTGCAGCATTTTGCCGATCTTGTACGACACAAAGGCATCCGTGCATGCATACTTGATCTTCTCATTTGATAGTCTGGGCCAGTCCCAGTCTTTGGCACGAAGAGAAACACTACCTTTTTCCATGTCCACACAAAGCAAGTCTCGGCCAAAAATCTTGAGGCTTCCCACTTTGCTCCACTTACCTCTGATTACGAAGGGCGCAATGGCATGTAGTTCCACTGCCTTGGAGAGTTTGATGTTGTGGTGGTGCCTCAGCCGATCCATGTCGCCGGTGATTCCTGCACCGACAAAAACGTGCTGCTCGCTAGCAAGCAACGTCTTGAGGTCATCGGGGATCGTACTGGTGATGGCCACCTGGAAGAGAAGGCATTGCTTGTCGATGCATATTTGCAAGAGGGCAATCCTATCCTCCTCAAGGCATTCCTTGTCTAAACCAATGATGAGCGGCTTGTCATGGTGGACATCTCGAAGAAAGCACTCGACTGTCTGGGGCTTTGATGTGACCATAACTAGGACCTCGTTATCCCCGACCATGATGGTCTTTTCTTCATCCGAGAAGCGGGAATGGAAGCCGGCGGATCCACTGTTGCCCATGGAAGATCTAAAACATGTGGGTGAGCGAGAACGGATGCAGTAGCGAGATGAACTATCCATGAAGTGCGAGAAGGATGAACTTGTTCGGATGGAATGGTACTAGTATAGCATGAAATGTGCGTACACGATGAAGACTGGCGACGAAGGCAGAGGTTAATATAGAAGATATGAAGGAACCATCCAAATGTGTAAATGCCAATGGATCGGCGCGTTGAGATGCCAGTAGGAAAGAGGAGGGAGGCGATGGATTGAGAACACTAGCCAACCCAGATAGGATGCAAGTAGTCACAATACTTAATCTCCAGTCGCTTGCTTCTTGTAAACTTGATATGTGTCCGGTCTTGCCTGTGTACTATGTATAACGTGTGAGGTTTGTCCTCCTCCATGAAATATACAATGGTCGGACTTTCTTACGCATGCTGTATGCATAACTGCCTCTGGCAAATGAACTATCTACATAGCAGTCTAACACCGCTCAGTTTCTAACCCCATGCATTGTACTCATGCTTTTGACGTGTCAGTGTAAGTATTTTTTGAGTACACATTCCCCATGTACAAATCAATACAAGTATTCACTGTGGAGCCAGATGAACAAATTTTCAAACACAACAAAGATGGCACCCTAGTTTAGCTGCAAATTAAACTTGCCACCACCCGTCCTAGATGAAATTAGCCGCATCGCCACCCCAGTGTGCGTTGGGAAATCGAAAGAACACAACTGCATGGTCATCAAGTTCTACTGCATCAGGTTGCGAGCCCGGGAGCGAGAATACAAGGAACATGCCACCTTTTTTGACTTTTGGACACCTTGTTTGATCGTTCATCTTATTCACAAAATTTATGTTATTTATAGAATAATAAGCAAATCATCAACGACGGTCTTTGTGTGATGGAGGGAGCACTATATAAACTCCAGCAACTGATGGCTTGATCTATCTCCAGGCCAAATTGTCCCTTGTTCATCATTTCCTGCAATGGACTGTCAGCAACTCTTGGAAGGCCCTACTGAACCCTTGGCAGCACCGCCATTGGTGGTGGCACCGTCGCTGGTGTGAAGTGCTCGTGGTGATCATCGAGTTTGCACAACGCGAGAACGTGTGCATCTCGGTTCTCGCCGGTAGCAGCTGGGTGAAGAGTGCTACTGTACAGCCACGGTGAGGGGCGGTGTCCTCCCCACACACGCTGGCACAAGCGGCATCGTGGGTGTGGAGGCTCGGTCGCCACAAGCTGATATCACTGTCTGGGATGGTTCTCATTCCTCCCATGGCGGCAACACCGCTGTTCTTCACGGCGTGGCTGGTGGAATCGGAGACTGATTCAAACCATGCAGGCAAAGTGGTGGGATTGACGAGAGTGGAAAGGCTAGTGGTTGTAGCCCTCGCTGTTCCTATTGACTGATGCCGCATGCACCTGTTGCCTACGGCGGGAGTGCACTTCGATGAGAGCTAGATGCGGTCTAGATTTGGACCGTTTGCTTCATCCCCAATTGGTGGCTCTAGTGTTGCAGGCACCAGCAGACAACGGGCCCAGATGCAAGGCATTTGCAGGCCGCTCCAATGCTAGCTGTGCTGGCATTCATAAATTGCACTTAGTGATGCATTGTTCTTGTTTCTCCATCTTATGTTCCTCCATCGTACTATGTTCTTGTTTCTCCATCTTATGTTTTTAGATCTTACTATGTTCTTGTTCCTCCATCTCACGTGGCTGTCATCATGAATGTATCAGTTATATCTTATTTTCTGCTCATGCACCATATCTAGTGTTGTTTCCCCTCAAATTAGAGCCCACCATGAACAAATTTTTCAAAGCAGGACACTAAAGTTGAGCGATAAGCCCCGACTATTAGAAATCCTGCCCACCCGCATTGCAGCTTCAATTAGGGCTTCTTCGTCTCTACATCTCCGGCTGTAGATTGATTGCTATGATATCCAAAACAGACAACCATTCACATTTCATCCTACGAGATCATATATGCAGCGGTCGGACTTTATTGTGTCCGCCTCTTGATATGAACTCCTCTCTGCCAATGGTACATTTACAACAAACATATAAAAAGACATGTCCTAACAACATCAAGAAGACATGTCCTAACAACAAACATAACTATTATTACATTGATTTCGTTACCAAGCCAAATTAAAAGGTCAGTTGTAACATCCCTAAAAATCCAAATAACAAAAAACACAACCAACAAAAATTTTTATAAAACAACTCTTGGTTGGTGAGAGTCATGTAGAAAACCCACTAGTAGTTACACAAGTAGCACCCAATGTTAGTTGAACATTTGCATTTTAATTACAAGAGTGATTTTCTTCTTATTTGATTTTATGTGATGTCCAATAAAATCAAATAAACCTTTATATCCTGTGCATAAATATGTGCCACTAACCTTGGACTTGGCTTCCAACTAGACCATGAGACCCTAGTAGACCTAGCATGAGGTTGTACCATGGTCATTAACCTCTATGCACTAACCTAACCATGGCATGGTTTAGTGTTCGGGAGAAAGAAATAGAAAAGGGAAAGGAAAAGGAATAGGAAATGGAAAATGGAAAGCAGCCCAAGCCAGAGATGAAGCCCAGCTCGGCCCACTGCCCCTCACCCCGCACCGGCCCACAAACGGCCAAGGCCGTGGCCCAGCTAAGCCGACCACCAGGGAGCCCAGCTTGGCCAGCCGACCTTGCATGCCCGCGGCCCACCTCCCGCGCCTGCTATCCCGCTCGCGCCGAGGCCCACGAAGCCGGAACGGCCCAGCAAGGGGGCCGGCCTCACGGCGCACTGTGCCTGCCTCCACTCCCTCTCGCTGACGGGTGGGGCCACCCTATCAGCTTCCACTTCCGGTCGACCGGACGTCTTGTCCGTCACGCCATAAATGGAACGGTGAACCCCCACCGTCTGCTTCGCCCCATGACCCACCGCGCTCATCGCACCCTTCCATCCTCTGTGTCGTGCCCCGGTTGCCCAAACCCTAGTCACAGCCGCGCATAAGCGTTCGATGGGCACCTTCCATCTTTGCTGTCCGCCACCGGCCGCCATGACTATAAGAGGGAGGAGCACCTGGGCACTAGGGTTTCCTGTGCCTGCGCAGTCGTCTTGGCAACGCGGGCGCCACCACTCGCCAGACGAGAGGAGAAGGAGAGGGAGGAGAAGAAGAAGGCGGAGAGGAGCCAGAGCCAGAGCAGAGCATCGCCACCATCCGTCCGTGCGCCGGAGGAGCCCTGGCAAACTTGTACGACTACACCAGCCGATGCAGCTCTGCTTCCAGTTCCCCGCATGCACCTTCTCTGAGCCCAGCCGCCACCGACGTGCCACGCAGGTGATACTGCCACAACTCTTGCCCTGCTCTACCATGGCCGCCGCTAGAGCTCCGCCGCGTTCCCACTGCTCCGATCATCTTCTTGTTTCATTAGCTCCCCCATGCTCTCCGTGCCAGTCTAGAACGCCTAAATGGCAACTTCTTGGGGGCCTGATTCGACCATAGTGAGGCTACACGATTTTGTAGCCTTGGTAGCCAGAGCACCCAGCCGCCGGACCACCGCCATGGTGTTCACCACCACACACGCCTCCACCAAGACCCTGGTAGCCACACTAAGTAGTTCATGGAGATCCCAGCTTCTCCAATCGGTAGGGGAAGTAGAAGATGGTGGCCCAATCGAAGCTTCGCTGGAGGATTTCGCCGCCGACGCCAACCTCTGCGACCGACTGCCTTGCTGTCTACCACCCGCTGGGAGCTCCCTTTTTCCAAATTGAGTGCCTAGACTCATTCTCCTTGACCTTGTGAGCCCGTTGCGTGACTCAAAGCTATCCCCCATGAACCACAGTGCCTTGCAGCCATGGCCTCGCCGTCCGCCGCCGCCATCGCGCGTGGGCCGGTGAGCCAAGGAACCGCGGCCCCGCTTGGACTCCACAGCCACCCTCACAACGCCACGGCGAAGCCAAAGCACATGCCCGAGCCACTTTCCCCACGTCGAGGAGCCCTGTCACCGCACCGCCATCGCTCAGCGCCACCGCGGCTCGCTTGTCGGCCAACCAGCGCACCTATGGCTCGCTGTGAGCTTGCAGCCGCCACCATCAAGCTCCTATGATGCCTTGGCCGTCCTCCTGCCTAGCCCGAGGCGCCAGCGCCGCCGCGCCGCTCGCCACCGACGACAGCATCGCTGTGTCTGGCCACGCGAAGGGGAAAGGGGAAATTTTCCCTGCCCTGTGTGGACCGCGTCCACAACGTGGCCACCGTGGACCAACAGTGGCATGCCATGTGATCCCTCTGCCTTTGGTGCACCATGGACCAAGTCCACACAGTGAAAGACGTAGACCAGCCCATTAGGTGCCCAAGTCCGCCACGTGAAACACCCAGCTGACTGCCATGTGTCCGGGCCGGGCGGCCCAACCCGACCCACATCCAACCCTGCCCGAGCCCATCCAGGCCGAGTCCAGGCCCGATCGATGTTGACCGTTGACTGGTCAATGGTTAACCGTTGACTGGGTCCCACCTGTCATTGACCGTTGACCCAGGACCCACTTGTAAGCCACTGGTTGACCTGGCCCCACATGTCAGTGCTGACGTTAGCATGACATCAGCGTGACGTCAGCCCTGTGCCCTTGCTGCTGACCCCACAGTGCCACGTGGACCAATCAGAGGCTGCCACGTGTCGAGCTCTGATAAACCTAGTCCTTTTTCTTTTTCATAAAATAATTTAAACTTTGAAAAATCATAACTTCTTCACACAAACTTCAAAAATTATGAACCCAAGTGTCCAAATTTTCATAAAAATAAGCTCTACGTCATAGGCTTATGTATGAATGCATTTGGAGTTATTGGATTTCATTTGGTTCTTTGTGATTGATCTATAGGGGTCACTCCCGTGACCATTATGTCTCGATTTCAGATCCTGCGAAGGTGTTGTCCGAGGAGGAGGACTAAGGAGCGTGCTAAGGACTTGAGTGACAACTGTTCAGGTGCCACACCCCACCCAACCTCATAGAATCCTATTACGCATGGCACAATATCTAGTTTGCTAGTGCTTTATTTATGAATATCACCTAATGATAGGTTGCATGGTAGATTTGCTTGATGAGCCTTTACCTTGTCGCAACCTTACCCCTGCACACCCGCTGATAGGCTAGATGCATTCTTATTTACTTATGATGCTTTACTTCTACTACGCTTATCTGTGATGTGATGCGTGGTGGAGAGCATGGTATGGTGTATGGTTAAGGCACGTGGTGCCACTTTACTCGAGGAGAGTGATGCATGTGTCTTGGGTGTGTGGTGAGGGTTTGAGTCAATCGGACAGGATTCTACGACGAGCCATGAGGGCGAGTCTTACCGGGGGTGTGTTCTGGGCATCCCTATGTGAGGTATCTATGGCAGATACATTGTTAGGTATATGGTGATCCCAGGGGTGAGAGCCTTCGTGGAGCGAAGCCCCGGGTAGGAGGTGCTATTTTAGCACAGACTATTTTAGTCCCTATGAGAAGATAATCTTGTTTGATCCCCCTAGGACCTGCTACCTCTTGAGAACCAGAACCTTGGTACCTGCGTACTCACCGCTTGCCCCTACATGGGTGGGGGCGGATGTTTGACTAGCTAGGACGGTGCCACTACTACTAGGTTGTTAGCAAACAGTGTCGGGAGGTACAGGCGTTTGGGACCCACACCGTCATTAAAGCCGCATAGTTACCTTGGTGGCCCGGGTAACCATGCCTCACAGTCTCAGTGTGCCGGTGGTATTTATCCAGGATGTCCCAGTACTGAGTGGTAGGGTGGCATCGCACCGGTTAGAAAGTAGCCGAAGTCAGCCTAGGCAGAGCACACCGCTGACAATGGTGATCTTGTGGTTATGGGAGTACACGCTCTGCAGAGTTTTGAATCTATATATAGTCCGCGGCCTTGGCATGGCCTTTTCCTCAACCTACGCTTCTCGGGAGTACTGAGATGAGTCCTATTCTCCCCCTGGTGTTACCCTTCTGGCTGTGAGCCGCTGAGACAAGCTCTGAGAGGGAGTTGGGCCTATCGACTGAGTGCGTGAGTGTGAGATGTGTGTGATGGTGATGGGATGGGATGGATATGTGGAAGAGATGGGTTAAAACTTGATGAACTATATTTATAATATTGGTCACTACTTGCATAGGAAACCACATCCATATATTAGGCCTCTTTGATTATATCCTTTGCACCCACCAAATACTACATAGCAAAAGCAAAGCATAGGGTGGGAGATGTGGCCAGTACAAAATGTACTAAAAATTTGGATTCAGGTTTGGATGATGGATTGTCGATGCCCCTGAAGGACGAAAGGATTAGGTGGCCTCGTGCCTACGCTCAAGATAGTGCAAGATGACACTTCCGCGATATCCCGTCTACTTTCATAGCTGTTCTGAATGCTAGATACTCTGATGATTCCACCATGTGGTGATGTTATAATTTATGTAAACCCCTCTATTGTACTCTTTTATTTGAGGTATGGCTTTGTGATCAACTGTTATTGGATAATTGATAATTTGACCTCCTAGGCTATCATTATTTCCTTCATTCTATGTGTTTTCCCTTCGTGAAAAATTGAGAATGTTTCAGTTGGCATCAGAGCCATGCTTGACCCTAGGACAAGACTCATAGGATTGGACGATAGAATAGGAGATCTTGAACTATCTTCAGTTATATGCCGACCCTGCATACACTTTTATGCTTGGCTCACCCTTCCCTTACTCACCTTCTAACTTCTTTCTTGGTTCCAAATGCAGATGGCAACCTTTGCAGAGGTCCCCTTCGACGGACAGAACCAGCAAGACTACGCTTAGATCCTGCATGAGACACTCGAGCTGCTTGGTGTCCCCAAGTAGAACTGCAGCTGGACTTGCCACCGCAAGATCAAACCAAATAAATCAGAAGTGTGCTATGTGGTATTTGGATTACCGGGTGCGAGGAGGTGCCCGCACTAAAGACCTTCGCAGTCCATGAGGTGGAACGTACCGTCACCTACGCAGCATAGCTCGCAGCACGCGCCGCCCTTCGAGTAGTGATGAGAGACACCTACGAGCTGCTCAAGATAGGACCACTTCGCCTGTTGCCCTAAGCTCTTGACCCTTCCAAGGATGATAGGGAACATTAGGCCAAGGCCATGAGCATTTGAGCTAAGGAGGATGACGTTGCACTCAAGAGTACGGGAAGACATGTACTCATACAGGATAAGATTATCATGCTACTGGAGGGTGACAAGCACTTCTACAAGCATCAGATCTCTGAGTTAGAGAAGAAGGTGAAGGCCCAAGATGAAGCATTAGCCAAGATGAAGAAGTCAAGCTGGTCCAACACAACACACCTTGCTAAATACATGAAAGCTTGTCTGTATCTATGTGACATCGTGAGGACAGTACGAGAGAAGTGGAAGCAGTCCGATGCATGCCGTATCCGATAGTACTGGAAGGGGCAGATGCAGCTACCTGCCCACCATCGCAAGATGCCTTGCGCCAAGAAGTTCAAAATAGGGTCCACAAGCCTCAACATGGATGCCTACCCCATACCTTCGGCAGAACCTACTCCAGAGTGGGAAGAAGCCTGGAAGCATGCGCGAAGGATGTTCAGGACCAACGCATAGCTCCAGGAGATGGCTGCTAGTGCCTTTGCCCTCGAGCCACCCGGTTCAACACCTGAGTAGTGATCCACAGATGATGCAAAAGTAACCAAGCTGATGATAGTCCCACAATGGCTGAGATGACATGACTCACTTTTGAAGTAGAGTAGATTGTCCCCTTTTGAAGCCTACCTGCGCGTAGTGCAGAAATTCTCACGAGTCTTCTAGTGTAGCTACTAGAGAGATTATCGTGTAACAAATCAATGTAATGGATGCTCGGATCTTATTGTTTCATATGGATTTTCATGCTTCCTTGAATGAGTGTTGGATAGAAGAAAATGTTTTAAAATTATTAATCAGTTTAACAGCTTAGCTAAAGTTGATAGTAACTCATATCACTTGCACATGTTCCCTAAAATCTGGTAATCTTGAAACAGGATGTCTGCCCGCCGTTTGGCTCACCTGAGCTGCCACGCACCACTCTCGGGGCCCGCCATGGGCCATGGACGCGGTGGTAGACATAGCTACATGGGACACGAGACCCCCATTGGTTTTGACCTAGAGAAGGAAGAACTTCCGGTCTTCACTTCGCCAACCATCAGGACCCATGTTGAGGAGCATTCTCCACCACCCCCACCACCTTTGGTTAGGGTGTTGACTCAGCAAACTCGCCTTCTGGGAACCTTGGCTGAAGAATTCTAGCAAAAGTTGGCTAGTGCACTCCTGTTAGAACTCCCTACCTTTGATGGCACCAACGGTGACCCTATCACCACCATGGACTGGCTACATGGCATGACTGAGTGGATGAAATCAACCATCTACACAAAAGAGGATTAGGTCAAGATCATAGCCCACCACTTCGAGGGTAACACTCAAGCATGGTGGGATGGATTCAACACGTCTCACCGAGACCCCACCAACATCTCGTGGGATGAGTTCACTAAGGCCTTTTATGAGCACCATGTGGCAGAAGAAGTGGAGGAGACTCTAGCAGAAGAGTTCCGTAGTATCAAGCAAGGAGCCCACATAGTTCACAAGTATGCTATCTGCATCATTCGCCTGATGCGGTATGTGCACCGTGAGAGTGTGGCCACCGGGGAGGACAAGCTGTATTACTTCATTCAGGGACTGGAAGTTCCCCATCGCATTGCTATCACAAGGACTTGCCACACCCTTGAGGAGGCCATCAACAAGGCAATGAAGTCAGAGAAGACCCACCGTGAGTTAGGCTCACTCATCCAAATGAAGCGTCACCTTGAGGGATCATCTCACAACCCGGTCCAGCAACGACCATGCACACATGATCTCCCTACAAGCAGCTCCTTCCAGAGTCATACCCTTTAGGTTTGTGACACATGGGAGACTACCACACTTGCCCCTGAGACCAATGTGCCTTTCACCTACTATGGATGTAGCCAGCCTGGCCATAGAGTTTTAGGATGCCCAAGTAACAAGGTAGCCATGTCCGCACCTGTGAGTGGTGGACCCGTCATTTGTTTTGGATGTGGTCAACCAGGTCACTAAGTCATCAGCTGCCCAGGGATTGACAGTGTCTCACCAGCTATGATCTCTTTCAAAAGGATTCAGGGTTCAGCAAGGAGGTTCGCAATGATGCATGAGCTGCCCACTGGCAACTTACACACGGTTCTGCTAAAGACGTCCTCAACAACGAAGAGCAGAACACAAGATTCACCCCAACCCTCAATGGAATAACCTATTTTAGATGTGGCCAAAAGGGATATAAGGTTGCATTTTGCCCTCTAAAGGACGCCACCGCAAGTCCCATGAGCCACAGAGAGCAGAAAGCCGCCTACTGGCATCTCGCCAAGTAAGCTGCTAAGGACACCCCCAACATAGAACAAGGTATGTGCTTATAATGGAGTTAATGCTTCAATTTTGTTTTAAATCTGGTATTGTGTCTTTTATGCACTTACTACCAAGTCTGCATAAGATCTAAGCCTGCACAACTACCACATGAGGATTCCCTCAGTTCTAGTTCCTTTTTGATGCCTCCACCTAGGGAGAAGTAGGATATAAGGATCGCTACTCTAGGATACCCTATAGAGACACACACCTTACCACCCTTGAAAGCATGTGCAGTACCTTATCGGTTGGAAAAGATCTCTGCAAGCCGCACATGAAGCAATGCAAGCCCAACTAGGCGAATGCAACCCTCTACGCTAAAAGGGAAACAAGGGAACAAGATGACGTGCCGTCAGGAAAAGTACCCCTGCCAAGGATTGAGACCTGCTAGATCGGCTGCAATGCTAAGTACTTCACCAAGATTGCCCTTAGATCAGGCTACTATATGAGCAGCATCTAAGGATAGTATTGGAGAAGATACAGAAGCATCAGCTCTATGCCAAGTTCAGCAAGTTTGAGTCTGGCTTGAATAGGTCAATTCTCCTAGGCCATATACTCAACGCTATCAGAACAAGCTGTTGACCTGTCCAACATGAAGACAATGAAGAAGAGAGAGCAACCGCAAAATGCGACCGCTATGAAGGGTTTCATGTGAGTGGTTGGTCACTACCCCCTATTTATCGGAAACTCCCTCCAGACAGCTTGCCCCATGATCAACCTCCTAAAGAATACCAATGAGTTTGAGTGGACGCCCCAGTGCGAACAGAGTTTCTAGACCCTGAAAGAGAAGCTCACCCGATGCCTGTTTTTTCCTTGCCCGATATCCCCCAGGACTTTGTGGTCTATGGCGATGCATCTCGCCATGGGCTTGGTTGTGTTCTGAGGCAAAATGGGAAAGTCGTTGCCTATGCTTCCCGTCAGCTTAAGGAGCACAAACAATGTTACCCTACGCATGATCTCGAGATTGTGGCTGGGATCCATGCATTGAAGATTTGGAGGCATTACCTGATTGGGAACAAGTGTGAGATCTACACTGATCACAAGAGCCTGAAGTACTTTTTCACCCAGGAAGATCTAAACATGAGGCAGCGTCGTTGGCTAGAGTTGATTAAGGACTATGATTTCTAAGATCCTTTACCACCCAGGAAAGGCTAATGAAGTCACTGATGCTCCTAGCCGCAAGAGTCATTGTCATGCCTTGATCACCACAGCTTTGCCCTAGGAGTTACAAGAGGACATTGATGAGTTATAGCTCGAGGGGATACCCCATGGCCTGTTGAATGAGCTTCATGTGCACCACACCCTCATGGATAGGATCCATGAAGCCTAGCGCCATTGCCCAGGGATTTGGGAGATACACGAGCTCCTGACACAGATCAAATGCCCAGGAGTCAGTAAGGACAAGCAAAGCACTCTTGGGTACAAGAACAACATATGTGAGCCTTTTCGACTCCACCACGCGCAATAAGACCCTATCAGAAGGGCATGAGCTCAACTCACGCATCCACCCTGAGAGCACCAGGAAGTATGCAATTTTGAAAAGGGAATCCTAGTGGAAGAGTATGAAGGCAGATAATGCAGGACCTGTTACTGGGAGTGGCATATGCAGACACATCAAGCTGAGCACAAGAGACCTGCAGGGCTACCAAGCCACTTGAGGCGTCTAGATGGAAACATGATGGCATGCCTATGGACTTCATCCTGGGTTAGCCTCGAACCCCAAAGGGCATGCTATATGAGCGATAATCGATCGCCTAACCCAGAGTAGTTCACTCCTTGGCAATCAAGAGTGACACCAGAGATGGACCGCTAGCATATCTGTTTAATGGGAATGTTCTTAAGCTACATGGAGCCCCTGGAAGCATAATATCAAATCATGAACCTCCGTAAATGTCTAAGTTTTGGACAGGCCCTGGATGATGCTATGGAAACTCAACTGGACTACCGCATCCATTATCACCCTTGGATCAATGGTCTGACAGTGAGTGTGAAATTCAACCCTTGAGGACAAGCTCCGAGCTTGTATTCTCTAGTATGGACAAATTGGAAAAAAAATTGGTCTATGCTGAGTCTTATTCAACAGCAGGTGCCAAGCTAGTCTTCGAACATCACCATTAAAAGCCCATATATAGGAAGGCTATGCAGAACCCACCCCTCATGTGAGGTCAGAAGAAGGAAAGAGATCAACATCCTTAGACCTACCACCATCAATGAGGCCAAGAAAGGAGTCGCCCAAGTGCGAAAGGACCTAAGGCCTTCCCTGGAACCGTCAGGAGAACTATCCGAACAACAGATGTAAAGACCTCAAGTTGAAATTGGGAACCATGCCTACCTTAAGGTCTTCTCACTTCGAGGAACTCTCAGTCTCTATGTAAAAGAAAGCTAACCCCCAGGATATAAGGAACCGTACTGGATTGGTACCAGAATTAGCAAGCTTGCCTACAGGATAGAGTTGCCTGGGCAACACGTGAATGTACACCCAGTGTTCCAATTGTCACAGCAGCACAATAGTCTCGAGCTACCACAACAACCAATATCCCCTGAGGTAGTAGAGAACCAGGATGCCTTGGAATATAGTGAGCACTCTGCCTGCTTTTGAACAAAGACACCGAAGGACCCAGGAGAGCCATCATACCAATGTGCAAGTTTAGCAGATCAATCATGCAGAAAGAGAAGCAACTTAGGAGAAGAAGTCAGAACTAAAGGAAGCTCTACCCCTACCTGTTGGAGGAGCAAGTTACACCTTTAATCTCGAGGATGAGATTCTCATAAGGGGGTTGGACTGTAACATCCCTAAAAGTCGAAACACCAAAAATCACAACCAATAAAATTTTTCTAAAACAACTCTTGGTTGGTGAGAGTCATGTAGGAAACCCACTAGTAGTTGGACAAGTAGCACCCAATGTTAGTTGAACATTTGCATTTTAATTACAAGAGTGATTTACTTCTTATTTGATTTTATGTGATGTCCAATAAAATCAAATAATCCTTTATATCATGTGCATAAATATGTGCCACTAACCTTGGACTTGGCTGCCAACTAGACCATGAGACCCTAGTAGACCTAGCACAAGGTTGTACCATGGTCATTAACCTCTATGCACTAACCTAACCATGGCATGGTTTAGTGTTTGGGAGAAAGAAATAGAAAAGGGAAAGGAAAAGGAATAGGAAATGGAAAAGGGAAAGCAACCCAAGCCAGAGATGAAGCCCACCTCAGCCCACTACCCCTCATCCTGCACTGGCCCACAATGGCCAAGGCCGTGGCCCAGCTAAGCCGCCCACCAGGGTAGCCCAGCATGGCCAGCCGACCCCGTATGCCAGCGGCCCACCTCCCGCGCCTGCTATCCTACTCGCGCCGAGGCCCACGAAGCTGGAATGGCCTAGCAAGGGGCCGGCCTCATGCACACCGTGCCTGCCTCTGCTCCCTCTAACTGATGGGTGGGGCCGCCCTGTCAGCTTCCACTTCTGGCTAACCAGACGTCTTGTCCATTGCGCCAGAAATGGAACGGCGAACCCCCACCGTCCGCTTCACCCCGTGACCCACCGCGCTCGCCGCAGCCGTCCGTCCTCTACGCTGTGCCCCGTTTGCCCTAACCCTAGTCGCGGCCACGCACAACCGTTCGATCGGCACCTTCCATCTTCGCCGTCCGCCGTCGGCTACCATGACTATAAGAGGGAGGAGCACCCGGGCACTAGGGTTTCCCTTGCCCACGCAGTTGTCTTGGCAATGCGCGTGCCACCACTCGCCAGACCAGAGGAGAAGGAGAGGGAGGAGAAGAAGGTGGAGAGGAGCCGAAGCCAGAGCATGTCCGTTCACACGTCGAAGGAGCCCCGGCGACCTTGTACTACTACACTAGCCTATGCCACTCTGCTTCCAGTTCCCCGCATGCACCTTCTCCGAGCCCTGCCGCCACCGACACGCCACGCAGGTGAGACCGCCTCCACTCTCGCCCTGCTCTGCCATGGCCGCCGCTAGAGCTCCACCGCGTTCCCATAGCTTCGATCATCTTCTCATTTCATTAGCTCCCTGATCCTCTCTGCACCAGTCTAGAACACCTAAATGGCAACTTCTTGGGGCCTGGTTTGACCCCAGTGAGGCCATGTGATTTTGTAGCCTTGGTCGCCAGAGCACCCAGCCATCGGAGCGCCGCCGTGGCGTTCAGCGCCGCGAATGCCTCCGCCAAGACCCCGGATGCCATGCTAAGTAGCTCATGGAGATCCCAGCTTCTCCAATCCGTAGGGGAAGGAGAAGATGGTGGCCCAATCGAAGCTTCACCGGAGGATTTCACCACTGACGCCAACCTCCGCCGACGAGCGCCTCGCTGTCGACCGCCCGCTAGGAGCTCCCTTTTTCCAAATTGAGCGCCTAGACTCATTTGCCTTGAACTCGTGACCCCGTTATGTGACTCGAAGCTGTCTCCCATGCACCACAGCTCCTTGCAGCCGTGGCCTTGCCGTCTGCCATCGTCGTCGCACGTGGGCCAGTGAAAAAAGGAACCGCGGCCCCGCTTGGAATCCACAGCCGCCCTCGCACCTCCACCACGAAGCCAAAGCGCACGCGCGAGCCACTTTCCCCATGTCGAAGAGCCCTATCACCGTGTCGCTGTTGCTCAGCACCACCGCGGCTCGCTTGCCAGCCAGCCAGCACACCCGTGGCTCACCACGACCCTGCAACCGCCACCGTCAAGCTCCTGTGATGCCTTGTCCATCATCCTGCCCTAGACCGAGGCGCTAGCACCGCCGCGCCGCTCGCTGCCGACGGCAGCATCGCTGTGCCTGGCCACGCGAAGGGAAAGGGGAAAATTTCCCCTGCCTGTGTGGACTGCATCCACAATGTGGCCACCTTGGACCAACAGTGGCATGCCACGTGAGCCCTCTGCCTTTGGTGCACCATGGACCAAGTCCACGCAGTCAAAGACGTAGACCAGCCCATTAGGAGCCCAGGTCCGCCACGTAGACGCCCAGCTGACTGCCACGTGTCTGGGCTGAGCGGCCCAACCTGGCCCATATATAGCCCTGCCCAAGCACATCCAGGCCTAGTCCGGGCCCGGTTGACCATTTACTGGGTCCCATCTGTCATTGACCGTTGACCCGGGACCCACTTGTAAGCCACTGGTTGACCTAGCCCCACACATCAGTGTTGATGTTAGCATGACATCAGCGAGACGTCAGCCCTGCACCCTTGCAGCTGACCCCATAGTGCCATGTGGACCAATCAGAGGCTGCCATGTGTCGAGCTCTGATATACCCAGTCCTTTTTCTTTCTCAGAAAATAGTTTAAATTTTGAAAAATTATAACTTCTTCACACGAACTCCAAAAATTATGAACCAAGTGTCCAAATTTTCATAAAAATGAGCTCTACGTTATAGGCTTATGTATGAATGCATTTGGAGTTATTGGATTTCATTTGGTTCTTTGTGATTGATCTATAGGGGTCGCTCCCGCAACCATTATGTCTCGATTTCAGATCATGCGAAGGAGTTGTCCAAGGAGAAAGACTAAGGAGCGCGCCAAGGACTTGAATGACAACTGTTCAGGTGCCACACCCCACCCAACCTTGTAGAATCCTATTACGCATGGCATAATATCTAGTTTGCTAGTGCTTTATTTATGAATATCACCTGATGATAGGTTGCATGGTAGATTTGCTTGATGAGCCTTTATCTTGTCGCAACCTTACCCCTGCACACCCGCTGATAGGCTAGACACATGCTTATTTACTTATGATGCTTCTACTACGCTTATATCTGTGATGTGATGTGTGGTGTATGGTTATGGTGTATGGTTAAGGCACGTGGTGCCACTTTACTCGGGGAGAGTGCTGCGTGTGTCTTGGGTGTGTGGTGAGGGTTTGAGTCGATCGGATAGGATTCTATGATGAGCCATGAGGGCGAGTCTTGCCGGCGGGGTGTTCTGGGCATCCCTATGTAAGGTATCTGTGGCGGATACATTGTGAGGTATATGGTGATCCCAGGGGTGAGAGCCTTCGTGAGTGAAGCCCCAGGTAGGAAGTGTTGTTTTAGCACGGACTATTTTAGTCCCTATGAGGAGATAATCCTGTCTGATCCCCCTAGGACCTAATATCTCTTGAGAACTGGATCCTTGGGACCTACGTGCTCACCGCTCGCCCCTGGATGGGCGGAAGACGGATGTCTGACTAGCTAGGACGGTGCCACAACTACTAGGTTGTTAGCAGACAGTGTCAGGAGGTACGGGTGTTTGGGACCCACACCCTCCTTAAAGCCGCATAGTTACCTTGGTGGCCAGGGTAACCACGCCTCACAGTCTTAGTGTGCCGGTGGTATTTATCCGGGATGTCCCAGTACTGAGTGGTTGGATGGAATCACACCGGTTAGAAAGCAGCTGGAACCAGCCTAGGCAGAGCGCACTGCCGACGATGGTGATCTTGTGGTTACGGGAGTACACGCTCTGCAGACTTTTGAATCTATATATAGTCCATGGCCTCAGCATCATCTTTCCCTCGACCTACGCTTCTTGGGAGTAGTGAGATGAGTCCTTCTTTTCTCCCCCTGGTGTTACCCTTCCGACTGTGAGCCGCTGAAACAAGCTCCGAGAGGGAGTTAGACCTGTCGATTGAGTGCGAGAGTGTGAGATATGTGTGATGGTGATGGGATGGGATGGATATGTGGAAGAGATGGGTTAAAACTTGATGAACTATATTTATAATATTGGTCACTACTTGCATAGAAAACCACAGCCATATATTTGGCCTCTTTGATTATATTCTTTGCACCCACCAAATACTACATAGCAAAAGCAAAGCATAGGGTGGGAGATGTGACCAGTACAAAACATACTGAAAATTTGGATTCAGGTTTGGATGATGGCTTGTCGATGCCCCTGAAGAACAAAAGGATTAGGTGGTCTCGTGCCTACGCTCAAGATGGCGCAAGATGACGCTTTCACGATATCCCATCTACTTTCATAGCTGTTCTGAATGCTAGATACTCTGATGATTCCGCCATGTGGCGATGTTATAATTTATGTAAACCCCTCTATTGTACTCTTTTATTCGAGGTATGGCTTTATGATCAACCATTATCGGATAATTGATGATTTGACCTTCTAGGCTATCATTATATCCTTCATTCTGTGTGTTTTCCCTTCATAGAAAATTGAGGATGTTTCATCAGCCATGTTGACAAACTTCAAGAAGACATAAACAAAGCTGATCCTGATCTCCGGTCATAGATAATGCATAACCTCCAGGCATAAGAATTGTCCTCTCAGCTGATATATTCAAAAATTTGTTCAAAATATCATTTCTTTTGTTCTGACGTGCTTTATTAACGAAACATCTTTGAGAATGACCTAAATTTACTACATTTACTAATATTTTTTAAGTAATATGAGTGGTGAAACTTCATGTCAAAAAGTCAAATGAACTATTTGTTTGGTCGTTTCTGGTTGGCTGATTCTGCCTGATGCTTATTTGTTGTGAGAGGAAAACATTGCTGAATCTATAAGTGTTGATAAGACCAAATGAACAGGTACAGCGGACAAATTTTATTGAATTCATAGTAGTAAATTTTAACATTCATCTACTAGTCCATTCGAACACGCCTTTTGTGGTACTCCGCCACACATATAATGCCTGTTTCATTTCTCGAGGAGTCAAACTTTTAAAGTTTGACCAAATAATTGGGCATAAAGGTACTAAAACGTGTTACCTAAAATTGCATTCTTTTTTGGATGGAGGAAGTAATAAGTATCAACAAGCCTTGCCTCTATCTAATACAGAACTGCATTTGACTGGGAACCCCAGAACGTCCGGCCGCTGTGTCTCTGATCTTCTCCAAATGGTCCTACGCGTTGTCATCTTTTACTGTCGTGGCAATCAGTACGTCTGCCCGTCGACTATTTTTGTTGCTTGGATTGGGGTGAAATATATTGTAGACCTATCACAACCGCAGCAGTCAATCAAGTCTGAAGCGTGTCATGTTGGTCAAAAGCTCTTTTTTCATGATTCCTCTTCTGCCCCATTTTCCTGCTGCATTCACTTCAATCTCACCAAATGCACAAGGTCTAATATGAGAGGTGCTGCCATGGCCTGCCACATACTACAGTTCAATCTAGTCCAACGTTCGTGATGGTAAATTTGATCGGCTGGACGTGTAACTCTTGTGCTAAGCTAGTCCAATCATAGTAAATCCAACTGAGCTGGACTCACCTTCAGTCTTTCCCTTGACTGGAGTGACTGCTTGGATTCGAGTGAATTAACTCACGAAAAGACCTATCACTACCACACCAGGCATTCATGTCTCGCGTGCCAAATCTCCTTTTCTCGAATCACCTCATGTGTCTAGATTTCCGGATGCATATATTACTGAGCTCGGAAGAAAGTCTAACATTGGGCACATTTGTTCTCATCAAACAATTAGCAGTACAGAACTCTTCTTATTTTTGAGTATCAGTACCAGTGATGAGTGGCTTTGATCTGTTTGTAACCCAACTATTCTTATTTTTATGTAATTGCAAGAACTCAAATCAAGGATTACTTTTATTCAAAAATTTAAACTTTACTGGATCACAGAAGGTCCAGCAGTCTCAAATCTTAGCTACCCAGAAGATGTCCTCCTGCAGTTTCTCGCGCTGGTTTATTTCACTCTAGTTATGTCATATTTTTTAAATCAGCATGTGAGGCGTTTTGTGAAGAAGTAAAAACACAAGGAGGAGACACGGCCCACACAAATGTCTCGGTCGTGGGGTGGTCAACTACTCGATGGCCTCTCTTGTAAAAAAAAGAAAAAGAAAAAACCTAATCGATGGCCTCCAAGCTATAAGAGCATAAACAAGGGGCGCGAGGAAGGTTATACTTGCTGCCTTCTCTCTAGAGCTCCTCATTCCATCCCAAAGCTTTTGCCTTCCACCCTACTACGCCTCCGACCAAGCAATGGCTGAGCCTACGAGCTTGACTGTCGATGGGGAGGCCCCGGAGGCTGTCCACGCAGACAATCCTGTGCCTACGGATGGAAGTCTGGTCGGCGTGGTCCCTGACCTACCAGATCTCCCTTTGAAGGTGTGTCATCAATGTACTGCTTGTACATGTTGTTTATCTTCATTTCACCAGAGTATGCTAGAAACGCTTACACTAGTATTTAGATCTTGCCTACTCTCAATAGGTTGACGTGGACGTGATTCCGTCCCAAGGACCGTTGCGACTAGAGCTGGATTCTCCATCCGTGGTTGCTCCTGAAAAGTGTTCCCGCGAGGCATCCCCCAATGGAGGCAGCCACCCATGACTCAGTGCCATGCTGCGCTAGTCAGTTCGGTAAGTCATTTCCCTTCTCAATCAGACGGCTCTCCTGCTTTATGGGCTTGAACTTGGCTTGCATTGTGTAGCGCTTCCTCCACGGTGGCGTCATCCCCAGATAAGCACCTTCCTACCCTGCTTGCCTGCCGTCTTTGAGCCGCGGTGTCGGGGCCGTTCATCAGGGTGCAGCCGCAGCGCTAGCTGCCGCCCAGCTTTATATTGTGTCATATCTCATTTTAAAGGACTAAAATAAGATATATAAAAGCCTTACATGCGCCCCAGGATGTCGCACACATAAGTTGACAAATTATAAATAGTACCAAATCAGAGTTTATTACATAGCGCACGAATAGCATAACATAGTCTTTAATAAAACATAACTATGATAACTCCAGGTGATAGCTCCACTACAGGGACAAGTCAACTAGTTGACACAAGCTAGTAGTTGTGTCGATAACTCTCACCCCAATCTTGATTTGTTACCCATCCGGGATTTTCTAAGTAATGAAATAAAATAAGTGTAAGTACAACATACTTAGCAAGCATAGAAGGGGTTCATGAAGCTCAATAAAGGTTTGACACAATTTAACTGCAATTAGCTTTTTAGTGTAGGTCATATTTTAACAATTAGCATCAAGGTAGTAGCAATTCCCATAACCACATAATCAGGTAGACATGACTATGCATATGATAAAAACAACATTAGTATGTAACACAGTTTGAGTTGATGATCCATTCCATAAAAATCCCTTGGCCGCCCTAACTGTGGGCACGGATGATATATCGGTTTAACTTTGCACAAAGGTGTACACTTTCACTACGGGTCATGATCCTCAAATGCACGGGCTAGCTACTTCCCATAACACAAAGTATCATATAAAGCCACCCAAAGGTTCGTCTAATATGCTTGGGCGGTAGGGTCATTGCATATAGAAAACCCCTCTCCCAGAATAGCACATCCTAGTTATAACACATAATGAAGAGGCAGCCCTATACCCAACTCGCAGATCCTCTAGCTTGCTAGAAAAGGTCCTATGAATAACTAGAGCCAGAGCCATATATCCCCCATAGCTATATGTTATGTCCTGGATGATCACTTACAGTTCGGATCTTATAGAAAACCATCTTTTCATTAGTTGCATATTCACTAATCAAGTTACAAGACCATAGTTATCAAGCACTAGCATAAACTACCCATATGCAACATCTCCAGTTATTAAGGTAGATAGGTAATCAAAGCTAGGAAATCCTAACAGGGTAGCAAAGAGACACATGTATATGATTTTAGTGCGTATAGTGAATAGGTAACAAGGATGGTCCCAACTATACTTTCCTTAATCAAAGCTCTCCCGATGAACTTGTTGATCCTGATTGTCGAAGTACTCTTGTTCTCCAACATACGGCTCACTCTCTAAGCTCAATCAACAATCAGCAACGCACAAGCATCGAGCAATCATACACGAGCAAACAAATAGATTTAATTAGAACAATACACCATATCAACAAAACAGCATGAGAAGTCTACAAAACTATCCTACACGTCGCTACGATCACACAGACATAAAGATCACCAAAATCGGAGCTATAACGAGAAAGTTATGGATTTTACAAGTTTTCCTATTGTAAAATAATAGATTAAAATAAATCTCGAATTCAAAACTTGGAAATAAATCTAACAATAGTACTAACACGTAGATTATGAAATTACAAACCTAACGCAACTTGAACGGACCAAATTGGAGTTAAAACGGAGAAGTTATGAGCTTTTGAAAATAGTGGCAAAACTGTAAATAAAGGAAAATATATTTTTGAATCTATTAAAAGAAAATACGCTTTCCAACGGAGAAAACGCATTCTGCGGAACCCGCAAAGGGCTCTTAACAAAATAGGCAGAAACCCAAGGGGTTTTCTACAAAAATACCACGCGAAGGGTTACGGGGCGATGATGGCCGTCGGATCCGAGATGGACGGCTCAGATTAGAAGGTAGGGGGTGTGAGAGCAGCGGCCAGTCGGAGAAGAAGACCAGCGCCGCAGATGGCCATGGCCAGCGAAGGGAAAGCTCGCCGGCGAGTTTCATTCTGGTGCTAGGGGCTACGGTTGAACATGATACCGGTACCAATCGAAAGAGAAACTCGGTGCGAACTCACCGGAGACGAAGATGGAGGCCGGAGCGGACGGAGACAAGCTAGCGACGAGCGATGGCGGCAACGAGCTTCCTGTGAACATCGACGAGACCGTTTGAGCAACATAGAAGGAGAAAAAGAGGGAAAAAGGGTTCGGCGGATTCGCAAGCTCGTATACAAACTCGGCAACTTGCTCTTGGTGACGAGGAAGCTGTGGGCGACAGAACCGAACGCGATGGCGGCGGCTAGGGTTTACGGCGGTGGCTGGAGCTTGATTGAAGTAGCGCTGACGCAAGGGTGTGGGGCGGAGGTCGAAGCAGTGTCGTGGCGAGTGCTATTTAAGGCCGTGTCAGCTTGGGAAGCACGGGAGGACGCAGCGTCATGGCGGGCGCGGACTCCGGCTCGGCGGTGTCCTGCTCGAACATCAGAAGCGAAAGGGGAAGGTGCCGACCGATGGGTTTCGGCTGGCGGTGACACGAGGCGCAAGTCCGGGCTGTCAGCCGGATGGAGGAGAAGAGCGCGGCGCACGCACGCAGCTTGCTGGGCCATGGCCTGTTGGCCCAAGAAGGAGGAGCGGCGCGTAGGCGGCCTTCGGGCTAGAGCGAGGGAAAGGAAGGGAGGAAGGGAAGTGGGCTGGCCGACTGGGCCTTTCGGGCCAGAAGGAAAGAAAGGAGGGGGAGAGAAAAAGAATTTCTTTTCGTTTTATTTATACTATTTTTTAAATGGATTTTCAAAAGGATTTTGAATTCCAATTCAAACTCAATAAAATCTAAACATCACAATAAAAATTAAGCAGCAGCATGAATGCACAAGCATGCTTCTTGTCTATAATTGATTTTATTTTCATAAAAAATATTATTTTGTCAAAATTCAATGCTCACAAAAATGCTCAAATAAATCCATTTGACTATTTTAAAATCATGCAAATTTTAGGGTGTTACAGATTGGCACAGCGGCAAACCTTGGAGTGGTGGAGCAGGTTTTCCACCGAGTTCCATGGACACATCGCATATCTGATGGTCAAATTCAAGCCGGCCGCCAACGCCGTCCTACCGAAGGTTGAAGTGGACGAGATCCTACGTGCCCATCTTGACCCTTGATTTATGGGACATATCAGTATTATTAGTTGTCACGATTAGGTTTGATCTGCGGGGCACCCTTGATATGTAATCTCTTATTTGCATGCGTGTCTTTGAGAACTTGTGCTGCACTTCGTAATAGGTGCATTAAACTCTATTGAGCACAGTGGCTCATGTCATTTTGTACCTAGTTTGTAGCCCTAGTTGTTTGATTCTCGCTGTAGATCTCTTTCAGGTTGTCTTTTCTCTAATTGATAATATGCTAGACATTCATGAGTGTCTTTGATCTCTGTTGATGACTCGTATCTTCATTAAAATTTGTATCCATTAGGGATTCAATGAAAGTAATGGTGATTTGTGTCCAGCTCGGTCTGAATCACGATCCTCGGACTTTCTTGCTTGCGCAGCAAATTTGAATAGCTATCTGGTTCCTCCATTACCATTTCAACCAAATCAATTCTAACCATCATACTTGCAATCAAATTACCAAACGATAATAGGAGCTAAGGTTTGATTGCACTACTTACTCCATGTATTAGTAGACATCTTTATCTATGCTGCCTCTCGGCTGCTACGAGCATGGGACTGTGTGGCATTGGAATGCACTGTTTACTCCACCGAGAAGGTCGGCGGTCTAATAATTTCACTACTCGGACAATGATGAACGTCGTGTGGTCACATTAGTAGACTGTTCTAGCCCTGTTGTCCCTGTGATGTGCAAAAGCCTGGCCTCACCTTGTATAGCCAACTCCAGCTAGCTGACTAGCTCTGCTCCTGACAATTATTACTACTACTACCAATAAAGGAGATCAATACCCTGTGATGTGCAAAAGCCTGGCCTCACCTTGTATAGCCAACTCCAGCTAGCTGACTAACTCAGAAAATACACAATCAAGACCAATAAAGGAGCCCACCTTTGGTGCATACCTGGGCCTGATCGTAACCATAGGAGAGATCCAAGCCCAGGAAGGAACCGACCACACGAAGGCTGTGGCTAGCTGGACCCTCTAGAGGACCGGCCGCCCCGGGACCGGCCGCCCCCTGGTGGCCCCTCCCCGGCCCAGTCTTCTCAGGCAGTTTGTAGGATGGTTCCCCCAAGGCAGTATCACCTCCTTCCATATGTGTAGACGCCCGAACCGTCCTACTTGAGCTATAAATAGAGGGAGCTCCTTCATTCACAATATACACATTCATTTGGAGTCATTCACCTCACACCTCTCACTTGTATTCCTTAGAGTAGTTTTAGTAGTTTGTGAGCAAGAAAAAAGCTATCAAGGAGAGCTTGTCTCCTTGGAGGAAGAAGATCATCTTGGTATGAATACAATTTGGTTTTCCTCTGTGAGCAAGTTCTTATCATATTTATATAATCATGCATATGAACTAGAACGTAGTTATGATCATGTTATGAGCATAATATATGATCTAGTACATAGTTTATGTCTTATGTTCTTAACTTGTTCATCATCGTTCTTCATCATTCATCGAATTAGTATGAATAGAGGAAGAACTAGGAATGAGGTGATGGTTCATCGTGCCTTTATGGTTGCTCTTAACCTAGCCTGTCAATCCAAAGGCTTGGGGTCCATGGGGGTTAGGGGTTGTTTCCAAGTACATGGTCATGGTGCTCGGGTATGCGGAGATCGGTGGATATGTTGGTATCCCACGGGTAGAGGGGTAGGTGGGCAGGTGGTGATAGCCCTGTCCATCCCAAGCACTCCCCCATGTTCAGATATTGAGTATGAGTTCGTAAAGTCTCTATCGGCTGGTAGACCAGCTGCGGGGATCTCCCTATCATCTCAGACTTAGTCCTGATACTAGACATACTAGTTAGATGTTTTACTAATAGTTCTTTGCATAGTTATGTATGACCAATGCCTGATCTAATTAGTTATATTATTTTATTCTTTATTTCTCTTTTATCCTTGAGGTTGACTCAGATGTGTGTCCACTATCTTGAAATCATGATTTACCCCTGTTTACTCTATGTCTACCATTGCACTCAATAAGTGATCATGTTTATACCACGCTTGATGCATATTGCCCTCCTACGAGAAATTATAAATACGACACCCCTGAATACTCATAGATTGAAAAGCTACAATGATAGTTTTGTGCGCTTGCAGATTTATTCTTATTACTTACTAAGCTATCACGATTGGTGTACCTAAGTGTTGTTACTTAAGGATTGTAATTCTTGTGCACCCCATGGCACCATGCTACAGGATTGCATCCTCGTAAGTAATGATGGTTAGGAAGGCCAATCTAGTAGTCTTAACTATTATTACAAGAATTGCAATACCTTGGTCGGCGCTGTTAAGGGCTGAGAGTTACTCTTCTGACATAATGGTGGTTAGGGATGTCAACACATTTCTAGTGTTGTTACTAGGGATGGGATCTTAGTTAACCTTTAGTAGTGACGCTAAGAAACGCCAACAAGCATTTCTGGCACCGTTGACGGGCAGGGCAAAAGAAATATGCAAACATCTAGCTTGGCATAAACATTGATTACAAAATAAGCATTGGTAGCCATAGTTTAAATAGGCTAACTTCATGGTCTTCTTCCTCTTTTTATTGGAATGAAAATAGGATAGTGTATGAGCGGTTTTGACCTACCGGACAACTTCACCGACAATCCGGAAGCACTCATAAGGAAGAAAAGGTCTCGTACCATTTCTTCTTCTGCTACTCCACCGATCACTTCCGCACCATCCGCTACTACCACCATGGCCAAGACACTCCATGACTAGTCCACCCCCGTTGCTGCCAACGTGCCCGTTGGACCCGCTGTCTACGTTGGGAATGGAAACTTTGAGATTCGTATGGGTCTCATCTCTATGGTGCAGGCAAGCCAGTTCTGTGGCTTGCCAATGAGGACGCAAACGCTCACCTGCAACACTTCCTCGAGCTGTGCGACACCATCGTCATCAAAGACGTCGCACAAGACAGTATCAGACTCTGCTTGTTTCCTTTCTCCCTCACGGGGAAAGCAAAATAATGGTTCTATCAGAACAAGGAATCTATCAACCCGTGGGACAAATGTTCCGCGGTCTTCCTCGCTAAATTCTTCCCCATGAGAAAAACCAGTGCTCTGAGGGGGAAGATATCAAACTTCCAGCAATCATCAGTCGAGTCCATCCCCAAAGCTTAGGAAAGGCTCCAGGAATACATCCGAGCCTGTCCTCATCATGGGATGGAAGATTGGCTCATGCTCCAAAACTTCTACGAAGGCCTCACGGCCATGTCGAAGGGGCACGTAGATGTCGCAGCTGGACGTGCATTCCTCAACCTCACCATCGAGAGTGCTACAGCACTCATTGAGAAGATGGTGGCAAATCAGAGCTAGGGAGAAGGAAGAAAAACACAAAAAAGGAATGCATACCTGAAGCAGACGGATTTGCTTGCCATAAAAATAGACTTGCTGATGCAAAGGCTGGACGATCGTGCCACTAATCCTACCATGAGCACCATCCAGGCCATGGACTCACACATGATGTGTGAAGTCTGTGGGAATATTGGCCACTCAGGGAACAACTGCCCTAAAACCCAAGAAGAAGCTTCCTATGCCAACAACGGGTTTCGCCAACCACAACAGCAAGGTAATAACGGGTGGAACAACCAGCACCGCCCGCAAGGTAATAATTTCAATTCCAATTTCAATTCAAATCAACCTTCTTTGAGAGGCCTCGTTGTGGGACAAGCTAAGATCAATGAGAATCTTACCAAAAAGCTATCTTTCAATGATTAAATGTTTGAAAATATAAATGCTAAGCTTAAAACTCTATCTTCTTCTGTTAAAAACCAGTTGAGTTTCAATAAAATGATAGAAACCCAAATACCTCAAATAGCTGCTTATATCCCTGTCAACAATGCGAGAAAAATCTCGGGGCAACCCGAGACTTCTCCCGAGTTTGTTCATGCAGCTGCAGAGCAATGAAGAAAGAAGAGTCTTGCCAACGGACTATAAATGTTGAGCCCTTGCCGAAGGTCATCGTTAGTTATCTAAAAAAATATGTAATAATAATAATACTCTGAAGAGGCCCATACCATCATCCAGCTTGGGGGAGGCGCCCCCACTCAGGTATTTTGTATCTTATCTTTTTGAGCTTTCAAGTTTTAAAAATATATATATATTATAAATATATATATTCTTGTATTTAAAAAAAGGGTATTTCTCTTTCTAGTTTTATAAAAATCATATTTTTATTTCAAAATAATTTGAAAGTTTAGTTTATGTCCTTTCTAAATCTTATTTTTAAAATAATTTTAAAAACCAAAAAGTTGTAAATAAATTTGTGGAAAATCAAAACATGGAGCAAAGTTCCGAAATGGAGGGAATCGCAACCAGCTACCACTCTTGGATAGCCGTTGGAGGGATCTGGCAAAAGGTGGGATAGAGCAGGCCCTACCAGGGGACCGGCCAGTCCCAGGGGTGGCCGCCCCCTACCCAAGGAGCTAACGCTCCATCTTTTTGCCAACGGCTACTAGCCGTTGCCACTAGCCTCTCCACGCCTGCATCCACGCCTATAAATAGCAGGAGGCCGGGGTTGAGCTCCTCACCCCTCTCACTCTCACATTTTTCACTCCCTCTCCATCACTTTCTTGCTCCACCACTCTCCAAATATTTTTCACAAAGATCAAGTGCAAGAAAATCCTGCAAAATCCCTTGCACTTCCACCACAAAGCAAGCTCAAGCTCTTGTGCTAAGCTCACTCACCATGAGTGGGATCGGGAATCGGGTTTCCGACAAGTTCTGGAGAGGCCATCATTCTCGCGAGGATTCAAGCCAAAGCATCCCCTCGTATGAGGAGAACCCTCTGCAAGGAGGAGAGGAGGAGGTGCCAACAGGCCATGCCATAGACGAAGCCGACGCCCCCTTCATCGACTTGGACAACGAACAGGAGATGCAAGCATACAACCTCCTCAAGGAATGTGAGTTCTTGCACACGCTGGCTTTCAACCTGACCCTTCTCCAACAAACAGGTATGGACACCGAATTTAATACCATTTTTGAGCACATAGGTTGGAGCCGAGTTGCCCCTGTGCATGAACTTGGATCTCATCTTTTGACTATCCAAGTCCTGGGCACTCTGCAAATTGTCGACAATGGTATTACTTTTCACTGATTTGGTAAAGAGCATAGCCTTTTCTAGAAGGAGCTAGCTGCACACTTAGGCTTTCACACTCGATGCTCCATTGACTTGGGTTTTTCTCTCTTAGGATATCACCATCATACTTTTTGGCATTTGATCACTGGGCAAAATGTCATTGGGAAGTTCCAACCCAATGTCAATATCATTCATCATCCCACTTTGAGGCATTTGATCACTGGCCAAAATGTCAGTGGGGCTTTGGTTTTGCGACATTGTGCTATTTTGTTTACTTGCACTGTATTAGTTCTTTATTAAGGAGGGTTTTCAATCCTGGGTGTGCTTGTCCCTTCCTTCCAAATTAGGCCTTAGGAACCATTCAGCCATGAATATTTCCTATTAACAAGCACATAGTAGTAGAGTAAAATATTTTTTATTTGTTGAGAAAAATGTAGAGTAATATGTGGCAGCCTCAGCTGAGAGCAGACTAGGGCGGTCTCCCAGACCAAATCTAATTCCTCTTATTAAAAAACATAGAATATCTGGCGGTCTCTGCTTTAGTGCAGACTGGGCGGTCTCCCCACCCATAGGTTTGAATTTTCACCGAAATTTTCGCTCCGCGCTCGCCAACACGTAGATGTCTCTCTTGCCCTTCCGCGCAGAAAATATGTTCACCTAAGACAAGGGCATTTGTGGTATTGTGGTGGCAACATCAAAGCACAAGGACAGGCCTTCTCCGCCCCCATCTCCCATTCTCCCAGCCGCACCCGTCTCTCTTCCTGCTCTCTAAACTTTCAAATTTTTAAGCAGGGCCGCCACGCTGCTAGCCCACCCCACTCCGAGCACTAGGCGCCATCATCGCAGCAGCTTGACTCCAGATCCGGATCCCCTAGTTCGGCAGCCATCATGATCCATTGGATCCAAACCCTAGCCGGATCTCAATCTGGTACGCCATCGTCAACGCCTACCGCACCGGCTCCGTGACGACGATGAAACCTTGGGCCAACAACAAACACTAGCCAGTCAAGGCAGAGTAACAGGTACCAAGATCCCTTTTTATGATGTGCGTTGTATTGTAGTGGTTTTTTATGATATTTTTATGACCTTAGTTGTTGAACCTGGGATGATTATTGCTGACACTATTTGCACACCCCTGCTCTGTTGTTTACATTTGGTTTAAACTTTAGTTTATTAAATGCCTATGTAATGTAGATGTAGAGGAAGGAAATCATTTTGAACAAGCACGGATTGCATATATCTCAAGCATTCAACTAAAAATGCAAGAATTTAGACTGCCTACGCGTCGAAACGCTGTGTCTCCTACAAATGAAAAAAAAGTCAAGCGAAGATCTAGAATATATCCCTGAACCATGTGAGTTCGCTGACGGTGGCTATGAAGCAGACTTTAAAACTAAGCTAAAGTCCTTACCAGTTAAGTTGCTTGTTCTGTTTAGTATTTTGTTTGAGGGAAATTTAATCTCCACATGCTTGCTACTTATGTTTGTTTCATAACCTTCAGTGTCCGGTTCCAGGAAGGCATAGAGGAGACTCTATCAGTAGGACAAAAGGCTTTGATAATATGGGTGCCGGGCGAAGTTGTACGAAGCGAGTGATGCCAGCAGCACCTAAGTTGACTGGTGTTTGTAGCTGGTCAGGTAAATATAAAGTGCTTGACAGATCAGGAGGAGGCGACCCTAGCCCTGTGCGCAACTTCTCACCTCCAGATTACAGTAGCCATGCTAGAGACAGAGAGGGCCCCTCTGAGAAAACTACTATCTTCCTTCAGACACAGAACAATAGCAAAAGTTGTGAAGGTTGGTATTAACCTACATATCTCTATCTGTTGATTTGCATTAGCTATTTGACATCCAGGCTACTTGTATAACAAATAGAAATTATGCTATATGACAATACCCATGCCATAGAGGATCCTTCTGAGCAAGCTACTGTCTCCCCCAACCCACAAAACAATAATGAAATTATCCAAGGTGGTATTAACTTGCATATGTCTATCAATCAATTTTGCACTATCTATTAACAATCTGAATGTATGAAAACTTTGTAGAACGACCGCTGCCAAGAAAGAGGAAATGGCGGGGAAAAGGTATGGAACTTATGCTTGATGGAATGATTGGTGCATTTGGAGGAATGAGGATGCCCATCTCTATTGCCAAGGGGAACAGACAGCCACATGATGCACTGCAAGCCGCCAAGTTTGCCTCAGCGGCCAGTATAGTAGTCATGGACCAAGTACCAATTTTCACCCATTTCAAACATTACAAGACACCTGATGGCAAGGTCCATTTTGAAAATTTTCTACATAAGCTATCTGTATGCATCGCTACCCCTTGTTTACATTCAACTGTGCCTTGAGCAACTAAGAAACTGATTTAATTTGCATGCACGCTGCTGCAGAACAAGCTGGCCTTTGACCAGCATCACCCACCAATGAGAGATGCTTGTTGGAATGTGTTTAGGTGTGCTGTGAGGCAGGAACGCTACGGGCTGAAGAAACTCTATTACAATAAAGTCCATGCTAATCAGATCATGACGTGCTCTCCTGTCCGGTCCATAAATGATAAGCAGTGGAATGACCTTGTCAAATCTTGGTCTAGTGCAAAGAACAAGGTGCGTGTGAAGTCATCGAATGCCTGTCTATTCCTGCTATGGTCTACTTGTGCTGCAGTGTAACACCAATGACATTACAGGATGTATCTATGAAGAATATGTAAAATTGTACAAAATTTAAGTACCATTAGGCTACAGGGTCTCAATCCTATGTTGTCAAGCTCCACAAATTTGTAAGTGATGGTTTTATTGTATTGTTACTGGGACTTTGTCTATATATGAACTGAAACTCATGTGCAATGTCAACAGATGGAGGACAAGAGGAAGGCCGCACAACAAAATCAAGGACTTGATGAACAACAAGAGAGATCTGATGTAGATGTTAATGTTGTGGAAGTCTTCAAGGAGTTCCATACCAGTAAGAAGAAAGTCCTTAGTGACACTGCAAAAGAAGCTATTATAAGTACCTTCGCTTGATTTACTTGAAATTTGCAATTATACACCAATCTATACAGTACCTAAACATTGTGCTTATGTAATCTCTGTTGACTCCCTATCATCAATATGATTTGCAATACCTATGCATTAGTTGTCATGGATTAATCTCCTAGGTTTTCAATTTAAGTCCTCTACCACTATCTTCTACCTTTATACCACTATCTACTACCAAAAGTTTAATGCTTTAACATACGCATGTAGCTATGGAAAGTCTACAAGCCACTAGTGTTGCTGAAGAGGGGAACCAATGACTAGTGCTAATGTTATTTGCAAGGTCATCTGCGACTCCCACAGCAAGAATGAGTCCCCGACACCCATCAACAACATCCCTTTTCTGAAGAATGCTGGTATCCAGACAAGCTCCACCGTATCAGATACATTGGTGGAGACGATGCTTTGACAAAATCTTTATGAGGAATAGGTTAGTTCTGCTGCCCTCATTGAGGAACTAGCTGAACAGAAGAAGAAGGCATAGAAGATTATGATGGAGTTTGGGGATTACAAGAGACAGCAACAAGAGCAGCATAGGAAGTTTCGTGAGGAATTGTTGGCCACCATTTCTTCTGGTAATTGACTATAGGTCTGCTGCTGTTTTGGCCTTGATGTCATTAACTTTTGTGGTTTGATGTGTAGACCTGTGTGCCGGTATGTGCCGGTTTGATGTGTGGACTCGTGCTAGTTTGTTGTGGAGAAACTATGGCGCGGCATGCTGCACGGTGTGAAATGTAAATTAGTTTCTGTGATTTTTTCGAAAGGGTGTTTGGAAGATTCCATCTTATTTTTGTGACGAAATGAATGTCGGCTGTGGGCGATCCAGGGCAGCCCACGTGGGCGATTAATAATGAATCATTGCTGTACACGTGCAATGGCCATGGCATGACACGTGTGTTTCTAAGTACCCAACACGCGGTTGAATAGCGTGAAGCCACGTGGCGGATTAACAAACGAAACATGGACGCAAACCACAATGGCATGTGGCAGAATGAGAGATGGCCACATGTATAGATAAAAACCTGACAGATGGTCCAATGAAGCATGGACAAGTGGGCTAATAGGGACGCAAAACATGTGCCAATAAAAAATTAACACGTGAACAAATAAATAAATGACAGATGGTCCAATAAAATAGAGACAAATGGGCTAATGGTAACACTCAACCTGTGCCAATAAGAAATTGACACGTGGTTCACCAGTGTCCAGACACGTGGTCCTCTAGGAGCTTGAAACATGGAAGACCCTGAGCATGCCATATTAGCCAAACGGCCACCATGGGCGCCAAATGGCAGTTTGGGTGCCTAACGGCCGTCTGCGCCGTCAATGTACGCGTACGTAGCCCTCATGTACGCATACAAAAAACTTCTGTGACGTCCACATGTTGGTCATTGAAGGTAGGCTTTCGCGATGATTCCTTAAGGATAATCACAACTACATATGTGTGACGCGAGATCTATGACGGTGGCGTTCTAGTCACAGATTTGTCACGGAACCAAAATAGTGATGAATTTTGCACCTATCGTAACAAAAATAGTTCATCATGGTAGGTCATATCTCTAATAGTGAGGGAAGGCTACCTCTTCATTCTCTGCTCATGAAAAGCCCAATAAGGAGGTCTCCAAGACAAAGTAGGTTTACCAAAAACCAAAGAATTCAATTAGGGCCACTCCAAACATGGTTGCATATCAAACAAAGGCAAAACAATATGTCAAATATTGAATTCTAACTTTGTTTTGCAGCATAATAGCAAAGGGAAAGTATGTGCCATATTTGTTGGCAATGGTCAAAATGTTTTTTTTGTAACACTTCCATTTGGGTTCCTAAAGTAATTGTAACTAACATGAAAGGCCCCAAGATTGTTGGGGGCCTAAATCTAGGAACTAAACTTGTGTTGCAGACATACTCCTCTGGTGGGTCAAGTTGGGTGCTTGACAGTGGTTGTACAAATCATATGATCGGAGAAAAGAGTATGTTCTCATCATACTCCCCAACTACAGATTCAAGTGACAACATCATATTTGGTGATAACTCTAAAAGGGGAGTTATTGGTCTTGGTAAAGTTGCTATAACTCATGAGCACTCAATTTCAAATGTTTTACATGTTGATTCAGTGAAGTACAACTTGCTGTCTATTTCTCAACTATGTGAGATGGGCTACAATTGTCTCTTCACTGATGTTGGTGTGGAAGCCTTTAGGAGAGTGGATTCCTCTATTGTCTTTACGGAAAAACTCAAGAACAAGCTTTACTTAGTTGATTTCAGCAAAAGTAAAACTAAGCTTGAGACCTGTTTAGTGGCAAAATCTAGCATAGGCTGGTTGTGGCATCGTCGCCTAGCTCATGTTGGGATGAGAAACTTGGCCAAACTCCAAAAAGACAACCACATCCTTGGACTAATGAATGTTCAATTTGAAAAAGACAGGATATGCAACGGTTTCCAAGCCGGAAAGCAAGTAGGCGTACCTCACCCACCAAAGAGCATCATGACTACCACTCAACCTTTGGAGTTGATACATATGGACCTCTTTGGACCGGTTGCCTACCTCAGCCTCAGGGGTGACAAATATGGTTTAGTAATTGTAGATGACTATTCTCGTTTCACTTAGGTATTCTTTGTCTATGATAAGTGCTAGGTGCAGGATAAGGTGAAGACCTTCATTAAAAGAGCAAAAAGGGAATTTGATCTCCCTGTCAATAAAATAAGAAGTGATAATGGTACTGAATTCAAGAACACTCAAGCTAAAGAATTTCTTGATGAAAAAGGCATCAAGCATGAGTTTTCGACTCCATACACCCCTCAGCAAAATGATGTAGTAGAGAGGAAGAACAGGACACTTATTGACATGGCAAGAACAATGCTTGATGAGTACAAGACATCGGACCTCTTTTGGAGTGACGCCGCCATGCCATAAACTGTCTCTACTTACATAAGAAACTCAATAAGACTTCATATGAGCTCCTCACCGGTAACAAACCAAAGGTGTCTTACTTTAGAGTGTTTAGATGCAAATGTTTCATATTAGCAAAAGGCCCAAAAGCTCCAAGTTTGCATCTAAAGTTGATGAAGCATTCTTATTGGTTATGGATCAAATAAGCATGCCTACCAAGTCTTTGTCGATGGGGGACACCGGAGGTTCCCCAAGAAGATGGAATATGGACGGAGGATCGAAGAACCCCCTGCCCGATTCGAGTAGATTACGAAGTGACACAACGTGAGAATTACCTCCCCATGGAGAAGACATAAGAAGACCTAGTCCAATTAGGATTCCTTTCATGTAATACTACTAGGACTAGTTGCACGCAATCCCACTAGGATCTCTACTTTGTAACTAACTAGGATCCCTGCCTCTCCTACAACTATAAAGGAGGGCAGAGCTCCCTAGATCAAAACTGGACCTCGACCACGTCACACACACACAACCTCCACAATAGACCTCACGGTCTAGGAGGGGGCGAACTACACAGCGCACCACGATCCCTGATACTCATCAATACAACGCAACAGGCTCACGCCGACTGGACATAAAGGTTTTTACTCGACGCAAGTCGAGGGCCCGAACCAGTATAAAATCATCTGTCTCGTCAAGCTTGTTGCCGTAACTGCCGAGTTCCGCAGTCTGCCAAGCTCCACCGAACAAAAACACCCGCCCGGTACCCGGTGGTGGGCTATCTGTGATAAAACATCGACAGCTGGCGCGCCAAATAGGGGCCTTCGGCGAATTGTACACCGAGACTTCGACGGACCTCAACTTCAAGATGAGCTTTTTCAACGGCAACCCGTCGGCCCTCGTCGACAACTCGATGCGGCTCAGAAGACCTCAAGAAGAAAACCTGCTGTGGTGCTCGTTAGCCAACGCACTACGGCTCTCGTCGACCCTCGTCAACAATTTGTTACGGCTCGCCACGGTCGTCAACAGATCGTTGTGAGTCTACCCTCGGTCATCATCATCATCACACAGTATGGGATCTCCGGCACCAGCAGCCGCGTCAGCACCGATTTGTTTCGCCGAGTTCGACTCCATCATCGAGGCACGTACACACAAGAGTGCAAGACGCGGACGCCAGACAGGAAGACGCAAGCTGCAAGCTGGCCAGAACACGATCCGACTTCAATTGAGAATCAAGCACACCTGGGCTGCACAAACACTACTATCCAAGTTCAACTTAGTTACGGAGACATGGCAAGGAGAAGGATGCACGAGCCTCTGTAGCAGTGAATTTTGTCGAGCAAAAAAAAAGAGAAGAAGAAAGGAATATCAAGATACAACACCACACACAAGATGACGTCAAGACAATTGGCTACTGAAGCCTTCACGTACACATCTACATGTGTATACAAGATTACGAGCAAACTCAGGCGGCCATTGTGACCGAGATCGACTCCAACTCCAACTCCAGCCTCATCCCGACGAATCCGACTCCAACCGGAACACCTGACTGAAGACAAGTCCGACTACTACTCAATTTCCAGCCCAGGATCAGACAAACAAAGACGTGCAAATACAAAGAGGACATGCGTATATGTATACGTATACATACAAGTCAAGCTAACAAAGGAAGCAAGCAAGTGATGCAGCAAAATCAAGACATTTTGAAAAGCAAGGAAGCAAGAGCAAATGTGCACGTGAGAAGAATACTCGTACGAGATCAGCTGTAGTAGCCACGGCCAACAACTCTGCCCCGAGTACCTGACGACGCATTCTGGCTACCACTACAAATAGCCCAGCGAGTGCACAACGACGACAACTCAGCGAACAACTCGGACGCGGTACCCGAGTACTCGTCCGAATAACTCGACCATGAACCAAGCTAAGTCACGTCATATTTTTTCTAAAATATTCTCAGATAATTATTTATGTGGCATCGTGGTTGCATTATTCTAACAACTTCACAGTTTTAAGCTTTTAGTCTACCTCTGTGCTATCTGTGGCAGGTAAAATCCACCACGCCGACCATCAGCGACATGGTCAACTCGTCGATTGCTTCAAATCGACTTCAACTATGATTCGCGAGGCGCCACCGAAGCAACTCAAGTACCCGGTGAGTGGAGCACAGAGCACAGAGCACAGAGCATTCTCACTCACAGCATTCTCACGCACAGAGTATACTGTTGGATAGGATTTATTTTCTGTTCAAAGTTATGTTTCTTGCATAGTTCATATACCATCAGTGACACCCTTTTAGGCCGTCAGTGATGCTCTCTGTTTTAACAGAATTGCAATTTAAATTTTTACAGGCCTATTCACCCCTCCTCTAGGCCACTAATCTGCTCCAGAGATCCTACATATCTACACACTCTTGCATCATGCTGGGGATGATAGCTTACGTGGTGTAACAAGTGTCAACAATACCACAGAGGCAATCCTCCCCGGATCACTCCTCAAGTCCATGTACCCGCCACAGGCACCTCTCATGGGGATTTCTAGGATGCATCCCCTAGCAAGAGTCGCCCCAAGGCTCGTCGTAGATCCTGTCGAATTAACTCAACCCTCACCTCTCCTGCTTACCAAGACACATATGTCTACAAAAACCTGCTCACATCTCGACAAGGCCATTATCCCAAGCCAAGCCGTTCCCAGGGTTCACCACCCGCATCACATCACAGACATAATGCAGAGTGGAGTATAAAAAGCAAGTAGCAGGTAACAAGCATATAAATATATATAAGCGTGTCTATCCTATAAGCGGGTGAGCAGGGTAAAGGTCACGACAAGGAGTAGGCATACAAGTAATCTATTATGCAATCCTAGCATATCATAGCATAGCATTATTGCATAAATATAGAGCACTAGCATTCTATCATGTTGCATGTGTAATAGGATCTACAAGGTTGGGTGGGACGTGGCACCTGTGAGGTAGTCTCCCAACTCCTACATGTACTCCAGGGCCTCCTCCTCGGGTAGCTCCTTCACAGGGTCTGAAATCGAGAGATAATGGTCGCGGGAGCGACCCCTATAAATTAACACAAAGAACCAAATTAAAATTGAGAAATCCAAATACACTCAAATGCAAGCCTATGATGTACAGCTTATTTTTATGAAAATTTGGACACTTCATTCATATTTATCGGAGTTTGTATGAATTAGTTATGAATTTATGAAGGGTTAATATATTTATAAAAAATAAAAAGGAGGGGATAAAACCAGAGTGTGACACGGGGCAACGCCTGATTGGCCGAGGGCAGTACAGCGGATGACAGGTGGGTCCAGCTGGTCTGGTCAATGACAGGTGGGTCCGAGTCAATGGTCAACGTTGATCGGTCAGCGGTCAACGCGGACCAGGCCTCGACTGGGCTCTGGCGGGCCTGAATAAGGCCGGGTTGGACCGGCCCGGTCCGGTCACGTGGCGGTCAAAGGGGCGGTCCACGTAGCGCTTTGGGCCGCTGCTGGGCTTGGTCTATGGACTTAGGCTCCGTGAGGGCGGTCCACGGTGGACCGTAGACCATGAGTTCATGTGGCTCTTGCCCATAGGTCCATCTGGTACGCGGTGCACACGGTGCACGGACGTGGGAACTCCTCCCTTTTTTGCAACTCCCCGCACGCGACTGGGCACGGCTGGCGAGGCCTCGCCGTCGGCGAGCAGCGCGGGGGCTCTGGCCGAAGCGGCAAGCTAGGGTGGCAGCTAGGGTGTCGCTACGGCCCTACGGGCATGTGGATGGCAGCGCAGCACTTGCGGCGCTCCGATGGCTCTGCTGGCGCTCTGGTCTCGCAAGGCCAAGGCGGTGGTGTAAAAGGGCGTCTATTGGACTGTAGGGCGCTCTATTCGACCGACAGTGGAGATAGCGGCAAGGTCACGGCGACGGCGGTCGACGACGATGACGGCGATTTCCTCCGACGGAGCTCCGCCTTGCTCCTCTTCTCTTCAGGCCTTCGATTGGGGTCGCGGGGCATCTACCGGATGTAAGAGGGGGGCACGGCGGGGCGCCCGCGACTGCAAAGCCACAGAGGCGCTCCGGCAGCTGGAGTCCAGAGAGACCGAGGTCGACAAAGGTGCCGGCCTCACTGGGGTCCATGTCGGCTCCACCAAGCGTGTCAAAGACTTGTTCTAGGCTACGGCGAAATCGTTGGTCAAGAAAACGGAGCCTAACGCTAAGCGGAGCAGTGGGGAAACAGAGGTGAACCGACGGCGGCCATGGAGGTCAGGCACGGGCACGGGCGCGGGACGTCGTCGGTGCTCTAGCACACCGGTGGCTTGGTGTGGCGCACGGAAGGGCCCGTGCAAGCGCATGTTAGCGCGCAAGGTGGCGAGGTTCGACGAGGGATGGGCCTTCCGTCCCCGTGAGATGGAAACACGGCACACGTCCATGGGTGTGCTATGACGGCGGAACACGGGTAGGCACAGGAAAAGTGGGGAGCTCACTGTGAGTGCCGGCGCGTTGAAGTGGAGCAGCGTGGTGGGTCGATGCCGGGTGAGACGGTGCAGTGCCGGCAGAGCTGCTGCGTCGTCGTGGCCGAACGGCGTCAGTCCCCGCTCCGGCTCAGTGGACGAACGGCGTCAGTCCCTGAATGGTGTCATCGTGGACGAGGTCGAAGCGATGAAGTGTGGGTGCAGGGCGGCTCAGGCTCCTTCTGTGGCGGGCGTGGAGCAGGAGCGAAGTTGCGCGATGGCTTGATGCTCGCGAGGGCATCGGGGTGCCGCGCGAAGCCACGGTGCGATGGAGCCGAAGGCGACCGCGGCGTTATCCTCAAGTCCGGCGGACACGGGCAACGCCGGCGTGCTCCGGTTCTCCCTCTCCTTCCTTCTCCCTACTCTCTCTCAGCTTGGGCGAGTGGTGGGGGAGCTGTGGAGCTTACCTGAGTGGCGTCGGGGTACTGGAAAAACCCTAAGGCCGGGGTGGTGCCCTTTTATAGCTGCCGTGATGGCCATGGCGGCCTGGCAAGGCCGCGAACGGCAGATGCAGGCCTGGGGCAATCGGGCGGCCAGGGACGGCTTGCGTTAGGGTTCCCGGGGTGTCACGGGTGGGCGCGGCGACAGCAGATCCACCACGTGATTCCCTGGTCAAGGCGTCGCAGCCGGGTCCACCGACGTGTGTCGGCAGTGGGGCAGGGGCGAGCCAGGGAGCCGCTAGGGTTTCGGATGGCGGAGCGGCGGTGTGGTGCGCATCCACGGGTCCCTGCGGTCATGGGCGATGACGGACGGCGTGGAGCGGCCGTTGCATTTTTGGTCGGCGGCAAAGCAGGGGAGGTGGACATTTTTGGTATGAGGTAGCTGCTGACAGGTGGGGCCCATCATTCAGCGAGAGGGGGAGCAGGCGGCGCTGGCAGCCTCATGTTGGGCCGGCTCTCATGGGCTGCGGGAGTTGGGCAGGCCGAGGCTGCTTGGGCCGGTGCGGTCGGTGCAGCCTGGCGGATTGGGCAGGCCGGGGCCGAGGCCGCTGTGGGTTGGGGGCCTGTCGTATGGGCAGCATAGCAGGCCGAGGCAGAGCAAGCCATGCTGGGCCGTGACATGGAGGGGCCAGCAGACCGAGGCGGCTGCGATGGCCTGGTTGGGCCACTTTTCCTTTCTCCATTTCCTTTGTTCTTTTTTTCCCTTTTCTATTTCTCCTTTCCATTCTCTAAACCAAACCATGTCATGATCCTATTAGCAAAAGGTGTTAGTGACCATGGCATAAATACTATGCTAGGTCCTCTAGGGTCTCATGGGGATGTTGGAAGCCATGTCTATGGTTAGTCACATATGTTAGTATATATATTAATATATGTTGTTGATTTTATTAGCAATACATAAAATCAATAAGAAGCAAATCAAACTCTGGAAATTAAAATGCAATGCATCAACTAGCTACTAGGTATTACTTGTGCAGCTATTAGGTGTTTTCCTTCGTGACACTCACCAACCATAGGTTATTTTAGAAAAAAATTTGATAGTTGGTATTTTTGGTGTTTGTAAGTTTTAGGGATGTTACAATGTCGATGTACACTAACTTTTAGAAAACGCACAGCACATATTACTCTTTGTCCATAGTAAACACATCACAAAAAAGATGGAAAACCATAGATGCAATTATCGAAGTTTAAATAGTAGACTATGTAGTTTAAAGTAAACATGAAATTTCTTAGTTCAATGTACATAAAAAATATATTTATTTTTTTCTTAAATCGTGGATCTAAATAATCAAATACACACACGTGGCGCTAGGAGAACATGCATGTGCATGAGTTACTTAACATTCTTTGAATCAATCAATCAACACATTATGAACATATTCATTCACCATACGATATTCATCGTTTCAGTGATGAGTGAATATTTGCTTCAATCAGATTTTTTTTTTTACAACAACCGAAATCAGTTTCTTAGTGAAGAGTCCCATAGTGTTATCTATATATCTATACTATATATCTATATTATCATCACTGTCTATATCTCATCCCTACTAGCATTGTGTCTTATCATGCAAGTTATCCACTTCAATAAACCACTATCAAAGCAGACCATAATTATATGTATCTAGTTTTCTCAAAAACAATGTGTCTAATTGTCATCATTAGTATGCACGCCATGATGTTCACCAACCACTATCATGTGCATTTAATTATTTAGTCTAATTTAATATCATTATCTACAATTCTCAGAGCAACGCATGAGTACGTTTACCGTTTTCAAGAATACCATGCTAAATAGAATGGGATAAAACAAAAATCCTCAATGCATGTTTCATTCTACTATCTTTTCATGGAGACTTATCTGGAGTTAGAAACCGGGCCAAGAGTTTTTTTTTTAACTCGGGCCAAGCGTTTGTTAACTCAATTAACAAACCACATCATTTTCAAACTCGATGATGCTACCCCCAACGAACTTGGCGAAACCGATGGAGAACAAACGGGCCGTGTCCCTCGCGCATAGCAGGTTAAAGCCCAGCACGGAAACGCGGAACAGCACTCATCCGGCCCGGTAATGAGCCCAATACGAGCCCACCCCGTACAGCGACGCGAGCAAACCAGCTTTGTAAGACTGACAAGTGGACCCACGCCCCCACGTGCTTGCCCCTCTCTTCCTCTCTTCTCCCCTTCTGCCTGTCGCGCTCGCGCATCTGAAGGCATCAAGCGGCAAGGGGGATCGATCTTGACGGTTTTGACTCGGATCATGGTGTGCAGCTCTACGAGATAGAGAGAGCTCACCTGACCTGAGGTGGGAGACGCGGGTCGTGGGGCGGAGGTACAGCTCAGTAGGAGAGTCAAGAGTAGGGAGAGGAGAGGGGGGAGGAGGGGAGGAGGAGACAGCGGGGGAAGATGGTGCTCGTGCTTGCGCTGGGGGATCTGCACATCCCGCACCGGGCGCCCGACCTGCCCGCCAAATTCAAGTCCATGCTCGTGCCCGGCAAGATCCAACACATCATCTGCACCGGCAACCTCTGCATCAAGGTACACCTTGCCTTCCTCGCCTGGCCGGCCGGGTAACCGAGACGATACCTCTTCGATCGATGTTACAATCCCTTCGTCTCGCTTCATGTTGCCCAATTTTGCTGCGCTGGCTAGGTCCTAGTGCCGTGGACAGTTAGTTGTGTCACGGGAGAGATCGTTATGGTTGTGGTTCTTAGGCCGTGCTGGGATCAGCAGCATCGCTGTATTAGTCTACTGCATCGCTTGTTTGGTTCGGTTGGGCAGCACGTGTGTGGTTATTTGGGCTCCAGGATGGCAGTAGCACCGAGTCGGTCTCTATATATAATGCTATAACCTTCATCTTGTGGTTTTCCATTTTGTTGAGGCAAATTGATGATCAATGGACCCAATGCTGATGCTTTGTCAAAAAAATCAGTGACCGTAGGATTATTATTTTTCATGTTCAGTACACCAACGGCGCATCTTACTGCTAAAAAATTGTAGAGTAACCTGTAGCTGCCTTATTGTCACTAAGCGACGTATCTAAAAAGTACCACCTGTAGCTGCCTTATTGTCATAGTAGTTATGTCTAATTGTAGGTAGCTTGATGCTATCACAGTCTACAATTGTGCCTAGAGAATTTTGTCACCATTATTTCACACTCTTGACAGGTTCTCCATTCAATGGTGGGATTCTGAAACTACAATTTTTCTAAATCATTTTATTCCCAGCTCTTCCTTGATAAAACTAAATGCTCCTAGTTTATCTTTAGAAAGTAAACTACAGGGAACATAATAGCTGTAAGCCTGCAACCATTAGATTTATCAAAGGAAGAACCTAGAGAACTAATTTCCAATTTACTATGTAGCTCCAAATGATTAGCTGAAATAACTTTCTTCTTTCATCATTCATTATTGTTAGTCATAAGGTCGGTCTCCCAATTCGCAACAAGGGGCAGAGAAATTTGTTTTTTTGAAAAGGAGTATCTATATGTTACCGTACCCTGTGTAGGTTTATGACATATTGCCGAAACTGAGAACTGTAGATGAGGATCCTATTGAGTATATATGAAGAAATAGAAATAAAAAGCAGTTTGGCATCTGTACGCTTGTACAGAAGAACCTGTAACAAAGCTACAAGATGGAAAATACCAATTGTTTGACTCAAAGCCTTAACCAAAGCCCCTTCCTAAAGAAAAAAAAATATTATCTAGAGATGTCACCTAACAATCTTCTGAGGAGCTCTTTAATTCTAAATCATAAAGGAGTGGGTTCATCTATTGCATATTTGGAGGGATTTGTCAGAAACCAATCTAGTTATTCTATGTTTCTAACAGGCAAGAGAGACCAGCTACTCGATAGATAACTATAGCTTAACATGCTACTCATATTGTCAAAGAATGATTACAGTATCAGTTCCTGTTGAGAAAACACTAGAAAGATAATAACTGCGGTGCAGTTTTTTAAATGATTTTTTGTTGCATTTAGGTGAACGCCTTAGACTACAACAGTGAGAGGGAGGATGAAAGCTGACAATACCTTCTGTTTAGTAATTTTCTAATAACTCCTGATTGTTCATTGAGGTCAAACAGTATTATGTGAGTAACCTGAATACCATTCAAACATTATTAGCTTGTAAAGCATATAGGGAAGTTGTTCTTAATGACCTAATCTTCAGTTCTCTATGATCTTTGTTCTTAATCACCTAATCTTCAGTTCTCTATGATCTTCACAATTCACGTCTCCAAGGAAGCAGAAGTACCATTTCCTGGTGGCAAACTTGCATGTTGTTAAGGATAGTTGCATAGAATAGTACTTCTTGTCCCATATATTTCTGCTTGTTCACTTTTATGTTCTTTTATCATATAAGCATGCCAGTTGATATGTTCCTGTTTGGCATAGTCTGACCTTCTCTAATAATCTAGTTTATCAGATGTTTGCTCATAAGTCATAAGCCATAACATATGTCCCAGTATCCTTCGACTGAAATCAACATATTTAGGATTTCTTGTACAAAATGGACTGGTTAGGCTGATGAAGCTATTTGGCGTCATTTTGTCTTGGAATATTGTAGAAGGTGAAGATGAAGCTAGGCCAAATAGGCCATTATATCTTGGTTTTGCTAAAAAAAGTTTGAGCACAAAATGGCATATACTGCATCCAGTCAACTAAACATGATGTTTCGGACAGGGCAGTTATCTTGTGTCCTGCCTTTTGTGCTTGTACTAAACATAGTGCTTAAGTGACCAGAGGTGGTGCTTAAAATTTTGGCCTTATCTTTTTATAAATTGTAGGCTAAATAGCTTTAGCTTTAATGGCGGATACACCAAGTTCAAAAAATTGCTTTGTTGGCAAGAGTGGCTAATGTTTGGCTTATCTTGCTGTGCTATCATTGATTTGCTGAATTACCCTTTGGAACTGGAAATAGATGAAGAACTTTCCTCCAGTCGCATATACAAGCGATATGGTAATGCATATCTTGTGCATCCGGCACCAATAGTCCAATGCACAGAGTTGTAAACACTGACCAGAAATTGACCTAAGTAGAAGTGTTGTGAAACCTAAATACTTGGTAAGTTGAAGAGAGATGCATTTCACCTTGATGAAATTGAGGAGTTGAGCAGCTCGCTCAGTTGGTCAAGGGTGTGGATGTATGCCCAGACCACCCTGATTTAAGTCCTCATCAAGGTGAATGTTCAGTGTCTATTTTCTTCTTAACAAAATGTCACCTAGTTCTGGTTGGTCTAGTTGTGTTTATAATCTTGATGAACCTGGTCCCTTTTTTCTTTTGTTGGTATAGTCTGTCTATGCTTGTCGGAAGATACAAGGAAAGGTAGATTATGTTGATGTTGATGGGCTCTTAAAGTTCGTGATATTAGCTCTAGCCTTCTAGGTATCAATCTTGTTATTGTATGGCATACCTACTCCTTGCAGTATAAATGTCTGTGCTATCCTTCTCAAGGAGCGTCTAATTTTTCCTATATGTTGAATTGGCTATTCTTTTGTGGAACTTGGTCATTCACTATTTAAGTTATCATAGTTGCAAATGTACTTTAGAACCTGGGTTATTGTATCCCATTTTCTATCACAGATTGATTGATGGCTTGTATGAACTGAGTGTTTTGTTCTGATGAAGTACAAGCTAATAATTTTCATTATTTCAATGTAGGAAGTCCATGACTACCTGAAAAGCCTTTGCCCTGATCTCCACATTACCAGAGGTGAATATGATGAGGATGCTCGATACCCAGAGACTAAGACACTTACAATTGGTCAGTTTAAGCTTGGGCTGTGCCATGGGCATCAGGTTTGTTTTTGACTCAGCAAATGTATGGGAGCTATTACTTTTGTGCCCGTGGTAATAAATTGTATTCTTACAGGTGCTTCTTGGCACACACACACAAAAAAAAACTATGCTTGCTTTATGATGCGTATAATTTATTTCATGTAAGATCATGTTTGTTAACCTGGTTATTTAAAGTTTTAAACTGCATTATTCTTTGCTTATGAACTAACACTCTGCTGTATGCATATTCTTGAAACCAGACTGTACTTTTAGTTAGTCATGTCTTAAGAAATCTGATGTTAGCACAGACTCAATAAACAATTTTTGCTTCTTTTATCTTAGCATGTTCATGCCCTGCGCGTAAATTGATACATCTTTGAAACTGCCTCCAGCTATTTCTGACATATGGACCATCAATTCGTAATTTTTACTTTGGGAAATTTTCTTTCTGAGTTTCCTGAGATCAGGAAAGAAATAGTTCTCTTATTTTATAGAATAATAAAAGCTAGGATGTGCTAAGTGTGGAGGGCTAAACCCTCAATTTTATTTTACTATCTCTAAACTTGACCATAAACGTGTTTACCAAATAATAATGTGTTTATCAAGATCATAAAAATCAAATCCTTGGTTGTGGTCTTCAGTGTCACTTATCAGGTCAACTGTCATATTGGCCTCGAAAATGCAGAGCTCTATAAAGTGGAACCAGATATGTCTCCTGTCCACTAGTTCAACTTTGGCAGTGAACAACACCTCTACAGAGCTCTATAAAGTGGCCATGAAAACTTTTGTTGTGGTGTTTCAATATAGGAGCATTCATTGTGTTTTCCAATGGTCAGTTTTATTGGAAGAACATATTATGTTTTTCTTCTTCTAAAGTTAAGACAACTGATAGTTTCTAACAGGAGCCAGAGGGAGCGATCCATTTCCATTGACCATATCCATAAAGTGATTTTATACTCCTTCCTTGGGGACATCAAGCCTGGCCACACCAGCCCATGCTGTGTGTCTTGAACTTCACTTGGGAGGGTCATGCACTATGTTGGTTCATTGCATCTGCCACTGTCAGTGCATGCGCCATGTTGCGCACCTTCAGTCACACAATTTATGAAAACTGCTTCCCATTTATTTTTTCACTCTGTACTTCACCATTCATAATGATATATGACTTCAGTAAACATGATTAATGGGCAATAGCTGATTGTAAGCGCATTGTTTGTGCACTTTGTGGCCGTTGAATTCCAGTATAGACCAGCTCTGCTCCAATGTCAAATATCAAATTTGTGCATGTGGTCACTGAGACTAACTATCTAACATATATTTTCTGTTATAAACATTTTTTCACTAAACCTCTGCATGAACTGAACCATCAGGTTGTTCCATGGGGCGACCTGGACTCCCTGGCGATGCTCCAGCGGCAGCTGGACGTGGACATCCTGGTGACCGGGCACACCCACCAGTTCAAGGCATATAAGCACGAGGGAGGCGTGGTGATCAACCCAGGCTCAGCCACAGGCGCCTACAGCAGCATCACGTACGACGTGAACCCGAGCTTTGTGCTGATGGACATCGACGGGCTCCGCGTGGTGGTGTACGTCTACGAGCTGATTGACGGCGAGGTGAAGGTGGACAAGATTGACTTCAAGAAGACGGCGACGATGCACGCCTAGATTTGGTTCAAGAAGACATGTCTAGCTTCTGTTTTCTTTTTCGCCTCTTCTTGATTCAGAGCTCCATGAACACTCTTTCTACCAATTGTGCTCACCTGTTCATGTGCAAAGAACTCTTCAGTGTTTTTTTTACACAATCAGCTGATGTGTGATATTAAATGTCAAGTAATATATTTTACACAAGTGCAAAGAAGTCTTTCGTATTTGGTCGAGCCTAAATTTACGTCTATGTAAAGTGTACGTAGATGAAATAATTGCAAGATATATTTGGTTGCTGTTTGCTCCATTCTGTCTCCTCTCTGTTACTGTGAGTCGTAGAGAAAAGAAACGAAAAGGAAAAGGTAAAAGAAAAGCGTTGTGGTTGTGGAATGGTGCTTGTCCGTGCGGAGGCATGGCCGACCTCGAGCATACTACTGGGCCTTCAAGGTGTTGCGTTGGAGCCCACACGGTGGGTGGCACGGCACTGCATGGCGAAGCAAGTGTTGCCCGTGGCGCACGCAAGAGCACGCTGGACGGCACCGACAGGCGCTGCTCGGCATCGGCAGAGGCTGTGGGCATCAATCACGTACGGGTACACGTACTCACGGCGACATTTGCACGCAGGGGCGGATCCAACGTCGGTGCTGGGATCAATCAAGATAGACTTTCGTACGAACTCGACAGAATCTCTCGGCTCGGGTTCACAAATAAAAAAAAAAAGACGATTGAAAACCACGAGAATATTAACACGGAGTTAGGACGGGTCACTGCGAGATTAGGAATTCTAGCTTTTACAATTCTTACACCAAACAAACAATGTCTTTTACCTAGATCTAACAAGCCTGCAATTTACTCAATCCACGTCTTTATTAAAGATGCGTTTGGTAAGGATCTAACGTTTTGGATTCAGTTTTATCTTAGATTGTTTGGCAAGTTGGTCAGATTCAGATTCTTGAAGGGTGGCGAAAATCATTGGTTTACATACAAATAATAAAATATACAACTTTTACAAGAAAATATTATTTTTTATGGGCGAAGATTAATTGAAAGCATTCGATTTAATTGGTTTTATTCAGTTAAAAAAAACATTAGATGGGAGAAACTACTCTAGGGGCCCGTTTGGATTGGGAGGGTTTTCAATGGATTGCCAATCTTGTGTTTTGCTGACATTATGTAGCGTTTGAAATAAAGGATTGGAGCTTGCCGTTCCTCTGGAATGTTGCAGGAAGATGCAGATTTCACGGGAATGAAAAATTCCACTTCCAGCCATTGTTTTCTCTTCCTACGCTGAAGTCCGAGGCAACTTCCGTGGTTACTCGTTGGACAGCACAAGATAAGGCAAGACGCAAGAGCCATCACGTGCAGAACGCAAGTAGTAATCACGGACGTGGTTACTCGTTGGACAACACATATGTTTATTTGGTAATTAACACATCACGTACGTGGTTACTTAAAGTTAATAATCATATATGTTTATTTTCTAATTAAAAATTTCACGCTGTAATGGCAAATATAGTAATAAAATAAGTATTCATCTTTCTTATGTTTGCCTCTAGTTAAAATTTAACTTGCAATGACAAATTTAGCGTTGTAATCATAAATATTCATCTTTCATCACGTTTTCGTTGATGCGATCACTAAAATCCAATGTGTATGTATTTTGGTTGTCACTTAATTTCATTCCCATGTTATGGATTCCTGCGATCCAAACAGCCTAAAGTTTTCATTCCTGTATTTTTGAAATCCTGTGGTTTTCTACCTTCTATTCATTCCTCTGTTTCCTACTTTTCTCTATTTTTCTATCATTCTTTTGTTTTGTATTACTACGTTCCAAACAAGCTCTAGAGGTTATTCTAACTCTAGTAAAAAAGAGAGAATCACTGGAAACGTTTGTATCTAGAATCAGTATCGTGTATGACCATTTGGAAGTGTTCTAGTGATGGTGAAGAGAATCGAAACCAACTATTGCATCCAAACGGACTCTAAATTGTGGCACACATAGCTACTCGCCCTGTCACCATACCATACCCATTGTAATGATAGAGAATGATTATATGCTACAATTACAATCCTAGTAGTTGCCAAATTGAACAGTCTAGCTATTGTTACTATATTGAAAACAATGCTAAGAAATCTTATACTAAGAATGGCCTAGGAGGATCACCTCCATGTTCTAGTGTGCGCTTTAGCTGTTGAATGGATCGGCCATTGGAGTTGTCGTGGAGGATCTGATGTCGGACGATGCTCTGTTTGCCATCTTCACTGGAGAAGAGGATGTATGAGGCCAAGGATTTTGATGACGATATATATTTTTGATAAATAAAATGAATTAAATTTTAAAAAGATGCTTGTATTGCATTATTTGTAGCAGCAACAACAAAAAAGCAATATCCTGATGTGGTGCCTGTCCAACCTTCTCGCCAACCGAGTAGTACACAAGTACAGGTCCCGGCAAAAACGAATCAGAGCTGGTAGCTAATTCTAGTTCACTCATGGAATCGAAATCAGGAAAGGTTAAGATGAAAAGAACTCCCACGCAACTCCGTGTCTACTAACTTTGACGTTGGCAGCAAATGAGGTTTGTTTCGCTGGCATTGGCAATGGCAACAAAACTGACGTAATATTTGGAATAGCATATAGTATTTGGATGGATGAATAATAATCATGTGAAGTCGTGGCTGGCATCGCACTTTTGTAACGAAAAGCTACTGCTTACTGCTGGTAATCGAGCCCAGCTGTGCTGTGCACGGTGCACCTTTTTAATTATTATTTCCCGCCCGTCCGGACCCCCCGACCGGCCTTCAGGCCATCCGCAGCGGTTCCTTCAAAAGTATTCTGCAGGAGGCTTCACAAGGAAAGAGCTGCAGCGGCGTCCTAAGAAGGGTCCTGGGAAGCCCAGGACTCGCCTAGGTCCTGTCTCTGTGTAGGAGGTACGGCACCTCCGGTACGCACCACACGCGGGCCCGTGCTCGTCCTTGCACCTGCCTCGCTCACGCCTAGAGAGGGAAAAGGGAAGGAGCAGAGGAAGGCGGACCTCCGATGCGCCGCAGCCGCTGGCCTCCCCACCCCCATGCGCCGCCGCGCCGCTCATCGGAGAGGAAGGAGGTGCAGCATGGAGGCGTTGCGCCATGGAAGCTCCTCCGTCTGTTGGAGCTCCTCCGGCCGCGCGCCCATAGAGAGAGAGTGCACGGGCACGGGGGGCGGCGCGGCCGGCCGCGGGGAGCAGAGGAGCCGCGGGCGACCGCGCGCCGCTCAGCTCGCCCGCCGGCCGCGGGGAGCAGAGAAGGACCCGCCGGCCATGGGGAGCAGAAGAGCAGAGGAGGATGAGCCGCGGGCTCCGTCATCCCCACCTCGCCGGGGAAGAAGGCTCCCGTCGCGCGAGCTTCGCCCGCCGGAGCTCCGCGGCCCGACGGCGAGCACGAGAAGCTGGCCGGGCTTCTCCGCCGCAGGGGCCCGCGGGAGCGCCGCGACGCGGCCACGCCAGTGATCCTCCCGCCGCCCTCCCCTGCTCAAGATCCGCCGCCGTCCCGGCCTCGCGCTGGCTCGCCAGCCAGCGCGGCTGCCGGCGCACTCGGCCGCCGCGCTGGCCTGCCGGCGAAGTGGGGAGGGAGGTAGGGAGGCCACCATGGGGAGGGGAGGGAGGTAGGGAGGCCGCCGTGTCAAGCGCGCTGGCGCTGCTCGCTCCCGCCGCATGGAGGAGGCCGGTGGGGAGGGCGCGGCGCGAGGGCCGGTGAGGAGGAGTACGCGGTGGGAAGTCCGGATAGAGAGAGAAGAGGGAGGGGAGAGAATGTGGAGAGAGATATCCGCCGGTGGGTGAAAAAATAATAAAAAATAAACTGATGTGCGGGTCCCGCTGATGTAAAGGAGAGATATAAAGGATGCATAGGTGCGGAAGAAATTGGTATAAAGGAGAGAATATCGATGACTAAGACGGAATATTCCTTTTAGAGGAAAAATTTAAAGGATTATGGCTGTGGCTAATTTAAAGATCACGCTTCACGTGCGTACTCCGCGTAAGCTAGGGCAGGCCAGCGGGGAAAGAGCAACGGATCGACTCGACGCCTGTTATGTTGCTGAGCGAGTGAGATTGCGACAGTTAAATTAGCCGGCGCTTGTGTTTGTGTTATTGTCAGCGGTGGCGTCAACAACCTCAAATGTGTACTTGTACGTGGGCGTGGTGCGAGGGGATTAGCAGACATGTATAATACACACACACGCTCGGGGCAAGATAGGGATAAGCTTGTTAATTAATTATCCGACGAGGTAGTAGGCCATGCCCGCCAATAATGGAGGCGGTCCGGGGGCGTGCACTGGAACTGGCACTGGCAGAGGCAGATGAGAGCGCAGCGTCTAGTCGTAGGGCGCTATAGGCCTAAGCGCCCGCCCGCCCGTGCCGTCGCTGTCGTCGTTCCGTCTTTGTCTCCCCCACCGTGCCGGCCTAGCTGCGTCCCGCCGCAGCTCCGCCGGGGCTCGCCTGTGGCATTGCTGTTGCTGCGACGGGATCTCCTGCGGCTGCGGCGGACCATCCTTCCAGTTTTGTGTTTGGAGACGGGCAGTGCAGTGGCATGTGGAGGGAGCAGCAGAGAGAGCACGGCAGGGAGGTGAGAAACATCCCTCCCAGCCAGAGGAAAGAAAAAGCTGGCAGCAGAGAAGCGCCAAAGAGACGCGACCGCAGTGGGCGCCTCGGAATTTGGACCGCCCGTACTACACGGCCGGTACCGGCAACCACGGCTCACACGGCCGCTGCCAGACTGCACAAGCCGAAGCGCTCGGTCTGAGTGCGCGCGCGTGTCAGTCTGGAGCACCGCGACCACCGCAAGCGGCATGGCATTGGCATGGCAGCGCTCGCTTCTGGCGGCCAGGACGCACCAGCAGCCCAAAAAACCCCGATCCCATGTGGATCCATAGGACGCCGGCCGGCGGCGGCGCTGCACCAGCACCAGCACTAGGCAACGTGACCCGCCCGCCCGGCAGTAACCTTTCTTCTGTTTTGTTTTACTGCGGTTAGAGCTGCTAACGAAGCACGCGCACGCGGACGTTTGATCACTCACTTTAATTAGCTAGTGGCAGCTGACCGTACTAGAGGTAGCAGTATCATCAGCAGTTTGTTTATATGATGATTATTACGGCGATAAAGTGCTGTCAGTGCCTCCGTCTGCCTCTCGACTCTTCGCTGTCAGACTCTCCGCTATCACGCACGCACGGCACGGAAGCAACCGAGCAGCAGCCAGCCCCCAGCCAGCAGGAGAGGGACACTAGACAAGGATTTTTGCCTATTGATGTGTTCCTTTTTCTTCAGCTCAAGAAATGCCTAAGAAGAGAGAGCCGCCGAATGCGAACAGAGCCGTCTTGTGCGATTTCTCCCCTTCCCTCTCCTAGCCGCCCCCAAACTCCCTCCTTCGCCGATCCCCGCCCTCCCCGGCGTGCTCGCCGGCGGCAGGGCAGGTGGGCCGCCCCCCTTCCTTCCTCCCCTGTTCCTAAAGATGGCAACATGCAACAAATATCCACGTACCCGCGGGCACCCGACCCGACGGGCGCGGATACGGGCGCGATCATGTGCCCGTGGGCACGGGCGCGGATAGAAAGTTGCACCCGACGGGCAAAGCTTCACGGATAATAAAAAAGCATACCCGCATCTGCAAACCCATCAAACCCGCACTGACATGTGGGGTCGCTGCCAAAGAGCTATATAAACTCAGATTTAGGGTTTCCTCCTCCCAATTTCCAATCCCACCAGCCACCGCACTTTCTCTGTTTCCTCACCCCCGCGACCCCCGCCTCCGCCCTCTCCACTTCGCGAGTTCACGGACCGCGACGCGCGGTCGCGCCTCCTCCTCCTGAAGCTCGCGTCCGCCACACCACTGGTCGTGTGTCTTCCTCGCCACCATCGGCCCGGGCACTCCTGAAGCGGCGTCCGCCACTCCGACCTCCCCACTTGCGGGCCGCGGAGACCGGCGAGCGCGGCTGCTCCACCCGCGGCCCGCGCCCTCCGACTCCGACCTCTTCGCACCTCCCAGTTCCGACCACTTACAGCGCGCGCTTCCCAGCTCCCTCCACTTGTGCGCCTCCAAGGCTCCGAGCCTCTGACCGAGGATGCCATCTTCGCCGCGCAGGACGCCATCTCCGCTCGTTGTCAGTCATCGTCTTCCATGCCGCTGGCTAGTACACAGGCATGCCCGCGGGCGAGCCTTGCCCGCGGCGGGTAGCGGGCGCGGATGCAGGCATGAGATTATGCTCGCGGGCACAGGCGTGTGAAGGAAGTATCCGCGCGGATTTTGCCTGTTGCCATTTTTACCTGTTCCCCTCCTCCTTCTCCTTGTAAGATTCTCTAGTCAAATAAAAGCCTTCTTGGCCATTAAACTACTACTTTTGAAGAAGTCATGGAGAAAAATGGAGAAGATGAGGGGATGAGGCACTCCACCACGACGACCATCATATCCTCCTCCTCCTCATCCCTGCCGACGTCCGCGAGCTCGGTTCCATGGCGGCGGTCTTCAACACGTGACTTGGATTGGTGCCTGTGCAAGAAGCTGGTGGCCCTCTTCGGCCAAGGCTGACCTTGCCGCGGGCGTGTCTTGGCTGGAGGTGTGCCTCAGCACGCGGCCACTTTTACTTCGCCGGCCATGGTGCTGTCGACGTCGAGGGAGGCAACATCACCAGCTCGTGAGATCCAGATCTCGTCCGCCGTCCTCAGCTCGAGGTAGGTCCCGCGCACTTTGGAGTGGGACCCGCGCCCTGCGAAGTGGGGCCCACGTCCACGACGTGCACTGCATGCATTGCGATGCGTTGTGAGGCACCGCGTCCTGCCGTGCATCATTTTGGTCTTCGAGGTCCGCACCATGGGTCCCAACGCAGACCTCATCCTTATCCTTGCAGCTCCATCCTTTTTCCATTTTATTTTGTGTTCTTATTTTACTTTATGTGCTAGTCTCGTGTCGCACCCACATGGCTACAAGTCTTCATTCGGACATAGACGCCCAGTTCCTCTGTCCCCTTCCTTTTAGTGCCTATGTTGTGCTTAATCAGCAGTCCGTGGTCCTTGTGACCCTCGTTTCATTTAGACAGCTACTTCTTCGACGGTGGATCGACGATGCTGTCTTCATCTGGGTTGTCGGTTTAAGCTTCTTCTACCTCCGGCAACGTCAACAACACCATCCTTCGGTTGTCGGAATATGTCTTCTTCGATGGCTTCACTGACCCTCCTTCAACCATCACATGCGCGGTCAGTCTATCCGGGTGCACGCGTCTTGGACGCCCCTGCGTATACTCCTCGCCGGCAGAAAAGTCTACCTCCACGCTCTAGTCGATGTTGTTGTCTTTATTTCTGGCCAGAGGACCTTATTGTATCTAGGTCTCCCTTCAGGAACCTCCTTGTATTATAACTGCTTTAATATATATGATATGTTGTTGTCAAAAAAAAAGAAATGCCTAAGAAGATGGGATGGATGCTTCTGTCCAGCTCGCCCCAACACCACGCCACACATGTCCACATAGCCCATGGCCCATGGCCTCCCTCGACCGCCCCAAACCCAAACCGTGTTGACCTTTGGAGCTGCGAGGGGCCACCGCGTTGTGCCTCTCTAGGGCCTTGTTTAAATTCTCGAATTTGAGCTCAAATTTCACTATACAACACTATGTAAAAAGAAGATTTTCTGTCACATCAAAATGTCGACACATGCATGAAGTATTAAATATAGATAAAATAAAAACTAATTGTACAGTTTGATTGTACTTTACGAGACAAACATTTTTACCAAATATAAATGAAATACTACAGTGCGCATTTATGATAAAATGGCAACTTTACAACCCCAAACTTAGGGATCTAAACAAGTCCTAGTTGTATATACGGAGTACGATAGAGGACAACACCCGGGACCGGAAATGACAAGGCGTACGCAGCCAAATCGCCAACATCTGCTGCTAATACCAAACACCCTGCAAATGCCAACAAGCCTTTTCCTATTCTGTATGGAATGGATGGCGGCCGGCGCGTCAAGAATTTTGAATCAGGCTTTTCCCGTATCGTCGCCTAAACTTTATTATTTCTTCGATTCAAAAGTCCGTCCGTCCTTCTCTCGTACTCCCACGTTGAAATGACTGTGTGTATTTCTACCACAGCGTATCGTTGACCCTTTTGCAAGGGAAAGCGATAAGGTTTACAAATAAACCAGCAAAATACGAGCTTAATTTGGAGCTGATCGGGACAACTGCCCCTCTGGTGGTACCAGGACGCAGCCAAATCGCCAACATTTGTTCATACTACCAAATACATGCCGGGCAAGCTTTTCTCTTCTGGAATGGATGGATGCCGGCTCCTATAGCTCAGGAATTTGAATCAATCTTCCCATTAGCGTACTGCGTACACAACATTTTTTTCTTGAATCTGCCTGCAGTACGTTACTTATTCAAAGTCTCCCTTTCTCTCGTAGTACTGTATTTCCTTGACATCATGTGTTGACGTCAATATCGATCCCACACTGAAGGCGCTAGTGGGAGCCGATTGCAAATATGGAGCAAACAATGCAATGGACAATAAGCACGGTGAACAATCCAGCAAATAATAGCAGTTGCGCTTATTACCTAACGAAGAATGACTAGTTCCGTGGCCTCACGCCCGTCGGTGAAGCCCTGAAATCTTCGTGTTCAGCTTAGTCATAAATGTAAAAGCTTCAATTCTTTGTTATGTTTGGGCATTTCCACCAACTTTTGTATAGACTTGGCATCTACCCATATACAATTTTCATATGTCGTTGCCTTCGATACTAAATTTTACAATGTAACTGACTTTTCAATATAACTGAATTCGGATATGACCATATATCCACCTTTTTTCACATGAGACACCTATCTTTACCACTTTTATTTTTTTATGTCGAGCTTTGGACTTCACTTGATCAAAACAGTCTATTGCGATATGGTGATTTTTCTAAATATTTGAGAGTAGCATACTCGATGTAATATTGCCCTAAATATAGTGACATGTGATTTTTGATCAAGCTAAGCCTAAGATATAGCATATTTTAGAAAATATTTAGTCATTGATTTTATTATTGTTAATTGTTCATATTCTAAAGTAGAAATTTTGAGATTTAACAAATTTTAAAAGATCGTTCTATGAATTTTCTCTACCATATATTTTCTTAAACAAGAAGCAATGTTACACATTTTTTAATTCTTAATAGTGATAAGAAAGAGCTCAAATATAATACAAATCATAGTAACTATAATTTGTAGTGACTAAGGTTTTGTTTGGACCCACCCAGTTAATGTCTAGCTAGCAATTGATTATAGCTATTTAGCTACCTGGCTTTAGCTGGGGTGGTTAATTAGATCCACTAGCTAATTCAAATCCTTGGACTATGCTACCCCCTATTAATGACATTCCTTTTTAACTGTTTGCACCAGGCCAGTTGCGCCTGCAATCTACGCCAGCACAAGAATTAGCATAGCAAGTAGCGCCAGAAATTTCTACGAAAAAAAAAGCAAGGATCGCAAGAACAACGAGCAGCACATGATACAGCACAGAATCCATACAAATGTTCACGGTTCTTCAAATTAAAAGAAGGAAATGTTCACAGAGCGACCGCCACGGCTACCGCTGGTGCCCCCCCCCCCCCCCCCCCCCCCCCCGCCCCGAATAGTAGTTTTTTTTTTAAACAGGAGGGGATTGATCTCCTAGTGGGCTTTCATTATAAAAGAGCAACAAGTTCTACGAAGTTACATCATGATACATAAAAAATATGAAAGAAAATAAGAAAGATTACAGATGATTTTGTATCCATAAATCTAAACGGTGATGAACTGCAGGTTTTGCTCTTAGTTTAACTAGAGCAAATTCTTTTCTGAAGACCTCATTGCAGCGCCGAACTGAATGTAAGATGTCTATGAAGATGGCATCATTGCACGTCATCCAAATAGACCAACACATTGTCACAATAATTTCCATGAAGAAGGGTTGATTGATCTGCACTCTCAAAGCTTCAACAGTATCAGCTGGATTGGAGGTGCTAGAAACTCCCAATGTAAGAGAAAACTAACCGGCAGTGGAATAAAAGGTGGGCTAGATCTTCATGGACATTAAGATGACAGAGAACATATGTATAGCTGAAGGTGCATATTACATCTTCTAAGAAGAGCTCTGGTACTAACTCGGTCTTGAAGTACCAACCACAAGAAAATTTTTTCTTGAGCCAATTACACAACTACCCTTATTTTGAAGCTTAATTGCTCGTTTGTCTCTATTTTTTAATTTTGTCGATTTGCCGCTTTTTTTCAAAACGAATCTCTCGTTTCCCCTGTTTGATCACACCGTCACCTTAATGGATTAAAAAAATATTTGAAAAAAAGAAAAAAAAATGAAAAAGACCATCTTACCCCTTATCCTCCCTATTCTCTCTGTTTCTCCCCAACCCGACACTCCGCCTTCACTCGGTCGATTCCGGCTATGGTTACGGGGGTCAAGCGGCGGCGCGTCGGGCTGGGAGGTCCCGGAGGCGCGTCTCCGCGTGTCGGGCTGGGCTGTCCGGCGGCGCGGCTTCGCGCGTCGGGCGGGACGGTCCGGGCGGCGCGGCTGTCCAGGCGAGGCTGTCGGGCGGCGTCCAGGCGGGGCTTCGGTGCGTCGGGGGAGGCGTCCAGGCGTTCTTCGGCGTCGAGCGCGGGGAGGCGTCCAGGCGGGGCATCGACGCGTCCAGGCAGGGCTCTGGGCGGCTTCGGCGCGTCTGGCGGTCCGGGTGGCGCGGCTGCGGCTCGTCAGTCGGGGCGCGTCCAGGTCCGGGCGGCGCGGCGTCGGGCGCGGCGGGCGGGCGCGGTTGGGGGCGCTAGCCTCCTGGGGCGCCGTGCTGGGGACCAATACCTGGCGAACCTGTTCCTGGAGCTCGCCGTGGGCGACTGCGCGCTGCAGTCCCCGGCAGTCGTCGCCGCTGGCCCACCTCTGGCACCGGGCGGTGCACGTGGCCACGGTCCCGCCGCGGCGCGCGGCTCCACACAGTCGACGCCGAGGCGCTCGACGGCCTGCCCGAGGACGGGGAGTTCGAGACCGAGGAGACCGGCAAGGACCACGACGGGAACGCCGGCGCCGACGCCATCACCATGAAGTGCCACTACTGGGATTGGATTGGCGACGATGACGACGGTGACAGTGAGCGTGAGGAGGTTGCTGCTGCTGGCGCACGCGCAGTAGAGCCTGCTGCTCTGCTCCGTGAGTGGTTCATGCCGAGCAGCTCAATGAACCGAGGGGCGCCTCTATGCCCCTGATGATTTTGTTGTCAATTTCTCTGCTTCGGATCAGTTCAGTTCACATGTAGGTTTGTATTATTAGATCACATTATTGTTTTAGATTCAGAGATGAAATCGTGAACTGCTCGTTCCTCCCCAAACCCACCCAATCAAGAACATCCTGCTCTGTAAGTCTGAAGTGTGAACATAGGGAGTATTGAACTATAGGTCAATTCCACTTTTGTTGCTTCTAGTTTCTGTGCAAGATCACGGTTAGTTTCTGGTGATGAAACTACATATGTAAAAGAACCATGAGTGTAACGGATAGAATCAGTGTTTCTGGTGATGAAACTACACGATTTTCATATCACAATTCAATATAAGTGTTACCAGATGGAGTAAAAGTAGCCTAATAATCTCTGCACTTACACAAACTCTGAAAGAAACACAAACAACCAACACATTTTGAATTGATTCTTGGGTCATTCATGTCAAGGATATTTTTGTCTTTTCAGCACGTACTTAACACCGTTAAGTCCACTTCACGGTTTAAGGGCAATTAGAGCCTTTGTTTCGAAAAAAAAAGGCAAACAAGCAAAGTTAAAAAAAAAACAGAGACAAACCAGCAATTAGGCTTCAAATCAGTAGTAGTTGCGCAATTGACTCTTCTTTTATTTTGTTTTGACATGCTGAGTTTCACAACCATCTGAATGCAGCAGGAGTTTGCCTTTGCCCAATAAGCCTAGGCTTTGCTGGAGGAATAAAATGAACCCCAAGAGTAATTCCAAGCGTCCTTGTTGCTCGCAGTCTGATGGTCGACGCATAGGGCTAGACCTGCCACACTCGCTGCTTTCATCTGTTAGGCGACACATCTACTGCACCAAGGATGTCCATAAAGGACATGTCTTCGACGAATCGTCGAGCTGAGGTCAAAGCCACCAACATCTTGCTCGACATAAGGCAATTTCATCCGTTTTAGCTGCCATTAGCTGGGTTAGAGCAGCTAATGGGATAATGAGCTCCAGTTGACTAGGAGCACCTTTAACCGAGTTTTAGTTTAGGCTGTTCGATCCACCATAGCTAAATTTAGCTAGCTAATTAGCTGGTGATCTAAAGAGGGTAGGATATGTAATACAAAAGCAATGAAACCTAAGAAGTCGATCAGCAAGCACACTTAAACGTACGGAGCAAATGGCAGACTTAAACAAATGACTTTCCTTTTCAAAAACAACAAATTGTAGATCTAAGATTAAATAATATTGCTGATTCGGGGAAACGAGGATCAAGGCATCAAGCTATTCTAAGCACACTGAAAGGTGTTTCACCCGGGCTGCAAACGATTTTGTAGGCAAGGCATTTTCACCTAGGCCATGTTTAGATTCATCCAAAAGTTTTTTCACTCTCTTTCCATCACATCAATATTTAGCTGCTTGTATGGAGCATTAAATATAGGTAAAAAAAATAACTAATTACACAGTTTAGTTCAAAATCACGAGATGAATCTTTTGAGCCTAGTTGGTTCACAATATTTGTCAAATAAGACGAAAGTGGTACTATTTATCAGATTCAAAAAATACCACAATCTAAACAAAGCCTTAGTTCGCATTTTCAATGATTAAGATTCCAGCCCCACTCGGTAGCTTGTGCTAGTGTGTGACACTGTATGGAGTAGGTTTATTCATGTGGCCTGTGGGTGGTCCTAACAATATCTCTCCAACTTTTCCTTGACCTCTCTCCAAAGCTCTCATGGAATCCATGGGAACACAGCACACCCTCTGTCCTCCCTCAAAAAAGTCAGAGGAGATACAAACAAAACCAAGAGAAAAAATAACACTAAACCCCTTGACCTTTTCTCGATCCTCCACTCCAGCTGCAGCAAGCAGCCAAAGCACCGAGCCCCATCCACACATACCACACAGACAAACAGATCCATCCATCAAGAGAGTGGCAAGGAACCATCAAAAGGGCAAAGATCGATGGAGGTTTTCATTCCTGAGAACAACGAAAGTGATTAAAAATTGCCACTAAAGGGTTCTCATCTCATCTCTCTCCAAGCTTACATGACACAGGAAGAAACTAGCTAGCTACATGCAGGAAGGAAAGTTGTTGAGTAGGGAAAGGAAGATGCAAGAAGAGCCATCCAAGCACACTTTTCTTCTTTAGTTTTTTTTTTTTTTTTTCACTCACTCCTTTTGTTGGTTCATCATCTACCGCTTTCTATACAGAAATGCAAAAAAAAACAGGCATCAAAGGAAAAGAGATACAAAGTCCCAACCATACCTAAAAAAGAGCAGAAAAAAGAACAAAAATGCAAAGATGTTGGTGTTCTGATCAGTGAAGAAGAACTGCTAAGCTCTGTACTGGTCAGGACCTGACTACCGATGCTAGAACTAATACTAGTATCATGACGATGATGATGATGCTACTGATGGATGCATTAGAATGGCAGATCAGATGCTCTCTTCTACTCTCTTCCCTTCCCTTGATTCTGTTTCATATACAAGGACGGACGCCATCTTTTTGTCTATCTCTCTCTTGAAGCAGAAGTCAGCTCCCGGCGCCGGCTGCCCCTGTGGCTGGCTGGCTGGCGCTGCTGGTGGATGTCATCAACCAGGGGGAGCTTAGGAAGGGCTCGTCGAAGGCGTCGAAAAGATAGGACATGGGTGCCCCGGCGTCGGCGTCGGTGTTGAGGAACAGGAGCTCGTCCTCGCCGGCCATCTCCATGTCCTCCACCAGCAGCTCGTCCTCCTCCTCGTCGTCGTCCTCCTCCATGGACGGCGTGCGCAGCGGCGTCGTGGGCGACAGCCCCGCGCCAGTCGACGTGGACATCGGGCTCGGCTGCTGGTGCTGCGCGTCGCTGGGGACGGCGCCGGCGCCGCCCACCACCACGGACGGCGGCGGCGGCTGGGGCGCCGCCGAGGAAGGGAACTTGTGGCGGGTGGTGCCGGCAAGCGAGTTGCGGTGGGTCGGCGCCGCGTGGTTGTGCTCGCCGGTGTAGGTGAGGATGAAGGTGTTGGGGTCCGAGCGGCTGCGCTCCACCTGCTTCCTCGCCGCGCACCCCTTGGAGCTGCTGCACCGATAGTATCCCCTGTTCGTTCAAGAAACAGAGCAGCCGCCGGTGAGATGTTTCCTCCGACGCCGGCGAGAAGCTGATGGAAAGAGAGAGAAGGGATTCTAGCTAAGCTGACTGACCTTGGGTAGGGAGACCCCTTGATGGGCTTCTGGCCGTACTTGCGCCACGCCCACACGTCCGACGACGAGCCGTCCGCCGGAACGTGGCAGACCACCTTCTTCACCTGGTTCTTCCTGGGACAGTGCACGGAAACAGCGTTAGCAGCTTGAAAAAAAAAATCCGAGCTTTCACCCTCCGAACCCCAAGAATGAAAAATTCAAAGAACCGCCGCCGTGTCGAGGCACTTAAGCGTACCTTCTCTTGGATCTTGGCACGCCACCGGGCGCCTGCCGGCCGCTGGGCTGCGCCCTCGCCGGGGCGGGGCGCGCCTGGGGTAGCGCCACGTCCACCGCTGCCACAGCCGGCTGCCGATGCTGCTGTTGTGGCGGCGGTGGCGGGGGAGGCGTCGGCGCTGGCGTCGGCGTTGACAGAGGCTGAGGCAGGGGAGGCGGGGCGGCTAGCAGGGCTCTCAGGAGCTCGTCGCCGTCCTGCCCGCCGGCAGCACCACCGAGGTCAGGGAAGCGCCACGCGGCAAACGGCTCTGGCTCCGGCTCCTTTGCCGGCGGCGCTGGCACCACGGGCTTCTCCTGCTGCTGCGGCGGCGACGGCGCCAGCGGCGTAGGCAGGAACGACGCGAACGGGTCGGGCTGGCGCGGCGGCGAGAGGCGACGGCGGCAGCCGAGGCGCACGACGGCGCCCAGATCCCAGTTGTTGAAGCAGCGCTTCTCCTCCATTGGCAGCAGACGACGACGACGCGGAGTGGTTGGGTTCTTGGACCTAGCTGGGCGGGCGGAGGAGATAAGGGGGAGGCGCTGACTTTTGCTAGTTTATTGATTGTTTTGGAAGAGTGAGGAGACTATGGGAAGGCAGCAGCAGAGTAAAAGGAGAGAGAGAGAGAGAGAGTGGTGGGCAAAGGCATTGGATCCTGTCCTAAAAAGGGGTGAGGGCTACTGGTCTATGCTGTGGGGTCCTTTTTTTAATTTCTTTTTCTTTTTCTTGGGGCTTGCTTGGAGTTTTATAGAGGAGAGGGTGCCCACGCGCAGCAGGGCAGGACAAGGCAGCCCCACTTGACTTTGGGAGATGTCAAAGGGGTGAAAGAATGCAGAGATGATGAGAGAAAGGGGGCTAATAAATGAAAACAGTAAGTAGCAGGGGTCCTAAGAAGTCTCAACAAATTGTTTTTAGATATACACGTAGTAATGTTTTTCCCTAAAAATCTTTTAGATATACACATAATGTTTTTCCTGATCTTTTAGATATGATTTGTATCATATGGGTAGAGTGTATTGAAATTTTGATGAATTATTAACATCTAAGTGGATTGTATCTGTAAAATTTTATACTTGTTGCGTCCTAAAAAGAGTGCCATTGTAGGAATCATGCTGGTCAAATCATTTTTTAAATTTAACTATCATTTATATCTCTAAATAAGCTTATTATATGACAATATAGTCAACTGTTTATTTAATTTTATTAATTATTTATTGTAAATATTTATATTTTTAGATATGTTTGGTCAAAGTCAAATACGTTTGACTTTATGGAAGCCAGAATGGCCTCTTGTTGGGACTGAAGGAGTATTATATAAAATCTCACATTGCTTGTTGATGCATGTTTAGTAGATATACATGTGTATCTTTCTGGATACGATTGATAAATTAGCAATGAATTTTAAATTTCTATTACTGCTTGTCGCCAACTTTTAGATGTAGTCTTAATTGTTAATGATGCCATGTAATGAATCTTCCATTATTGGTTGACATTCAGTAGACATAAAATGCAGTATTTTAGCTGCGATTTATGTTATACAAGAGGATGGTGACAGTATTGAAATTTCCATTATTGGCGTATTTGGTCACATGTGAAATCCAATACAATTTATAAAATATTTTGTTCAATGGATAGGATATATGGATGAATCCTTGAAGATATGATTGATTAATCACCTAGGAATTTAACTTATTATTATTCACCAAAATACATATGATTAATATTATATGAGCTCTAATAAGATATGGGTATTCCAATTTGCAAGAATTTGTAAAAATTGCAGAGGATGACATGTATATATTAAAACTTTCGTTGTTGGTTTTTGACTTGAGACAGATACAATATGCAACCTTTAGCAATAATAAATATAAGAGGACGCCATGCATCTACAAAATTTTTTGATCACTTATTGATCGATGTTTGATAGATCTTATCTAAGATATCTATTCATGGTTTTACGAAATACAATGTATTTTATAAAACATTTTCTTATGGGTGCATGGATCAAATATACATATTAGAATGTTTCTAGCAACAAAGGACAAATCATGGTGGAATGCATTCTAATTCGTGTTACCATTTGTCACCAACAAAACATATCTCGTTCAAACATCGACAAGGAATCTTTAATCCATCCAGGCTTGTAATTGGTTCTAGCATTATACGGTTGAGATATATTTTAGCTCAAATTTAACTGAATTGGTCGGGAATATGGGAAAGTAAATTTCGCTTCTTCAGTGATCATGGCAGGAGTAATAATATACTAATAGTAGCATGTGATGTTTTTACTACGGCCATGATAATTTTTACAAAGAAGTGGATGACACGCCGCAGTTTGAATAAATTTAACGGTGACATATTATAGACTTGTGTCGGTAGTTTTCTCTCCTTTTTTCTTTGTGAAAGTCAAACCACATTGCATCCTGCAGCGGCCGCCGCAGCTAGTTTTTCCTTCTTACCTTAGCTTTTTTTTTTTTTTTGTGCAAGTCAAACCACATTGCATCCGGCGGCGGTGCAACTCTTTCTCTGGTCGGCACGAGTCTGTCTGTATGAACAAACAAGAAGCAACCGAGATGAATTTCCAAAGTCAAAACCAAAGCAAAACACATAATCCAGCAAGCAGCAGCTTGGTGCATTTGTCTCTTAGACCAGGTCATCGTGGTCGTGGGTCGTCACGAGCCTGCGAGCCCATCGCAAGACCCCGGCGGCTGCTGCAGTAAATGTGGGTTCCGTACTTGCGGGCGGGCCGTTGACTTTTTGACGAGGACACGTGGGCTCTGTACGGTGGGGCCCGGTTCTCCCGACGACCTTGGGGGCGGGCGTGGCCGCGTGGGGGGCGACGACCTCGAGCGACGGGAGCGGGAGGGGAGAGGGCGTGGCACAAGTCACACCCTTTGACTGGTTCCCTCGCCGGCTGGATGCCTCGGCCCTCCGCGGCCCGCGTAGACACAGCCAGCCCACTTGGCGGCCGTCGCGTGCACGCGTGGAAGAGCAAGAGGAGGACCACCGCGTCCACACGCGTCGGCGCGTAGCGCCATCACGCGGCGCACTGACAGCCCGGGCCGCCATGTCGGCTCGTGACTTGTGAGATGGCCCGGTAGACCGGTACGGTACGGTACGAAAACTTTTTTTTTTGAGCCTGATGCGAAAACTTCTTGTTGCGGTCTTCCCCGGGATTTTTCTGGTCACGTTTAGCAGCTATCGTCTATACTCCGTACGTGTGTGATATATTTTATTTTATTTCAAAATCCTAAATGTCCAACTATGAACCACTCCGTATACGTTACTCTATTTATTATATATCCATGCTTGTGTGGGGATTGAGTATTTACTAGCAAATATACATATACGTACGTTGCAAGAGAACTTGCTTCTTGCGAATTGCATTTGGTCCGAGAATTTGCATCTTGATAATATTATAAGCTGCATGAACATGAGTCTTGACTCGTGAGTTCAGATATGGATGGAACAATAATTGGCCAATTAGTAATTTTACCCCCACTAAGTCCTAAAAAAAACCAATTAGAAATTAATAATAACTTATATAATACTCTCGTAGAGAATCAGTATTAAATTCGTAGCATAGTGACAAGAAGAGAATTGAAAGCGATGAACCAAAATTTTAGAGGCATAAACTTTCACTGTTCAATTACTATATTGAAGTTAGATATATATATATATATATTGATATAAACTTGTACTATTCTAGTAACCAAATCAACACTTCAACTATGATGATTTATTAACTAAAATGAATGAGCATATAGCTTTGAGAAAATAAATAAATCATAACACCAATTGTTCACACACTATATTCGTGGTTCATGGGCACAAAATTTGGAAACATTTTGTCATGTTTGTTTGAACTTATCGGCGTGGCTTATTAGTCATAGTATATTATTTTTTCTCTCACAACAATTTCATCTAACTTTTCAGCAAAACGGCTAAAAGGAAAAGAAAACACTCATTGTGGCATAGAAAGTTGTTTCAACTAGTTTCTCTATTTTTTTCACTAGCAGTACACACAATGATGCCAGTATAGTCCTATTTAAGAAGAACGTCCAAAAACTACCATTTTTCAGTGACGTGTCCTAGCTAAAATTATTTTTTTAAGACGTCACCGGAGGGGTGAGAGCCCCACCTGAATAGATTTCCATTGATTCCGGCGAACCGGTGCATGGAGGGTCCAAGACCCTAAAGTCTTACAAAAATTACAGGATAGAGAGAGGGGGAGAGAAAGGGATTACAACACCACCACCACCACCACCACCACCACCAACACAACAACAACAAAACAACACCACCACCAACGACACCAAACAACACTTAACAAACTCAAGGATAGGCCTAGACCCTTGTTGAAGGACGCCAGCCGAACGTTGATTTGCGCCTCCACCAAACAACATACTCGCCGTTTTCACCATGGCCATTGTGCCCTTCACCACTCCTCGTAGCTACGTCGATCCACTGCCGCCCTCCATCTGAGGACCACTCCATGCAGCTGGATAGGGACTAAGAGAGGCGACGTACACGCAAGCTCCGGATCATCGGATACGATGACCTCCTTCTGAACTGATGATGACATCCTCTAGCATATCCGGGCCCACGTACCATCATCCAACGCCATCCACAGGGAGGAACCCTTGGAGGGAAAGGACGACAGTGGTGGAAACACCACCCGGCATTTGATATTCTGACACCACCACAGAGAGCGCCGACGGAGTAGAGGCGCCAGAGAAGGACACTCGTCGAGCGTCAGCAACAACCAACAACCAAGGCCAAAACCAACCAAGAGGGAGCAACAACTAGAAAGGAAGGGAGAGCGACGAAGAAGGAGACAAGGGCATGAGCATGACAGAGGCAAGAGTGGAGAGGATACAAGAGCTCAGATCGACGCGGAGGTCAGGGCATTCACCCAGAGACGCAGTCTTGTCGAGCAGGCAACAGTAGCGGAATCTTCAACGACACCTCCATGGAGGGGCATGACGCTGGTGCGCCATCGTCGCCGGACCGGAGCAAAGCCGGATAAGGCTTTCGCCTAGATTCCCAAACCAACCTGGCATGCCGGGCTTGATCGGCCACCACCACCAGCTGCAGGGCCTGCTCCTGCGAACAAAAACTCTGACGACGCCTCCAAGGAGGTAGACGACGCAGGCTGCGCCGCCGCCGTCGGCCCGGAGGGAACCGGGCAGGGCTTTCACCCAGTTGTACGTTCGTAGGAGCAGGCGGAAGAAACACTGCGAGCGACTGCATCCCGGCACCACAGCAGGGGCTGCGTACCCTACGCTATGGTCGACACGAACCAGCAGCAAGGACAGGAGGCCGAGGAGCAGCAGCATGGCCGGAGGACCCCCACAAGCGGTGGGTATGGTAGGGGCCGAACCTGAACCTGATGACGCGCTGGTCCATGAAGCACCGGGCCGGCCATAGCGGACTGGAGCGGATCTCGGTCACCAGCAGCCGCGACGGCCTCATCGTGGTAGGCATTGGCGCCGTGCACATCGTCCTCGTGGAGTCCGACCTGACAGCGGCCGACGTCAACACCAGCTCGACCACCTCGCGCTGCAAGGGGATGGCGACGCCGATGCCGACGCGGATACCCTGGCGCACGCGCTCCAGGCCACGCGGTGCGCGCGGGGGGCTAGGGATGCCGGAGGTCGCGCCGGGTGCTACAGGGGCTGAGGCACCCACCGCCATCATGACGTAGCTGTTAGACCACGTCCTCGCACGGCTGCCCATGTCCGGGCGTGCTCTGCCACGCGAATCTGGCAAGCACCGGCCACAAGCCAGATCTATGGTGTGGTGGGCCGTGGTGTAACACCTCTGGTGTTATATTAACTAAAACATGCCATGTCATCATATGCATTGCAAAGCATTCATGTTTAAGTCAACCTTGATGTGCATTAACTAAAAACAAGTTTACATTTCATAGGTTGATTGAGTTTCTGTAATGTTTGCCACATAAAATAATAAAACCCTATTTTCGAATGTCATCGCAAATGCTTAGTTTATACTCTATGTACTTGAGGTGTAAACTGTGTTTACACTAGTGCCAAGCATAGTGTATAAGTCTAAGTCCAACCCTAAAAATGATTTCCATATTTGAAATTGAATTTGGATTCCCAAGCTTATTCTTAAGCCTGGCAATTCAAATTTAAAGTCAAATTGGAAATGCTATAAAAGGTTTTTCAAAAGTCAACTTGGTCAACCAAGGGTGTCATTAGGTCAATGACCTAAAAATGTCCTTGGATGATATTTGTGATCACTAATAACCAACCAATTAAGTTAGAAACCAAATTGAGTTTAAATTCTATTTCAAAAACCCTTTATTTTCAAACCTAGATTTACCCCCTTTATTCTAATTCAAAATCTATAAGGAATTTGGAGATACTTTAAAAAGACAGTTTGTAGATCTTGACAAGAGCTACAAAGTTGGCATATAAAGTTTTTCAAGTTTCTAAAAGGAATTTCAAATTAATTTGAAAATGCAGTTTCCAGCATTTATCCCCTTTTGATTTTAAAACCATAATTCAAAAATTATGCATAATCTGAGAAAACTTTGTATATTAAAAATGTTTGGTTTGACAAACTCAACATTTCATAGTTTTGAAGATTTTCAAGTTTTGTTGAAAAATCAAAAGTAATTTTAAATGTTTGTTTCTAGGGTTTTATCCCCTTTTCAAATCTGAATTCAAATTTCAAAATTTAGACAGAATTTGAGGACAATTAAATGAAAAGCATAGCTCTTGAAAAGTTATGCAAATGATATTTTTGGAGATTTTTAAGTTCTTATGCAAATTTTGGAGTAATTTGTATTTTAAACCGAATGGCATTTCTGTAATTTCTGCGAACAGTACCTAACCCTATCGGCGCCCGCCATGGCCGGCTTCTCATCGCGCGCCGCCGTCCACCGCCGCGCCTTCCCGGCCATCAGAGCATTTTCGGACGCGAGAAACTTCACCGTCATCGTGTCACTCACTCAAAGCACCGCTCCTTGCTATAAATAGCAGTCGGCCGACGCCGTTCTTCTCCTTTCTTCCTCCCGCCGCCGTCGCCGACGACCTCACTCCGCCGCCCGAATTCACCGCCGACGCTCCACCTCTGTCCAATTCCTCTCGCCCAAAGCTCCGCCACTTCCTCACGGTCCTTTTGGGCCAGTTCATGCCTGCTCTCCTCACCTAAGCCACCCGCATGCAACCTTCTTCTCCGCGGCCGGTCAGTCGCGCCGCCGTGCCATCGCCGCCGTTTGCCGCCGCCGGAGGTGATTATATTTTACCTTCGACCCCGTAATCGTGTTCTTCGTGTCATCCTGCATCTGATGCGCACCTTGGCTTGGACAGCGCATTGCTGGAGACCGCCGTGACGCCGTCGTGCCATCGGACCGCCGCCGCCATCACCGCCGTCGACCGCAGCTCGACTCAACCACTCCGGACCTCCATTAACGTGCGCATCAGCGCCGTGGTGAGCCCCTGCATCTATCCGTGCCATCAATTTCATCAATCTTGCACCGTAGTGTGGCAGAACCTCCTAAATCATATGGCCCACACGCATGATTATTGTCTAAACAGACTCCAAATAACCATGACTGTGTTCCATACGACTTAAAAAGTCTGTCGGGTAAATCCCGAATCATCCACGATTCTCCGAGCAGGATCAATCATTGTAGAGAGACATTGCAGTATTACAACAGTTTCATATAAATAAAATACTATGGAGTAAAACAGCGGAAGACTTACAATAACATACATTTACAAACTCTGAGTTTCAAATATTTACAAAGATAGGTTTAAATTATACAAACCATAATATTAGTGGAGTAGCAGTAGATTACAATATTACGAAAGCTCTGCCCAAGAGCTTAACATCTTTATTCATCGTCGCTTTCCTCGACGACTGTCATGCAGCAGGATGCAAAACACTCCTGCCCACGAGGCTCACCTGCAATAGGGGTTCAACAAACCCTGAGTACAACAGTACTCAGCAAGACTGACCCGACGAAAGAAAAGGGTAAAGACTCCAGAAATGCAGGCTAGAGGGACAAGGTAAAGTCTGTAGGAGATAAGAAGTTTTGCATAAAAGCTTTACAGAAAGAAAAGGTTGCTTGGACTACCTCCAATTACCAACCAACTTTGTTATTGATCCTTAAATTTTTTGTTTAGGTTGTTACTACGATGATGAACAACGATCGAGTCTTCTTCTCCGAGAAGCAACGGCGATTCGAATCCATTTTCATACCTAGCTGGGATCTAGGTGACTGAGCATACCGGAGACTTTAACTCCGAAGCACCCCAGGTGCACCGATATACCGGGATAACAACCTCAGCCGTATATCACCACATGATACACGTGAGCTCTACGGCCCAGCGTACCGAGATACATGGGAGCTTAAACCCCACAGTAAAACACACTATGACACAGATGGGATTCTCTGGCCCCACGCTAGGTCACTCCATGGCATACACGGCTCCAACCATCCGTATACCACTTCATGCATGTGGATTTCTAAATTCTCGATATCATCCAGTTCACCAACGGACGGGACCTAGGGCATCAACAGACGAGAACACTACAGAGGGACTCCATTCCCAATGCAAGTTCGCCGTCCGGACTCGATTTATTACTAACATCAATTTTTCAACAAGAAAACCAATCTCATCTTTTTCATTCTTTTCCTTTGAACAATTAAATAAATAAGCAGGGCTAAGCATTACTACTCGTCTTCCAAATAGGTAACAAGGATTAAGGAAATAAGACAAGTAATGCAATTTGTAGGTTTTCACTCAACTTCTATCACTTAATGCATCATATCTGAGCTGAAGCGGTAAAACTTTTATAAATAGAATAGGGTTTAAATGTATCCGGGGCTTGCCTTGATGTTCGGGGTAGAGGGTCTCGAACTCTGGATCAACTCCCGATTCTTGAATCTGCTCGTCCTTCGAATCTGAATGATACGTTAACTCTCCGTTAACGGAAACTACTCGATAATTAATATGCTTTACATGACGGAATAGTAAACATGATGCTCGATGGATGCATGATCAGATTAAAGGATCGAGTACAACTTTTCTTCACGATAAAGTTGCAAGCTAACAAAACTTCGCTTATATAACTGATTAGGGTTAATTACGCCATTTTCATAATTGATTAAACACATAAAATAACGTTAATTGAGCCCTAATGACATGATTAAGGTAAGCGCAAACAATTAATTAAAGTGCAAAGGTCATTAGGGTTAATGACCTAAGGTCATCATTCAATCCCAAGTCACACAATTCCTATAATGATTAAGTTAATAAAAAAGGGTTAATTAATTATTTAAAAGCATTAAATAAAGGCATAAAAATTAAAGTTGTCAAATTAATCCCAAAATTTTATTTTAGAAAGCTCTTAGCCTAATTAGATGGTAAAACAAATTTCAGAATTAAAAGCCAATTATTTTAATTATTAAAAATCATTGAAGGTCCATTTTTCAATTAAAAGGGCTAATTTTAACATATGCAAAAAGTACTCAATTTTGGCATTTCATATTTTTCCTATGTAGATGACATCATGAGGAACATTCACAAAAATTTTTAGAATTTTTGGAGCTATATATGAATTACTATGAATTTTTAAAGAAAATAGCATTTAAATTATTTTCTAAAAATAGAAAAAGAAAATCGGCACGGTAACCCCGCGCTGACCGACGGCCGCGCGGCGGTTGACCGCCGATTCCTCGCCGTCGGTGAGGTCTCCGGCGACATGGGTTGGTCCATCAGACTCAGCACAGCACGGGGAGTCCAACAAGCTAGCTAACGGCGCGCAGGAGCGGCGGCGGCACCCACGCCGGCGTCCATGGCGGCGCGGCGGAGCTCGGGTGCGGCGGAGTTGCTCACCGGAGTGATTTCCGGCGACGGCGACCACACGAACCTACGCAGGGCACCTAAATGGACATATTTGGTAACTTGATGGCATTGGTTCCGGGTTCCTAGCTAGGGCAGCAACGCGCGCGGCGGAGCGGCAGCACTGCGCCGGCGACGAGCTACGGCTACCGGCGGCTACGGCAACGGATTGACCAAATTGATGACGTAGGTAGATGCAGGAGCTCACCACGGAGCGGATGCGCACGTTAATGGAGGTCCGGAGTGGCTGGGTTGAGCGGCGGTCGACGGCGGTGATGGCGGCGGCGGCGCTCCGATGGCACGATGGCGTCACGGCGGCCTCTGGTAATGCGCTGCTCGAACCAAGGTGCGCATCAGACGCAGGATGACATGGAGAACACGATTATGAGGTCGAAGGTAAAATATTTTCACCTCCGGCGATGGCAAATGGCGGAGATGGCGGCGGCGGCTCGGCTGACCGGTCGCGGAGAAGAAGGTCGAGTGTGGGTGACTCGGGCGATGAGAGCGAGCTTGAACTGGCCCAAAAGAACCGTGCTGAAGTGGCGGAGCTTTGAGTGAGGGCAATTGAACAGAGATGGATTGTCGACGGCGAATTTCGGCGACGGAGGGAGATCGTCGGCGACGGCGGCGGGAGGAAGAAGAAGGAGAAACGGCGTCGGCCGACTGCTATTTATAGCAAGAAGATGATGAAGGAGCAGCTGACACGACGACGACGAAGTCTCTCGCGTCTGAGAGCGCTCGATTGGCCGAGAAGGCGCGGCGGTGGACGGCGGCGCGCGGTGTGAAGCCGGCCATGGCGGGCGCCGATAGGGTTAGGTGCTGTTCAAGTTATTTACAGAATTGCCACTCAGTTTAAAATACAAATTACTCCCAAATTTATATAAGAACTTGAAAATCTCCAAAAATATCATTTGCATAACTTTTCAAGAGCTACACTTTTCCTTTAATAGACATCTTCAAATTCTGTCTAGATTTTGAAATTTGAATTCAGATTTGAAACAAGCATTTAAAATTACTTTTGATTTTTCACTAAAACTTGAAAATCTTCAAAACTATGAAATGTTGAGTTTGTCAAACCACACATTTTTCATGTACAAAGTTTTCTCAAATTATGCATAATTTTTGAATTATGGTTTTAAAATCAAAAGGGGATAATTGCTGGAAACTGTATTTTCAAATTAATTTGAAATTCCTTTTGGAAACTTGAAAAACTTTATATACCAACTTTGTAGCTCTTGTCAAGATCTATAAACTATTTTTTTGGAGTATCTCCAAATTCCTTATAGAATTTGAATTAGAGAAAAGGGGATAAAACTAGGGTTGGAAATAAAGGGTTTTTGAAATAGAGTTTAAACTCAATTTGGTTTCTAACTTAATTGGTTGGTTATTAGTGATCACAAACATCATCCAAGGACATTTTTAGGTCATTGACCCAATGACACCCTTGGTTGACCAAGTTGACTTTTGCAAAACCATTTTATAGCATTTCCATTTTGACTTTAAATTTGAATTGCCAGGCTTAGAAATAAGTTTTGGAATCCAAATTAAATTTCAAATATGGAAATCATTTTTAGGGTTGGACTTAGACTTATACACTATGCTTGATACTAGTGTAAACACAGTTTACATCTCAAGTACATAGAGTATAAACTAAGCATTACGATGATATTCGAAAATAGGGTTTTATTATTTCATGTGACAAACATTACAGAAACTCAATCAACCTATGAAATATAAACTTGTTTTAGTTAATGCACATTAAGGTTGACTTAAACATGGATGCTTTGCAGTGCATATGATGACATGGCATGTTTTAGTTAATTTAACACCAGAGGTGTTACACGTAGCCGCCGGCCACCGTGGCTCGCCGCCGGCACGGCTGTGCCGCTCCGCCGCGCGCGTTGCTGCCCTGGCTAGGAACCCGGAGCCGATGCCATCAAGTTACCAAATATGTCCATTTAGGTGCCCTGCGTAAGTTCATGTGGTCGCCGTCACTAGAAATCGCTCCGGTGAGCGACGCCGCCGCGCCCGAGCTCCGCCGCGCCGCCATTGCCGCCGGCGTGCATGCTGCCCTCGCTCCGCCGTTGCGTTAGCCTGTCCGTTGGATGCGCCGTGTCAAGATGAGCAAGTAGGAGAAAACCCCATCACCGGAAACCTCACCGACGGCGAGGAATCGCCGGTCAACTCCGGCGGGGTCGACTGTTGACCCGGGAGCACTGTGCCGAATTCCTTTTTTCTATTTTCAGAAAATGATTTAAATGCTATTTTCTTTGAAAATTCATAGTCATTCATATATAGCTCCAAAAATTCTGAAATTTTTTTTAAATGTTCTTTATGATGTTATCTACCTAGGAAAAATATGAAATGCCAAATTTGAGTACTTTTTGCATATGTTAAAATTAGCCCTTTTAATTGAAAAATGGACCTTCAATGATTTTTAATAATTAAAATAATTGGCTTTTAATTCTGAAATTTGTTTTGCCATCTAATTAGGCTAAGAGCTTTCTAAAATAAAATTTTGGGCTTAATTTGATAAATTAAGTTTTATGCCTTTATTTAATGCTTTTAAATAATTAATTAACCCCTCTTAGTTAACTTAATCATTATAGGAGTTGTGTGACTTTGGGATTGATTGATGACCTTAGGTCATTAACTCTAATGACCTTTGGCACTTTAATTAATTGTTTGCGCTTATCTTAATCATGTCATTACGGCTTAATTAACGTTATTTTATGTGTTTAATTAACCTCTTAAATGGCGTAGTTAACCCTAATGAGTTATTTAAGCGAAGTTTTGTTAGCTTGCAACTTTATCGTGAAGAAAGATTATACTCGATCCCTTAATCTGATCATGCATCCATCGAGCATCATGTTTACTATTCCATCATGTAAAGCATATTAATTATCGAGTAGTTTCCGTTAACGGAGAGTTAACGTTATCGCCCAGATCCGAAGGACGAGCAGATTCAAGAATCGAGAGCTGATCCAGAGTTTGAGAACTTCTACCCCGAACATCAAGGCAAGCCCCGGATTCATTCAAACCCTATTCTATTTATAAAAGTTTTACTGCTTCAGCTCTGATATGCTGCATTAAGTAATAGGAGTTGAGTGAAAACTCACAAATTACATTACCTGTCTTATTCCTTATTTCTTGCTACCTACTGGGAAGATAAGAAGTAATGCTTAGCCCTGCTTATTTATTTATTTGTTCAAAGGTACAAGAATGAAAAAGATGAGATTGGTTTTCTTATTGAAATCTTGATGATAGTAATAAATCGAGTCCGGACGACGAACTTGCACTGGGAACGGAGTTCCTCTGTAGTGTTCTCGTCTATTGATGCCCTAGGTCCCGTTCGTTGGTGAACTGGTGATATCGAGAATTTAGAAATCCACATGCATGAAGTGGTATACGGATGGTTGGAGCCGTGTATTCCATGGAGTGACCTAGCGTGGGGCCAGAGAATCCCATCTGTGTCATAGTGTGTTTTACTGTGGGGTTTAAGTTCCCACGTATCTCGGTACGCTGGGCCGAAGGGCTCACGTGTATCATGTGGTGATATACGGCTGAGGTTGTTATCCCGGTATATCGGTGTATCTGGGGTGCTTCGGAGTTAAAGTCTCCGGTATGCTCAGTCACCTAGGTCCCAGCTGGGTATGAAAATGGATTCGAATCGCCGTTGCTTCTCGGAGAAGAAGACTCGATCGGTGTTCATCATCGTAGTAACAACTTGAACAATAATTAAGGATTAATAATGAGGTTGGTTGATAATGGGAATTAGCCCAAGAAACTTCTCTTTCTGTAAAGTCTTTCTGCAAAATTTCTTATCTCTTACAAGCCTTACCTTGTCCCTCTAGCCTGCATTTCTTGAGTCTCTACCTTCTATTTCGTCGGGTCAGTCTTGTTGAGTACTCTTGTACTCAGGGTTTGTTTAACCCTTGTTGCAGGTGAGCCTCATGGGCAGGAATGTTTTGCATCCTGCTGCATGACTGTCATCGAGGAAAGCGACGACGAGTAAGATGTTTAGCTCGTGGGCAGAGCTTTTGTGTAATATTGTAATCTACTGCTACTCCACTACTATTATGGTTTGTATAATTTAAACCTATCATTATAAATATTGGAAACTCAGAGTTTTGTAAATGTATGTTATTGTAAGTCTTTCGCTGTTTTACTCCGTGGTAATTTATTTATATCAAACTGTTGTAATACTGCAATATCTCTCTACAATGATTGATCCTGCTCGGAGAATCGTGGATGATTCGGGATTCACCCGACAGACTTTTTAAGTCGTATGGAACACAGTCATGGTTATTTGGAGTCTGTTTAGACAATAATCATGCGTGTGGGCCATATGATTTAGGAGGTTCTGCCACACGTGGCCGGCCGCCTAAACCCAAGCCGCCCGCTGGGGACACAAGGTAGCCTACCGATGGGCGGGGTCATGGCCAGCGGTGAGCCGCGTGGATCCATGGCGGTGGTCGACGGATCTGGCCTCAGAGGACGCGAATCCGACATCGACCGGTCATCTTTCCCACTTTCGGCGCCGAGAAAATCTCAAGCTCGGGGACGATGGAGATGAGGGGAGGAGGGGAAGGGAGTTGGGGAGCTTGGTGTGAGGGATGGCCTTGTTGGGTGCCCTCGCTGGCCGCCGCCACCGCTAGCCAGAGGATGGCGGCGGCGGCGGCCTGGAACGGCTCCGGCGGGGGGCTTGGGGCGGTGGAGTTTGAATCGCCTCCGAGTTGCCCTGTACGGACGACCGCTAAAATTATTGATGGTTTTCATTGCATTAAATATATACAATGACACCTTAAAACAAACTTAGTGTGGCACCAGATTTATTGAGGAGAGAGAGAGAAGGAAATAAGAGGTAAAACCATTTCTCACGTGGGAAGCGATATTGGCTATGGAACGATATTTGTCAAAGCTCTAACCACATAAGAAAATAGTGTGTGCGCGTTGGACTAGTGGTTTCTTCTTAGATGTTTTATAGGGGCAAGGCATCACATTTGAGCCTGGCCGTCCACCACCGCTACATGCAAGGCCTACGTGCTTCAACGTCCGGTGAACGGCCCAGGTTGGAGGACGAGGAGCGGCCCATGGAGAAGAGGCCCAGGAAGAAGAATTCACGGTATGCTGGGAATGAATGGGCGGGGTGAGTTGCGCCTGCGTGCGCCAAAAGAGGAGCTCCTCTGTAACAATAAAGGGGAGAGAACAGAGAGAAGAAGGACCATCGATGTATTGAACCAATTTACATTTTGAATTGAATCATTCCTCTGCCACTATTCTTCTTCTTCCTTGCCATCTTCTTCTTCTCCACGCCACCGTTCTCCCACCTACTCCGCTACTAACATCTGGTATCAGAGACGTCGGTCCTCGCCCCCGATCTCGATTCACGGTTCACACGTTCCCCATTGATCGCTAGAACTCAAACGAATTTGGTTGGTCTAACCCCGATCCATGTCTGTGAGATGCAGCCTGCTTGGGGATTCCGTAATTCCAGTTCACGAGTTGCGATTTGTGGAGTGTGACACGATCTGGATCGTGCCGCTTCCCTGGAGCACGAGCACTTCACCCGCCTCAAAAAGCCCTCGGTGCCATGGATCCCGTGAACAAGCCTCTGCTGGACGAGATCGACAAGCGCTTCGCCGTTCGCTTCGACGGCCAGGAGCACAAAATTGACACCACCACCCAAGCTTCCTCCAGCCGCCTCGAAGCCCTAGAGACTGTAGCCAAAGAGTTCGACGAATGGCGCTCAAGCATTGTCGGTGTCGTCGATGACCTTAGCGGTGAGCTCAACAAGCTTTCCTCCCTCGAGCTCAAAGTCGAGAAGATCACCAAGTACATGGAGTGTTCGTTGGTCGACGGTCCTTCGCCTACTCCAGGCGTACACGGATCGATGTCCCTCCCCACGCCTTCGCTTCTGTCGTTCCCCATGCCACCACCGCCGTTGATTCCTGTGTCGTTGACTCGGACGTCGTTGCCCCGGTGTCGCCGAGAGGGCTCGAGGTCACGCCGTCAACAAGTCAGGCCACGGGTCCGTAGGCCAAGTCGTCCTCGGCCCCTGTTTTGCCGCGAGTCTACTTCCATGACGCCAAGCGGGCGCTGTCCCTGTGGTTTGTGGTGACTGGGCATGGCGATTTCTAGGCTGCCGGGCATGTCTCTGCCGGATTCACAGCCGAACCGCCCCACGGGCACCGCGTCGCATCTCGGAACCAGGATGGTGTCTTCGAAGTGGTTTCCACTCTGATGCCACCGCCCGGCAATGGTATGTTTCATCGCCGACCTCCGCCTCCCACTCAGTTGTCGGGGCCGTATACTTTTCCAAATCCTCCAATCCGTCACCCACCTCCACAACCTACACATCACTGGGAGTCAGGTCACCAAGGGGGATCTGGGGGTGGTCATTGTGGTCGGTTACTTAAGTTTGATTTCCCAAAATTTGATGGGGAATGTCAGCAACTCCTCTACTGTTGTTGACATATCTCTGATTACTAGTAGTTTATCTTGTCGATGTATTGAATCAATTTACATTTCGAATTGAATCATTCTTCTGCCACTATTCTTCTTCTTCCTCACCATCTTCTTTTCCACGCCACCGCTTTCCCACCTACTCCGCTACTAACGTCCTCCTACCTCGTCGTCGATCGTTATTATCTATGCCTCACACGAGCTGCTCTCGCCCATGGCTTCAACTGTCGGCCATGTCTTGTGAGAGTTGAGAGAGAAGACAAGAAATACATAAGTGGATCAATCAATAAAAAAAAAGGGACAAATCGAGTGGGACCTACGTGAAGAAATAAGGAGGTGAAGTTTCTTTATGTAGTGTCTTGGTGATGTAGCTACTGGCCTACAGATTTCAGGATTGGAAGCTGAGACTCGCTGACGGAAACGGTGTCTTTGCCAAGTCAGCGCAGCTGATATATTGAAATGCTCGTATTTTTCACTAGAGCCGACATGCAAGTAGAAATTCCAATTTCTTATGACAGTTACTTGCTAGAGGCATAAACTCGAGCACGAGAGCACTCCAAACATGGGTAATCTGCTTTATAGCACCCGGTAGCTCTTAACTTTGTTTTTTTCCCTTTGCATTTGAATATAAACGATAAAACCCCAAAACATCTTATAGTTCTAAGTGCATTACACTGTATAAATCAATTAAGTACCTGTTTGGTACATGTATAAAAATAAACAGAACATGTTCGCTTAAACTTCAGTCGGCTTATGAGTCGTAGAAATAATTAGCCGAACAGGATGAGAAATTAAATTTCCATAAACATTGGCGGCGGATTGTAGCTAATTAATTTGTGGAAAAGAATGAAAGAAAGAGGAGCTATGCAATGCAACCCAGCGAAGCGATGGCAGATATAGTTAGTTAAAGTTAAAGATAATGCAAGTGGAGCTATCAGACGTAAGTGCTTACGACGATTGAATTCCCCGGTGCATACACGCATGAGCAGAGTGACTTGTCAAATATTGCCACCGCACATGAATAGTCTTCTGCATCCGGACAGCATATATATAATAATAATATTATACTAGCTAGCTAGTGCTGCATCAGCTAACGCAAGATTCGAAAATTGTAGTATTAATGTATTGTGCCGATCGAGCCAGTACAAATGTACAATGTACACGCTACACAAAGACACCAAAGATTTTGAAATTGCTTGATTTTGTGCAGCAAATAACTGTTCTTACACATTTATATATATGATGCTTCTTCACATGTACGTACTTTCTTTTATTGAAGCATCATAAAAAATCAATCAGTTAATTGCTTCAAGATCTCATACACGTAACAGAGCATATGCAGTGCTGCTAGTGGTAAAGGAGCGGTCGGATGGAGTGATCGTACGGCTGCTGGTAGCCTCTCGTACGGATGGACGCGTTGACTTAACGCATCATCACTTTGCATTGCATCATGATGTGATGATGGTTAGTTTAAACGACTGCCAAAGCCCTCATAATTTTATAGTTAGTGTATGTACTCCCTCCGTTTTAAATTATAGTTCACTTTGACTTTTTTGTTACATATATTTTGTTATATATCTAGACATATTATTTATCTAGGTACATAGCAAAATACATGCACTAAAAATTCAAAACGAACTATAATTTAAAACGGAGGGAGTACTTATGTTATTGATTGATTAAATTAGATGGGGACAGCCAGATAGATCATCATGCATGGCCGTTGCAACGGTGGTAACGACATTTGCAGGTACGGAGTACGGGCGTATAGTTTAATCCTCCGAAATATTCTCATGCACATTCAAAGTACCTGCATCTGCATCCTTAGCGGAATCTTGTATTGCGTTTATTTATTATAAAGAATATTGTTTTGAACGAAACAACTGCTAGTTGGCATGTGGTCTCGACGACACCGTGCAAATGCGTAGCGTATAGTTGTACTTAGTACGTCGCATAAGAAATCGTTGTCCAATCCGTACGTTCGTACGAAAGCAGCAATGATCGTTGGGTGTACTTATCAGATATTCAAGAAGCTTGAGTTAATTTGAGGGCCTCATCCTTTGAACAATTCTTTATAAAGTGTCCTCTAGTGAAGAAATTAAAGTGAAGAGGCTCTCCATCACATTCATCTCAATTATATTGTAAACAAATATAACCAAGCAATGCAAACCAACTAACAATCAAATTAGAGGTGGCACGCACCAGCACACAATCAAAAAGACCGTCAGGTATTAGCGAGACGGATGAATTTTGAATCGTGTGCTGCAGCGTGCACCTGCCTTCCACTGTGTCTCGATCTGAATCAGAAATTCAGAATCGCCGGTCGTTTTTCCATGCACGGCCAACCAAATCCCAGCAGCAGCACCATGCAGCAGTGTGTAGTATAACGACATCATCATCACCACGTAGACACGTACACCTACACCGTACGTACTCTGCCTGCCTCTCGATCGCTCCGTCGCTTGGTGTCCATCCGAAGTGCCGTTGCACAGTACTGGCCAGCGCCGCCTGTGGGCCCCGCACCACTAGATATATAAATCTGTGATCATCATTGTTTCAATTAATTCGTGGTTTCTGTAGGGCGCGTTGCTCTGTTCTTTCCATGCTGGAATCTCACATGGATTCATGCATCCATCATCCATAGAGATCGATCGAGATCCAGGAAAAGAGCTTTCTTTTTCTTTTTCGTTTCTTTTTTTTAATTTATGTTGACACGAAATAGAAAATGTTGAGTGACCCGAGTGCACAGGCACCATGGTAAAATCAAAATATTAGTTAATAGGTAGTAATATTTACCTCTTGTGTGCCACACTAGACCAAATATGTGCATCACCGTGATGAAGTGTGCATTCAGGTCCTTACTCTAGCTTCGCCACTGACTCTGACACACCAGCATACTACAAAATTTTTTTATTTTGACGAATATACTACAAATTTTACAAGTCCTGACAGCTCAATTTTTTTCATTGAGTGCAAGTCCTGCAGGTAGACAATGCACATGCATGTCGTTACCCCACTTCCTTTAGTCCAAATGAACCCAGCAACTCAAGTGATTGCTCCGTCACACACCTACTAATGACGATACAAATTCCTAAAATCATTTGTTTTTAGGAACTGCAATAATTTACTTCCTTCTCAAATTTGTGATGTTAAGTTTCAGATATCAACATGATCACACCAAAGTCTTGCTTTGCCGTCTAGGCCATGCCACTACAGCAATTATTTTATCTCACAACAAGAGTACATATATAAATAAACTATATGGAGATACAATATGATAGAAATACCAGCTTGTACGTACGGTTTTCAAATGCCCAAACTCAACACCAAATGTACGGTGTACACGGTTTGCCTGTTTTTTTTTTTTTTTCAATCAAAAAGGGGGATAAAGATAGTAGCCTGCGTTCTCACGGGCCCATCTAGAATTCTCGTTTTCGTGGTTGTGGCAGCAGCAATGGGGCCGTTTGCACGGTATCGGCAAAAGTCTGCCTAGGGCAGCCAGCGGCCCATGTGCCCAGTTTCGAAAGTCTGGGCCTATCATCTCTTGTGTGACTTCCCTAAAAAAAAATCTTTTGCGTGACCATGTCAGACAGGAAACTTTGCTAAAAAAAATCCACGTTAGCTGCCTTATTAATTATTTAAAAGTCTGTCTTATCTCCCTAATAATCTCTACAATTTGGTAAACCACCTCCATAAAATTTTTAAACAGTTCATTTACCTCCCTAATCGATTATAAGCGGTTTTTAATGAAGATTTTAACTTTTTATTATTTATTTCGGCTGCATCTTTGAAAAAATCACAGTAAATCATATAAAAACAAAAATGGAAAAAAATCAATTTTATGGGCATCATGTTGTTAGCTTGCCATTCACAGGTTCATAATCATTCCTTGTATCCTTTATTTAAAGCATCACATATCTATATGAGCATGAATCGATACTTTGTCTAGTAATCATCATCATTTTTTTATGGGCCACTAGTATTTATTCTTCATTACCTTTATGGACATTCTTCCTTTCCCTATTATTTATTTCTGTATTGCATTGGATTTTTTAAACCATGGATGTGTCTTATTATCATTTGTATATATATCAATTATATTTTGAATACAAGATATATCTAATAATGCATATGAAATTGCTTTCATAAACACGCTATGGATGTGTTTGGTTTATTTCTTAGACTAGTCTGGCTAGCAAAACTAAGCCAGGGTTTAGCCTGCCCTCATGAAGCCACTATTTGGATATAGTCACCTCTTCTTCGGATTGGTAACCTTACCCATTGAAGCATTCTGTCGAACAAGTGACAGTCGTCCTTAACGAGCACTGCACAAGGCAACAGAACCTGAGCACGACGAGCAAGGCAAGCACGACAATGCAAGCACGATGAGCAAGGCAAGTAAAAACGAAGAATAGTATATGAAAATCATAGGAAGCAACACCTTTACGTCTGAACTCTGAAACTAAAACTTCAGTTAGAACATGAGCGGTGAGCCAGTACGTGGCCGTATTATGAATTTAGAAAAAGTTACGACATCAGTTAGACAAAATGCAAAAACAAAGAATAGTATATGAAAATCAAAGGAAGCTCCAAACAGGCAAGGTAAAGTCTGAAAATTAGACAAAGTTCAGTTAGAACATTTACGTCTGAACTTCAGTTGTTTACAAGTCCTCAAATTTGGAGCTCTCTACCTCCCACTCAGATCCGAGTTACACTCTGAACCCTTAAGCAATCTAGTAGCACTCATGTAGTGCTACAACAGGATGCAATTGATTTATATTTTGTCTCACTGGATTGGAAGATAGAGATAGGAGAAAATGGTTGTTTCAGTCAATTTTTGGACCTTTTTTGAAACGCCATCAGACTCTCGGTCGCGGCCGGCCGGCGCCGCCGTAGTCCTCCTGCTGCCCGTGCAGCCTCGTGCCCGCGTCCAGAAACTCCATTAGGTAGCTGTAGTTCTCTGGCAGCTTGGCCTCTGGCGGATGCATCAACGCGTGGCTGAGCCGCGAACTTGTAGATGTCCGGCGGGTCGAGGCGGAGCAGCACCTGGAAGGGAAGAGGCGCTGCTCGGGTAGCTGGCTGCTCATGTTGTCCTTCACGATTGAGTGCGTTGCCAGGCCCTCCTGGTGGAGCACCGCCGCCGCCGCTTCCGTCTTTTCACGCCTCCAGGGCCTTCCCGCTGCTCAGCTGACAGCACGTCCTCTGCCGCCGCATTCCCGCCTCCTCTGTCCCTCACAGCGGCATCGAGGTCGCTCGTGTCGGCCTCTTCCTCTGAGCCTGAGTCGTCTGCAGCGTCGGAGAGGCGGCCGAAGCCCTGGGCGTCGAGGATGGCGAGCACGGGGAAGGAGGCGGCGTCGAGGAGTGCCAGCACGCCGCGGGTCGCGGTCGCCTGGTCGTCTGTCGCCGCAGGCTGTCGCGCAACGACGGCGATGTCAGGAAGGATGGAGATGGCGAAGGCCGGAGAAGGCGGAGCTGCGACGACGGCGTTGCGGGGAGGACGGAGATGGCGGAGCTATGGCCACGAAGAAGTCACCGGTGGGGGTGAGGGAACTCCCATCGCGAGCTAGCCCAAGCCTGGCTAGGATTGAACGGCCGCGGTGGGCGTTCTCCCCTGGCCTGGCCTAAGTTGGGTCAGGCTCGACCTTCATTTCCAGACAACCAAACACAATTTTCTTGGCCCAATTGAGCCAGGCCAACCCCGAGAAGTGCAACCAAACACGCCCTATATAACTAAGCCCCTGGCATGGGGACACTGTGCGGGCCTACCTGTCATCTATAGCGGAGAGCACGGGTGGTCACGTGCGCGTGCGGCGGTAGAACAGGAGAAACGGTTTTGTGGTAGTAGAGAAGACCCGCAACCGCAATCCAAGGCCGTGTGGGCCGCTCCGCACGAATTCGCCGCCTCCCGCGGCGCGGTCCCTCCCGGTGAAAAATCCCAAGCGTTTCTGGGCCGGACCGCAGTACGCAGCCCCGCGGCCCAGCCCCAGCCCAGGCTGGCGCGTCCCCTTTCCGCACATGCCTCGCACTCGCCCCGCACCACCACGACCCGCGTCCTCCGCACCTGCCCCTAGCACACCACGTGACGACTTCCCCACATGTCACTGGGCCCCGCACAACCCCGGGGCCCCAGCGGCAGTGTGACAAGCTCACCCGCCGGCCATCCTGCGCATCGGAGAGAGAATCTCACCGAGGCCCCTCAAATTGGCCCCCCACCGTAGTCCCTTTCAGGAGTCCGGTGGGCCCGATGAACACAGCGTCACAGTGCACCCACATGTCATCGAAAGTGAGTCGCGAACAGGCGGGTTCTTTCTAAATTGCAGTCCGATGCGCAGCCACGTCGTGGAGGCCTAGGCTTTTTTGAGGAGCGAGCGCGGAGGAGAGGTCCGGCCGCGGGAGAGAGAGAGAGAGAGAGAGGCGCGTGCGTCTTCGTGGTCGGTGCCGGTGCGCGTGGCGTGGTGGCCGTGCCGTCCGTCCGTCCCTTTTCCTCTTCCGGCGCCGGCGACAGCGGGAGGGGCTCCCGGGGAGGAATGGCTGGGGTGAGGGCTCCGCTCGGCGCGGTGGCGGTGGTCGCTCTCGTCGTCGCCGTCTTCATGCCCGCCGCCGCTGCCGCGCAGGCACCGGCGCCCGCTCCCACCAGCGACGGTACGCCGCCTCCCTTTCCCTCTGTTACTCTCTCTCCTTGACATTCTTTTCTTACTGAAATCACATTGCGATCTGGACGCCGCGAATCTGTGCGCCATGACCTGGATCGTGGGCCACAATCTTGTTCTGAACTTCTGATCTTCTATTGTAACAACAATCTCGGGCGTTTGTCGATCTGGTTCTTTCTTGAACCAAGAGGAAGGAAATAGCCACAACTGTTCGTCGAAAGAAAGAGTCACAAGTTTCCCCAGTGCAACCTGCATTGCTGTAGAATTTAGATCCCTATGTCTGGACTTTAATTACAGTCACAATCACGCGAATCTCCTGCATATGTGCTTTCTTCTGCGGAAGTGCTGGTCAGGATGATTTTTCGCGAAAATATAAAGTTAACGGGAACAGTTTAGGCCCTGGAGGCAGAGATTGGAGTCGTCCTCATGCCATCTTTCAGTTAGATTCTATCCACATGACTCTGAATGCCATTCTTTATTGTTTCTGAAAAATAAGTACTATTATTTCGGTATATTTTGGAGAACTTTTCTTGCAAAGAATTCCACATCTGGACCAACTGTTGTCAGATTTGCACATTATCTATCACGCATCTGTCAGTAATTGGTTTGGTGGTTTGCAGTCTTGCAAAATGTTTTGATTGTCGATGTGGCTGTCTCCTTGCATTTTACATTGGAATATAAGAGGATTATGGCAACTACCATTGCCCTCCTTTTTCATGGAATGCCTCTTATGTGTTGTCTGTTGAACAAACTATCACATTGCCACAAGCAACTGGTTTGCTAGGTATATCTGATGTGAGATGGAAAACGTAGTCCTCTTCATTCATCTAGGGATTCTAGGCTGTGTATGTATTTGTTGGTTGTCCTTGATAGAACAAGAGATGGTCCTCTTTCGTGCCGTTATAAAAGAGAGATGGTCCTCTGTTAATCTTTCTCGTGGTCCTAGATAGATCCATACAGGTCCTTTCCTTGTGCAAGTTCAGCTAGCGTCCATTTCCCTACCATTGTTTATACTGTCAGTTGGTTGTGCAGTAGTTTTCTGTCCATGTTGGTACCTTCGCTTGGCAGACATGCCTGTCTAGGATGATGGGGATTTTCTTTGACTGAAAATGACTGCAAAATTTCCGATGCTTTGTTGTGTGTATGAGTGATTGAAGAATGTGACATTTGTAGCTATTTCGGAAAACCACAAATTGGTTGGTCTATGTGGGAACTGTCGTATACTATTAGTTTTCATGATGTTACTAAAATAGGAAGAGTGGGTAGAAGAACGGCCATTCACACCGAGTACTGAAAGTGACTTCTCTTTGGCTAGCCTTCCCAAATTGTTTAATGTGCCAACTGCTGTGTACTATTAGTTTGCATGATGTAATTGGAAATAGGAATACTAACTGGAGATTGTGCCATTTGTACCGAGTACATTAAAGTGTATAAATGCTGACTACTACTAGTAGTATTCATGGTGTTATTAGATACAGTAATAAGTATATAATAATAGTACTTCGAAAATGTTTGAAACTAGCACGCCCAAGAAAATCTCCATTGCCAGATTCAAGCATGAAAAATCACTAGTCAGCTCTCAATAACTTGTCACTTGTGCACGCAGCTGATCTGTAGCCCCTTAGGAACGGAAGGTTTCAAATTCACATATTCGTACCAGTAGTGATTGTGTTGATTATTACTGGTAAATTAGCACACGCCATGTTGAACAATGTATGGAAATTTTCTTGCATGCATTCATTTCAACATTGCATATGCTACTAGTAGTAACTGTATCGGTATCTTTATCCTTATTACATATCTTCTTTCCTTGAAAAGAGTGAGTTGGATGTGCATCACAATGCATGTATAATTGTATATATCACATATGGGCTGATAAACTACCACATGTGACAGCAAACAATGCATGCAGTAATTTTCCTCTGGTACAGCACAGGAATCTTATTCTTGATAATGTTCTCTAGTGATTCGCAGGACTAACATGTGCCACTGTCTTGTGATTGATTTCTCGCAGGCACATCAATCGACCTGGGGATCGCGTACATCCTTATGCTGGTGGCGCTAGTGCTCACCTACCTGATCCACCCGCTGGATGCGTCCTCTCCATACAAGCTCTTCTAATCCCTGCTCCTTTGTTTGGTCATGCTGTTATGGGTGCCATAGGAATTTTAGGTACGCAAGATGTTTAGGTGAGGTTGGGAGGTTTAGAAATTAGAATGATGATTGCAATCATCTGATGTTGGTATGTATCAAAGGCTCGAAGCCGCTGGTGTTCTGATTTGTTTGTATCGGATTCCATGATCTTTGTGCTCAGTCCGTCGCTCAGTTGTGCTTGCTGCTTCGCTGGATTCTGTTTCGGCTTGTGCCGTTCGGTGCTGATTGAGATAGTAATGTGCTGTGCTCTGATTGCCGTTGCAAGTTGCCGCAGCAGGCATGTGAAGGAGTAGGTGTGCCAGGCACAGCTGACACGATTGGTGGTTTCATGTGGTCCTATTCCCCTGTTCATTTACTCTTTTTCCACATGCAACTTATGGTTTGTATGATGCAAGGCACATGGGAAGTTCGTCCTTCCTGTCACGCATGCATTTTTTTTTTGTAACTGGTTGTAATCTCATTACTGGACAGCTAACAATTAAACTAACTTTTTCACGAATGGACCTTATAATTTGCTCTTCTGATGCACAAATGATCTCTCCGTGAATAAACAAATGACCCAACGCAGCCAACCCACGAGTGGCTTCATCCTAAATAAATACACAAATGACAACACAGCCAACCGTTATAATCTCTTCGTGAAACAAGAACACACTAGTGTCTTGGGCCCCGTTTGGTTCCAAAGAGACTAGGGACTGGAGACAAATTTTTAGTCTCTTTTAGTCTCTAAATTGCCAAACACAGACTAAAAAAGAGACTAATAGTCTCTAGTCCACTAGTCTTTCTTGAGAGGCTAATTGGGACTAGTCATGCATGTCTAGTTCCTAGTCCCTAGTTCTTGTAACCAAACATGCCCTTAATCTCAGCTATCGGAACAACCAATACAACATCATCGAAGTTGTCAGTGGTGATTGCAGCAATGTGTTTCCTCCTAGAACTTCTATGTTCTCAGTAGCATACAATTTGGTACACCGCGCTATGAGTCCGCATTCCTTCTACGCCCTTCCTCACTGATAAAGATTGTGTTCATGCCAGGTATAGCACATTGCAATGATCATCAACAATTTGTGGTCTATCTTCGATTTCAGAATCAATTCAACCGCATCCCGGACAAGCACAGTAGCTGCGCCAGCACCATCCTTCCCTTTTCCAGGTTGAGAAGTCTTTTATTTTTTAAAAATAAAAGGCATGAGCTCTTCCGTTTAATTAAGTAAGGAGTAAGAGTTTTATATACAGGGCACCCATGGTGCCAACACTTGAAGAACAAATGCCCACCATCTTCGTTGGCCTTCTCACAAACTGGGCACTTGACTTCATTTTCATACCTCGCTGTGCAAGATTGCTCCTCAAGGGATGGCTACTATGGGACATATGTCAAAGAAATTTCTTAGCTTTGCTCAAGCAATTTCAACTGCCAAATCAACTTCCAAATGGAATGCGATGTTCAATGGCCTTCGAAATATTTAGGTCGCAAACATGATCATTTTGATGTTTAAAATGACCTTCAAAATATTTATATTACAAACACAACAATCTAATACGTGGACATTTGCTTTCCAATTCTGATCGTCTATCAAAATATATCTAAAATCGAATTGGAAACTTCAACTTTCATAACATTGTACAATTATTGGATGCTCTATAAGCAGAAAATAGTTATAAAGGTCTAATAAACCCATAAAACATTAACAACAGTAAGTAGTATTTTTGAATGGATGTCGATTGTCAATGGCTTTTCAAAACATTTAAATTTAATTAGAATAAACTTTCATAATAGTGTAAAGGAATCCAATAGGTTTAAGTTAAAAAACCGTAAGAATTAACAAGATTCAATATTTTTTAACTGGACGGAGTCAGTAACTCTGGTCTCAGGAGTGTAGTAACACGTGTGTTGCAAAATATGTTTATTTTCATAATGATAAAAAAGAAGAAAATCTGTTAATTTTCTGATAGAGATGGGAAAAAATAATGCAAACCGAATACAAATAATCGCCGTCCGTGGGGATCGAACCCACGACCACGTGGTTAAAAGCCACGCGCTCTACCACTGAGCTAGGACGGCTATAATGGACGTCTCTGCACAAACTAATCCATGATTCTATTCTAACTAAAAACGAGAAATCAAGTGCCGTCGATTCACAAAATACACATCCTACCTCACTGCCTTTTGTTTTAAAGAAAAAAAGGATAAAACCTAAAATACCAAGTTCGTGTTGTCGAAAACCTTGAATTACTCGACTGCTCACATACGCAGAAACAACAACAATTTTTAATGCTAAATCTCAAACAACAAAGTATTAGCAAAATCAAAGGATCAAAGTTCCACGATATATGATCAAAGTACTCCTTGCCATTGGATTGGTGTGACACAGAGTGTGGGCTAGGCTCCCTCAATATTTTGTTTTGTTTCGTAAATTGAGTGTTATTTGGTTGGGTTCTTAGTAGTGAAATTTGCCTCTCCGCCATTTAGGTTTAAATCATCGAGTTGATGTGAGTACTCACATTTTTCTTAGATCTATTCTAATTTTAGTTGTGTTTTTCTCAAAGTAGGTGACATGCCCCTCGATAATGAGACACCCAGGGGCGAAGCTAAGTACACCGTGGGGGGTGCCAATGCACCCACGCCAAAACCAAAATCAAGTGCTAATTATATCAAATCATCACATGTGCACCCCCCTCAATCCAAGGTCATGCACCCCCCAGCAAAACTGAAAGCTTTGACTGCTCGAGCAAATACTAACCATTTGATGCCAATGAACCTGAATAATTAGGCAAACTAAGTCCTACATGTAAAGAGTATACTATTTTTAGGGTAGTATTATTCGTTTATGCATGCTTCCTGCACCCTCTGATTTTATTCCTTGGTTGCACAAGCTAAGTGTACTACTCATGGGTCTATATATATTTCAAGTATTCATGACATTTCTTTCAAACAAAACACCTAAACTTAAAATTATTGCTTGCTAATTGTCTCCATAGTGGAAATAGATATAACTAAATGTTCAGATTTGTATTGGGAATTTTTTTTTCCTATACCAATCTCTGCATAGATCTAAGGTAAATATTTGTCTAAGTTTGATAACCCAGCCTATTGTATATATTTATTGATTTTACATAGTTTTTTCTATGTTTATATATAATTTTGCAGAACGGTGTATACTACCTTAGAAAAGTCAAACTTTAGCACATAAATATTGTATATCAAGGTTAATGCTCGGTTTGGTAGGGCTCCGATCAACTTTTCCTTAGGATAAGTGTTGCACCCCCCTCGTTCTAGCTCTAGCTTCGCCACTGGAGACACCTGTGATAACTTTATTAGTTTTGAGATCTGTTGGCTCAATGCTTTAAAGGTACTCATAGTAGGGGGCTTAGGACGGAGCCCAATGAGGGTGAATCTGGCCTCTCGCTCCCCTAGCAAGGAAAATTTTAGTAGTGCGTTTTTTATATAAGGTAGCAGTATGCTTGGTTAGTTAGTGATGATACATACAAAGACTGAGAAAACAATTGCAAGACTGACAACTACAATCTGCACCAATGTCCACTACTTTCTTACTAATTATAAATCTAGTACTTATGTTGCTTTGCATTGGTAATTTGGGCCCTTCTTAATTATTGATCATCATGACATCATCCGTCACTGATTTATTAAAGGTGAGAGAATGTGTATGTATGATTATCTGCTTTTGTACTGTGTAATAATAATTATTAAAAGATCGTTTTTTAAGCGGTAGGTTATGGAAAAATCTGAGTATCTTTCAAGGAGTTTTGGGGTTTAGAGATTTGAGTACCTGAGCAGGCTTACTTTTTTTTGTTTTTTTATAATTTATGTGTATGTATATTGGATTCTGTATGCCCAACAGGGGGGAGGTTATTGTTCAAACTCAAACCAGCCTGCTCACATTGAAGCTGCCGGCGATGCTCAACTAGATTATTTTGTCTGGTGTGAAACCATTATGCCCATGCTTCTACTTTGCAAAGGCTCCCGTGATGTGGTTATCCTGGCTTGACGTTAACTCAACTCTGAATCGTCTCTGATTCCGCAGCGGCCGGACCAGGTGCAGGCATTCCTTCGACCGGCTTCAACTTCATGCTTCCTTGGACAAGCAGGGAGTACTGAAATACGTCCTCCCAACTCCAGCAGAAAAGCGCAATATTTAAGCTATAGCCTTCCTTCACAAGTCAATCCAAGATACATGCTGGAGCAAGTAGCTAGTAAAAGTCCAACAGATGAAGATGAGCCGACGGACGATTGGCGTAGCGAGATGAGAAAGTAAGTGTGGCGCCAAAGTGTCTGCGCGCCTGCATTTCTATATCTTCCGATTTCAGAGTTCACCGTCAAGCGGCGACGGTGCGGCGGCGCGGCCGTGCGCATGTGCACGCTAGCGCCTACATCCTCCCTGCCTCTGCCGCCTCCTCCCCAAGACACAGCACTACATCAAAGGCTATATATAATGCACAGCACCAAATAAACATAGCACAATCTACTTGACAATCACATCATCAACCAAGGAAAAGTGAGCTACCACATACTCCAACGGCCGGACACACAACACAGACAAGACACCTCTTGGCTGTTGCAGACATTGTTGTAGTAGTTGCTGACTAGCTCCGTGAAGTAGATCGACGACGACACATCCATCGTTTGGAATGGCTCCATCAGCTCCAGTTCTAGCAGCCCTGCTTCTGCTCACAGTCGGTTGGGCCTTGGCCGTGGCAGCGGATGGCGTCGCTGCCACCAACGCACCGTCGCCGACAGTATGGCAGAGGGGCGCGCACGCGACGTTCTACGGCGGAGCCGATGCCTCCGGGACCATGGGCGGCGCGTGCGGGTACGGCAACCTGTACTCGCAGGGGTACGGCGCGCGCACCGCAGCTCTGAGCACGGTGCTCTTCAACGACGGCGCCTCCTGCGGCCAGTGCTACAAGATCGCGTGCGACCGCAAGACGGACCCGGCGCTGTGCAAGCCCGGCGTCACGATCACCGTCACCGCCACCAACTTCTGCCCGCCCAACCCGGCGCTGCCCGACGGCGGGTGGTGCAACCAGCGGCGCCCCCACTTCGACATGGCGCAGCCGGCGTGGGAGAAGATTGGCCGCGACGTCCACACCGGCATCATCCCCGTCATCTACCAGAGAGTTCCATGCGTTCGGCGAGGTGGAGTGAGGTTCATGATCAATGGCCACGACTACTTCAACCTCGTGCTCGTCACCAATGTTGGAGGTGCTGGCTCCATCAAATCCATGGATGTCAAGACCTCCGATTCCGCGGACTGGATGCCCATGGCGCGCAACTGGGGTGCAAACTGGCACTCCATGGCGTATCTCAGTGGGAAAATGCTCTCGTTCAGGATCACCATCACAGATGGTCAGACACTTGTTTTTACAGATGTGGTGCCGGCTGGCTGGACCTTTGGCTCGACATTCGCAAGCAGTTTACAGTTCAAGTGAGGACTCAGGAGCACAACCGCGCCCTAAGGCTCAATAGTCAACATTGCTTATGTTGTACATTATGTACATTGCTTGTATATAGATAAAATACTCTACGCATTCAATAGTTGAGTTGGATGTTTGATATTGTATTTTCTGTGAAATATTCATTTTTATATGTACCACCGTAAACTGACCGTGTCTCAGCGATTCACTATCCTTATATTGTAAATTGACTGTGTCTGCAACGACACACTACCAATACCATCAACGCCTTTAGGTGCACATCTTTAATAAGTAGAAAAATACTCCGTGCATTGCTAAGAGGTTTTCCCAATCATTGGATAAATGAGATATGCTATCAAAACTAGGTAAGCTAAAGGAAGAACAAAATAAATTTTTCATAGAATATAATATTAGATTGAACTATAGGAAAAACGTGATGGCCGAGCAAATAGTAGTATAACGTGATGCTTATAGGTTGACAGACTGAAAATTATGCTCCCTCTATCCTGAAAATTAATATTAGATCGAACTATAGGAAAAATATGGTGGCCAAGCAAATAGTATAACATGACACGACTGCAGCCTGGCGAGTGGCAGCCTGGCACAGAGTATGGAGGATCGGGGATGGGGGCGTGAGAGTACGGCCGAAGGATCGAGCCCGCTGAGCTGCTACGGCGCCGGGGGCAGCGAGCTCGCGGGCAACGGCGGCCAGATGCGAGCGGCTCTATTGGGTGTGTTGCGTGTGTGTGATGCATGTTTGAGATGTGTGCGGCCGCCTCCTTTGGTGAGGGTAAGAGGTGGGGTTAGGGTTTTTGGGTTAGACTCTGATTGGTTTTTTTTTAGCTGAGTTAGACTCTGATTGGTGGGCCACACTAAATTTAATACACGTGAATGGGCCACACTAAATATGTAACGACCGATGTTTTGTCGGTAGGAGTAAAATTAGCGACCGATGATCTGTTACTAAGTTATAGCATTTAATAGTTAGGTGTTAATATAACATTTTAGCGATCATTGTTTGACGTTATAGTTTGGCTACGGTGTAGTGTGAAAATTGTACTCTCCCCTTTGTCCGTTAGAAATCAATTAGCAAAAATTGGTCCACAAATAGGTCGATTTCTGGAGGATGATGTGGTCCATCGGCCTATTTAATAGGCGTATTCCCATCCTATTAATTGTTGCATTCCCTCTTGTCTCCAATCTCCTCCCGTACTCCCATCTGGTACTTAACCCAAACACCAATTACTGTGCAACTTAGGTGAGACTCACGTTGATTAACGGTAATATGATTATTTGGCACTATACTAATGTGTAAACTTGTTAGGAATTGACTTTTTCAGGCATAGAGGGTGTAATTGCATTTTTGTGGAAGATGTTGTAGCACTTAATGTTGACAGATTCAAAGTAGTAATTGCATTTAGTGAAGGGTGCCGTAGCACTTATTAGTGGGATGATGCAGCACTTAGTGGAATTCACGTGGCTAGCTTGAATGTGGTGATCGAAAGATAGTGGAATTTATTTTTATATAAGAACTAGGTGAATTTTCTATGCGTTGCTGCGGGTACCTAAAGATAATTTTTATTATATTGGAAAGAAAAATTATGAGATTCAAATTTAAGAACAGACTCAGCATATACCTGCTAGCCGGTGGCAAATAGTTTCCAGTCTCTAGATTTGTGGAGGAAGGAGAAGTGGCAGGGGCTGGAGAGTGGGGACGCACATAGATATTCAGTTTCTTTTGCATAAATTTTTTTTAATAAATATTTTTTTGCATGCTAGTAGAAATTTAATGATGGATGATGACGTAAGCGGATGATGCTAGTGAAAATTCAATAGTGCATTTATGGTAGGAGTGGATGATAATGTAAGCGGATGATGTGACGCAAGAAAAAGTCAGAGAAATAGTCTAGTAGTCATTAGCTTTATAGGAGTTTATGATATAAGAATCTAGATATAGATACCCACAAGTCAGTTGTAATGCATCATATATGAAAAGAGTTTTAGTACGCCTTGAGACTCGTACGTGCTCCGCTAGGGCCAGAAACTAGGATGCGTTCATAACCTCAAGTGAGTGATGGAAATTAAATCACGTGGGTTCCTCGTTTATAACCTTTCGAGAGTGTGTAAAATCTTATGTAAGGCATGTCTATGGTCGTGGATGACAATGTGTTAATGAATTAAGCTGAAATTTATACATTGAATAGCTTAGTATAAATATCTCAGCACAATTGGAGCACAGGAGCTAGAGTTATAAATTAAACACGAAATAGATGTACAACTACAGTAAAAACCTTAAATCAAAGCATGTCATGTCATATATCTATTGCAGATCTACTAATGTGGAGAGTCTAGCAAAACTAGATTTTTCTTTTTATGTTTTTTTCTATGATTTTGTACCATTTTTGGAAGTTTCGACCAATTTACAAAATAAAAAAAAGAATGCGTGGCACCATATTAGCAGGCGCATAGGCAGCAGTCCTATGTGGCATGTTCTGGATGGTGGGTAGGATGTAAACAAAGTTCATGGACCTCGACAAGCAAAAAAAAAATATATTGACCAAGGTAAGAAGTGGGAAAATGTTTAAAGGTCCACATTGCAATTCACTCTTGTTTGTTTGTTTAGGGTTCGGGCATATGAAGAGTTTTATGTGCCTAACGATGGGAGCTTGTTTTTTGAAACTCAAATCTCGGCTTTCACGTGTCCTGCCTTCTAAGCAGGAAGAGGAACGTTGCTGGTAATAAAGAGGATTCGAATGCTCAACGGGCAGACGAAACATGCCATGATAGCGAAGAACGCCTACGACAATATCATCATCGACAAGCCCAACCCCTCGCATGTTGAGGCAATACGGCAGCTCTTCCCTGACTCACAAGGAGAGCGAGCGAGCGAGGTGTAGTGTAAGCTAGTGTGTCGATGCTGGCTAGGTTGCATGATTAGTGAGTAATAGCCATTGATCCTATGCTAGGGAGGGCAGAGCTGATATCATATAACACTAGTCTCCTTAGTGTGCCATGTTCATGATGTGTCGTCGTAACTTTCACTATTTCTCGATCATAATACAAAGCTGCAAACATTTTGTATATGCGAGAAAAAACGAATCTTCTGCGATGAAGCTGCGATGCTCAAATAAATTATTCCGTCAGGTGTGAAAGCGAAACCCCATGCTCCTGCTACTTTGCAAGGCTCCCGTGAATCGTAGTAAACACAGGCTTGACGTTAACTCAACTCTGAAACTGAAACTCTGATTTCGCGGCGGCCGGACCAGGTGCATTCGTTCGACCGGCTTCATGCTTCCTTGGACAAGGGAGTACCGAGTACGTACTCCCAACTCTAACAGAGAACCGCGCGCGAAACAATATTTAAGCTATATCCTTGCCTTCAGCAGTCAATCCAAGATGTGCATGTTCCTGTGTAACATCGAACAAGTAAAAGTCCAACAGACGAAGACGATCCGACGATTGGCGTAGCGAGATGAGAAAGCAAGTGCGGAGCCAACGTGTCTGCGCCTGCATTTCAATTCTATCTTCCAATTTCAGATTTCAGCGTCAAGCGGCCAAGGCGCGGCGGCGCGGCCGTGCGCATGTGCACGCTAGCGCCTACATCCTCCGTGCCTGCTCTATTCGACGGCATCTGTTTATATAATCTTCAATTCACGCCACCGGTTGAGTAGCGATTACATACTAGTACATCAAAAGGCTATATATACTATACTCCTGCGCAGCAGAAGCATATAAACATCCCCAATCTGACAATCACATCAAGAAAGGAGAAGTGATCTACACACACTTGCTCCAACGGCCGGGCCTGGACACACAACACACAAACACCGGCCTGTTGCTGCTCTACAGTGGTGTTTGCGAGTAGTACGTAGTTCACTCCGATCATACCCGTGCAGTTGATCGACACATCCATCGATTGAAAATTTGGAATGGCTCCATCAGCTCCAGTTTTGGCAGCCTTGTTTCTGCTGCTCACAGTCGGCTGGGCAGCGTTGGCCGTGGCAGCTGATAGCGTCGTCGCAACCGGATGGCAGAGGGGCGCGCACGCGACGTTCTACGGCGGAGCCGATGCGTCCGGGACCATGGGCGGCGCGTGCGGGTACGGCAACCTGTACTCGCAGGGCTACGGCGCGCGCACGGCGGCGCTGAGCACGGTGCTCTTCAACGACGGCGCTTCCTGCGGCCAGTGCTACAAGATCGCGTGCGACCGCAAGACGGACCCGGCGCTGTGCAAGCCCGGCGTCACGGTCACCGTCACGGCCATCAACTTCTGCCCGCCCAACCCGGCGCTCCCCGATGGCGGGTGGTGCAACCAGCAGCGGCCCCACTTCGATATGGCGCAGCCGGCGTGGGAGAAGATTGGCCGCGACGTCAGCACCGGCATCATCCCCGTCATCTACCAGAGAGTTCCATGCGTTCGGCGAGGCGGAGTCAGGTTCATGATCAATGGCCACGACTACTTCAACCTCGTGCTCGTCACCAACGTTGGAGGGGCTGGTTCCATCAAATCCATGGATGTCAAGACCTCTGATTCTACGGACTGGATGCCCATGTCACGCAATTGGGGCGCAAACTGGCACTCTATGGCGTATCTCAGTGGGAAAATGCTCTCGTTCAGAATCACAATCACAGATGGTCAAACACTCGTGTTTACTAATGTGGTGCCGGCTGGCTGGACCTTTGGCTTGACATTCGCAAGCAGTTTGCAGTTCAAGTGAGGACCGGATCAGCACAACTGCCTTAAGGCTCAACACTCAATATTGCTTATGTTGTACAGTTTGTACTACACTACTTGTATATATAAAACACTGCGCATTAAGTAGTTGGGTTGCAAGTCTAATATTGTATTTTTTCTATGAAATATTGTTTCTTCTATGTACCATTGTAAATTGATCGTGCCTCAGCGATTTACTACCAATATATTTGTAAATTGGCCGTGTCAGATTCATTACCAATACCATCATCGTATCAAGGTGCACCATCTTTTATAAATATATCCAACAGCCGATTTTGGTGTATTATATATGAAAATAATTTAATGTGGAGACTCTGCTTGCCTCGAGACTCACAGGTGCTCATCCACTACCAAGGTGCACCCCAAGGAGTCAAGGTGCACCATCTTTTATAAACTGGAGGAATACCTGGAACATTATTTTTTTTTCCTGGAAGCATGCTTATCACGTTTTTTTTCTGTTTCAAATTGTAAGTCGTTATGAATTTTTTGGTGTACACATTTTACTATATATCTAGATATATAGAAAAATACGTGCACCAAAAAAGTCAGAGCGACTTACAATTTAGAATGGAGGGAGTATTTTTTATCAAGAGAGAAATACCTCGCACATTACTGTACATGACTTTTTTTAATACCTTCCACGCTTCGTTAGGCCAAATGATGTGAGCTAATCTTAACATCTTTAGCTCCGCTGCCTGTGCACGATAGTAACTAACTACTACTCGCTCCATTTCTTTTCATATCACGCTAATTTTGTTCTAAATTCATTGTTAGCTTTTGACTAAGTATTTCAAAAGTATTTAAAGTTTCATAACATATAAATTACAGAAGTATTTGTCGTATGAATCTAAAACATATATCTTATATCATAAACATATATCGTATTTGTCGTGCCACCTCCCCAAGGCTCCGATGTCAATCCTTTGATTGGGTTGAGGTGGACGGGCTGGCGCCGCCATGCTCGGGACGCCCAGGTCTAGAGGCGCCTGCCTCGTCTGGGATGGTCCCAGCGGCCCTGCTTCGTCGGCGCCCCTCCTCCACCACCATCGCTCTAGTGAGATGCGGGATGATGGGCCCCGATCCAGGCCCTGCTGGGCCGGATTCACCCTCCCCTCTCACGGTTCTAGCTCAGCCTTGGCGCTGTCGGCAGGCACCATGATGACATCCGGCGGCGTCATCGGGTTGGTCACTTCCATCGCTCCCGCTGGGGCGTAGTAGCCGCAGATCGGCTCCGCCCCGGCGTGGGGATGGTCAGCCCTTCCCCAGGTAGTCTGGGACCGACGACGGTGTCGCGCCAGTGTCATCACCTTCTTGGAGGCGTCGTTGTATTGCTGCATGTCGACTGCCGCTATAGGAGCATCGGGAACGTAAGCTCCCGAGCATCGGGAACGTAAGCTCCCGAGGGTGCATGGCTCAACGAAGTTGGCGTCCGCGGGCGCCATCTCCTTTATGAAGGCTCCATTGATGCACCTTTGATGCTCCCATCCGACGTCTCGCCCGGCCGTGCGAGTGCTGCTGTACCTGAGTTGTGTTATTGTGTGTGGTGGTGGTCTCTTTCTTTCTCTTTGTTCTTTGTGTTTGTGTTGCCACTATCTCTGTGGCGTCTGTTGTCGTGTCGTGTTGTATTCGTCGTTCTTTTGGCCCCCTTCTTCTTAATGGAAAAAACACGTGAAGTCGTGTTCGAGAAAAAAAATGTGTAAAGTGAGGCAAAAGAGACATGCTCTTTGTGTAGGGATAGGTCACAACAGAAGGATGTATTAGAGCTGAAAAAGAGAAGCACATGTATTGCTAGAGAGCTACGTGATCTTCAAGTTTTTGCTTGATGTAAGTGTTCATATGTTTGTAAATTTATTCAAGAATTTAACAATATTGTTCTGATATGTGCATTCACAAGCTCATAGTGATAAATGTATATGTACCTATATTTATAAGGGTCAATATACGTGTATACGAGGGTAAATGTCTTTAAATTAAAAAATCTCCCTCCATTTTAATGTCAATTCTGTCACTCATCCTCGTATGCACGTATATTGACCCCTCCGTTCACAGGCCTTCAGATTCTGTTAGACTATCCATACTCATGAACTTTAAATCTATTATTTATCCATCCTAGTCATCAAGATTTTTCTCTATACATATTTCTTTCGTATTTATCATCCTCTATATCTCATACTCTATACCAACAACCATTAGTGAGGCTCACTTATAATTTTATCTAGATATATCTATGTGAAATCTTATTTTAAAGAATTTATTGTAACAAAATTAATGATAATTAAAATTTAATTTGGTTTATAAGTCATAACATTTTTTAGTTTGTTGGAATAGTAGGACCCACCTGCGTGCTCTCTCTCTCCACTTTTCCCCTCGTCTCTCAATCACGTGTGAGCACGCAGGACGAGCGCGGGCCCCGTGCCCCAGCGTAGCATAGGCTCGCTATCGGCGGTATATTTGCCAGATGAGCTCACGGCCTGCGTCTCACCGGACTTTTAAGCGTAGGCGGGTGCAGCTCTTTTTACGGTAAACAGCCTGTTCGTTTGAACTTATCAGCCAAATCAGTCAGCCATTTAATAGTATTTTTCTCTCATAAAAAATCAGCAGCAGCCAGAACCAGCCAGCCAAAAACGACCAAGCGAACAGGACGAAAATCTCCTGCAGGACGCGTTTATTGTATCCGCCGTAGGTAGTCTTATGCACTCAAATGTATACTCTTACTACTTTGCTAGAGAGCTCTAGGAGTATTGGTCAAAAAAAAAAGAGAGCTCTAGGAGTAGATGTATGCATATATCAATGGTAAAATATTCGGTGAAAACCACATATTCGGTACAATTGTGAAAACTGTTTGCAAAACCATACCTAGGGGTTTCTATAAAATTTGAAACTATGCACACCTATATTAAATTTATAGATACGCATTGACATAAAATTTAAGATTTAAAATCATTTTATAAAGAATATATGAAAATAACAAATTTCAGTTATATATACATTAGAGGATAAAATTCTAGAAATTCTGTCTTTTAGTGCATATGTAAATGAAATTTGTTATTTTCATATATTTTCTATAAAATGAGTTTAAATCTCAAATTTTGTTATAATGCATATTTATAGATACACTATTAGTGTACATAGTTTTATTTTTTAAAACTCCTAAATAAAGTTTTAAAGTGGGTTTTATGAATTTCACCGAAGATATGGTTTGCACCAAATATTTTGCCTATATAGATTGTTTGCACTATCAAACATTGATTTGAATTTTGATTTAAAGAAAACAATGATTTGAATTTTTCTTTGGAATTCCTAGCCATTTCAATTTCTCTTTGACCTCAGATCTGAAATGGAGTGGACTGAAATGAAAATAAAGAAATTCGCGTACGCGTCGCCTCGGCTTCTTTCCCCCAAAACCGCAAAGCAGGAAGCGAAACCCCCACCCCCGCTCCAAAACAGTCTGAATCTAAAATCCAAATCCGCAACTCCATCTCCATACAGGCGGCGATGATCCAGCTGCTGTTCGCCGTGCTGGTGGCGGAGGCGTCCCTGGCGGCGGCGCTGCTCTTCAAGACGCCGCTGCGGAGGCTCGCCGTGCTGGTGGTCGACCGGCTCAAGCGCGGCCGCCACGCGCCCGTCGTCGTCAAGACGGTCGCAGGCGTCGTCCTGGCCCTGCTCGCCTCGACGCTCTACAGCATGGCTCAGATCGGCGGCGGCGCGAGCGACTCCGACTCCGGCTCCGGCGCCGGCGGCGGGGGGCTCACGGCCACCGACCAGGTGCTCTTCTCGCGGCACCTCCTGGAGGCGTGCCTCATGGGTAGGTCTTGGTAACGCGCATCCCGCCCACTCGATCATGTTCACTACGCCTTGCCAACGAGGGCTCCTCTATACTCATTTTTCTGATTGGATTCAAATTCCATGATTTTACTGCGTGCTTGGGTGGGGGTTTCCTGAGATCTGAGTGTGATGCATAGTCTGGGCTATCTAGGTTAGTGGGGGTGTGCTGCTATGTTGCTTATTCAGCTAGCTGTTCAAGCCGTTGTGTTGATGTAAGCTGGTAAACCGAGCAGTAACTAGTTTTTAAGCTTTCAAATATTAACCGGACCATGGTCTTTTTTTTTTGTCTAAAAAAGAAAAGACAGCATCCATTCTTGGACCCTGCTTAGGGGATTAAAACTTCGAACATTCTTATGTATCTGCTTGTGAGTAAATGGAAAAATTGTATCATTGTATGGCCCAGCTAGTAATTTTATCTTATGAGGAACTATTTCGATCCAAACTATACAACTTTGCCATCCACATTCCACATTGCAAAACAATAGCACACACGGAGTTTGTTGATGGGAAAGTTAAGTATTTTACTTAACATATATTAAGCTGCATTATATTCTAGTGACACTCGAAATTTTACCAAAATAAGGAGATTGAAATTGAATTGTGATCATCTATCTACTTGTTGCATCAGCATTGTGTAGAGTCAGAATTGGTTGTTTTGATATATTCTGTATATATGTTGCAACAAAATTTCTAATGTGCTTATGATTCCAATCAAATGTATTTATCTATCATGTCCTTTTTACACATGTACCCTTTCCCTCTTGAAATATTGTGCTAAAACTTTCAGTACGAGTTTATGCTATCTGCTTCGTGTTGAAATCTGAGCAGAGTACTATTCTTTCAGGGTACTCCTTATTTCTTGCTCTAGTGATTGACCGGCTCCACCAATACATCAGAGATTTGCGTGGGTTCAAGAAGGACTTAGAGGCTGTACGTAAGCATAATAAAACCTTGGAGGAAACAAAACATGGAAATTTGGAGGAGGCAAAGAAGTACCAGGAAGAGATTGCCGCTCTGAACAAGGAGATGAAGAAACTGAAGCTACAAGTCCAAGAAAAGATAGAAGAGGTCCATGTTGCTGAGGATAAGGCACTTACTATCCAAAAGCAATCTGAAGGCTTGCTGATTGAATATGACCGCCTGCTGGAGGATAATCAGCATCTTCGCGATCAGCTGATGTCAATTGACCTCAGGCTTTCCAGCTCTTCTTGAAGGAGTATACTCAGGCATAAGAATGATGAATCTAGTGCTGCTGCAACAAATCATCTGTTGCAGTTTGGATGAACCAATGTTTACTCCTTTCATGGAATGCTCAAGGAATTATTTTGGCAGATCATGTTACCACTAAAAGAGTATGGCAGCTACCAACTTCCTCACATGTCAGTCTTAGCATCTTTAGTTATCTGGCTGCTGCATTATGTTGTTGCCAAAACTAGTGCAAGCATTATATTATGTGGTCTAGAACTTTGGAGTTTCTCTTATTCTTATGTGTTCTATGTGTGCTGTAGTGATTACTGTACAGCATGTTATGATTATTGCAGGTGGGATTCACATGTTGAAATTATGAAATCTGCTCAATGAGGTTCCCAGACTATTTTAAAATGTTTCATTGAGTAAAAAAAAGGTTTTATACTTTCACAAATATTTTCCAAATTGGAACCTTTTTCCTTGTCCAAGGCTCCAAGCCCAAAATGTAAACAGTCTTGGCACTATCTGTTGGTGGGCAGTTCTTTGGTTTGTTCTCATTTGTAAATAATAGTGGTCAGTCAAGAAAAAAGGGTATAAAACTCGAAATGCAGACTGATAGTTTATAGCTAGTACATACATTGGTGATAAAATTTGAAATGTGTTGCAAGTGTCAGAATTGGATGCATTCATGTTAGGTAGGCAGGTACATAATTTGAAAATATTTTGATCAGACTGATCATCAAAGTACCTGGTGGTGGTCAACAGAACTTTTTGCATGTATTGAGTTGAAAAATAGAACTTCATGCTGTTCAAACTTTAGCTATGCATATATCTATTACCTTAGCAAACAGATGCATTAGAACCCATGTTTGAACAAAATAACAGACTTTCCATGTAGTTTGTTATCGTGTTCTAAAGAAGCAAATTATCCAACGAAAGAAATTTCTTTACATATGAAGATCTGATCCCGCAGTTCTTGTGCAACTATGCAATTATTATCCATTAGCTGCTTTTTATGTTCTGAATTTGAACTAGATCATAATTTTTCTTCTTGGATCTTGGTGCTCAAGTAGTGTGTGATCTTGGTCCATAGGGATCACTAACACCCATAGTCACTAGGGAGAATTAGGAAATTGACTTCCAAAAAACTTGCGTTTAGGAAATTGGCTTTTTTTTTATCTTAGGAATCTGGCCTTAAAATCAAATTTTGGACACTATAGTGCGAGCGAAAAGACCACTTTGCCCCTTATATTTGGAAATTCATAACTAGAGTTTGGTAATTCTAATTTTGGTGAATCAAATTTTGTTGTACTCTTTGAGATGTTTAGTTTTTATTAAAATATGAAATTGGCCATGTTCTATAGAATTATTTATTTGGTAACTTCAAAAATATATGTGATTATATATGTGGCTATGTGCTTAAAATATATATGCGCGACTATGTACTTGAAATTTATGAATATATATACAATAAATAAACAAAACTCTATTTTTTATTTTTTTCAAAGGTAAAATGGTCTTTTTACCCCCAAAGTTAACAACGTTTAGGACCAAAACTAATTGGAATGAAGTTTCCTAAGAAAATTTGGTTTTGAGGTCAGAATCTTAAGTTCAAAAAAGGGGCCAATTTCCTAAGCTCAAGTTTTGTGATGGCCATTTTCCTAATCCTCCCTAGTCACTAGATTTTTGGACAAAGAAAATGATCAACATTTATATTTTCAAATATGTTTATTATGAAAATATGTTCTATGCTAATGCTAAGTTTAGTGAAACTTATTATGTATTTTGAACAATAATATGTTCTTATACATTTGGCTAAACTTAGTATTATTTGACTACTCGAGAAGCGGATTTACATTTTTTTCATGACACAATTGAACTGAAGTAGATTATAAACTTTTTCAACAATAAGTACTTATGATAATATGTTGGTTGGAGTCTAGATCGAGAATATTTATGGGACAACTTTTCAACACAGATATAGCGACTAGTTATTGGCGCGCGCCCATGCGCGTCGGGTTTGTGCCACACATATGGTGCTAACAGTTTGACCAGCGCTATTTCATCAGACATGTGGAATATAATAATATTATTAGAACGAATACGACAGGCATCTACTTGCATCAATCTGGCTTAACAGCGTGTAGGCAGTCACAGTGTAACCAGAATTGGCTGCAAAATAAAGGAATAAGGTTGATCCCCAAAGGCTGAGAGTTGATATGTTCAAACACTATACATATTTTAGATAAGCCACATAGCGTATGAACAATATAGGTTTTACTTAGCTCACATAATGTTCCAATGTCAACAACAATATAGTCTAAGGCTCAGATGGCACAATGTAGTATATTACACGTACAGATAAAGTCATGATACTTATCACATATCACAGTGACTGCTTTAAAAGACAAGCAATAAAAAGACGGAAAAACAAAGGATAACATGTCAGGCTACCAACCACGTTGGATTGCAGAGGAAATAAAATAACCTAAGTACCTTTGGATAAAGTAAAAACTCTCTTTCTATACATATAAGAACAGAGCAATAGTTTTAAAAAAAACGTAGGGGCACTAAGCAAGATTTATGCCCACGCTTCCTTTTGTTGAACTAAGATGGAGATAGTGCCGTTATTGAGCCAAGATGGAGACCATGCTGAATAAGCTTGTTGAGCCAAAATGGCAATCATGCTGATAGCTGTACAAAAACAAATTATTTTACCTGTCACGGAATAAGCACAATCAGAAAAAACTTTAGAGATCACACTACCACCTTTGGCGTGAGCTAGTTGCACACTACTTCAAAATTAAGATCAAGCCATAGCCAGCTGTCCATGTTGTGATTCAAAGTTCAAACATATATATCTAACCTACAGTTATCGTGTTTTGCACCATCCAATGACTACAAAAAGGTATAAGGTGGTAGGTATCTTCAGATGAAGCAATCAATCTGCCAATTGGTAAAATATTTGCAGCAATGTATCCACACCAAATTTGGCCTTCATAAATGGATGTCTTCCTAGCATGCACCCATGTGGAAGGATTATATATTTATCACTGTCTGCAATTCTGCATTTTAGCCATCATTCATAAATTTAGTGGTAGATTTACCTACAGAAGCCTACATGTAAGTTTTCCCTCAAAACCTCTATGGTATCCCAAACCTTCGTATTTTAACAGGAGCAGCTACTATCACAGTATATCAAAATTTACAAAACTATTTTTATAACATATCAAATTTACTCTAGCAGGTTCACATGTTAGGATGATAGCACTATACTGTGTTTTCAATTCCTTTCTTTATTTAGCATGATCTCACATCCAACAAACATGAAGAAAACATGATATTTCTATGAACCGCATTTAGATTTTGATCATTCCAAGAAATAACGCAATGGGCTGCTGACACTAACAGAGAAGTGCAATGTGAGCCTCACCTCCACCATGTATAGATAGTTCCCTGCAATAACACATGATAAGATAGAAGAACTGAATCAGAATTTCAGAACCGAAAAAGGCAAGACATAAGCAATAAATAAAACATCAATTTTGAATTCAAATATGCATTGTAACTTATGTATACATCAGTGAACATAGCAGTGCAAATTTAGGATCAACTTTTTGTGTTTAATCCTTGCATCCTATTTATTCTAGCTGTTTTTCTTCAACTATGTCCAACTAACAATAGTAATCAGTGCAAAGTGGTGACAGCTCCGAAACTTCCATTGCTCTTCATAGTTTTAGCAGAGCTTAGAGCTACGATCTGATTCGAAGCTACGCGAAGGTGAGTAGCCTGTGATTGTGAATGAATAGATAGTGTCTATGATGGCAATGTGTAGAGCATTTGGATGTGTTTGTAGAAAGACAAACTGAAATACAGGAATCACCAAATGCCTATAAGAGTGGCACAGAAAGCATCCATACCCAAAGAAGAGGCACTTCTAGCAGCCTTTAGCTCTGCACATGTTATTTTGCGTGCCAATAGTAATCAGCAGCACAACCTACATAAAGTAGAATACATCTAGAAAAATCATTACTTTTATTATCGATCAATTCTTCACATTTATCATAAGCAAAACTTCACATGAACCTAATTTAATTCTGGCAAATTGCACCACTTGATATGTTGTATCGTTGTTGCCTTAGCAACCAGAATTTGAGGCAGACTCCATGAGCGTTTTTACTGTTTAAAAACCAATGAATTGAGCTCTAGAAGTTATCTTACTTCCTTCAATAGTACAATGGTACAATGGATTATTTGCAAAGAATCTTACTTCCTTCAATAGAATTTGACACAGGAATCATCTAAATGCAAATATTAATCTGACACAGGGTGATGTATTGTCCATAGCATTATAAAACTGGAATCTTAAACAGAGAAAAATGATTTACATATCGCAGGGTGAAACCAAACAAGCACGAAGCACGTTTCAGCTGGCTCAACGGAAAAAGGTTGGCCGGAGGAGCAGCAACCGAAACTTCTGAGGTCAATGTGTGCATCAGAATACCATATTGTGTACCTGTAGTCGAAATTAGGAAGATCGTCTGAAGGATATTGTCTCTTTTACGATTCAATCAAATAGAGGTATGATAAAAGATAACTAAAGCCTGAACATCCTAACTGAACTTCTGGATGAAGAAAAATACCTAGGAAAAGAGACACATGGCCAAAGGCGAAGCTCCAAGGAGGGGGCCCATGATGATGATGGATCATAGCACCTGAGGAACCATTTAGAATAATCAAACTATAGGATCAACCTGCAAAGTAAAGCATGAAATAGGGTGAAATCCAAACTATTGTGCTGCTCATCATCAGGTAAGAAATATAGCAGTCTAATAACCAGGAAACCCAAATCTGCAGTTAATTTGAAGTAGAAAGCAACATACAATCAACTTTGTAGGATTGTTTTCACGAGCTAGATAAAACCAAGAACATATAAGGATAGTGTTGATGGGTAATAGTTACCAAAAATGTGGTTAAATATTTTTCATCAGTAACCTGAAACCTATTGGGAGTTAAAAAAAGCACCACAAATTAGTCAAGAGGTTTCACTCTGCCTTAACTACAAAAACTGTAGCCTACATTGCAATTCTGTTTGATGTTAAGCAAAATAAGACATATATGTCCACAAATCAAAAGAGAAATTATGACCAACTAATCTATCAGCAGCTTTAACAATGAGATCAGCAAACACCATTTAGCTACATTACCATAGAATAGTCCAATCATGTTACTGGACATTGTATATAAGGGAACAAAAATTTAACAACCAATCTATTCAGAAGTATAGTTGAATAAACAGAGAAGCGGAAGAATGCATGAACTTTAAAACACGCAGATGTAAGGTGCCTGCAACACATGTTAGAAAACTATTTGAAAGGCAAATAGCACAGTAACACACCTGTACAGGGAAAGTCAGGGCCATATTTGTCGCTGAGATGTCGCCGGAGACCAGATCCTCGTCCCCACCACTGGCAGGATCATCCATGGCCGCGGGAAAGGAGTCCAAAGCTAGGGTTAGCAATCAAAAAGCGCATCAGCATACATGGATGAGGAAACCCGAGAATAGGAAACCAAATCAGGGAGATGGAGAGGGAGAGAGGAAGAGAGGGGGAGTGAACCAGCGAGGGGATGGATCGAGGAAGAGCAGAGCCACGCCGCCTGCCTGTAGGAGCTCGATCCGGGACGCCCTATTGGGGGGCACCCTCACCACGGACGCCGCATCAGGGCCCTCTCCGCCGCGTCGGAATTCATAGCAGGGGCTGCAAGAGGGCGGTAGGACGGCCGGATCCAGTCATGGAGGCACTGGAGCCGGTCGTGGAGCGTGCCCATGTGCACTGTGCGCCGTACCACCGCCGTCATCGCGCCGCGCTACCTGTCTTCGCGCCGGGAGGCCACCCGGGCCCAAGGGGGTGAGCTCGCCCCACAACGCCGCGCTTGCCCCACGCCGGGATCGAGCTTGTCCCGCACCGTCGTGCAGCGGCGCCAGAACGTGCGCCAGCTGGGCCGTCGCGCCGGGGCCCTCGCGTCGCTGCGCTCAACCACCCTCACCGGAGCCCAGGCCTCTCACCAAGGGGCTGTGGTGCCACCTCCCGGACACACGCAGCCAGTGCTCGCCCGAGTGCCGCCGCACTAGCCCCGCAATGCCGCGGTGGGCATGAGACACTCGTCCCGCGCCGCAGCGCCACCGTGGAGAGAGGTGGCAGAGGGAGGATCCGTCCCACATCGCTGCGCCTGGGGGCTCGTCGGCCCCGTGGCAAGGGCACGCCGCCGCTACCACAAGAAGAGAGGGAGAGAAGAAGGAAAGATCTAGGATTTGGAACAAAGGAGGGTGCCAGGGACCACAGAACTCAGTCGTCGCCGTTTTCACCACTCTCACACAGGCCCCCTCCATCCAATCCCCGTTCGACGACAAAAAGGACGGCACGGTGCGGACCCATGCGAATTCAATCACCACGCTCCCATTGGCAGAGGAACTGTCCGTACAGTGCAAGCATAGGAACCGTCCGATGGACATCAGGTGCAGTAAAAAAGTTTCACTGTCGTGGATACCTGGTCGCACGTCGTGGCCACAATAAATGTTCTTTTTATACTAATGATTTGGACGCGCCCATGCACGCCGCACATTGAACGGGACATGATGCATCTGTTCTTACCGGTTGTAGGTATATGCTGTCAACGTTTAAGCTGATACAAACTAAACATTGGGCAGGAGGCATCTGTTCCAACCGTCAGGAGGTATTTCTTCTCCATAACGTATAACGTTGTAATAATATAGTATCAATATCATTACACAAGCAAAGGAAGCTTTGTCCAAGAAACGATATAAAAATAGGGGGCCAGATAGATAATCCTTATAATTTAATTCAGTTGATACATATAAAAAATATAAGAACTGAATACCAAAATGTAAAGTACATGTAGTATCTATGAAGGGCTTCCAGCCGGCTTGGAAATTCTTTCAAAATGCTTTTAGAAAATGGTTCAGACAAAGGTTCATGGCATTTAATTTTTGGAGTTATAAGTCCGAAGAGATTCTTGTGTTTCCTCTGCCATGGTGTAGTCGGAGCAGGGTGATGTATTGGAACATGGTGACCTGGAACCTGATTTTCCAAACAGAAAGAACATGTTTCCGTGCATGAACCGCAATGAAGTACAGAATTTTCTAATCTTTAAGGATAGGACTACATACCAGTCATAAAATGGTTGGCCTTCAGGAATATGAGGATTGAAATACTAAATAGATGAGCACCGTCTGCCTGTAAGCACCCATCTGATCTCTGCATTGTCCAAATGGATTGGCATTTGGTATAGGGAAGCACCCATATAGGCGCAAAGTAAAACTGCCTTTGTTAGCGATCGACAGAAATGGCGAGCAGCACAGGAGCTGATGCATGTTGTATTCAATGGATTTGCATGCTGAAGACCTCACTATTACTAATTATCCAGAAACATTTGACATGGCGCTGCTAATAACCAGACAGATGAGAGAGCACCAGAGAGGGTATCAAAAATAAGTCCCACCTAAAAATAGAGAGGGCTAAAAAGAAGAGAGATGTGTACATACCAATCACAAGGAGCATGTTCAATCTTCTACTCGAATCATCAAACTCAATTGCATCTGACAGCAACAAATCTTGTTATGGAGAGGCCTGAGCTGCTAGCTGCTGCATCTAGTGGGGGCAGCTGACTAATGACTCATTAGTGCCGCCCTATTCCTGAGCTTGGTGCCTCAGGCGGTAGCCTGCCCTTCCTGCCCAGCACCGACGTGCTGATATAGTGCAGCGCTTCTCTAACCGGTGAGGGCGCTGAAATTCAGACATTAATAAAGAAAATTCGTAAGGCGACTGTGGTCTTCTAGCAAAAACTGACACTGAAAACAAGGGGCCATAAAGATTTTGACCGGCTTACAAGAATCTAACCACATGTCACATGAGTCCCTGAAGAGAAAAGTATTAGAACACGGTTCCAGCAGGTTTGGGATACGATGAACAGATATGATCAAGATAACTCTCTGTCGATAAATTAATGAGGAAGTATAAACTGGGCCCTAGGACAAGTTACACACTGTAACTACTACCGGACAACTCCCTTAATTACACAGGGGGCATGGCCTTTTATAGTGGCTCCCCAACTCAAGACTAAAAGTACAAGCGTGCCTCCAATGGGAGTTTTGAAACCCTAGACACTGACCCTATTACACGTGGGCCTCCTAGGGGTAGGCTGGTCCACCATTCCCTGGCCACGGCCGCGGGCCGCGGCCCATCACTACCTGCGAGAGGCCCATTAAGCGCACTACTTGTTCTCAAGCCCCCAGCTTGGCCCAGCGCGCCGTCCTGATGAAGGCAATCTCGGGTTGCCGCCTCCTCCGCGCAGAGCCTCCGGGACCGTCGCCAGACCTCCGCCGTCGATTGGCTTCATGCCTCCGCGGAGGCTTCAAAACGGAGATATAACCTTTGGGGGCTTCTCTCTGAAACCTGCGGACATGAACAAGATAGATACACTGGAATTATCAATCAGACACAAGTCGGAGGTAACAAGCCCCTCCGGTCCCGGGGCGCACCCCCAACATTCCCCCTTGAGGGTTAGGTCCAGCGAAGGCGGGTCTAGCCATCAACACGCCCCTGGCTGTGGAAGCTGTGCTTACCTCTGACCCCTCCTGGCCCGTTGAATGTTGGACCGGAGGCTTTGCGTTTTACCGTTGCCCGGTTTTTAATCTTAGGTGTTAATTTTGAGTCGGTTCGTCTGCTGCCATTTGATTCGTGGATCGTCGTAACCGTTGGGTTGAGAAGTCGAGGCACCACTTCGCTGCCTGTATAAGGGGGGTAGGCGGTGAAAATGACCTGTAGTCCCCTTCGCTCGCCACCCGTAGTTTGTTCTGCTACTTGCTGCCTCCGCTCTAGTTTTGCCTTGGCATCCTGCCATCGTGGCACCTGAACGCCCCTGCTGCGTGCGTCGTCATCCGTTCTCCGGCCCTTATTCCTGTTTCCAGGGTGTTGGAGTCAGAGGCTTCCTAGATTTTTTCGAGCAGTGCATGCTGGCTGCTGCAGAGGCTAGGGATCTCGAGGAGTCGCTATCTGATGTTGAGGCTTCCCCTAGTGATCTAATGCCCCTGAAGAGCGCCTTGTCTGATTTGGAGGTCAGCTACGACTTTGGTCGCAGCTTGATGACCCAGGCGATGATCGATGACGTCGAAGAGAAGGGTTAAATTCCTGCTGGCCACGGGCGACCTCCGGGTGAGGAGACTGTCCTGCTACCTGAGAGAGATGAAGCCGTTGTGTTCAGGGACTTCTTCACCTGCGGTCTTCGCTTCCCATGCTGCAACTTCGTTCGATATGTACTTGAGTGGTTCGACGTACAGCTTCATCATATGACCCCTCATGCATTTCTAAATTTGAGTAAATTCCTTTGGGCTGTCGAGTCATACAGTGGAGGGATCAATATAAACACTTTTGCGGAGTTTTATGAGTTACAAAAATAGCTAAAGTACATTGGTACAAAGCTTGCTCAGTTCGCATCGTGTAGCTTTATGGCCAAGAGGAATCCCGGCAAGGGCGAAAAAATTGCTATTTCTTGGTGCCAGAGGGGGAAATGGGAGCCTGCTGACTGGATGGACTACTGGTTTTATGTGAAGACTTCTGGTGCTTCTGGAGTCAGAGAGGATGGTCAGAGGATCATTACTTTTCCCTTCGCCTCCGTTATGACCCGGATGGACCCGCACACCAGCATCAAGCCGGAGGTAACCGTTTCTGAGAAAAGGAAGTCTTGCACCAGAGCATTTGCTGATGCCTGCCATTATTCCGGAGGAAGGGATCTTGTGGAGGAGATGATTGCCTCTGATTTCTGGCCCCTGCTTGGTGGCTAAGACAGGAAGAAATTTGTCATGCAAAAACTGGATCTTCTTGTTTTTGGTGTGGCTGGTGGGATCCTATGTCCGCACTTTGGGCTGCAGCTCCCTGAGGGTTAGAGCAATGAGGACTTTGTCCGTGCCACAGAGCAGAAGGCTATTGAAATACTTGGTGAAGTTTCTGAAAAGGAATATCTCGCCCGAAGGTCTGAAGCTGGTACCATGCCTCGCCTCAATAGGATCTTTGAGGAGCTCACCATTCACTACACTGAGCGCGAGCTCCCTGAGAAGTTGAAGAAGAAGAATGAGAAGAAAGAATTGACTGCTGCCGATGCTGCTACGAAGGCCGCCGAGGGGAAGAAAAGAAAAGCTGGCGCTTTGAGCACGGAGGCTCGAAGAAACAGAAAGAGGCCTCCACTGAATCTGCGGATATAGAGGACGTTTTTGAAGATCTTTATGATGAAGAAGGGAACAACATTGCTAATTCGGAGGTGGAGACTGAGACTCTGATGGAAGCTGACGCTTTGGTGTTGCCTAGTTTCGAGGGCCTGTCTCGGCAGTCTCCGTCGCCTACTGCTTCCCCGGAGGTGTCCCATGCTTTAGCAATTGACGCCTTCGGTTTGCCTTTGGTTCGGCCTATCTTGCTGCCTGCTGATCCTCTGCCTCAGCATGTTGAAATAGCACCCTCTGAGCTTTCTGTGAAGCCATTTGCCAGTGCATATCTCAACGCCAGTTCTAATGAGGATGAATTGGAGGATGCTGGTGTTACGGCTCATCGTGCTGAGAAGCCAGCGGAGACTGCCCAACTTGGAGCGGAGGATACTGAGGTCCACAAGGATGCCTACACCTTGAGTCAAGGTAACGTTCTTACTTAGAGTATGACCTATGTGGATTTCCTGACTTTGAAGGTTTTTTGTGGTTATGCCTCAGATGAGGAAGTTTCCTTGCTTGGTGAGCATGTATATACTATTTTTTGAGATTTTATATTTTCTTATTTCTTTATGTGACTTGTGTTTTTTATATCTGCTTCCAGATAGCCTCACTGTTGAGGCCACCCAGACTGCCCTTCCTCCGCCTCCGACGCCTGATGCACCATTTCCCGGAGGGGCTGTTACTGAGATGATGCCTATGGTTTTGCAACCTCCAGTGGATGTCGTTGGCTCTAGGTCTTTCTCGTCCAGCAGCTATCCCGATGAGGGCATAAGTGCCCTCCTTGGCTGGGCTTAAGGTATTGACCAGCTGACTGATGCTATGGGTGGAGACCTGTACCAGCGTCTGGCTAGGCTGCCGCTTCAAACCTTGATGAACGCCAACATTAATCATCATGTTATTTTGAGTTTGGTTTCATTTTCTCTGTGAAAGCATCTAGGCCCCTTTAATGTGGTTTCGATGATTGATGACAATATTTACCATAACTAACGTGTGTTTTGCAGAAACATTGGTAAGTTAGGTTATGGTGATGGATACCGTGGGCAATACGGGTTTCATGCTCCCTTGACGATGGAAATCGTTTCGGTTTTCAAAGGATGGACGACAAGGTCAAGAATGGTTAGTTCCGATCGTCCATGGTGTTGGGTGACGTCGGATTAGTCGTTAGGGCTTTGTTTTTCCTTTGGCCGTACTATTAAGGGGGGTGCAAACGGGTAGCTTGACCTAGATAAGTCTAATGGTTTAGGTGTGATGCACACTTGTGAAACTTAGCACTAGGTAACTACAAAAAGGCCCTAAGGTACGTTGGAGTTAAAGCCGTTCACATAGATCGTCGAATTCGAAGTGGAACGGTTGTTTTAGATGCACCGGACGCTGGATCGAAGAGGACCGGACGCGTCCGGTCTATTCATCTGCGTGTGCAGCAAAATGGTTGAACGCACCAGACGCTGGGACAGTGAGTCCGGTGGTAAGCACTAGACGCATCTGGTGCAACGCAGAAAAGGATAACGTACCGGACGCCGGACCAGACGCGTCCGGTGCTACACCAGACGCTGTCCAGAAGCTATGTTATCAGACCGAAACACCGGACGCGTCCGGTGTAACTCACCGGACGCGTCCGGTGGTTATGTAACGGCTAGCTGAGTTCGGTCGCGAATTGAAAAATTGAACAGACCGGACGCGTCCGGTGCTGTGGACCGGACGCGTCCGGTGACCCCGAAAAATCTTGGTTTGGAAGGTAACGGTTGGTTTTGGCCCGTGGGGCTATAAATACATCTCCTACCCCTCCATACCGGTTGGCTCGCCCATCATTTTCAGCTGAACAACCTCTTTAGTGTCCAAAGAGAGCAAGAGCCCTAGTGAGGTGCTAGTGATTTGAGAATCCATTGATTAGCACTCATTAGTGAATCAAGAGTAGCAAGTGTGCATCCATCGTCTCATTAGGCTTTGCGAGGTCGAGTGAGAGCTTGTGCTTTTTACTCTTGGTGATCGCCATCACCTAGACGGCTTGGTGGTGGTTGAGAGTTTGGTGATCATCCGGCGGAGCTTGTGGATGGCCCAACTCAAGTTGTGAGCGGTTTCGGCGATTCACCGCGACGGAGTGTCAAAGAATCAGCCCGGAGAGAGCACTTGGTCCTTGCGCGGATCAAGGGGGAGCTATACCCTTGCGCGGGTGCTCCAACGAGGACTAGTGGAGAGTGGCGACTCTCCGATACCTCGGGAAAACATCACCGTGTTCCTTGCTCCTTTACTTTCCGCATTTACTTTCTAGCATTTACATTTCCGTAATTTACATTCTTAGAATTGCCATGCTACATTAGGATTGGAACTAGGGTGCAAAACTTTTCTCGATAGAATCCTTAGAAACACACATAGGCACATAGGGTGAAATGGGCTAATAGGTTTTAATTCCGCAAGAAATTTTAGAATTAGCCCAATTCACCCCCCCTCTTGGGCATCTTGATCCTTTCACTCTGTTCTTAACTATATATATATATACACCTTCTCTTTCTCATGTATTTGATTTTAGCATTGCTTTGTTGCTATCTCCAGAGCACCGCCTTGTCCATGGCCATTGAGACCAGTAGTGGTGCTGAACTGGTCAAAAAGGATGATGCTATCAAGGTTTTGAAGGCGGAGATTGAGTCTCAGACCCATGAGAAGGAACGAATGGCTCAGAAGGCCTCCGGTTTGGAGAAGCAGCTATCAGCTCTTGGGGCTCAATCTGATGACTTAAAGAAGTCTCTTACTACTGCCAAAGAAGCAAAGGCCACCGCCAATCAGTGGGCAGAGAAAGCTACTGAGATTTTAAATCTCCTGCGCCAAGAAGTGGATGCTGAACGGCAGTTGACGGCGGCTCTTAAGACTAAAGTTGAAGAACTTGAGAAGGACCTGACTGCCACTAGGTCGATCGGGCTAGAAGTGGCTGAATCCTATGTCTCCGCTGTCCGGGCTTTTGGTGGTGTGGCGACTCCGGTTAATCCTGAGGCTTCTACCTCCGAGATCTTTTCTTGGATCAAGGCGAACCTTGACAAGCTTAATGAGTTTATGACCAGAGTCTCCGATTTCAGTGCAAAGACCTCTGCCACCTGTCTATGCAAGCTCTTTGTGTCCAAAGACATTGTTCAAATTGGGAATTTTGATTGTCCTGAGCTAGAAGATCCTGCTGAACTTGCAGAACAGATCAGTTTGTTAAGACCACTATGCGTAGCTTCATGGAGAAGTTCTGGTCTAAGTTTGGCCGGTTAGAGACCGTTTCCATGGCTAATGTTACTCGTGAAACGGTATGTATGGTTAGCTTTTCCTATCTTATTTTGTTGTAAGAGTTGTGTTGGCGATTTTCTTCTCTTATTTTCTGCCTTTTTCAGCAACTGAAGTATGGCAAGCGCAGCGGTCATGGCCCGACTTCTTCTAGCGACACATCTGCACGCACCCGAGGATCTGCAGACGCTGGTCCCTCCGCTACTCAAGTTCTTCCTGCAAGTGCTGGGACTGATGCCATGATGGAGCAAGTGGTAGCATCTCCGGGGGCTCGGACGAGGCTTCAAAACTTGACCGTTGAAGAGGAGGTGTAAAAATTCATCTTGATTTGTGGTTATGTATATTTTGTCTTTTGCTGACCTAGTGCCGGCACGCACGTGTAAGGAACAATTTAAGTTACTCTTGGTTTTGTAAATTATTAATGGCCACATCGTCCTGCGTAGGTCTGCAGTTTGGGGCCTGTGCAGGAGGTCAAACCTATTACCTTTATGCGCGATGATGTTTACGTTAGCGGCAAGCTGTGGGATTATTGGAAGTCGGCGTTTCCTAGGTGCACGGTGGACGACATGTTTGATTTTTTTCTCAGTGACTTAGATGATAAGCGCTCTAGCTTTACTCATTCTCTTGCATGGCGTGGTCCAACTGGACCTTTGTAATTATTCTTGCTTGAACGGAGGTTGAGTGTTGCGATGGAACTGTCATGATCTTGTTTATTTCAACCTCCGCTATGCTTTGGAGGTCTTTTTGAATTAGTCAGAGGCCTTCGTGCCAGGTTGCAGTTGTGGCCTCCGGAAGTGATTTCTACTTTCCTCCTTGGAGGTTGTAACCACTTTGAAGCACATTTGTGTATTAATAACTTTACTTTATTGTTAACATAAGGTGGGTATTACAACCTTTGTTTCTCTTCGACCAGTGCTGGTGTTGATTTTGCTGTGTATTACCTTTTTATTGCTGTGTTCGACTTTATGATCTTTGGCTATGCCTCCGCGCGTCCTGACGCTTGATCTGCGGAGGTGAGCTGCGGTTGATCTTAGCGAAGATGGGGGGACGTTACGAGTTCTTACGCGGTATCCCCCTTGTCTCCGTTCAGGCGATGATCTTGATTGGCTTGTGCTGTCGGCTAACTTCTTTGGCATTATCCTAGAAACCCTCGTTGTCTCCGGGATGTTTCTTTTGCCAACCCCCTTATGAATTCTTGCGTGGTATCTTATTATTTTTGTTCGTCCGTATGCGCACATCTGCCTCCATCTCCCTTAATCGGATTTTGGCTACGGGGAGTTGCTTTTGGTTGGCCCTTTCCTAATGTTTAGGCGTGGAGACCTTGAGCTCTACCTCTTTTATAGTACTCCTTGTGTACTTTGCGTATCTTTGCTATTTATTTTTTGATTTTATCCATTGCTTGCTGAGGCAAAATGACACAGGTGCTTGTTTCCTTTAATGATAGGTAGCTGCAGCTGGTTTAATGATGCTTGGGAGGTCCTTACAAAAAGATCTATTCCCCCTTGGTCATTTAGGCTGCTTTGTTGTGTACATTATACTAATGGTGCTCCCTAGGAGCTGTCTTGCGTTGGTACTGTGTAAGGACTCGTAATGGAATGGCCACATCAGTGAACCTATTGCCAACGGTTAAATATGGTGATGCTTCTGTTTGTCAACGATACTCTACCTATATTGCCTTTGTATCCTTGAAGATGGCGGCCAGCTGTGATCTTATTTAGTGTGGTTGATGTAACAATTTTGTATGCGGTGATTGCTTACCGATGGAAGGTGCAAAGTGGTGTGCTGACAGATGATTGTGGAGTCTGTCATGTACAAGCTAGCATTGCAGGTTCACCTCCTTCTCTTTGTACCGAGCGTCTGTTGGACTTGATTCAACTGGCTGGGTTTCCGGAGGCACAGGGTGGTATGCAGCCGGGTGGCGATAGGGGGTATTCCGTGACTGATCAGGGCTTGCCTCCGCCAGTGCCTACTTTTCAGGGAGCCTTAGTTTGCTTACCTTCAGATGTGCTTCCGGAGACTGCACTCTTTGCTCTTTTGTAGGCTGAAGTATTTGCAAACTCCGGGCCACTTCAATGTCTTGTGATAGCAGGTTAACTGGGTGAAGTGGCTAGATATCTTGATCTGGAGGTTGTGTACTCTAGTCTAGCAGTTAAATACGTGTGCTTTGCACATTGTTCCTGTTATGAGCAAGGCGCAATGAGCCTTATCTGTTGTAAACATAAAGTTGAATAATAAATAATCTTGCTTTACGTATTGCCTCCACTTTGGAATAATAAATGATCTTATCGGTTTCTGAACTTAATTTTTTGTGATTATATTGCCTTCGTTTTGGAAGGTGTATGATGCGGAGGTTGCTTGACTTTGTGAACCAATACCTATGTGTGTGTTACCTCCTCTTGTTTTAATATTGTATTTCGGAGGTCACTGCTGGTGAGTGTGGTGTTGCTCGCTTTTTGCTGTACCGGTGCCTGAGTTGGTTCACAGGTCTTTCCCTGGTTCGCTTCGCAACTTGTGGTTGCGATTGCCTGCCTCGATGCCTGATATGCCAGGGCTTTTTTGAGGGCTTTTGGCGTTTCGCGGAGGTTGCTTCATGCCTTCTCATTTTTCTTAATGGTGGCATGAAGTGACCTTGTAAATCATGAATAGTTGTCGAATATTGCAGTCGCGGTGCTGGCTGCTTTTGACTGTTTCGGGTATTGTTTTTGGGGTCCTCTTTATATGTTCAGAGGTTAATTACATGTGGTATTGCCTCATTAAAAACCTCACCTCCGATTTGGAGCCCCTTTTGTGAGGAAAAGAGTGCAAGCCGTTTTTGCAGAAAAAGTAAATTGTAGGAATTTAAATCTACGGACCTCCGCATATAATACTACGGAGTCCTTACATACTATGTGTAGTATTTCTTGAGGCTATCAATATTCCAGGACTGAGTTGATGTTCTTCCTTCTGCATCTTGTAGATAGAATGACCCTTTCCTTCCGTCTCTCTTGGCTATGAACGGTCCTTCCCATTTTGGCTGTAGCTTCCCTATGTTTTGAGCATTTGGCCTTCGCCTCATTACCCAGTAGCCATTTTTAATGTTTTAGTGACCACTTTTCCATCCCTCCATTGTCTGGTTTGGTCTTGGTATTTCTCGATGTTGTCGATTGCCTCTAGCCTGTATGCTTCGGTCATTTCTTTATTGTATTCTTCATCTTTTGCAAGGTTCTGTTTTATTACGCGGAGGCTCTGGTATTTGATCTCCTGGCATCATTGCTTCTTCTCCATACAGTAGCTTGAATGGAGTGAACCCGGTGGCTCTTGATACGTTTGTGTTGTGAGACCATACCACCTTCGGCAGCTCTTCTACCCATTTGCCCTTTTTGTGATCCAGCAATGTCTTGGAGATTGTTGAGAATATGATTCTATTTGACCTTTCCACTGCTCTGTTACTTTCTGGGTGATAGATTGATGCGAAGGCTATTTGTGTGCTGATGCTCTTACAGAATTCTTTGAACTTGTCTGAATCAAATTATTTTTCATTATCGACTATGAGTGTCCTTGGAACCCCGAATCTGCAAATTCGGAGGTGATTGTTGCAAGCGGTTTGGCTTCTATCCATCTTGTGAAATATTCTATTGCCACTGAGTCGAGGCTAATGGGCCTACAAGATCCATTCCCCATCGCTGAAGTGGCCAGACCAGAGGTATTAGCTGTGATTGTCCTCCCGGAGACGCTTGGTGCGGTGCAAAACTCTGGCATGCTTTGCAAGTTGTTACTATGTGCAATGCGTCCATGATATGGGTTGGCCAGTAAAATCCTTGCCTGATTGCCTTTGCTGAGAGTGCTCTGGGGCCAATGTGTGATCCACACATTCCTGAGTGAATATCCTGTAAGAGGTCTTTGCCTTCTGACTCAGTGATGCACTTAAGCAATGGTTGGACTATGCCTTTCTTGTATAAAACTCCGTCTATTATTGTGTAATTCCTTGCCCGTACGACCAGTCTTGCTGTACTTGTTTCATCTGATGTCACATGGACTCCATTGATATGATCAATTATTGCTTTCCTCCAATCCTCCGTGTTTACTCGGAGTACCTCCGCAAATGCCTTAGATGTTTTTGCAGTAGCTGGTGATGTTAATTCTTGGAAGAAGGTTCCTTTGGGTACCTCCGTTTGATTTGCTGCTGCTTTGGCTAACTCATCTGCCTCCGTTTTGTCCCCCCTTGGGATGTGCTTTAGGGTAAAACCCTGGAATCTTTTTTCCAGACCCCTGATTACTTTTAGGTATGCGGCTAACTCTGGGTTTCTGGCAACATAGTCTTTCTCTACTTGTCTTGTTACTATCTGCGAATTAGTTCTGATCGTGATGTATTTTACACCAAGTGCCTTGGCCTTGCTAAGCCCCAGGATTACTCCTTCGTACTCAGCTACGTTGTTGGTTGCTTTGAAGCAAAGTCTTGCTGCATATTTTGTTTTGATGCCCGATGGTGATATTAGCACTGCGAAGGCTCCTGCACCTTGGATGTCCCATGCGCCATCTGTGTATAGTATCCATATTGAAGCCTCCGCTTTGTCTTCTGCGTGCTGCGGAGATGTCTATTCCATCAAAAAGTCTGTGAGTGCTTATGACTTGACTGCTGTTCTTGAGATGAACTTGATACTAAACTGAGATATTTCTGTTGCCCATTTACCGATTCTCCCTGATGCCTCTTTGTTGCCTAGGATATCGGTGAGCGATTGTGCTGTTGGGACTAGGATCTCATGTTCTTGAAAATAGTGTTTAAGCTTCCTTGATGTTGTGACTACTGCGTATGCTATTTTTTTGACCTCTGAATAGTTCAGTTTTGCCCCCTGCAGCACTTCTGATACATAGTATACTGGGTGTTGTACGCTTTTGTTGTCAACTTCCTTTTCTTGCACTAGCACTGCGTTGATTGCTCCTTTGGAGGCTGCAACATATAGTAACAAGGTTGCCTCCGCATCTGGCGCTATGACCATAAGATCCTTTGTCACGTAGTTTTTGAGTTGCTGGAATGCCTCCGACTGCTCTTTGCCCCCATTCAAATTTGTCCAAGACCTTGAGTGTTTTGAAAAATGGTAGACTTCGTTCTGCTGATTTTGAGATGAATCTGTTAAGTGCTGCTATTCTGCCTGTTAGTTGCTGTACTTCCTTCTTATTTTCTAGTTCTCTCAATGTTAACACTGCTTTTGTTTTATCTGGGTTTGCTCTTAGCCCTTCTGGACCAACAATGTAACTGAGCATCTTTCCCTTGCTTACTCCAAAGATACATTTTTCTGGGTTCAGTTTTAACCCTGCTTCTTTGAGATTGGCGAATGTTTCCCTGAGGTCGTCCAAGTGATCTCCGGTTTGTTTGCTGACCACTGCTAAGTCATCGACATAGGCTATAATATTCCTCCAAAGTCGAGCTCGCAATACAATCTGAATCATTCTTGAGAATGTTGATCTATGTTTTTGAGACATTCTGGCATCCTAACAAAACAATAGGTGCCGAAGGGGGTCATGAAGCTTGTTTTCTCTTTATCTTCCTTTCTTAGCCATATCTGGTGAAATCCTGAGAAACAATCTAACCGAGAGAAGCGCTTGTATCCTGCTGCCTTGTCGACTTATGCATCTATCCTGGGTAATGGGAAAGGATCTTTTTTACAGGCTTTGTTGAGATCTGTGAAGTCTATGCACATTCTTATTTTGCTGTTCTTTTTTGGCACTAAGACAACATTTGCTAGCCAGTCTGAGTACTTGACTTCTCTGATGACCTTGGCATCTAATAATCTTTGGACCTCCACTTTTGCTGCAATTATGCGTTCTTCGAACATCTTTCTCTATTTTTGCTTCCTAGGTTTGACATTTGGGTTGAGGTCGAGGATGTGTTCAATCACATCCTGACTGATTCCTTGTAGATCTAATGCTGACCATGCAAATACGTCCTTGTTCTTTGTTAGCAGTTCTAATGAGTCTTTTCTCTCTACCTCTGATAGGTTGACACCTATGGTCACTTTCCTGTTAGAGACTGCTTCTTCCAATGGTAATGTTATTGTGCCCTCTTGATCTACCATGTTGGTGTTTCCCGCAGGCATGTCCAGAGGCTCCTCTACTACTACAGTGTTGATGTTTCTATGTGCTTTGTAGATTGCTTTCTCTATGTTCCTTGCTTCTTTTTGATTGCCTCGCACTGTAATGATCCCGTGCAATGCTGGCATTTTCATGCAGAGGTATCCCATGTGTATTGCCACATTAAACTTGTTTGTAAATCCTCTTCCCAGTATTGCATTGTATTGGTAGTAGATGTCTACCACGTCAAATGTGATATATTCTGTCCTGGCACAGTCTCCGTCTTTGAATGACACTGGTAATGATATTTTGCCTAGTGCACTGATCTTTTTCCCACCAAATCCAATTAGCGGAGTATCTGGCGATTGCAGCTGGCTTCTACTAAGTTTCATTTAATCAAAGACATTTGCAAAAATGATGTCTGCTGAGCTCCCGGAGTCTACGAGTATTCTGCTTACCTCCCATGCTGCTATGTTTGCCTTTATGACCATAGCGTCCGCGTGCGGGTAGCTTTCTACTTGGAGATCTTGCTCTATGAATTCTATTGGCATCTTAGACCATTCTGTTGATTTGTATGCTCCTTGAATGGCTACATTGTTTACCATATGGAGGTGGTCCTTTTTTTTGCTTCTTGGTTTTGAATTCCAGGGCTGAGCCTCCAGCTATAGGTAGTATCATGCCAATGGTTGGTAGTGCCGAATGCGGATTTAACTGGTTTTCTGTCAGAGGCTCTACCTTCGGGGCTGCTAATGGGGTTAAAGCATACTATGGAGGTGCTGGTAATGCTTCATACTTGCTATGCCACCGGAGGTGTCTGCATCTGTGTTGATTCGATGAGTGTTATGTGCAGAGGTCTTGGGTTGATGTAAGTTAGACTGTTTTCTACTCTATTCGGGGTGTAACCCTGGTGATGTGTTGTTTGCTGATAGACTGGTCTCCAGGATGGTAATGATGTCAGATAGTACTGTTGAGCCAGGTTGTGCTACGGTAGTAGTCCTGGACCGTATCCTGGAAAACTTGGGTTGTATTGTTGATTCCACTAAGAGCCATATGTGTGATTTATTTCTCTATTGCTTGTTTGCTGAGGCTGCGACTATTGTTGTTTGTTTTTCATTATTTCCCATGTTTCTAGGGCCTTCGGGCACTCTCGCATAACATGCCCTTTGTCTTCTCCGTGAAAGAGACAATATGGCTTTTTTGGTTTTGGGTTCTTGTTCCAGTTCTTGGATTTATTGTTTCTGGGATAGCCTTGCCCACCTTGATTTCTCTGTTCTTGGTTGGCCTCTTCTTTCTTGTCAGCATTATGCGGAGGCTGGCTACTCTGCACGTTGAAGACTTGCTTCTGCTGGTTTTGGTATTGTTGCCTTTGTTGGTTTCTGCTTTCTTTTCTGTTGCCATTTCCCGGGAACTGCTTGCTTTGGTTGTCTGCTTCTTCTATTCTTTTACAAAGGTCATTGTTAGATCTACAGTGTTTCTCGAATTCTTCGTGTAGTTGAGCCATTGTGGTCAGTTTTTTCCTTGCTTGGTGACTAGCAAATGGGCCGATCCTGAGTCCTTTGATTGCTGCTTCTATGGCCACTCCATCTGGGACATCCGGTGCTTTTGCCCGGAGGTGCAGTAATCTCTGATAGTAATCCCTAAGGGGCTCTCCTTTGAGGTGCTTGTTGCTAAATAAGTCTAATGATGTTAGTGACTCACTTGTGTAGCCTTTAAAGTTTGCCAGTATCTGGTCTCATAGATTCTCCCACAAGTATAATGTGCTTGGTTTTAACATCGAGTACCATGCCAGTGCGTCTCCTTCTGCTACGATTACAAATGATTTGGCCATGACGTGGTCATTGCCACCAGCGGAGGCTATAGCTACTTCAAAACTCATTATGAATTGTCTTGGGTCTGAATTGCCATTGAATCTTGGCAGGGATACTGGCTTGTAACTCGGAGGCCATGGTGAACTTTGCATGCCTTCGGACAGTGGTGACTTTGGGTCAAAAATCCTCGAGGGTGTGGGTAGGATTGGTATTGTAGAGTGTGGACTGTATGTTTGCAGTGTGGTGGCGGTTTGCTGCGATTGGTTGAGCGGCGTCTTCCTGTTGGAGGTTGCATACTCTGGATCTCCACTTGCAAGATGGCCATTTGCTGCCTTATTTCTTCTGCTTGCTGCGATGATTGTGTTACCCTTTGGGTTGCGGCTTGCTCTGCCCTCAACCTGTCTCTCTCGGCTTACATGCGTTGCATCTTGGCTCTCAGCCTAGACAGATCATCTTCTTGGTTTTGGACTGGCTGGAGTTGTTCTATGGGATCCCCCTCTTGCATGGTGTTGTTGTTCTCATCATTACCTCCGTCTCCCAGCGTGGATGCATAGGTGCTTCGAGTGTTTCTTCTCGGCCTCCCACGAGTCAAGGGTTTAGGGGCCTCCGCCTCAGCGGCGGTACGCCTCCTCGCGGAGGCCTTTCTTCTGGGTGGCATCTGCGGGTGTTATCTTCGGCCAGACACAAACGGTGGGCGCCAAACTATTGGAACACGGTTCCAGCAGGGTCGGGATACGATGAACAGGTGTGATCAAGATAACTCTCTGTCGATAAAATAATGAGGAAGTACAAAGTGGGCCCTAGGGAAAGTTACACACTGTAACTACTACCAGACAACTCTCTTAATTACACAGGGGGCATGGAATTTTATAGTAGCTCCCTAGCTCAAGACTAAAAGTACAAGCATGCCCCCAATAGGAGTTTTGAAACCCTAGACACTGACCCTATTACACGTGGGCCTCCTAGGGGTAGGCTGGTCCACTATTCCCTGGCCATGGCCGCGGGCCGCGGCCCATCACTACCTGCGAGAGGCCCATTAAGCCCACTACTTGTTCTCAAGCCCCCCAGCTTGGCCCGGCGTGCCGTCCTGATGAAGGCAATCTCGGGTTGCCGCCTCCTCCACGCAGAGCCTCCGGGGGAGTCGAGGTTCCGTCGATCAGCATCCGCTTGAGTGATGGTCATCGCCACCGGACCTCCGCCGTCGATTGGCTCCATGCCTCCGCGGAGGCTTCCCAATAGAGATCTAACCTCCGGGGCTTCTCTCTGGAACCTGCGGACATGAACAAGATAGATACACTAGAACTGTCAGTCAGACACAAGTCAGAGGAAACAAGCCCCTCTGGTCCCGGGGCGCACCCCCAACAAAAAGGACGCTGAACTAAACACAACAGGAATAGAAAGGTAAAATGTAGGTGCCAAGCATGCAGCCTATCAAGTTTTCTTTTTCAAAGAATTAGCTCCTATATTTAAGGGAAAGTTCAACAAATATGACCTGCAATGAGCATAGACATGAATAATAAATAATTTGGATATACCTCACTGGAAACTGGGCAAGGTACTTGAGGTTTGAGTTATATTTCTAATTTAAGCAGCAATACTGCATCATATATTCCTTTATCTGTCATACTACAAATTTTTACATCACAACTTTAAACAAGCCTCAAAATATCTTTATAATAGATTGAATACTCTCAGCAAGCGTATGTTCATGCAAAGAGTGTAGGCCAAATTTGTTGGTGATTTCAGCAGCGTAGAATGAGCATAAATAGTACCAGATAATAACTTCTAGTAATTGTTCATTCCAAATTAATTAAGTATGCTTCTAAGCACAGAAAGAAAAAGCATGAAAGTTGAATGATGTGTTAACCAACTGGCCTGAACCAATTAATTAAAACTATGCTAATCCTACAGCAAATCGACTTCATGACATCACAGGAATAACCAAGTCTTCCAAAACCATTGGCCGAAGTGCTAAACTAACCATGCAAAAAAGTGTAAGCGAACATTGCACGAGGCTGTGCACACAAAGGAGCAGAGCAGACTAATGTGTAACACCCCAAAAATTTCATAATTTTGAAATAGTCAAAGTGATTTAATTTTACATTTTTGGTGTGCATTTAACATAGGCAAAATAAATATTTTAATAAAGTAAAAATATATCGGGCTAGATACATGTATGTGCATACATGCCGCTGCACAAGTTTTTGATGGTTGTTTGAACTTGTTGCCTAACTTTTACTCCCTAGAGGACCCTAGCCAACCCTAGCCCCTTCTGGCTAAGTATGGCCAACCCTGGCCACCAGTGGCCCCCTCCAGCCGGCCATGGCCAGCATTGGCCAGCCATGGCTAAGGCAACGGCAGCAGCGGCCGGCCACAGCGGCCAGCTCTAGCCACCGGCGGCCACAGGCCAGCCAGCCAAGCGCCAGGCCATGAGCCCGCCAAGCACAGCGCGCGCCTGCCGCCATCTTGGGCCGAGCGACCCAGCTAACCAACAGCAGCCGCCGTCGCGCGATCTCCCTCCTGGGCCAGCAGGCCGGCCCATCAAGCCGCCGCTCCGCCGTCCTCGGACGCCGATAGGTGGTCCCGCCCTTCGGTCCCACTCGTCAGCCACCTCCCTCCTCCGCTCTGCGTCGCGCGCCGCCGCCGTCGAAGCCGTCTCGGGCACGCCACCCGAGGATCCCATGGCTATAAAGGGCAATGCCCGAGTACGCCACCACCCTAACCCTAGTTCGAGCCGCCACCACTTGAACCCTAGCCGCCGAATCGACGAAACCCTAGCCGCGCGTGCAGCCACCATAGCCGCCGCGCTCGAGCTCAGGTGCACCGCGTCGATCTTCGCCGTCACGGTGTCTCCGTCGACGAAAACCGGCCACGAGCTCCGCCCAAGGGTGATGAAGACACCGGTACCCCTCTCATTCTCCCTCTTTGTTTCGCGTGCCCGTATGCCGTCGCGGTAGCGCCGCCGCCGTCCGCCGTCGACCTCAATTAGCCGCCTCCGTCCACCTCGAGCATCATCTTCACCGCTGATAAGGTCGCCATGACCTCCTCTGTCGAATGGTACCTGTTCCCAGTGGAGTAGTGACCCGTAGCGCCCTCCCGCCGAGAATCCACTGCCGGTCAATGGCGCCGCCTCGAGCCGACCCGCCTCCGGCCTTCCCTCGCCGCCATTAACACCACGGCCGAGTCCGCGGAGTCATGCTCGTCACGCCAGTGCCCTTCGCCAAGCCAGCCGAGCACCGGAGCGCCGTTCCGGCGAACTCCGGCGAGCCTCAGGTGAAGCACCGCCGTCCCGGCCGCTGTCTCCAGCGACTAGACCCCGCCGGCCGACTCTGGCCGCCCGATCCAATCTGGACGGCCCAGATTAGATCGGGGGAGTACCGGTCAACCGGCAGTCAACCTGCCCCGTCAGCTGCCGACGTGGCAGCCACGCAAGCGCCACGTGTACGCCACATCAGCGCTGACTAGTCAACCTGGTCAAACGGCCGGTCAGCCTTGGCGTTTTTGTAGAAAAGCCCCTAGACTTTTCTATAGTTACGATTTAGTCCACCGCAGTTCAAAACAGGCTGTTTATTTTGCAGTTTTAACCCTGAAGCCGTCGGTATTTATGTTTTAGGTCCAAAATGAGTTTTATTTTAGTTTTTAAATTATTTTTTAATGCAAAAATAGTTTTGTTTATTTACGGTTATGCCCATGATCTTGTTTTAGCCGTAACTTTCACGTTTTAACTCCGTTTTTAGCAAACTTATACTTTTTAGAATCATATCGACGTAAGCTATGTGATCATAGTGATATTTACCATGTTTTAGGCTTTTCAAAATATTACTTATTTATGGGCTAAAATAATGATCGATCCACGCCTTTCCAACATGCGAATAGCCTAAATCAACTTCGTTAGCTGTACCACCACAACGATAGCTCCTTTGCTGGTCACCCTTACGCTCTCATGATCGTAGTAACGAGCTCTACCATATAGACCACTCTTTCTTTAGTATTTCTTTTGATTGATGTTTGTTCTTAGCTTTGTCTGTTTGTGTTGCTTGTTTGCTACGAATAGACAAAGAGCAATTCATGAGTGCTGAAGATCGGGAGCTGAGGACCCACAAGTGCAGCTGGGATTGGAGACCATAAGATAGAACAAGTGAAGTATATCAAGCAGCTAGGCTTTGGATTTAAAGCAAGTTTTAAGGCAAGTATAGTTTGGGTTTTATTTCTGTAACCATGACCTTGTGATTTAATTAATGTTTAAGCATTAAACGTTAAAAGATGACTTTTTAACAAAATTAAGATCTTATCTGTACGTGATCATCTGGGATTTACAATACAGCTGTGAGGGCTATATGGCTCTGATTTTAGCTCAGTATGAGGCTCTTTTCTAGCTTGTTAGTGGTTACCCGAAAGGGAGCAAAAGGGGCTCCGATCTGTATGATCCCGCTGCCTGCCAAGAAGGTGTGGTTTTTGTCTTTTGTTAGTCACCTCTTATGGGAGGGTTCATGCTTATTGATGGAGAAACCTAGTGGCCCTAACTTATTAGACGAACCTTTGAAAGGCTTCATAGTGAACCCTACCGGCCTTCCTTGGTAGTGGGCTAAGAGGTTAGCTACCTCGGGCAAAAGGACAATTCACGGCTCATAGTGAAAGTGTACACCTCTGCGCAGAGTTTAATAAACTGGTATACTAGCCTTGCTCAAGGACACGAGCGGCCTTGGAGACATTTACATTAGATGATGATTCTGGTTCGGTTAAGATGCTCATTTATTTATCTTTTATGTTTTATACATTATTTATGTTACATTGGTCATCGATTTACGGCTGTACTGCCTATTGCTATACTTGTTGAGTTCGACATGGACTCACTCTTGCTATTCCTCCCCCACACCTCAGGAGGAGTGTTAGGCTTGTTGTCAACCAGTCAGTTGGATCCAGTGGAGTGAAATCTACACCCGGAGTTTGAAGTTGTTCTTCCGTGTTTGTTCATAGGTGATCTTTTATATACTGTGTACGTTATATTTAAAGCATTGTTATTGATACTATTTATAGCTATATGTGAGATTTGTCCTTTAAGACTCACATATAGTGTATATCTGGTTTTATTTTTAAAACCGGGTGTGACATAATGTTTCAAGAACCGTGTGTATGTAGGTAGAGTAAATGTGTCGAATACCATGCAGGCACCGAGGCTGTCTTCCATAGAAGGTGCCTATTCTGTGTAAAATATGGATGCAACAGGCACCAGATTAAGCCGATCACAGTCCAAACTAATAACTTTTCCCAAAAGCATCATCAGCAAGAACCATATCAGTCCATGTAGCCCGCACACAACTTGCAGCCAACATTTGCAGGTGAAGTCACTGCATCAGGGCAAAGAAGCTCATGGCAATGAAGCTCATACCTGATACCAGCATATATGACCAAAGAAAATTAGGAAATCAAAATACCTTGATATTCCAACACCATCGCTAGGCACACAGCCGCGTCCATCTATTCCAGTGCCTAGCTCCTTCCTTGCTTCCGGACAGTAGCAGTTGTTCACCAACCCGGCCAGATTGCGTACAACCCCACAACTCAAATCCTGCATCAGAGATTGGGTAGACTGAGAGAGATGCCACATACCGAATGGGAAAAGAGGAGATGAGAATAGGAAACAGTGACGCTCCACCTGGCCGCCGCCGCTCCCTCGTGTGGCCGGCGAGGATTCACCCAGCTTCTTGGCCTCTCTCTCCAACGCCTGCAACTGCCATGACATATCCCGCGTCGCACACACAGTGGCTTTCCTGCCCCTCAACCTCTACACCACCTCTTCATACCTGCCAAGAACTCGTATCAGATTTCCTGCACACATTAAGTGGAGAGCGGACAAATCCAACCACGCACCTGACGGATCTAGTGACGCAGGTCGTGGCTCTGGCCGAGGAGTCGCCTAGAGCAGCAGCCATCCAACACCCAGCTTTGGAGAGAGATCTTGTGCCTCCAGCGACTTCGTGCTCGGTGACCTGCACAAATCCGATGGGAAGAGGGATGAATCCGGCCACGGAGGCACCGGATCCACCAGATCGGCCGGTGTGTGCCCCCGCCAGCAAGGAAGATCGAGCAGGAAAGCCTTGATCGATGTCCGTCCCCGGCGCTGGCGAGGAAAGGGGGGAGCGCACCTTAACTTGCGCAGCGGACGGCCCGTCGCCACCTCGCCCGCGCTCACATTGTCCAACGACGGCGATTGCCTGTGGAAGGTGGGGAGGGGGTTGGTCGCATCCGTGCCGACGCGTCTCTTGTCTACGACCGCCGCCAGGGCGTGGTCGCGTGCCTAGGGGCCGCCGCGCCACCATGATGGGGCGCCGTGCTGCCGCACCGACGCGCAGGGCGCTTGCCCCATAGCCGCCGCCACTCGGGCAGTCGCGCCGGTGCCGCCGTGCTGCCGTAGCGAGGGCAGGGCGCTTGCCCTAGCCGCCACCGCAAGAGAGGTGGGAGAGGGAGGAGGCACGGGTGCGGGCGTGGATGTCGACGCAAGAGTGAGCTAGGGTTTGAAGCGAAGCCGGTATATATTGGATACGATCGAATCGAATGGCCTAAAATATTTCTGGCTATCGTGGACTGCCTGGCCGCACGCCGTGGTCACGGTAAATTTAAATTTAAATCTTTAAATGAGTTCAGAGCTACTCTCGCGGAGAAAGCGTTCCTATCCGGAACCCACGGTTGGGTTTGCCACCGGTACCGCCAAATGAGCAGGAAATCTCGAAAGAATTTAGCTGGCTGGTGGCTGCCCTTAAATTAGGAAATCAGGTTGAATGGAACTCGAAGCAACCACCAAAAGCACTCGCAGTCGCAGGCGCGCTTTCCTCGCCACTATCCCTCCACCTCCTCCTCCAACGAACACCCCCGCAAGCTCGGCTCGACGATTTCCCCGCCGCAACGAACCAAAACGAGACCAACAAAACGAAGCTCCCCCCACCACCGCACCTGCCGCCTCGGTAGTGCCGCCATCACATCTCCCTCCGTTTCCCTTTCCCTCTCCCTCCGCTCCGCCCGTCCGCCGCCCTTCGCTCGGTCCACTGCCCGCACCGAATCCGCAGCGCGGGCGCCGGCGGCGATGCGGTGGGACGCGGCGGAGGCGGAGGCGGCGCTGGAGCGGATCTGGGACCTCCACGACCGCCTCAGCGACGCCATCCTCGCCGCCTCCCGCGCGCACCTCCTCCTGCCGGCTCTCCTGGCCCCTCCCGCGCCGTCCGCGCCCGTCGCCAAAGGGTCGGCGGCCTACCACCGCGGCGGCGGCAGGAACGGCTGCGTCTTCGTCAAGGGCGGCGCCTGCGGCGGCGGTCGAGGCGGTGAGGTGATGGCCGCCGCCGCGGAGGCCCTGGCCGAGGCCAGGAGCCTGCACGCCATCCGCTCCGCGCTCGAGGACGTCGAGGACCACCTCGAGTTTTTGCACGTGAGGCTCCTCTGACTGCTCCCCTTCCACCCCTCTCTGCAGTCTGTCCCCCTAGTCCAGCTGTTCTAGGGTTTCGCGCGGTTGCGTAATGTGAGTTAATTATGGGTTAGGACCACCGCTTCTGTGACGAATGGGGACTGCTTTTTCGGAGCTCCTGTCCTGCGTTGTACTCGTGATTGCCGGTCCTTGCGTTCAAGCGATTCAGGCCATGAGAAAGTAGCGAGTCCTCATCGCCAATAATGCCCATGCCCGTGCTTGTTGTGTGGCCAATTGATTCTCCATTCTCGAACACAACTCGATGGTCGTATGTATTCTCCTGGTACAAACTGAGTTGATGCTGAATATCTATTCTAATAGTACTAAGGTGGGCTGTTAATGTTTTGCCGTGATTCCGAATATGCATTTCTTATTTGCGTAGCGTTCACTGTTCAGGTCATTTGGCTCACAAGTAGTTGGCCACTTGTGAATGGTTAGGGTGCAGATATCTTGATCACAGGAGCCATGTGGATTTTAAGGGTGTGGTACTAATCCACATGGATTTGGTTGCCTTTCCAGTGCTTGCATTCTTATATTTGATGTCTTCCTGATGCCAGTTGGGGCAGAATATTAGCATCTTATTATATACTTGATTGTTACTTTGTGCAAGGTGCAAAGCATAGGTACAAACTTCATTGTCTTGTGGTGTAAGGACTTAATTCACTTCTCTGTTAAATTAAATCTGTTTTACTATTTTTCCTAAATGAGTTCCTAGATGTTTAAGAGAAAAAAAAATCAATACCAGAAAGCTGCCTACCCTAAGGATTAGTGGATTTCGTAGACATTTACATGCATACTAATTATCGACATTTTTCCTGTTAAATCTTTTTTGTGAGATCTATTTCTCACTTGTGTTAATCTTGCTTCGCAGACTGTTCAATCACAACAGCGGGCTGAGCGAGATGCTGCAATTGCTAGACTGGAGCAAAGCCGTCGAGTCCTTGCTATGAGGTTAGCAGAGCATCAAGGAAAGAAGTATAGAGTCATAGATGAGGCCTTGGCATTTGTGGGTGAAGTGAGTGAGAAGAGTCAATTTATCTCTCCTGAAGATGTTCGTGCTACCCATAGCCAATCAGAGGATAATGCAGAGGACAACAGGAGCAATGGTTCAAGGATTATGTCAACCGTGTTATCTTGCAGTTTGTCATTAGCCAAGAATTCATTTAGACTGGACAACATTGGCGGTGCTCTTGGTAATGCTGCAGTGTTTGCAGTAAGTATGCTTGCTTTCTTGCAGCTGCACAAAGTTACATTTGGAAGTAAAGCTCCAGCCATGGAATACAGGAAGAGAATCGAGTACAATTTTCAATCAGGAAGCTCACAACCAAATGGGAAAGGAAAACTTCTGGAGGTTTACCTAGCTAGAGGCTGAAGAATTATTAGATCACGCTGTTAGCTGTACAGAAAGTTTTGACCAAAGTTCAATTTTGTGGGTTTTGTTAGGGCACTGATCATTCTTTATGATGGACTGAACCCTGTTCCACGCAACTAGGGAACGGGCTGTCTGATTCTTTTGGATGGATTTGAAGGATACAACTTATTGTATCTGAAATGTAAATTGTGCTTAGAGATGGATTGTTTGAAAACCGAGTTCAAGCTAACTTGGGCTACCTTTTTCATCCTGCCACTACTTTCTTGCCAGTTTTGATCATATTTATTCTAGAAAAGACAACCTGTTGCTGTGCTCTTGAGGTGGTGTGTTCAAGGTTCGTCGCTTGTGTGGCAAGTTTGAGATTTGTTGAGGCTACAGTATGAGCACATGCGATGCATGCTTTTAATTTAATTATGAGTAGTGACGTTCTTTGCTTTCTTCTGCCTTGTGCTTGATGATGCCCCGCTGCTTTGCTTTGTTGATTGCCTGTCTGGTCATATTTGGTGCAGAAGCTTCTTTGCTTATATGTTCGTATGTTTTTTCCTTTTCCAGATGTACCAGCATCCAAGCTTTTGTTACTTTGCCCATTGCTCTTGACTCACATGTTTCTCCAACTGGCCGGTTGCCCTTTGTGCCATTGATGTCTTCTCTGTTCACTCTCCTGTAATATGTGAGGTCCTCCAACTGGCTGGTTGCACTTTGCGCCACTGGTGTCTGCTTTGTTCACTCTCCTGTAATATGAGGTCGTTACAAACTCAACAGTAAGTGCTTTTTTTACTTTTCATTATCATACACATACAGAATGCTCATTGGATTTTCATTCTCATACAAATACGGGATAATCATTAGACATCATAGTATGCAATGATTGTGGAAGTTTAGGTGAGTCGTTAAAAAATGCTGTTATATGTGTAGTCACTTATGGGCCCAATTGTTGTCACGAGCTTAGCATGAAATGATTGTCTCTACTTTGATGACTATGTACTAATCATAATATCAATCATTTCATATTTTTCATGAAAATTTGCCATATGTCATGTTGGAACAAAGAGATTTTTGTGCTTTGTTTTGCCCTTATCTTTTTCTCGAATTTGGAGCTGATGAAGTTAAAGGAAATCCTACAAGGGAATAAAAGTCTTCTCTCACTCGTTAAGCTCAAAAGAAACCACCTCTCCTGGACAGAAGACAGTGTCTGCTGATGTGGACAAACTAGATTGAATTAAGAGCGGATTTTGAGCAATCGAATTGGTTTGATATTTGATGCATATCGGTCGCGAAACGCTTCCTGCTGTCGACTTCTTGGCTTCTTGCACAATATAATTGATGATCAGATGTTGTACAAGTTTACAGATATGTCGAGGCACCTTAGTGCTTCAACCCACGTGATCATACAACTTAAGTACGTCTACATACAGATACTGGCACTGGCCAACAAAGTTAGAATATGAAGAGGAATGCTTTGATCTCCATTACTACTCGTGGGGGGGGGGGGGGGGGGGGGGG
>CM041637.1:37161122-37180709 GCA_023333625.1 Bothriochloa decipiens
AAAAGAGGACCAACTCTTAATAAAGGAGATAAAGGCATGATGAACAATGCGATCATGGAATTATGGAAGACACTTGACAGCCTTCTTGATCAGGCGTTTGTTTATATGTTGTTTGATTTGAAATGGAGCGATTTTGCATCCATTTCTTGGGCCAGTAGTATTTGCTTCTCCAGTATTGTAGCTGCCCAGCGATGGCCCAAGAATATCATCGATCGGCATCCATTCTCCTCGCCCATGCCAACTGCTAGCTTTATCTTCTTCAATTTAAGTAACTGAACTGAGCCTACCAAGGATCAAAAGGCATGTTCTTCAGGTGTAGGGCTGAGCCTCCAGCTTCAGCTGTCTTCAGTTCTCCCACCTTGCGACTGTCCGCTGCTAGAGCCACAATGCCGGCTGTCCTCTGCTAGCTTCACCTTGACGCAGAGTAGGATACAATTCCAAGCTTCAGAAATAGACTAGTTGATAAGAGTGATGTATTGCAGAACCGTAAAAATAGATTATACTTGCAAAAGTAAGCAATCCAGATAATCGAAGTGGTCGCTTCAAATGTGAATAAAATCATAATCGAGGATATAAAATAGGAATATTATTTGCAGATTACCTGCAGATTGATGTACAGCCATCAAGGGAAGGGTTGAATTTGTGAAACCAATATGCAGAAGCACAGTGAATGAGTAATTGCCGCAGAAAAGAGCCGTAGTTGAACAAGCGGTGGTGCCGGCTACATTGATTAGCAGAATTTGTTAACAGATTGTCAGTCAGGAATTTAGCCAGAGAGCAGAGGTGTTAGTGTGTTATTACCTTGTCAATCTTCGTCAGTATGTAGCCAGAAGCCAGGCAAGAAGAGTTATAGCAGGCCTTGTTTGTCTTGATTTCTAGCATTGCAGTGGATTTGGAAGCCCTTTGCTTGGTTAGGAGATCCAGCGATCCTTGAGGGAGAGGGGGGGACTGCAGAACTGACTCCTTGGAAGTCAACTAACTTTACAGGTCCGGAAGCACAATAGTAATTGCTGCAGAATAAGAAGTTACTACTGTAATACTCCATAGATCGTTGATATGTTAATATGGAAATAAGCAGTGTAGTGTACCTTGTCAATCTTCATTAGTAGAACTACTTGGTAGGTTCGCACGTACTTCTATATCCGGCCGTGTTCTTAATTTTTGGCATTGCTCGAAAAGCTCTGGGCAGCAATCAGATCATTTCTAGGAATTGCAGTGAGTCGGGGAAGCCCTCCTTGGGCAGCGACCTGATTCTATGCGACCCAGCGATCTCTAAATACTCTAGAGAAGAGATGCAATGCAACCCTTGAGGGAGCGACTGCAGAGCCCTGCAATCAACAATGAATAGGAATTCAAGGAGGTGAGGAGCTGAAGCGCCTGGTCCTGCTCTTCCGTGAAGCTCTCCTGATAATCACGATATAAGACTAAAATCTGGAGGCTAGTGGAGAGGGAGGTACAGATGGGAGCAACAAGCACCGAGGATATGCTATCCACACTAAGGCGAGCCAGTTGGACGGAACCTACAAGCGTTGTTTTGGTCCTTGACACCTCTGCGAGTAGATCCGCTGCTATAGAAGGCTCAGTTTCACTATATTTCCAATTCGTTACCGACAGATGCTCGAGGTTGCAAGTGATGAGAGGATTGAACCCATCCGCTGTGATATTCTTCCAATTTTCTATTTCAAGAAGGGTAAGAGATGTCAGATTTGAGAGCAGAGCCATTGACAGAGTGCTCGGTTCATTCCAAAGCCAGAGTTCCTTGACACAAGTAGGGAAAGGGTTAGTGCTGCTGCAATCTGCTGCTCCCGTTGACCACCCAGAGAACAGCTTGCCACAATTATTTATGAAAACTGATTCGAGCGACGAGAGGCCATGGAATCCACTTCCATCCTCCACAGGTAAAATTAGATTATGACACCGCTGTAACCTCACATTTCTGAGTGAACTTGCCAATGATGGTGGAAACTGCAATAATACTTCCTCATCATTATCATGGTCCTCATATAATCCATGGAAACATTTGAACAAACTTGGCAATGATTTTCTGGTGACACGAAATTTCTCCAGTTGTAGAGATTGAACCGACTGGAGCACAGTGCCACCATCCAGCTCTCTAAGAAATGCTTCATCACATCTCTGAACCTCTATACATCTTAACGGATGTAGCTTTTGTAGATCCGTAAATGAGATCAGTGATGCATCCTTAATCGTCAATCTTTCTACTTCACTGAGATTGTGGAGAGCCAGTTCACAGGGCATGTCATTAATGGACAAATGACAATTGCCATAATAAAAATAGTCTGTTTCGAAAGAAGATAACTTGGACGTGTGTGGCAGAGGAGGCAGGCACAACTTTGGGCATTCATTAGTGTAAAGATCACACAGATCAGGGAATCCAGAGAATGGTAGTGTAATGAGCTTAGGACAATTAGTGCACCTGAGTTTTTCAAGCCTTGAGAATAAGTATGTGTTGACTCCCCCAACCCACTCGACAAGTTCTGGCATATCAGCAAACTCAACCTCCTTCAACTGTGTGAAACTTTTTTTCTGTGATGCCACCAATGAAGTCCTGTCCAAACCAGCGTATCCCAATCATGTTTTTCAGCTTGAGTGTTCCTAGATGATGCATCAGCCCGAAAGAAGGAAGAGCGGACCAAGATACACCCTCCAGACGGAGGCTCCCCAAGTTTTTCAAGTGGGTGTTGCTACACAACCATGCGGGACCAGTGGCACCACCATGATTTACAATGCCAAGTGCTCTTAGATTGTGAGTGCGGCTTAAGACCATCGAGAATATCATCTTCCACGGATGGTTGCCCGCTACTCCAAACTAAAGCCAAGTCAACAAGATTTCTTTTTTCCATCAATTTAGCTTCATTAGCTTCTTCCACTGTTTTCACATCTTCAAGCCCCATATATTTCAAGTCCCCCTCCAATCTTTTCCAACAGACCCAACTCTCGCAATTCAGATCCAGCACTCTCTTTCTTAACATGGAATTTTCTCAACTCTTGTAATAGCTTCATGTTTCCAACCTCAGGAACATTGGAGTGGAATTCAACATTGAAAAGGAAATGACACAAATTCACAAGGCGGCTAATACCTTTAGGCAAATCACAACTACTTCTCCAGTCTTGAAGGTCCAAGAATTTCAAGTGATAAAATCTGGAAACTGTGCTGGGCAAACACGCTTGTAAGTAATCAGGTGATTCCAGTTTTAGGTACCGAAGGTGGATAAGCTTTGAGAAGTTGTGTGGCAAAGAATCTAGGGAGTTCATGAATATAAATAGAACACGAAGGCCCTTTATTTCTTTAAATGCATATTTCAAAATATTGACCAAGTTTGCCCTTCTGTATCTTCCAAAAACCATCAAACTCCGCAAATTTCCAATATCTATCCTTCTCCTCAGTTTATCCATTTCTCCACCAAGATTTTCAGTATATTTATTTTCCATCAAGATGGATAGGGGGCGAATAGATGACGGTATGTTCTCTGCTCTAAAGCTAGAACAACTGATGTGGGCACATTCTTTTGATGAAACTATCCGTGCAAGCTCATGCAGCAAATCATGCATTACATAATAGTTATCATCTCCTTTCATCAGAAAACCATAGTCAAATAGTTCATCCAAATACTTCGATCCAATATCCTCAACTTTATCATTCTGACCACCAGAGTCTGTGATGCCAAGGGAAATCCAAAAACAACCAATCTCTAAGCTTTGAAACTTATAATCCTCAGGGTAGAGGGCACAATATGAGAAACATTTTTTTAGATGGAAAGGAAGGTAATCATAGCTAATTTTCAGAGCAGGCATAATATCATCGTCATGGGTTTGGTTTAGCCACTCCTTGTTTTCAAGAATCTGCACCCAGTGTTCTCGAGAAAACCTCTTCTTCAAAAACCGACCAACGGTTTTGGCTGCCAGTGGGGAACACTTCAATTTATCTGCTATCTGTCTTGCAACTTCAAGAAGTTCTTCTTTGTCATGCTCAACTCTGACTTCACCAAATACACATGCTTGAAAGAAATTCCAGAAATCGGCAGGCTCCAAACCTTTTTGATCTCAATCTCTTTGCAATGGATTTCTGAAGCTGGTCTAAGTTATTTGTTTCGTTGCCACCTTCATTTTCAGTTGCAGGTAGACAGCCTAAGATTTCTTTGCTGAGCTTAAGGACATCAAAACTAGTTGACACACATACCCAGGCCCTAACAGTGAAGTGTTCTTCTGTCCTTTTGTCATTGTAAAGGTGCTGGGTGAAAGTTGTCTTTCCAATACCACCAGGGCCAACTATGGGAAGAACTGACAGGGTTTCATGCAAAGTGGCACTTGTCATGTCTTTTATGGTTTCATTAAAAATAGTGCTCCTTCCATACAACTTATCTTGTCTAATTGTTGACCCTATTGAAGGACGTTCCAGTGAGATAGCCATACTTCCTGTAACTAGGCTACCGCTTGCGCTTATCTTGTTTAATAATTCAGAGATACGAGGACATAGGTACTGCTTGTCCTCTAGCAGTTGTTTGATTTTGTTGGACATGGCCACTCGGTCAAATGGCAGATTGTCATCAGACTTGGCCTCACTTGTGTCATGTGTGTTATTGGGAACAGCAGCAGCATCTTGTGAATGGCAACAAGAGAAGCAGGAGAGCCATTTACCAGCAGTGTTGCGAGCAGCATGGCCAGCATGCAGAGCTTGAGCGCCGAGGCCATTGCCAAGCTCCGGAGTGGCCTCCCGGGTGCCGTCGAGCTCGTCTTGGATCATAAAGTAGTGTAGCTCGTCCAGAGCATCCTCTGCCTCATCTGCCTTCTTGCTGAGGTCCTCCAGCAGCGCCCGTAAGCCTGGGTTGTAGCTGATGTCTCTCCCTTGCGCAGCGTGCAGTAGTCCGAGCGTGTAATTCAGTTCGGTCTTCACCTTGTCGTAGTTGAGGCCGAGCTCACGACTGGCCACATACCCGGCCACCAGGTCATCGGACAGGACAGCTTGCGGAGCACCTTGCCAAGGAGCCAGTTCGCTGCTCCAACAGCCGCGTTCATCTCCGTCTCCGTCGGCGAACGGTGGTGCCTGCCGTGGATTACCGGCCGGGCTGAGGCTTTGGATGGTGTGAGAGCCTTGTGTGCATTCAGGAAACACGCTTTCCAATTGATCACAATTATTGAGTCCTTTCATGTGGCCTGATTGGTGAAATTGGCACCACCAGGCTAACAAGTTGGCTCCTAAACATGTCGTTAGGTGTGCGGCCTGTTCCGTGTATATATATTCAACCATCACGGTGACAGTGAAAAACAAAAGTATCAAGCAGATCAACCACCGCAAGCTAAGAAGTTGGTTCCTAAACAAGTCGTTAGGTGGCAGTCTATTCCATATTTATTCAGGTTAAAAACATAAAAAGTATCATACAGATTCAACAATCTAACCACTCCAACAAAACACCTGGTTGCCAACGTTTTAGAAAGGACATCCTGCCTTGATAAGTTTTCTTGTAAATAAACCTGAAGAAGACTCTGATCTTATTAGCGAATTTAAAGTAGAGTTAAATTTGGAAACATTGAATTGAAAAATATCTAGCAGGTCTCGATGCTATATAAATAAATTTTTATTCAGCGGCCCACTCACTTTCAATTATACCTTATATAGATATATAGATAAATCCCAATAGTCTATTTCTCTTAACACGTAAGCTGTCCACCTCAGCAGCCTACTCACACTTTCAATTAAGGTTCGCTAGCATAAGTAATTACAATATCCAACATATCACCCACTAACCTACTATTAGCCATCCATATCAGCATGCCACGTTGTCCACTAACATTATTTTGTAATACTAAGAATTACATAAATAGTTTAATATCATTCTAAATCAGTAAGTCCCGTAGCAACGCGCGGGGTAAGCTCTCAGTTCTCCTAAAAAAGTGGCACATGGGTCTAGTGATCGATTTTTTTATTAATTTTCTCTATTACTATATTTTCCTATATGCCGTTTCTGTCGTTCTATATATGCTGGTATTTTAATTTCAGAAAAATGCCGGTATTTTCCTAGAAATTTCGTCATGTCTGCAACAATAATCTGCCAAAGAAAAATAAATAAGCATGGCATAAATAGAGTTTTGATACACCAAAAAAGTTGAACATATAGAGATGTGGATACGTGAAAATCAAGCCCCGGAACTAATTTGCAAACGTTCAATAAAGATACATCCATATAAACTATCTAGTTTATTTTAATCACCTTAGGGCACAGTTTGGATATATGAAATTAAATTTATCATAATAAACTATAGTTTAGGCACATATTTTAGATAGGTTATATAATTTCTATAACTTCACTTAAGTTGCCGAGTACAAACATAACATAGTGATCTATCAAATTCATTTCTCATCCCTCGCCCTATGAGTTAAGGTAGGCATATATGTGAACTTTGAAAAGTTGTGGGATATCAAATTTCAACATAAATAGCCTAATTTCTTACGTAGATTCCTTCCTCCAAAATGAAATAGCTTACATAAACAATTTATTATTTAATAAAACACATGAGTTTTTATTCAAAATAATCTATTTTGGATCTTTATTGGGCATCCACGGGTAGAACAAGAAACCCAAACCCAAAAACTGTGAGTCAAACCCAAACTCAAACCCACCGGACCCTAGATCCGCAGTGCCCCGACCGGACCATTCTTCTGAGGCCTTGTTTAGTTTTCTGAATTTGGAAGTGTCAGAATTTCTGTAGCGCACCGTAATATTTTATTTATATTTGTGAATTATTATCTAAAAATTAAATAATTAGGCTCAAAACGTTCGTCTCACAAAGTATAACTAAACTGTACATTAGTTTTTAATTTCACCTATAGTTAATATTCCATGTATGTGCCGGCATTTTGATGTGACGGAAAATCTTCTTTTTACGTAGTGTCAAATTCTGTAACTAGGAGAGAACTAAACAAGACATGAAATAAAAACCTGCCCATCCTATAGTGGAGTAAAAAAGAAAAATTCAGCAGTCAAAAAAAAAAGAAAATTCAGAAACCGCCATTGTTCACCACCCACAATTTTCCACAAAACCCGCGGTGGCTCGACTTTTGGTGGTTCATCTCCAAAATCCGGCCAAATCCGCGGTTCTTCAATCGGTGAGGAATGGCCGCCATGGACGTCAAGATGGCGAAGACGGGGTCCGCTCCGGCGGCGTCGGCGGCATCTGAGGCCGTCGGAGCGGCGGTCCTCGGCAACGACGACCTCTTCCGCGAGATCCTGGTCCGCCTCCGCTTCCCAACGACCCTCGTCCGCGCCGCCCTCGTCTCCAAGCGCTGGCTCCGGTACGCCTCCGACCCGGCCTTCCTGCGCCTCTTCCGCGCGCGCCATCCGCCGGCGCTCCTCGGCTTCTACGTCGACAACTACTCGCTGACGGAGGAGCCCACGCCCCCACAGTTCGTTCCCATCTCGCAAGCCCCGGAGCTCGCCACCGCCATCCGGCGCGCTAGTTTACCCGACGACGGTGTCTGGGAATGTGTCCTGGGCTGCCGAAACGACCGCGGCATCGTCGCGTCCCACGCCCCTCTGGCCGTACGGTCAATTTGCGGTGATCGACCTGCTCATCAGACGCGGGGCGCGGCCGGCTTCACACCACCGCTCCCTTGTCCTGATGATGGCATCTTCCTCCCGGTCCCAGAGGAAGGAGGTGTCCCACCGCCGCTCTCGTTCGCAGCCCCGCTGGACGGACGCGACGGCATGGTGGCCGTGGATGTGATTTGCGACGACACAAGAACAATGGCCCACACGAAGGTGTATACCTACCGATCCTGCGACTACGGCTGGACCGTCCGTACAACGCCAGAAACACACCTACCAGTACCAGAGCCATCGCCTGCAGTTCCCAACCCAGATCCTTTTCCAAACGAGCTGCACGGCACGGGCACAGGCACGGGCAAGACTAGGCACGGTGCGGCACTATGCGGCACGGCGGCCCGCCGTGCCATGCCTGTTAGTTCCGCCATGCCAAGGTCGTGGCCTAGGCATGGCACTATGGGAGGTTTGTCGTGTCGTGTCGTGCTCATAGGCACAGCAGCCCGTCGCCGTCGAGCCGCCGCGGCGACGAGGTTGGAGATGCGTCGGCGCTGCGACGAGGTCGAAGACGCACCGCCGCCGAGCAAGTTCACTCTCCTGCCGCGCCGCCGCCATGGGGATGTGTCTCGGCCAAGCGTCGTCGTCGTGGGCGCGCGCCACGGACATCGTAACCACGCCTTGAGGACGAGATGTGCCGAGGATGGGGTTGCCGTCGCCAGCTTCGCAAGCTGGCATGGCCGCTCGCGCCTCCACGGTCAAGGCCGCGCATGCGCATGCGTGAGAGAAGGGAGACGAAGATAAGCTTCGCAAGCCGGCATGGACGCTCGCGCCTCCACGGTCGAGGCCGCGCATGCGCATGCGTGAGAGAAGGGAGATGGGATAGGGAGAGACGGGGATGTGCCGAGTAAAAAAGGCAATGGGCACAAAAAATCCGCGTGTCCGCGGGCACCTGACCCTGCTGGCGCGGATACAGGCGCGCACTTGTGCCTGCGGGCACGGGTGAGGATACGGGGATGCGCCCGACGGGCAATGACAGACGGGTAAGAAAATAGCTTGCCCACACTCGCAAACCCACCAAACCCGCACTAACATGTGGGGCCATTTGAGTAGGGATATATATTCTTCAGATTAGGGTTTCATTCATCCCAAATTCCCAATCCCACGAACCGAGCAGCGGCCGCTGTCACCCACGCGACTCCTCCTTCCTTCCCCACTCGCCACCCTTGTCACTTCGTCAGGCCGCGCATGCGGCTCCTCCCCTCCACTCGGTCGCATGCGTCCTCTCTTCCACTCGGTCGCATGCGTCCTCTCTTCCACTCGGTCACATGCGGCTTCGCCCTGTCCACCTCTGCCCGCACACTCGCATGCATCTCTAGCTCCTCCACGCGAGGCAACCGGAGGCAGCCAACCACCAACGCAACTCTGTCTCCCCCGTCGTCGCACGCATCCTCGCTCGCAGCGGCGGCATCGTGCCTCCCCAATCCCCACTCGAGGCGGCGGCGTCGCGCCTGCTGAGTTCCCCCGCTGTCGTCATCGTGCAGCGAGGAGCTGCCCTGCCCAACTGCCGTCACCCCCGCCCGCCAATTCCCATCCTCTAGATCTGGCGGGCACACGAGCATGCCCGCGGGCAAGGCATGCCCGCGGATAGCGGGCGCGGGCATAAGATGCCGCCTGTGACGGGTGGTGGGCGCGGATACGGGCACAGAAATTCGCTCGCGGGTGCGGGGCACGCGACACTGGTATCCGCGGGCACTATGCCCGTTGCCATCGATGGGGCTGCCGTCACAGGGTAGCGAGTGAAGAAAATGGTGGCCAGGAGGAAAGAACGAGGAATGAATTGGTTTTATACCTAGGTCAGAGTCAATCCAACGGTCAGAAATACTCTAAATGAATCCTACGATCAAGATTAAGCGGGCCACTGTCGGGTCAGGCATTTATCCGTGTCGTGCCTGGGCTAGCCCACGGGCTGACATTGCGGCCCAGGCACGGCACTACGGCCAGGCCGTGCCAGGCATGGCACTATGGGATCTGGGTCGGGCCGTGCTTGGGCCGTGCTTTCTCGGCCCATCGTGCTCGGCCCATCTGAAAAACTATAGATCCTTAAATCTCATCGTGGACGCGCTGCCACCGGTAAATGGGAAGATCTACATGGCAACTAGCGATGGATACATTCTCTTGTTAGATTGGTCTCCAGAAGCATTTCTACCATCATGCTCCCGGACAGAGTAAGGACGGCCAACTTTAATCTCTTATGTCGAGAGGAGGATTCAGCGCTATTTGTCATCCACGCAGACGGGTTTCAGCTTAGTATCTGGCAGCGCAAGGCTGATGGGGACGGCGCAAACACCTGGGTGCTAGTGCATGATAATTGATAAAGTCATTGTGCATGAGGCGGCCAGTCGTCATGAAGATGTGTTTGTGATGGCTGCTGATAATTGTCTTGAGTATGTGTTCTTGTGGCTAGAGGCAAGTAGGCGTCTCATGCATATTCATCTAAGGAGCTGGAGTGAGAAAGTGTATGATGAGTTGAAAGTGTATGATGTGACGCTGGATAGAAACATACAGATCAAGCCCTTTATCATGGTTTGGCCTCAGTATTCCAGCATCGAGAGGAGAAGACAATCTCGAGGTATGATCTCTTGTTGTTTGCCACTGACCAAATATGACATGTGTTCTTAATTCCTTCCTTCAGTGGCTATGGCTTTTGTTAAGGCGGTGCACTTATGTTTTGCGATCAGGCAAGGGAAATGAATAAGAATCATAATTTTTTTTGTGGGCAGTCACAGTGGGCCACACTCCTCTACTTGATGTGAAATGCTTATGATTAATCTGTTGAATTAGAATCTCATTGCCTGTTAAGAATCCATCTTATCTTAGCTCAGAAAACAATATGTGCAGCTCTGTTTTCTCACACTATTTTCCATGGAACAGGCATAACTTGGTCCTTGGTCAATTCACAAACCACATGCTGACCATGAGCAATGCACGCATACAATATGTCGAAGCAATTAGAGTCTGGTGGGTGCATTGCTCAGGCTTTAGCAAATCCATCAAAGAATCTGCACAGCTTAGAGTTCACTGCTCAGGCTGTAATTTTTCTTCAAGTAGTTGGTAAATTTCTAATCAGACTATCGGAGTTCCAAGAATCAACATGTTGCTGTGAGTTGAGACATCGCCTTATTATAATTGCTTTGTTTTGCACTTATATGGTCAATCTAATTATTTGTACTGCAAGATGATCTTTTTTCCAATACTATTATGTACTCTATGAATATATGAGCCGACGATCATCTGATCAAAAACTTAAATTCAGTTTGCTTCTCAAATGAAGAATTTCATAGCACTGTCAGTTTTAATCCTTCAGACATGGATGGCATCATTTTACTTTTGGTGAAGAGAATTTCTGCTGGTTTCAATAACTTTACCTTGCATAATAATGTAGTGGCAACGATCTGAAGAATTTAACCCTTGATTCAGGGATTGCAATGGAATATTTAGTTTTAACTTTCAAACTGCTTGAGAAAGCTTCTGGTTCAAATTTGCTACATACCTGGCATGGTCACATTGTTGGGATTCTCAATTGTTCTGACTCTTCTTTAGTTTGCTCCATAATTTCATTAATCACTTTAGCATGATTAAGATTTTATTATAACAATGTTTCAGTTGGCCTTCAGTTTTTCTATTGCATATATTTTCCTTCCTATCCTGAACAAGATCGAAGAATCTCTGGGACCACACAGCAGTAGTGTATTCTTTGCAGTGTGTGGAAAATTTGTGCTGTTCTTAGCTTTATATTTATATATGAACAATCATGCAACACATCTCCCAAGAATGACCGTCAGTTTTAGCTAACAAAACATTTCTCTTGCATTGGAGATAATGTCTGTGTGTTAGTTTTAGAGTTATTTTCTATTTTTTTGTGGAGCATAGTACAATCTATGAAATTCGGATTGTTCGTCCTAGTAGTAGTAGCTTTGTTCAAACGTGTGAGATGCTAGTATAGTGTTACTGTGTTACTCGGCCAGCTGGAGAAAGACCGTCCCTGACGGTATTCTTTGCGAAAACTTCAACCTTCCCCCTGATAGTGTAGACACTATAGTCTGGATGGAGAAGTATTACAAGAAAGATAAATAAAAGATAAGGGTTTGCGCTGAGGAAAAATCAACAAGAAAGAAGCTGCATCACAGTTCAGTTGAGAAAATGAAATGTTAGATTGCTAGCTATGATGGTTATTGTCAAAATATCCATGTTGAACTTGCTGCAAGATAGTTTGGTCTATCTTTGAACCATGTTAAACTTGGCCTGAGGTGAACTCAATTACCAAATGTCAGCTGTACTGACCAAAGATGTGTAAAAATAGTTTTCCAAAGTACTGAAATGGATCATTGTTGTGAGAACTAACATGGGTAGAGTCGTACTACATTCTTTATATATGTGGAAAAAATAACTCAGCGTAAATCGGCTGCACAGGGGCCTTCTACAAAACCGCATGGCCAATCATCAAGGACGACGTAACGACGGCCATCAACGCCGTCTTCTTCGGCAACAGCAGAGCCTTCGATAGGCTAAACAACGCATTCGTTGTGCTCCTACCTAAGAAGCAGGGGGCAAGGTCAGCTGCTGATTACTGTCCCATCATGATGATCCATAGCTTTGGAAAGATGGTTTCCAAGCTCATGGCCAACCGGCAGGCACCGAGGCTTCAGGAGCTCATCTCGCCAAACCAAAACGCCTTCATCAAGGGAAGAACGATACACGACAATTTCAAGTTTGTCCAACGAGCGGCTGTTCACCTACGAAACAACAAGATTCCTAAGGCCCTGCTAAAGCTTGACATTTCCAAGGTGTTCGAGATAGTGTCTTGGTCGTTCCTACTCGACAAGCGTTTGGGTTCGGCGACCATTGGCGACGTTGGGTGGCAACATTGCTCACATCGGCCTCCTCCAGGATCCTCCTCAACGGCAGACCAGGCCAGTCCATCCACCACATGAGAGGAGTGCGCCAGGGAGACTCCCTTTCGCCAATGCTTTTCATCATTGTCATGGAAGCATTCACGCGACTGGTGGACTCGGCGGCCGAGGCCCGCCTTCTTAGACCCACAGGGGCCGGCCCCATCCGGTACCACTGCAGCATCTACGTTGAGGACGTGATACTCTTCATGCACCCGAGCGTGGGAGAGGCGAATGGAATCAAGACAACCCTCCAAATCTTCGACGACGCCTCTGGCCTAAGGACTAACCTGGGGAAATACTCCATCACGCCGATCCACGTCCCGGAAGACAACACGCATGAGTTGTAGACAATATTGGGTTGCCAGTTGGCGGACTTCCCCATCAAATACCTCGGCCTTCCCCTGAGCGCGAAGAAAGTGCCCAAGGCCAAGATCCAATCCGCAGTGGACGCGGTCGCCAGACGTATACTGGCCTGCCACAACCCCCTCATGAATAGAAGCGGAAGGCTCATCTGGAACAAATAGGTGCTGTGCGCAATCCTGATCTACACCATCAATACCAACGGCCTACCTCCGTGGGCAATCAAAGATCAATGCCATATGCAGAAGATTCCTGTGGACAAGCAAAGAGGGCAGCATCAGGGGGAAGTGCATGGTCGCATGACCCATAGCCTGCTGTCCGACGGACCTAGAGGACTAGACATCCCGGACCTACGGCTATCCTCCATCGCACTGCAAACAAGATAGCTATGGCTACAGTAGACTGACGAGACCGGGTCTGGGCTGAGCTGCCGCTATCCGTGCCCTGTGAGGTCCAAAGCTTCTTCGAGGCGTCCACATACACGATCCTCGGAGACAGGAGATCTACCGCCTTCTGGACGGGTCGTGTAACAACCCTAAAAATTTTAAACACCAAAATTTACAACCAACAAAATTTTTTCTAAAATAACCTATGGTTGGTGAGTGTCATGTAAGAAACCCACTAGTAGTTGCATAAATAGCACCCAATGATAGTTGAAGCATTGCATTTTAATTTCCAGAGTTTGGTTCGCTTCTTATTGATTTTATGTATTGCTAATAAAATCAATAACATTTATACTAACATGTGTTACTAACCTTGGATAGACCCCACATGCCCCATGAGACCCTAGTGGACCTAGCTTGATGCTTGGGTCATGATCACTAACTTGCATGTACTAACAAGATCATGGCATGGCTTAGAGATGAAATAGAAAAGGAAAAAGAAAGAGGAAAGGATAAGAAGGAAGGGAACCAGCCCGGAGCAGTAATGCAGCCCAACTCGGCCTGCAGGTCTCTCCCTCCGCCAGGCCTGCTCCCGCACCCGCAGCGGCCCTGCTCGGTCCGCTCAAGCTGCGCGGCCTGCCGGCCCAGCAAGTCATTGTGCATGAGGCGGCCAGTCGTCATGAGATGTGTTTGTGATGGCTGCTGATAAATAGTCTTGAGTATGTGTTCTGGAGGAAAGTAGGCGTCTCATGCATATTCATCTAAGGAGCTGGAGTGAGAAAGTGTATGATGAGTTGAAAGTGTATGATGTGACACTGGATAGAAACATACAGATCAAGCCATTTATCATGGTTTGGCCTCCAGTATTCCCAGCATCGAGGGGAGAAGACAATCTCGAGGTATGATCTCTTGTTGTTTGCCACTGACTAAATATGACATGCGTTCTTAATTCCTTCGTTCAGTGGCAATGACTTTTGTTAAGGTGCACTTATGTTTTGCCCCTTAGTGAAGGGAAATGAATAAGAATCAGAAAATTTGTGTGGGCAGTCACAGTGACCACACTCCTTTACTTGATGTGAAATGTTTCTGATTAATTTGTCGAGTTACAATCTCATTGCCTGTAGCGAATCCATCTTATCTTAGCTCAGAAAATAATACGTGCACCTCTGTTTTCTCACACTATTTTCCATGGAACAGGCATAACTTGCTCCTTGGACTGTTCACAAACTACATGCTGACCATGGAGCAATGCAGGCATGCACCATCATGCATTCACACAAGTCAAAGCAATTAGTGTCAGGTGACTGCATTGCTCAGGCTTTAGCAAATCCATCAAATACTCTGCACAGCTTAAGTTCACTGCTCAGGCAGTAATTGTTTTTCAAGTAGTTGGTCAATTTGTAATCAGACTTTCAAAGTCGAAAGAATCAACATGTTTCTCTGAGTTGAGACAGCACCTTACTATAATTGCTTTTATTTGCACCTATATGATTTTTTTTTCTACTGCAAGATGATTTTTTTTTTTCAAAACTTCCTTGTGCTCTGTCAATCTATGATCAGATGAACATCTGGTGGGCAAGAACTTAAATTCACTTCAATGCTTCTTACATGAAGAATTTCGTACTTTCAAGGATGCACAAACCACTATTGCCATTTAAATTACAAATCATACTTTTTAAGTGGTTCACCGTAGCGTAGGTCACCCTGCGGAAGACCTGACTTTTTAAGTGGTTCACCATCCCCAAGATTTTGACTTTTTTAAGTGGTTCACCGTCTTTTTTTAGCATTAAGTGGTCCACCGTCGATCACCCTGCCGAAGACCACGAGCGTGATAGATACAGTCACCAGGCATGACAGATACAGTCATCCACAACAATGTCACATTAAATTCTGTGATCGGCGTGCCTACAAAGCTTTTCTGTTGACCGAAGAACAGATTTTCCATGAAAGTCAAATGAAAACGTGGAACAGACAACCTATATTAATTAGCTGAAAGGGACCTTTTTTGGCTTTGGCAACACTCAGTAGCAGATCAATTTTTGAACCTTCATATAAAAGCCTACCGAAAGAAACGATGCGGCTACAATAACCAGAAGAGATCACAGCAGCTTTGCACGCAGCAGCATCTCCCCCAAAATAACGCCACCGACCACCTTGCTCTGCTATCCTTCAAGTCACTCATTAGGAGCGATCCATTGCAAGCTCTGGAGTCTTGGGGCAACCAATCGATCCCTCTGTGCCTGTGGCGTGGTGTCACGTGTGGCAGGCGAGGACGCCGTCGTGGCCGCGTTACCGGGTTAGATCTTGAGAGTCTCAGCCTTGCCGGCGCTATCTCCTCATCAGTAGCCAACCTTACGTTCTTGAGGAGGCTGAGCCTCAACAGTAACCGCTTTCGTGGTACTATACCATCAGTGGTTGGGCAACTCCTGTACTTGAGGCATCTGAACCTGTCGGATAATTCTCTCGATGGTGTAATCCCAGCATCGCTCTCAAATTGCACCCATCTTGAGGACATCAGATTCGAATTCAACAATCTTCAAGGGAAGATACCAGGGGAGCTTGGCGCCTTGCCGAATTTGCGCACGATCGTGCTCTTCCAAAATTTGCTTGAGGGCGAGATACCACATGAGTTTGGCTCCCTGCACAGTCTCAAGGCACTCAATCTTTGCCACAACAAGCTTACAGGAACTATTCCTGTGGAGATCAGCAACCTTGTGAATCTCAACTTTCTGCATATTGGAAACAACAAGCTAACAGGAGAGATTCCAACTGGGATAGGTAACCTTGTTAAACTAAGCATGTTGTCACTAAGTTCGAATCAACTGTCTAGTTCTATCCCAAGTTCACTAGGAAACCTCTCAGAACTGACTGTTCTTACTCTGCATTCAAATAATCTAACGGGGAGCATTCCACCAGTACAGAATCTTTCGTCTCTAAGAATACTTGAGTTAGCATTTAATGACCTTACAGGATGCATTCCTTCTCAGTTAGGAAATCTCAGATCACTAGTATTCATAGATCTTCAGGTAAACCGTCTAGCTGGAGGTATTCCAACATCACTTGGGAACCTGAATTCACTTGAAACCCTTGCTTTGTCATTCAGCAATCTTACTGGTTCCATACCTAATTCCATTGGAAACCTACTATTTCTCTCAGAGCTTGACCTCGACAATAACCAATTAGAAGGTCCGGTGCCTCCTCTTCTGTTCAATCTTTCCTCTCTAGTGGTTTTCAATGTAGTAAACAATTATTACCTCAACTGTTCTTTTCCACCTGACATGGGGAACAACCTTCCAAATCTAGAGCTCTTCCTAATTGATTGTAATCAATTCTATGGGTCCATTCCTCCCTCCATGTGCAATTCATCTATGCTTCAAATGTTTGAGGCCGTGAGTAACTTATTAACAGGAACAATTCCCAGTTGCCTAGGCATTCACTTAAAGAGCTTGTCTTCATTAACTGTTGCCAAAAATCAGATCCAGGCAACACAAGATGCCGACTGGGATTTCTTGGCTGGCCTGTCCAATTGTAGTGAATTGAAGCTGTTGGATTTGGGTGATAACTTGTTTGAAGGTGAGATACCAAGTTCAGTTGGCAATCTCTCCAAAAGTCTGGAATATCTTATTATGGAATATAACAACATAACTGGAATGATCCCTGAAGGAACATCAAATTTGGTCAACCTGAATATGCTTCATCTATATGGAAACAATCTAGAGGGTACAATTCCTTCCTCTCTTGGAAAACTAAAGGGGCTGAATGGGTTACTCCTAGGAATGAATTACCTATCAGGACCAATCCCTCCAGCTATTGGCAATCTTACAAAATTAAGCTGGATTCATCTTGGTGGTAACAAACTTAACGGAAGCATACCATCTAGTCTTTCTAGTTGTCCTTTACAAAGATTAGACCTTTCAACCAATAGCCTTGTTGGTCCAATACCTAGAGAACTTTTCCTTATCAACACATTATCTGATTACATGCTTATCCAAAATAATCAGTTAACTGGGACTTTGCCCATAGAACTTAGCAATCTAAAGAACCTTGGGACACTTGACTTTTCCAGTAATCAAATATCTGGAGAGATTCCGATCTCCCTGGGAGAGTGCCAGATGTTGCAGTATCTCAACGCATCTCATAACAACTTTCAAGGGACAATTCCACCATCAGTAGAGCAGATGAAAGGCCTTTCAGTGGCCTTTCAGGGACAATTCCACCATCTTTCCTACAACAATTTGTCTGGGGCCATACCTGAATTCTCTCGTTCAACAACTTCAAAGGTCAAGTTCCAAACAGATGGAGTTTTTAAAAATGCATCTTCTGCCACAATCATAGGAAACAGTGGCCTATGTGGCGGTATCCCTCAGATGAAGTCGACACCCTGCCCTAGCCACGATACCAAGAAGCCATCTTTGGGGCTTATCATAGGAATATCTATCGGCAGTGCATGTCCACTTGGCGTTTTTGCACTATTTGTATTCTTCATTTGGAAAAAGAAGATAAGAGGAGAACCTCCAAACAGCAACAGTCCGTGCGGAACATACGAGGGTTTCATATGCTGAATTGGCCCGTGCAACAGATAGTTTCTCTTCAGGGAACCTCATTGGAGTAGGAAGTTTTGGCTCGGTCTTCAAGGGGCAAATTATGATTATCAGTCTACAAGTGACAGTGGCTATCAAGGTGCTCAACCTCCTCCAACATGAGGCAGCTCAAAGTTTTGATGCTGAATGTGAGACTTTGAGATGTGCTAGACATTGTAATCTTGTGAAGATCTTAACGGTCTGCTCAATTGTGGACTTTGGAGGCCTTAATTTCAAAGCCATCGTATTCGAGTACTTGCCAAATGGAAATCTAGATCAATGGTTGCACCAGTCAATTGATGGAAATAGTGACTACATGGTGCTTGACCTCGTCCAAAGACTAGATATTTCTATTGATGTGGTTTCTGCACTTGAATATCTACACACGCACAAGCCAATGCTAATTATCCACTGCGATCTCAAGCCTAGCAATATTATCATTGATGGTGACATGGTTGCTCATGTTGGCGATTTCGGGCTGGCAAGGTTCTACCATGAAGACTACAATGGATGTTCTGAGAAATCAAGCACCTGGGCTAAAATGAGAGGAACAACTGGATATGCTGCTCCAGGTGAATTTGCAACTACTTTAGTTTATTACTACTAGCTTATCATCAGTATCCAAGTAAATATTTTTTTCACATTATCTCAATTGTTGCTTATGTTAGAACAAGCTGAAAAATTGGGATGTTCCCAGGAAGGACAAAACAAACATCATATCCATTAATTTACTCTAAAAAGTGAACTATTGTGGAAATAGTTATGCGTAAACACCATCAATGCATATTTAATCTCATTCTGTTGTTTTCTTGCTATTCATGTGAATTTCAGAGTATGGACTGGGCAATGAAGTTTCAGCACACGGTGATGTCTATAGCTACGGTATACTATTGCTTGAGTTGTTTACAAGGAAAAGGCCAACAGACAATGAATTTAGTGATGATTTCAGCCTTCATAAATATGTAAAGATGTCAGTGCCCGACCAAGTGGGTAAAATTGTTGACCAACACTTGCTACAAGGGTCGGATGATAATGAAGGAATGGCCTCAGACTATAATAAAATTATCGATATGTTCAAAGGAGACAGCAACGGAGCATGCACAAATTGGAGACGCTCTGAAAGTGTTGCAAGCAATAAGAGACAGGTTTCGCAGGGATTCACTCCCACTCCATGCTGGAGCCACGAGTCACTGAAGCATTTCAAGGTCATTCGTGCACGCCATCTTGTCATGTTACAATAAATCAGGTTGAAGAGTGACTGCAACAATGGAAGCTCGTATGGCATTTTGATTCCTTTTGTTTGGAATAATAATAGAATAATACATTAGTTGTTGTAATCAAGTAAAATAATGGGCATCATATAACTTTTTTTTTTCTGCGGCATAAGCAGATATAATGAAGCTTCTCTAGATTTGCACATTGGTTCTTAATTCTTGTCATGATCCCTTCTCCACCTCAAAGAGAGAAAGTGAAGGAGTTATTTTAGTGAAGGACTGAAATACTGACAAAAGGGATGACGGAGTATATCCCAAATTCAACCTAACCCGAGTCTCTTCTTTCTGTGAAGATCCCGCACATCAACTCTGTGACATATTGACCCTGAAACAATTTGAAATTTTGTCAAGATATTTCGGAAGTAAAATCCAGAGACACACTGCTATCGAAGTGGATCGAAGATCGGAGAGGCGCAGGCGCGCGTGTAGCGCAGTGGCAAAGCTCCGGTGGTGGGAGCTGGTGGCCGGCCGGGGTTGGA
>CM041637.1:37187321-37220664 GCA_023333625.1 Bothriochloa decipiens
AAACAGTTATCAAGCTTTTCATTATTAAGATATGATGGGAGATTGGACACTAGAATTCCAAATGTTTACCTTCGCGGTCAAACAATTCTCGAAAGATATGCCTCAAGAAACTATAATCGGGGCGCTGATCAAATGTCAGAGAATGGCAATAGTTGAAATAGGAAGCAAATTCCACAGGATGGGATTTACATAGAGCCTATAACAACAAAACTCATGAGTACTCATCCTATCAACGATGTCAAAGGAGTTAACACTTATAAATGCAAAGCAAGTTACTCAAACAACCTCAATAGGAGTTGAAAGCTTCTTCTCACTTATTTTGTCATACTTCTGTTTCTTTGTGGCTGCTTTCAAGCCCTGCCAAGGAAGACTGGACACAATATACAGTTTACTTACATTTACACCAAGTCCATAAAATGTTCCATACACAAGAAAATCACAAATCACATCAAAGATAGGTAGCATATAAAATGTTTTGTACACAAGATATCACAATTAAAGATAGCTGGCATATTGAGACAACTGTACTAATTGTTTGGCTTCATCAGGCATATAACTGACATAATATACTGGGAAAATGGTCTTACTGCCCGTCCAAAACTTTAAGTGCGATTTTACCCCTATTTTTTCAACTTTTTTTGTTTTACCCTCGTTATTTTAATGAAGGAGCCAATTGCCCCTGGTTTGGATCTCCTTAATTTGGAGGGGGGTTAACTGATTTTTTTTAAAAAAAAAACAAAGTCAGATGCAAAATGACGGAAATGCCATTATCCAAGCCCATCCCCACTGTCTCGATAGCCTGAACGGCCAGGCAGTGGCACAAATGGCTGGGCGGCGCAGGCGCATGCAGACTGCTGCGGCGCGGCCGCAGCCAGCGCGTGGCGCTCACACGGGACAGGTGCAGCGGGCACGCATGGCGAGCGCGGAGGGTGTTGCGGCCATGCGCGGCTGCTGCAGCAGGCTGATTTCGTTTTGCTTTCGCCTGCATGCCTTCTCCAAATCTCTTTCAACAACGTTTTTTTCCCTGTTTGTCTGGGCACACACGTGCTCAAAGTGAACATCCACTGCGAAGGATGACTGAAAAAAGTGAAGAAGGTCCTTCACAAGATTGATGGTAAGTTGCAGGATCAAGAAAGATATTTTTAAAAACGCAAATTCCTTGCTTGTTTTGTTGTCTTCCATTGTTGTGTGTCCGTCCAACTATTAAGTTGGCATGCACTGACCAATTCAACCCAAAAGTGGGGACACGCATGCTCAATGTGAACATCCACTGCGAAGGATGCCTCAACGAAGTGAACATACTTCACAAGATCGATGGTTAGTTGCAGGAGCAAGAAAGATCATATTAAACGCAAATTGTATGCTTTTTTGATGTTTTGCATTGTTGTGTTCATCTTGCTATTAAGTTGCATGCACCGACCAATTCAACCAAAAAAACTTGAGCTGATCCGAAGAGGTGGGCATTTAACTTATACTCCAACATGCTGCTACCAGCCTGCCAGGGCGAGAGGGTCTGTTTTGTTTAGTTCAGCAGTGCTAATTTGTTCTTCTCCGTAACAGAAATGATGGATACTTCTTCTGTTCATTCCAAAAATAACATTTTTCTCTTTTTTCTTCTATTCTAAGAGAAATGTGCTGTAATGGTTTGACGTGCAGGGGTGTACCAGATCATGGTGGTGAGGGCATTAGCCTAGTGCTTAACCCCGGTTGACCCAAGCTGTCTTTGTAATGTTCCTTGGCAACCAAGTTAATCATGGTGCCTCGACAACCAAGTAGAATCAAAAGATCTGCTTTAGAGCAGTTAAAATATGCCCTCGGGTTGGTACACCACTTGCCTATAAGAGCAGTAGCTTGGGTTCATCTTGTATCTGAGTTGTTCATTGCAATTTCAATACAATCCAAGCGGCACTCTTGCCAAGCTGCCCTCTGGCAGCCAAAATTGTTGTGTTCTAGTTGATGTTCCCAACAGATGGTTGGTGTGTTTTTCTATATTAAATCTGATTTGACATAATTGCAAATTGTGCCAAATACACTAGACCAAATCTAACCATTTTTGTCAAAATACAATATAAATGTCTTATTCCAATGGCCATTTACTGTCGAAAAATATTACAGAAAGCAAGATAAACATGGTTTTTAGTAATAACCGCTACACATGCAGCATTATTCTAGGACAATGGTGAAAGAAAGACACAGTAGAGATCTTAACACAAAATCCTACCTTCCCCTGAGAAAATACAAGAGAACATATCCAATGGACTCCAAATCATCCCTGCGGCTTTGCTCTGGTAACAAAAGTAAGTTAGTCATAGTGGACCAAAGGAAAACACAATTCCTATAGTTTTGTTCAATAATCTATAGAACGGCCATACATTACTCACCAATCCCAAGGTGAGTATTGCGGCTAGCATAGCGAGCTGTGCCAGTCAAGTTTTTATTTTCTCTGTAAAATCAATTATGTTAGCTACAATAAATGTTGTATTACCATAATTGCAAAAGGAAGAATAATATGAAAAGAAAATAGAGAAAAGTGTGATAGTTTGGGAACAAATGTGTTTAAAAAATCACTGGCTCACCTATAAGGTATATGGCGGTTGGTGGTTGAATCACGATATCTCTTTGCGAGCCCGAAGTCAATTACGTAAACCTGACAGTTAGAACACAAAATAATCAGGATAAACATTTATGGCACAATCTTTCTTCTCCTTTAACGATACATAGTGCAATCTAAGTATCACTGGCCAACTAAGGTTCTGTTTTTTTTAGCTTGCAGATTAACACAGACGGTTAGGTTGTAACCAAATTGTAATATTACACATGCAAGATTCTTAGAATCCACAAATCTACATCACCCCAGCGGCCCAGCTTCAAATGAAATATCTGTATTCGATATATCTATATCTTAAAATCCTAAACCCCACTAGAATGATATCACGACATTCAAGTCATCCACATCAGCAGATCACTAGTGCATGCAATAATGGCACCTATCCATTCATGCAAGCAAGGATGCCAATGGGGCGGTGGTGGGCAGCCCGCCCCACGTCCACTCTAGCCGCAAGTCCTGTGAGAGCTAATGCAGCAGCCCAAATGTTGCCACTCTTTTTGTGAGTTGGTGCGGCAGATGACGCAGCGTTTGTTAAATGTATCTGACGAAAACATTTGAGTCAGTGAATAAATCAGAGGAAAACAGCTTGCACACAAAGGTGTTAGTTAAAATATCACAAGCTCTTGGTACTGCACGCAGTGAACTTCTCAAACAAACATAATCATCGCCACGACCACACCCTTGGTAAGCATGGTGTCGACGAACATTGGTTAAATAACAAGCACTTGGAATGGCAGTCACTAAACTTCTCAAATTTCATAATCATCGCCACAACCATTGGTAGGCATGGTGTCGACGCCGGGTCGTAGCTCATGCCCTTACTAGCACGGAAGTCTTGTGTGGTGAGCTCGCGACCATGACCAACCTGCTGTGTGAGGCCGCATCTGCTGATTCTAGAGCCACGCCTCATGCGAGCCTTGGTGTCAGTGGCCCTAGGCTGCTGCAGCACACGGATCTCGGCCCACAGCACCTCCTCCGTCTTGGCGGCCGGGTGGATCTGAGCCTCGCACACCCTCATCTCTCCGCAGCGTGTGCATGCACTTCTCGGCCTCAACCTGCGCTCGCGCGCAGTAAACACAAGCGCCATGCCAACAAAGTCGAATGTGCGGGAGTGGCGGTTGAGGTGGTTGACGAGTTCCTCGGCCGTCATAGCCATGAACTCGGGGTTGGGGCTGCGCTCAGGGGCGAGGTGGGTATCGTTTGCCGGAGGATCTCCGGTAGCAACCCGACAATTGCCTTGGGATCTGGACCCGCGGCCATGGGAACTAGAAGTTGTAGCTCTATGGGATCAACATTGAACTTCTCATGCGGCGGTAGTAGAGGTGACGATGGTGGCAATGGTGTAGGGGGCGGACTAGACACTTCAGCTCACCCTAAGTGGGCTAGGCTCCCTTACTATCACTGAAGTCGTGCGTGGCGACTTGCGACAATGACCAACGTTGCTGTGTTAGGCCACGCCCACTAATTAGAGAGCCATGCCATGCACGCGCCTTTGCGTCGAGAGCCATAGGCTGCTGCAATGTGTGGATCACGATCCGCAGCACCTCCGCCTAGGCGGCCCGGTTGATTTGAGACTCGTGCGCCATTCGGCCGGCACCTGCGTTCACGCTTGCCATAGAGTGGAGGTGGCGATGATGTGGGTTGCCACCGTGATATGTAGCATGATGGATCTAAGCCTCGCACGCCCTGAGCGCATCACGTAGCGTGTACATACGTTTTGTGTGAGGCTACGACCGCAATTCTGATCCCATGCCGTTCACGGGCCTTGGCGTCAACGGTCATGGGTTGTTGCAACGTGTGGATCTTGACTAGTAGCACCTCCGTCTTGGATGACGAGATCCTATTCCCAATGGAGAACTATGCAGACGTCTGGAGGAAGGACCTCCTCCACCTCAACCTCCTCGCTCTCCGAAGGGGACAGTACCTGAGCCTCTTCCTATGGTCGGGCGCACGGTATGAGCTCCCTGCGCAAGTGCCATGAGCCTAGCCAAGGAGAAGTGCGCCCAACGAGCCAAGTTCAAGCCACCTGCGCAAGTGCATCCCCCACCAGTTCTTGTTCTTCCTCTAGAGAAAAAGGACACGAGTCCTCCACCACCTGCTTCGTCATCGCCACCTAAGTTGCATAGATACGCTAGGGAAGGGTCGTATCCCGTATCTGATACGCATCGGACACAGATATGCGTCGGATACAACACCGATACGTATCAACAAAGTATCCGTATTTTTATTATTTTTATTAAATTACAATACGTCTAGCTGATACGTATCAGCAATGAGATACGCGTATCTGCATTTGTGGATACGGCCTAGCCCAACAACACCCGCATATTCCTCTGTCCCGTTGCCCTACCCCCGTCGCGCCACAATAACGAATGCAGCCGCATCCCCGACTCCCGTGCGCCGTCCTTGCAACTCCGTCTCGCCGCCCGCCAGCGACCAGCGACGAGCCTTCGCTCACCGGCGACGAGCATCCGTCCGACCGGCCCTACTCTAGAGCGCCGAGCACCGCCCCTGCTCGCCACTCACCAGCCGCCAGATCGAGCTCCGATGAGTTAATCCCCTTCCCCCATCTTGATCTCATCTTCTTCTGCAGTTCGTAGCCAGATGCTTCTTGATTTCTTTGCTCCCCACTTCATCGTCCTCTACATTGATGAACCTGGTGGATGTGGGATGTAGGAGGGGACTCTTTTGATTCACTTGGTGGTATTGGCATTCTTGAGGTGGCCGACCTATCCATTGATGAACCTGACTTGCAAGCTGTGACTTTTGGTTTGGATGCTCAGGAGCTAGATGTTGTGGATAACAGTGAGCCAAATGGGGAATAGCAAGTAGCTGCTGCATGAATTGCGCTTGAATTCCCTTTAGTACTTTCCTAAATTTGAGACTGATTTATTTGAGACCTTTGGACATGCTGTTATGTAATAATAAATACACTTAAGTAGTTATTTGCATTAATTTTATTTTTTTATTTTTAATATTAAGCGTATCCACGTGTCGGGTTCTTTGGGAAATTGGCGTATCCGCGTATCCGTATCCTTCCGATACTGATACACGTATGTGTATCCGTGCAATTTAGATCGCCACCAAGCTCCCATGCGATGACTCCTCCGGTGAAAGATTCCCATGTCGTCGATGTGAGCAAGACTCGGGCATTGAGCAGGAAGAGGCATATGTGGTTTGCCGCTGTGATATGCGGGTTACACACTTTTGCCCACTCTAAGTGGGCTAGGATCCCTTATTAGCACGGAAGCATTGTGTGGCGAGTTTGCGACCACGACCCACCTACTGTGTGAGGTCTCACGCACGCAGATTCCAAACCCATACCTCGCGCGCACTTTGGTGCTCCACGCAAACCTTGAAGGCGACGGCCCTAGGCTCTTGCCACGCGCATGGCCTTAGGTGAGTGGCCCTAAGCTGCTGAAGTGCGTAGATCTCGATCCACAACACTTCCTCCATCTTGGTAGCCTAGTGGATCATCTCGTCACACAATGTGTCCATGCGCCCGTCGCCCAACAAGCTCGTCGGCCTCCGCGGCCTGCACACGCATTGCGGACACAAGCACCATGTCACTGAAGTCAGTCGTGCCCATGCAATGGTGGCGATTGAGGTGGGGCGACGAGTTACTCGGCCAACATAGCCACAGACTCGGGGTTGAGGCTGGGCTCGAGGGTGAGGTAGGCGTCATCCCAACAACTCTGGATTGGCAACCACGAGATCTGGAGCTAGAGGAGGCCATGCTTCGCTCGCAGCGCCCATAGTGGAGGTGGAGATGGTGACGATGCCACAACGGGTGCCTTGAGGCCAGCGCCTGCATTTGCGTTCACCATGGAGTGGATGCGGCAGTGGGCTGCTGCTGGGATATGCGGGTCAAACACTTCATCGCACTCTAAGTGGGTTAGGTTGCGCTACTATGTGGGTTGGTAGCACAAGCAGAGCGGGTTGACGCGAAAGTGCGCCCCACCTTGCATCCTTATATGCAAGCTATCGAAGTTAGCAAGCCACTAACATACATTTATTTGTCCACATTGGCATACCACGCCATTGACTACAACTCATTAATAATAGTTTATTCCCTCACTGAAGTAAATATAAGCCATCTACTTTCAATCGAAATCATTTGTGATCCCCACAGCAACGTGTGGGTATGCTTCTAGTTGTATAATAATCTACAAGCTAAAATAGAAAGGGCCCACATACAAACCTGGTTGGCTTTTCGACCAAGGCCCATGAGGAAGTTATCAGGCTTGATGTCTCTGTGCAGATAGCCTTTAGAATGCATAAATTCTATTCTTGTTATCTGCAAATAGCAAATGAAAACCAGTTCTAACCAACTACAACATGGGTAAAAAAAAGAGATGATATTTTTTGAAGTTAAATAAGGAACAGAAAGACAGGAACATTTTGTTGTTTTGCTCATGTGCTATCCCACAGTAGCAATTTTTTGCGTAAGGCACTTGAAACTGAGTGTGTTTCACTGACAGCTATTTGTGTGTAATGCACTTAAATTAGGTTGAACCCACTTGAAATTGAGTGTTCCCTAACATATGCCACAATCCAGTGGATCACAAATAGGTGCTAATTGCATATGCACAAATAGCAATTGTGGGATGCACTGTGACTAATATGGAGTACAAGAGTGCTAGACAGGCATCACTGAAAAATAAGCATAAGTGGTTGGCACCTTTCACAAATTCATCACATTATTAGTAAATAAAACCTAGGGAGGATGGAGAAGAATTATTACCATCTGATCCGCTAGCATCAAGACTGTCTTCAGTGAGAATCTCCGGCCACAATAAACAAACAAATCTTCAAGGCTTGGTCCGAGTAAATCGATAACAAGAATGTTTTCATCGCCATCAATGCCGCACCATTTTATGTTTGCAATACCATCTACATGGATTCAAAATAGCAACAATTACAACACAAATAATGGTATAACAATCAGCAAAGATTTGTATGTACTCAAACACATACTCCCCCCTTGAAGAGCATTGTACAGTTTGGCCTCATATAGCAACTGTGGATGATTGGTTTTGCTGCTTTCCTGTACACAATAATAATGCAACATAAGTTCCAAAAAAAACATGTCAAATATGCATCTATAGCATATATTAATTTGTAATGTGAAAATTCATATAGCTCCATTCAGTTGTAACTTCATTAAATAACTACTTACCCTCTCCTAATAGATGTCATTTTACAGAGATGGTTTCATTTTCGTTTTGTTTTCTGAATGAACTGTTTGCATTAGTGGGAAATCAGTAGTCAAATACAAATAATGGGACAGATTCTGCCTAAAAGTGTCATGTACAAAGGCTGAACATATTGACTTTGGATAGGAGGGACTACGAAGAAACACTTCTTTCCCTAATCAGGACAAAAAGATATGGAAGTTGCAGGATATGTGGACCCCACACCAACATTTGTGACTAACAAAAAAACTCGACCTGGCGGGGGGGGGGGGGGGTGGTAAGACAGTCCCTGGCCATTGGATTAAGAAGACCTTCTAACGCAGGTCAAGAAAACCCATGAGAATGAGACCTGACAATGGGATTTTTTAACGGGTATACATTCTGGTGAGTCCAAGTGGCTAAGTATGGAGGGGGCCAACATACGGAAAGGCCTAGAGAAATGAAGCAAGGATGAGCAACAAATTATTGTAGTCAAAGAGGTGTCATATGTCAGGGGCACAGGAGGGATTACAGTATTATTAAGGTCTCTATAGTTGGGCTGGATGGCAACAGGCCAAGTACAAGGAAGCCCATCTTGTTTTTCTCTATTTTTTCCCTTCCCCATTTATCTTGTGGACCTATATTCACTGTATTTAGTACGTCCTTATATAGGTTAGTAACTATGACATTCATTAGGAGCCTGTTTTGTGCCAAAAAAAACTTAAAATTGACCTTATATAATTGAAAATTAGTATATATTAGACAAGTCCTCTTCCAGGTCAGAACACTAATATCCCAACTCAAACTTTGATACCTGCAACATCCAGGTAATACTGCTAGTGCTGGGAAAATAAAACAGTGCAAGTACAAATAGCAAATACTTAGCAGTGCAGAATGAAACAGTAAGAAAACATTTCTGACATAATTAGATGTCATGGAATACCAACTTAAAGAAACACCACATAGCTCCTACAAAAGAGAATTTGAGCCTGCAATCCATTACACCACACCACATAGCTCCAACTTAAAGAAATGTTTTTTTCTAGGACTATCTCGACACAACCCTCATTGTTCCCACAAAAGAGAAATTAATCTTGTACTGCATTACACCACAAGCAGTAAAATATGGAACTTTTTATTAACAAAATAAAGATATCAAAGATACAAACAACATCATCATTTGATGTTTTCGGGAGAAGATTTCCCAGAATAGACACACGTGGCTTATGACTCTGCCAAGCTTAGGTCACAAGATTGCACACCAATAATACTATAATAGAATGTTTTAGTGATTATTAGTCTAATACTCTCAAGGCCTTGAGATGTTCCTAGCATACAAATGTCATATCACTGTTCACTAAATGTTAGAGATACATTCCTGTTCTCACTTGTGATAGCTACCCCTACGTGCAACATAGTCTACGCTTCCATGCAAAGGCAACAAGCATCGCAGATAGACATACTCTATTGATATCAACTAGCATAAGAGAAACTGGATAGAATCAAAACAGATTTATATCACAAGACTTTTTACATTGAATTGTTTCCATTTGAGACTAGGGTAACACAAAAGTATCACTGTTGGCAGGAAAACTATATAAACCACAATAACTGCTGGATAGTTTGAAACTATGGGACCTCACAGAACATCGAAGAACCACAAGCCTCCAAAACACTGCTACTCTTACTAGATGCAACACAATCATATAAACCCCAATATCACAGGGGATTTAATAGACAACAGAGCGGTACTTTTCTTCATGAAATTTGCGGCTCCACGATACCAACAAACAGCAACACAAAGGCATGCTGCCCAGACCAGGCACCCTGGCTGATGGTTCTGCGAAGCTCATACCTAGGTCTGTGCAACCCGATAATGGACTGGCTGATGGTTCTGCGAAGCTCATACCTAGGTCTGTAAACCCCAATAATGGACTGTTTGCTGAAGGGTCTCATGGTCTAGAGCAAATTCCTGGCATATAAATGTCAAAACGCTATTTACTTAGAAGTTAGGCTTGTTCAATTCTTATTAATGATAGCTACCCGTGCACACAGTAGCATTTTACAATTTCAGGCTCATGATTCAATACAAAGAACCAAACATCACAAATAGTCATAATCCATCGATATGAACTAGCTTAAGACAAACTGCATAGAATCAAAAAAAATTCATATCTCAAGACCTTTTATGTTGATTGCAGTGGTGAGCAAATTATTTGAAACCACAACATCCATTGGAAAACTTGGAAGTACAGAACCCTACAGAGAACTAAAGCAATGCACACCCCCAGAGAACACTACTTCTTTTAGTGGGGAACAGGTTATATCATGTCATACCCATGATCTCAAAGGAAAGCTAATTTGCTTCGTTAAACTCACTTCTTCACGATACCATTAAACAGCAACATGAAGGTGTTCCAACTCATAAAAAACTTCTAAAAGTTGACCTGCAAGTATGTGGTGCAAGCAAAACTACCGAAGAAGAGAAACTATATGTCATGATGTGCCAACTTAACACAACCCGCATAGCTCTGACAGAAGAGAAATAAATCTTACAATGCATTACACTACGACATTGCCGCATGACAACTCTGTGAGCAAGAATGTTGAGATTTTTACAAAATAAAGAAATCAAAGAAAGAAATAACAACACCGGATGATATTTTCTGGAGAAAATTTAGCAGAATAGACAGACATGTGATGGCTCTGTCAAGCTTAAGTCACAAGATTGCATGCCAACAATAGAATGTTTGACAATTAGTCTGATACTCCCATGGCCTACATGTGTTCCTAGCATTTAGATGTCAAATTATTATTTACTAAAAATCAGGGATCCATTCCAGTTCTTACTGGTGAACACTACCCCTACGTCGAACATAGCACTGTACTTTCCTATTACACATTCATAGTACATGCTTCAGTGCAAGGCGGCAAGCATCGCAGATAAGCATAATATGTTGATATAAACTAACATGAAGAGAAACTGGATAGAATTAAAAACAGATTCATATCAGAAGACCTTTTAGATAGCATTGTTTCCATCTATGAGACTAAGGTAACACAAAAGTATCACTGTGGTGGCGGGAAAACTATTTGAAACCACATATCCACTGGAAAGTAAGAAACTATAGGAGCACACAAGAACACTTAACATGGACCTCCAAAAACATTGCTCCTCTTATTGCACCAGCTCATAATCATAAAACAAAAATGATCGCAGGGGATTCAACACAACAGAGCGCCACTTTCCTTTGTGAAATTCGCAGCTAGTATCAATAAACAGCAACACAAAGGCGCGTTGCCCTGGTCTCCAAAAACATTGCTCCTCTTATTTGCACCAACTCATAATCATAAAACAAAAATGATCGCAGGGGATTCAACACAACAGAGCGCCACTTTCCTTTGTGAAATTCGCAGCTAGTATCAATAAACAGCAACACAAAGGCACGTTGCCCTGGTCTGATACTTCGATATCTACCAGAAAATGGACTCAAAACTAAAAACTTCTAATAGCCGACCGCCCATAAGTGCACAAGAGGCTGCAAGTAACCTAGTAGAGCACAGAAAACCTAGGGATTCAGGACGCCGAATCAACATTATGCAGTTTCAAGCTCCACCTCATAACCTACTGCACCACGCAACAGGCGTCACAAGAAGCCACGAAACCCTATACGAATTCCAACAAAATCAAACAAAAACGAGGGAAGGCTGAGGTAGGGGAGGTGCTCACGATCTTGACGGCGACGATCTCGTAGGTGTCAACGTGGGTCGCTGCATAGAGGGAGGGGACACCAACAAGCACAACACCAAAACCTTGTCAGATCCAAACACCAAGCGAAGTGAATAACAGCGGCCATGATCGGGGTCGAACCAAGGTAGATCTCCCCGAAGGAGCCGCTCCCGATCTTGCGGCCCAGCTTGTACTTGCTGCCGACAATCCGGTCCATCCCCTCCTCCACCACCACCTTTTCCTGCGCCTTTCCGCACTGGCTCTATCGGCGCGGCGACTGCGGACGGAAGGAAAGTGAGGGGGGGACTAGGGTTTCGACTGCTGCGACGAAATGGGTACCGAAGACGGAAGCGGCAGCTTGAATGAATGCTTCTAGAAGGTCGGAAACGGATTAGATTTGCATCACACATGCACACGCAACGGTGACAGAAAGGGATGTTAGAGAGCAGCTTGCTTGGCCTCAAATGGCAGTAGCAAACTTCTTTGAGCATCAAGCCGGGCTTTTCTAAAACCTTAGACGAACGAATCCCCAAACTTGACTCTTCGCGCCTCTCTCTCCTCTGCTACAGTTGCAAAAGGCGAGAAGAGGGAGAATCGCCTCTCCGGGGGCGATTTCGCCGGCTTTCCTCCTCTCCGGTGGCTGCCATGGCATCGTAGAGGTAGGAGGGTTGGGCAATCGCCTCGCGGATGTGTATATAGTAGGATTAGGTCCTAGGTTTTGTGTCTGCTCGCTGTCCTGGTCTGGCGGTGGAGCTAGGGTTTGCCGGGGGGATGTCTCTCCTCCGTGGCTTGTCTGTCGGGGCGCCGTCGACGAGGAGGAGGCCTTGGCGGCGTCGCTGAATAACTCCTCGCGATTTCTTCCTCCCACCGGTGGTGTTCTCCTCCGACGTCTCCGGTGCAGTCGGCGAGGTACGTATTGGAGTCCGCGTACCCTGCAGCTCCTTTGTCTCTGCGAGCTAATGGTGTTGGGGGTGCGCCTTCTTTTGGATGTGGTGATGAATGTGGTGATGGCTATGGGTGCCGTGGTCGGCGGGCGAGCGGATTGACCTCGATTTCCCCTCGGCGCCTGCCGATGGCGAGTGTCGATCCGGAATCTGTGGAGCTTGGGGCGCGTCCCCGGCCGAAGCTTCTTCAACGACGGAATAGTCTCGGCCTGCGCGTCGGGCGGCAATTGCGGCTCACTAAAGCTACTATGCGATGGAGCTCTTCCAGATCGGGGCGGTGATGGGATCTTCCGACGCCGGAGTTGGGAGTAGAAAGAGTTTAGGGAACTGGTTGTAATTTTTGTTTTTCTTAAGGCCCTTTCTATAAAGTTGAGTGGAACAGCTGTCTTCCATATCCTTATACGGTGTACTTGTATGGATTTGTACTCGTTTCCTTAACTATAATACAGGTATTCCGTATAAAAAAAGCCGGGCTTTTCTGCCACGGTCACCAGGCACCAATAGAATTTGAATGAATGAAGCGATAAAGAAAAAAGGAATAAGTATTTGTTGATGATTTTAAAAACAGAGCAATAATTATTGTATTATAAATAAACACCAGTGACATCAATACTTTCTAATCTAGACTAGATCTGCCCCAGGCTCCGACGTTCAAATTGGATGTCTTATATTATTACTTATAAGGATGATTTTCAGCACTCAGCGTTTGGTTGAGAAACGAGATAGACCTAACTTTGTTTCTGTTCGGTTAGTGGAATGAGATTATTCTCGTTTTCTATTTGGTTGGAATAACAAAGTGAGACCGAGTGATCTTATCTCATATTTGGAGACGAAAGATATCTCCAATAGTTTGGTAAATTTCGTTCCTAAAATCTCATTATTTTCTCCACTTTTGTATATTAAGAAATAAATAGAATGGTTTTAGCCATTACATGCCGTGACTACAATTTGACTAATTCAAAATTACTCCCTCCGTTCTAAATTTTAATTCGTTTGATTTTTTCTCTAAATTTGACCACTCGTCTTATATTTAAAAAATTATGCAAAATATCATTTCTTTTGTTGTGGCATGCTTTATTAATAAAAGATCTTTAAAAAAGACTTAAATTTGACTATGTTTGCATAAATTTTTTTGAATAAGATGATTGGTCAAACTTAGAGACGAAAAAGTCAAACAAACTATATTTTAAAATGAAGGGAGTAAATTACCTCTTAGCCCGATGCACATGCATTGCCGTCTAAAATCAACACAGATATATCTGAAAAAGAAACATTGTCATATAAAATCATCAAAATTATATCTGAAACTAAAAATACATAACATTTACCTCCCAGGCGTCAAGTTGTAACCCCTTGGGGGCACTAACAAGCAATGTCACCGAAGCCAGAAAATAGGGGGAGGTTGAGGGGCGAGGGCCCTGATCAGCTCCCCCTCGGTGGTGACAACGAAGTTGAGGCTCCCAAAGCATACGTGCGCATTGGTAACCCAGCTGATGCAGTGGTTGGCCATCCAAAGCCTATAGTAATGAAAGTCGAGACGCGCAGGTCCCCTACCTGACACGTCACCTGTCGTTGTTTCGAATCGACATCGGCTAGTGAATGTGTAAGCATGTATAGGGCTCGGATGGTATGCTAAGTGGACATGAGAAAGTATACTGGTTCGGACAGAATGTCCCTATGTCCAGTCGAGTGAGGCTCATGCTACTAGCACTAAAATGCACCGAAATATTTGTAGTAGGGTTACAAACTTGGAGAGAGAGGGATGAAGGCTCCTAGGTCTTTGGTATGTGCGTGCAGTTAAAATGACGGTCTGTGTTCATGTGTCCTCTTTTAGAAGGCCTTGTCCCCCTTTTATAGCCTCAAGTGGAGGGCATGTTACAGCAGCGTGGAGAAAAGAGGAGACTACCAAGGAGAGAATGAAATAGAAAAAGAAAAGAAGAGTATTGATGTTTACCACCGATAGTCTACCATGGAGGTACCAAGCATAGTTGTTTGGGCTTCGGTGAATTTAGAAACTCAGCGCTGAACGCAAGGGACGAACAATTTTATACTGATTCAGGCCCTCGTGATTGGGTAAAATCCTTTACATCTAGTTCGGTGTTAGCATTTGCGTTGGATTGGTCTCTGTGTATTAATTGTTCATTGTTTAAAAGGGTACCCTGAGCTGCCCTTATAGTTTGAGGGAGCTTGATGGGTTGTTCTAGTCCTAGTTGATACAAATAAGGTGTCCAAGACTATGTCTAGAAAGGTACTTTCCATAGGAATTCCGGCTAGGTCGGCATAGTTCTTTTCGGTTTGCATGTAGCTTGGTTTTGTGCCCCTGTTTGTTAGGTGGTGGGCCTAGGACGTAGTCCATGGCCTGTAGTGGAGTTGGTGAGGAACCCTATGGGTTCCTATTGATGATCCCCCAACATTTCATGGTTGAGCTTTCGAAACCCTCTTATTATTCTTGATCTTCGTTGTGTTGTTTGTAAATCATGTTTTTGGTTCTTCTGAAGAGAAACCTTAAGATGGTTGTCTTTTAGTTGTTTTGTCTTGACTAATATGCACTTTCTTTTGAAAGAAAGTGCACTCAGTGAGTATAGCCCCCGAGCCTCTTGCCTTTTTGAGACAAAAAGTTGGAGGGTCCTTTTAGTCATTCAATCTCTCCTAGTTCATTATGTAGTGACACTCACTCAGTGTTGCCCCTGAGCCTCTTACTTCTTGAGATGAGGAGCTAGAGGGTATGTATCCTCTTCTTTTCATTGAAATCTTTATTTTTTCAAAAAGAAATCTTTCTTTTTGAGAGGTATGTACTCTACAGCCCTCGAGCTTCTTCCCGGTTTTTTCCTTAGTTCTCTTTGGAGGAAGAAGTCGTATGGAGGGTCTGTTGTGTTGCCATGGAGTTGTTGTAGTTTTAATTGCTTTTAGTACTGTTGGTAGCTAGTAATTGAAATATCTATCCTCATGGGCTATAGTTGTAAATAGCCAAAAAGTCTCTTGGATATGCTGTCTAGAGGTACTATTGCTTCACATGTTGTACTTTGCTTGTATTGATTTGTTATGTCCTATTTAAGTCCTTTGCGTCTTTTTTTTCGTGTGGACTTGGTCTGTGTGCATTAATTTTCTGCCTATAAATACCTTCCTTGTGAGTATGTTGCAAACCATTGGGTTGGAAAGCTTGAGTCTTGATATCTTTAGCTATGGATATACTAGTTTGTGAGATTGAGCAGCCCCCGGGCATGGTTAGAGTTGTTTGTTTATCATGTAGCAAATGGAGTCTTGTGGATGTGGGTTTGTTGCCTCTTCTAGCACAGCTCTTGTCCAATCTTCCCTCTAGCCTGGTGATTATCCTTTTCGTGTTGAGCAATGTGTGTGTTTGAGTTGTTCTGCAACTATCCATTGTGGATCGGCTCGTGTTTTGCCTTATGATGTGCCATTTTGCCACCGTTTGGGAGAGGGGGGTCAGCACTCGTTCTAAGATGCCGCTGGGCTATTAGGCATGGTTAAGCAGATGTCCGTGGTAGATGCTTCACTCTGGTGGCCTGGTAGTTCTTACGCTGCTTATAACAACCTTGGATGTGCGTCCTTCCTTTGGAGAAAGCACGTCTAGATTGTTTTATGTCCTGCCTTGTAGCAACAAGTACCCTAGTCGTTTTGGAGCCGAATTCCACTAGGTTCCTTGTTGTCACGTTGAACGATTTCCTTTGCTTTCTTTCTATGAATTCGTTGGGACTTGTAAAGTATGTAATCCTTGTATCTTCTCGATTAGTGCAATGATAAATGTTATTTCCATGTTGCTATGATGTTGTCTAGGTTCTTTTATTTGATGCTACCCTGAGTTGTTGTGTTCTTCTCTTGAGTTCTTCTATGGTTATTATAACCGGTGTATGTGATGGTTAATGTTCATTTTGTCTGCTGCGAGATTCTAATAAAGTTAAGAAATTAAAGTTACAACCAACCAAATCCTTTGATGGCTTTGGGAGTGAATTCTCACACTAGACAGACATGTGGTTGATGGTGATGCCCATTGCCATGCAATCATACTTAGGTCACATTATTGCAACCCAACAATAGAATGTATCTAATTGTTCTCATGGTCTCGAGCAGCTTCCTAGCAAATATCCCAAATTATTGCAAATATCCCAAATTACAAGTTGTAAGTTGTTTGATTTTTTATCTCAACTTTGACTGCTCGTCTTATTAGAAACAATGTTTATTTGCAATTTCAGATTATCCCGTTCATGCTTGTGTTCTTGACTCGCTTGTAGAAAAGCCTTCTTGGTGAGATCAATCACGTGCGTGTGGTTTATAACCAACAGCCGTAATATAACAGTTGTGGGGCCTGAATCAGTCTTGTTGCAAAGCCAACCTCGAGTCTCCACCAATTGAAGTTATCATACCTTTCAAAAGATCGGAAGAAGTCCAAATGTTTACCTTCACAGTCAAACAATTCTCGAAAGATATGCCTAAGAAACTATAATCTAAACGCTGATCAAATGTTAGAGAATGGCAGTAGTTGAAATAAGAAGCAAATTCCACGGGGTGGGATTTACATAGAGCCTATAATACCAAAATTCATGAGTACTCATCCCGTCAAAGATGTCGAAGGAGTTAACATTCATAAATGCAAAGCAAGTACTCATAACCTCAATAGGGTTAAACTTCTGTTTCCTTGTGGCTGCTTTGACGCCCTGCCAAGGAAGACTAGACACAACATACTGTTTACTTACACAACTCCATACTGTTTCATACATAAGAAATCACGATTAAAGATAGCTGGCATATAAAATGTTTCATATACAGGAAATCACGACCTAAGATAGCTAGTATATAAAATGCTTCGTACACGATCGAAGATAGCTGGCATATTGAGACAACTGTACTAATTGTTTGGCTTCAGGCATATTACAACATAATATACTGGGAAAAATGGTGTTATTGCCCCGTCTGAAAATTTAATTGTGATTTACCCCAATGTTTTCAAATTTGTCATTTTACCCTCATCGTTTTAAAATGAAGGAGATATTTGCCCCTGGTCCGGGAAGCCTCCAACCGCGGTGGCCCACTAGAAGCACAGCCACAGCAGGTCCCTAGTATCCCTCCTCGTTCGTCGGCCTTGCTCAGACAGATCCCAAGCAGCAACGTGCAGGCTGGCCTCCCAGCCGATCTGCTGTCGCCTGGACCGGAAGTTAGCACGGCCTGCATCCTCAGCACTGTAAAAACAGCCGTATATTACTGACCAATCCCAAGACGAGTATTGAAGGCTGTGCCAGTAAGTTTTTTCTCTGTAAAAACAAGTATGTTAACTACAACAAACATTGTATTACCACAATTGCAAACAGAAAAATAAATAAAAAAACAAAAATATCATAGTTTGGGAAGAAATTTGTTTCAAAAATCACGATTGGTGGTTGAATCACGATATCTCTTTGCGAGCCTAAGTCAATTACATGAAGCTGACAGTTAGAACACAAAATAGTCAAGATAAACATTTTGTGGCGCAATCTTTCTTCGTTAACGATACACAACTCTCCTGATCGTCACTGGCCAACTAGTTCTGTTTGTTTTAGCTTGCAGATTGACACAGACGGTCAGGTTGTAACCAGATTGTAATAATACACATGCAAGATTGTTACAATCCACAAATCTGAATCACCCCAGCGGTCCAGCTTCAAATATATGCATCTAAATTCTCTATATATCTGTATCTATAGCTTAAAATCCTAAACCTCACTAGAATTCTATTCTATCACGACATGCAAGTGATCCGCATCAGCAGACCACTAGCGCATGCCATTAGAGCATCCCCATGAGTACCTCAAATTTTGTTTCACAAAACATTGTCTTTTGCCAACTCTCAAATAAGTATAGGGAGGGGAAAAAGAGGCCATTGCCAAGAGTATCCCATATTTGACTTGCAAAATATCATAATTATGGTCCACACACTTTTTCGGCGTGAGATCTCCATGCCCCGTCGCATCTAGGTCACTGCTGCCTCCATTGACTGTCCTGCTGAACACTAGCTTGCAGGAACCAGCGACAACCAGTCATGGCCAGCTGGGACCTGCTCGCCCCTGGTGCCTCCCAGCCGGCCTCCAGGACCTCTTAGTCGGCAGCTAGGCACAGCAGGCCTGCCAACCTTGCCCACCCGCATTGGGTAGCGACCGCTGGCCGCCCAAGTGCATGGATACACTAGGCTCTCTTGTAACCTTGTTAGAAAGCGTGCGAAGGAAGCCATGCCTTTGCTGCTGGTCGCGCCTTTAAAACCACCTCTTCCTCTGGCACCTTCTCCTCCATCCACCCTCTTTTTTTGAGCGGAGTCACTAGGGGAACCCCCACCTATTTTTTTTGTTTTTTTTCTTTCGGACCTTTTTAATTCGCTCCCATGGGGAGTCGAACCCAGGTCTGCTGGATGTCACTCAGGTGCTCTAACCACTAGGCTAGATGCCCTTTGACCCATCCACCCTCTCTTGTATCCACATTCTACAGTTCCACAACATCTCTTCGACCCACATCACATGTGTGGTTTTTGAGCTTGTAGATGATCACCATGGCACGGGTGCCAAGGCTCAATAGCATGACGGCGAGGATGCGTGCGTAGGACTGGCTCCACCATGGCAGCGGCACACTCAACGGCCAACAAGAACCATCCCTAGGGGTGCACGTGTACAGGCATGCAGGAGCGGGTGCGGGCCGGTGGGCAGCGCAGATCCATGGCCTAGGCACCCACACCATCTTGTGGATCAGCAGGTTAGACCAGGCCCAGGAGGCGACACTTGCCTACGACACCGCACACTTTTGCTTACACGGCACCCACCGTCTGCTTAGCCCATGCAAGTTCAACTTCCCGATGGCGCCGCGCCCTAACATCCCTGAGGACGTCCACACCATGCTTACCCACGCCGACATCAAGGGCATCGCCGAGAGCCATGCCCGCGCCTTGGTCAATTTGTATGTCGGTCCGCTAGACGGATCCTAGGCTATGGAACAAAGGAGAGAAGGTGGGGGAAAGAGTTGCGGTGTCGCGCAGGAGGTACAAAACACCTCTTGATCCCGCAGAATGTATAAGTGCTCGTTGCCCGCGTGGACAAGCTCCTCAACCTCCGCTAGCCTGCACTCACACGCGATGAACACGAGTGCCACAATAGTGAAGCTGGTGATGTGGCAGTCAAGGTTGAGGTTGGGGATGAGTTCCTTGATTGGCATAGTCATGAACTCAGGGTTGAGGCGGGGCTCGAGGTGAGGTGGGCAACATCCGTTGAAGGAGCTCCAATGAGGTCCAAAAGCTACCTTGGGTGTTCGACCTGCGGCCACACGATCTAGAGCTGGATGAAGCCATGCTTCCCTCACAGCAATAGCTCGATGGGTGACAAAGAACTTCTCAAGCGTTGGTAGTGGAGATGGCACTAGTAGTATTAAACAACTTTGGGCTGGGATCAAATGGACTCGCCCTTTGTAGTAGCTAGATTACAATAGGCTCTTCCACACACAAACCATGAGGCTATAGTTATGGCTGTAGTTTTAGCAAAATTAGGTGGAAGCAAAAAATTATTCGCAAAAGCAAAGAATGGAGACGGAGGGGGAGAGGTGGACTAACACTAGTACCAACAACTGAGCTTGAAGGAGGTGGTCACCATCCGCCCAAGGAGCTCTAGCAGGGCCCAACTACCACTGGTGGAGCCTCATGGAGGCGATACTGGGCCCTGCCCCCTTACTCCAAGCGATAAATATAGGTACTTTGTATTTACGTTGATTTGGCTCATCCTCCTGTCTGGACATGCAAGCAGCCAAGCTCCTTGCATGCATTTTTGCTACTCCGCCCCGTCTGAACATACACGCACAATCTCCTTGCATGCACCTTTGGTTGGCATCAAGAACAATAGCCAATCTCCTTGCATGCACCTTTGGTTGGCACCAAGAACAATAGTCATGGTATCTAGAGTAGGAGGCTATGCTTCGCTCGCAGATGTAGCTCGATGGGATTGACACTGAAGTTATCAAGTGCCGGCCAAGTTCCGCTGGGCGATGCTAGGCGGTCACCTAGGCGGGAGTAGTCGGTAGGCGAGGCCCTTCGCCGCGACTAGGAGGGTAGGCGGAGCCCTAGGCGGGCGGAGGTCGCCGGTGGGAGAGGAAGACCGGTGGACGGCGGGCGGAGGTCGCCGGTAGTGGCCGAAGAGCGGCGAGCGCCGCATGAGAGGAGACAGAGAGACAGGAGGCAGGGAAGGCTAGAGGACTGGTAGACGGCGGGCGTAGGTCGCCGGTGGAGGAGGATTGGCAGCGTGCGCGTGCGTGCGGACGGCGCGCACGTGCGTGAGTGCGCATGCAGCGGCGGTGTGGAGTGCGAGAGAGTGAGCAGAGTTAGGGATGAGAGATATGGTTTGGGGACTTAGGCTTTGGGCTGTGAACATTTTATGGGCCTTTTCTGTTCACCGAAGTCCACTTCTCCTTTTTCTTTTTCTTTTTTATACATATATATGTGTATATACTAACGCCTAGCAAAACACCTAGCAACGCCTAGGCACGATTAATCCCGCCTAGGCACTAGGCGGAGGGTTAGCGCCTAGAATCAGCCTAGCGCCTAGCGAAACTTGGAGCACCGGTAGTGGAGGTAGCAGTAGCGACAGGGCCATGAGGATGACGCCTCCGTTCACGTTCGCCATGGAGTGGAGGTGGCAGTGGCAGCGGTGTGGGTTGCCGCCAGGATATGTGGGCCACACACTTCGTCCCACTCTAAGTGGGCTAGGCCTCACGCGCCTGATCTCGTCCCGTATCATGTCCATGCATTCATTACTCGTGCAAACAATCTCATTGTGCGCAAGCATCCACACCTTTAAAACCACCTCTTCTGGCGTCTTCTTCTCCTCTTCTCCATCCACCCTCTCTTGTATCCACATTCCACAGTTCCACACTATCTCTTCGACCCACATCACTTGTGGTCCACACTTTTTTCTTCGACGCGAGATCTCCATCCCCCATCGTATCTAGGTCACTAGAGCCCCCTGGTGAACACCAGCTTGCAGGAACCGACGGCAGCCAGCCACAGACCTGCTCACCCTTGGTGCCTCCTAGCCGGCCCACCGGACCTCTTAGTCGGCAGCTAGGCACAACAGGCCTGCTAGCCTTGCCCACTCGTGTTGGCTAGCGATAGCTGGCCACCCAGGTGCATGGATACAATAGGCTCTCTCGTTACCTTGTTAGCAAGCATGAGCAGGCAGCCACGCCTTTACCGCTGGTCACGCATTTAAAACCACCTCCCCTTCTAGCGTCTTCTTCTCCATCCACCCTCTCTTCTATTCACATTCCACAGTTCCACACGATCTCTTCAACCCACATATCACTTGTGTGTTTTTTTGAGCTTGTAGATGATCACCATGGCGTGAGTGCCGAGGCGCAGTGGCAGGGTGGCGAGAAGGCAGGCGTAGGACCGGCTTCGCCGTAACAGTGGCACACTGGCGATCAACAGGAACCATCCCTATGGGTGCACGTGGACATGCGTGTGGGAGCGGGTGCGGGCCAGTGGGCGGCGTAGATCCACATCCTGGCCACCCACACTAGGTTGTGGATCGATAGGTTCAACCAAACCCTAGAGGCGACGTTTGCCTATGACATCACGCTCTTTTGCTTTCATGGCACCCACCGCTTGCCTAGCCCACGCAAGTTCAACTTCCTGACGGTGCCACGCTCCAACATCCCTGAGGACGTGTGCGCCACGCTTACCCACGCCAACATCAAGGGCATCACGGAGAGCGATGCCCATGCCTTGGCCAACTTCTATGTCGGTCCGCTGGATAGATCCTGGGCTATGGAGCAAAGGAGAGGAGATGTGGAGGTGGCGGCCGAGGTGAGCGACGAGTTCCTCGGCCGGCATAGCCACAAACTCAGGGTTGATACTGGTCTCGAGGGTGAAGTGGGTGTCATCCATCGAAGGATCTCCAATGAGGACCGGTTGCTGCCTTGGGAGCTGGATCCACGACAATGAGTTCTAGGTCAAGCTTTGCTCGTAGCTTTACCTCAATGGGATGGACAGTGAACTTCTCAAGCGTTGGTAGTGGAGGTGGTGGCGATGTGCGTTGCCACCAGGAAATGTGGGTCACACACTTCATCCCCCTCTAAGTGGGCTAAGTCTCATGTGCCCTGATGTCATCCCAGCGAATGTCCTAGCACTCGTCGCCTACAGACAAGCTCCTTGGCCTTCACAAGGCATGGCGAACACGAGCACCGCATTAGCGAAGTTGGCTGTGCGGCGATGGCAGTCGAGGTGGGAGATGAGTTCCTCAGCCGGCATAGCCACAAACTCAGGGTTGAGGCTGGTGGTCATTTGTGGTCACCGATAACGTAGTATTAGATGACAGCCTTGGGTTGTGATCACATGGATTCGCCCTTCGTAGCAGCTAGATTACAATAGGCTCCCTCATACAAATGTTAGGGTTTAGTTATGGCTATAAATTTAGTAGAGTTAGGTGGCAAGCAAAAACTATTCGCAGAAGCAATGAATGGAAAAGGGGAAACTAACACTAGTACCAATACTGCCTTTACAGTACAACTAGGCTCAAGAATGAGGTGGTCATCATCCACCAGAGGATTGTACAGTTTGGCCTCATATTGCAACTGTGCGTGATTGGTTTTCTGCTTTCTTGTACATAATAGTAATGCAACATAAGTTCAAAAATAAACATGTAAAATATACATCTACAACATATATTAATTTGTAATGTGAAAAGTCATATAGCTCCATTCAGTTGTAACTTCATTAAATAACTCTGTATCCTGTCCTGGTAGATGTCATTTTACAGAGATGGTTTTGTTTTCTGAGTGTACTGTTTGCACTTGATTGTTCTATGCATTGCTCATTAGTGGGGAGATCAGTAGTCACATACAGATAATGGGACAGATTCTGCCTAAAAGTGTTATGTACACAAGCCAAACATATTGATTTTGGATTTGAGGGACTATGAAGAATCTCTTCTTTCCCTAAACAGGACAAAAAGATATGGAAATTGCAGGGGATGCCATGAGGCTGCCACCTGCGTTTGCATTCGAATGGAATGGAGGTGGCGGCAGCGGTGAATGTGGGTCACACACTTACCACCCATTATGGATGTGTTTGGTTGGGTGGCCAGCCCTTAGCCTGGCTCCTTGGAGCCAATTTTGGCCTGTTTGGGGCTAGGGCCTAGGTGGGCTCACCATCTGTACGCCAGGGAAGAACACAAAATTTGGTGGTTCTCATGGAGCCAGCCTTGGCCAACCATCCCTATGGTTCGCGTCACCTCAGCCCTAGCTCATTGACTTCCCCGTACGCGTGCCGCCGTGCGACTATATGCTCCTGGTCCTCCCGTGTTCCTCCCGCCATGGCTCCGAGCAAAGCAGTTGCGGTCGCGCTTGCCAGCTCAGCCATCGGATCCCCTCTGAGGTGCTGCGTGCCAGCCATGGCAAGGGAGCAGAGCTGGTCCTAGTTTTCTAGTCAGCTCACACGCACATCACCTTGTTGCAGTTGCAGCAACTCGGTGAGCTCAAGTGCGGTCCTTGCGGGTCTACGCGTTCCCCAGGGTGAGCTCGAGGCCCGCTTGCTCCCCGCCGCTCCTGCAGAACGAAATCCCGAGCGGGGACAACAGAGCGCCATGGCCCTAGAGCACTAAATCTGGCGTCGAGCATCCTAGGCACTAGAGCAAGCTCAGGTGTCACCTGCGACTTGGTCAGCAGTAGCCTCCTGCGTGTCCAAGCGAAGCAAGGCAAGGGGGGAGGGAGGACGAGGCAACATGCCCACACTTGTTTAGCCCCTGCTTCTCTACAGTTGTGCTTCGCCGATCTTCAGCCAACCAACAAGGAGAAGGGTCAGCCATGGCTTGCTCCCTCTGTTCGCCTCAAAGGTGTTCGATGAAGTGCTTCAAAGGGGGTGAAGTTACATGCACAAAGAAGAGGTGACTATCCAAGCCAAGCCAACCAACTAAATAAGGAGAAGGGTCAGCCATGGCTTGCTCTCTCGGCTCGCCTCAAAGGTGTTTGATGAACTGCTTCAAAGGGGGTGAAGTTACATGCACAAATAAGAGGTGACTATCCAAGCCAAACCGACCAACCAAACAAACTTGTTGCTAGCCAGGCTTAGGTAGTGTAGACAACAAACAAGTCTACCTTGGCTTGCTAGAGGTAGACATAGGTTAGCCTTGCTTAGTTTCGCTAGCCAAGCTTGTACAAGAAACAAACCAAACACACCCTATCTAAGTGGGCTAGGCCTGGTCTCGTCTCGCACGCGAACAACCTCCTCGGCCTCCGCGAGCCTGCACTCACGCATGTCAAACACGAGCGCCACATCAGCGGAGTCAGACGTGCGACAGTGGCGGTTGAGGCGGGCGACGAGTTCCTCGGTGCGCATAGCCACAAACTCAGGATTGAGGTTGGGCTGAAGGGCGGGATGGGCGTTGTCCACGGAGGAGTTCCGATGTCAGCTGCCTTGGAAGCTAGATCCATAATTACGGGATCTAGAGCGAGGCCATGCTTCGCTCGCAGTTACAGCTCAACGGGATTGACACAAAACTTATAATGCGTCGACAGTGGACGTGGTGGCAGCAGCGATGGCGCAGGGTGCCATGATGCCGGTGCATGCGTTTGCATTCAATTGGAGTGGAGGTGGCGACAACAGCGATGTGTGTTTTCCGCCGAAATATGTGGGTCACACACTTCATCCCACTCTATTTAAGTAGGCTAGGACTTTCAATAATGAGTTTGTACTATATGCGCATGGGCTCTTGATCTCAGTTCACCTTCCCATAACCAAAAGCACGCACAAAACAAAGACAAGAACACAAAATTTTTCTAAAACCATAGACAAATCAAGTCTGATTGAGCTGAGCTTTTAACCTTAGCCTTGCCACATCATATGCGACCCATCACAACACTAATCCCTAAAAAATATTAAGAATTTAAACAACAACTTCTGAAATAGGTAAACCATAGCAAAGGAGAAATGGGGAACAACCAAAGTCAAGGTACTTGTGAGAGGATCAAATCAATAGATGGAAAAGATATATTCTCATGTTTCTGAGCACCCGTTTCCCCCAAAAATCTAACCCCAAAATATAGGCTAATTGCAAGAACAAAAATGTGAAGCAAATAGCTCTTAAGTCACACAAGTAGAAAACCATAAAATTAAGGAACGACTTAAGCACGAATTGGGCAAACAACCTTTAATTAAACCATAAGGAATTTACCTATATGAAGACTTTTATCCTGCTCCTATCTCCTACTTCAGAAGACCACCAGGCACTTGTTAGGACTAAGCCCAAACTTGGAGAAAGAGGTATGCTAGAGATTTGACCCTAACTCTTGCCTTGTGGACTATATTTATAGTGGAGATGGCTGGCCCTTCCAACCCAGCTTGGTTTACAAATTACATATAGGTCCTTGACACATATAGTTTGAGCATTTTATAAGATGGGTACGACACCTTGGGAGCTAGATCCACGGCAATGGATCTAGAGCTGGAGGCTTCTTTTGCAGCTATAGCTCGATGGAAACGACACTGAAATTCTCAAGTGCTGATAGTTGGGGTGGCGGCGATGGCACAAGGGGTGCCATGAGGCCAGCATCTGCGCTCGCGTTTGCCATGGATTCGGTGGCAGCTGCGATGTATGTGTTGTCGCTGAGATATGTGCATCAGACACTTCGTCCCACTCTAGTGGGATAGGCCTCGCACGCCCTGATGTTGTCCTGTAGCACGTCCATGCGCTCGTCGCCCATGCAGATAAGCTCCTCGGCCTCCATGAGCACGCGCTTGCGCGCAACGAACACAAGCGCCGAATCAACAAAGTCAGCCATACGAGATAGCAGTTGAGGTGGGCGACGAGTTCTCGACATAGCCACAAACTCGGGGTTGAGATCTATGCTGGAGGAGGCCATGCTTCGCTCGCAGGTATGGCTCGATTGGATCGTCACTAAACTTCTCAAGCACCGGTAGAAGGGGTGGCGGCAGCGGCAATAGCACAGGGGTGCCATGAGGTCGACGCCTACTTTGCGTTCACCATGGAGTGGAGGTGTCAGCAACTGCGTTGTGCCACCGTGATATGTGGCTCAAACACTACATCACATTCTATCGAAGTGGGCTAGTCTAGGCTCCATGCGCCATGATGTCCTCCTGTAGCATGTCCATGCGTTCGTTGCCCGCCTAGACAAGCTCCTTGGCCTCTGCGAGCCTACGCTCTACGCTCGCACGCAGCGAACACAAGCGCATCATCAGTGTAGTCGCCTATGCGATGGTGGCGGTTTATGTTGGTGACGATGTTCATTGCAACGAGATGCACATCCTAGCAAACGTGTGTCAGCATCTCAACAATGGAAGTCGATGCCTCCAGTGGGCATGCCACTGCCGTTGCCCTGCACGTACGACCACCGTGTTAGCACTACCTCGGCGACAACACGTTCGAGCATCGCCAAGACCTCCATGTCAACATCGTCGAGGTACACGCATCTATGACATCTCATATATAGCTCCCCATGCTCGCATCGGATAGCTTGCTAAGCCGAGAGCCACTGCTCTACCCAGATGCTGGGGGCTGGGCCAGGTGTTTGGTTCGAATAGTCGTTGCGGCATCTTTAAACTTAAACCTTTGGTGGCGTCTGCCATGTTGGTGCCTGATGGAACACCAAGCAAGTGCTTGATAATTTGATGCCAAGGCATTTGCTATCTCGTGGCGCTACACGAAACACGAGCACATGGATTGGACCATTCTTTAGTTTTGTACCCATGAGTCAACCCAACAAGATACGAGCTTGATGAGTTGATGTGCCAGCCTCCAGTAGAGACGAAAGATGGACTACACGGGCCATCTTTTATATTTATCGTAACATTGAGAAGGCTAAGTCGAATTCCATAGGATTGATTGTTAGAGATTAGGTTCCTGCATTTCAAGTTTACATTCCAAGATAGTCCCTGTAGTATAGTTCCTCGGCCAACATAGCCATGAACTCGGGGCGAGGTGGGTGTCGTCCGCTGGAGGGACTCCAGCAGGGCCCAACAGCTACCTTGGGAGCTAGATCCACGGTCATAGGATCTAGAGCTAGAGGAGGCCATGCTTCTCTTGCAGTTGTGGCTCAATTAGATCAACACTGAACTTCTCAAGAGCCGGTAGTGGACGTGGCAACAATGACGATGGCGCTGGAGTGCCATGAGGCCGGCGCCTGCATTTGCCTTGGAGCCGTGGAGGTGGCGGCGATGTGGGTTGCCATTGAAATATGTGGGTAAGACACTTCAACCCGCTCTAAGTGAGCTAGGCTTTGGTATTATGTGGGTTCGTGGCACATGCAGACTAGCGGGTTGAAGCGATGGCCCACCCCACCTTGCATCCTTACATGCAAGCTATCGAACATGCATTTATGTATCCATGTCGCTATAGCACACCATTGACTACATTCATTTATAATAGTTTATTCCTTCACACATGTAAATATAAATCATCTATTTCCAATCCAAATTATTTGTGATCCCGGAAGCAAGGTGCGGGTATGTTTCTAGCTGTATAACAATTTGCAAGCTAAAATAGAAAAGACCCACATAGAAACCTGGTTAGCTTTTCGCCCAAGGCCTACGAGGAAGTTATCAGGCTTGGTGCCTCTGTGTAGATAGCCTTTAGATTCATAAATTCTATTCTTGTTACCCGCAATAGTAAATGAAAACTAGTTCTAACCAAAACAACATCGATAAAAAAAGAGATGATATTTCGTAAGATTCAATAAGGAACAGAAAGACAGCTATTTCGCTGTTTTGCTCGTGTGCTATCCCAAAGTAGCTTTTGTGTGTAAGCCACTTGAGATTGAGTGTGTTCCACTAGCAGCTATTTGTGTGTAATTCACTTAAAATTGGGTGCAATCCATTAAAATTTGAGTGTTCCCTAACCTATGCCACGATCCAGTGGATCACAAACAGGTGCTAATGGCATAGGCACAAATAGAAATTGTGTGATGTTATGGTGGCTGTTGGGGATCGAGGTAGATGGATTGGGATCGAGCGAGCGGCGGCGGCTGATGGCATGAACAGTACCCGCGGGTGCTGTTCACAGGAAGGCGGCTGTGAGAGAGAGAGGAGGCTAGGGTTTTGGACGCTAGGAACGCCGGCCACAGGGTCCTGCCTACGGCCGGCAAGAGAGAAGGAATTTTCTTCTAATCTCTTGCTTGATTATAAATTGATACATCTCCTCTCATTATATAGAGAGGTTTGATTTAGCCCTTAAGCAAGCAACTAATTAACCCTAACAGGCTATGGCCCAATAGGCCGCCGACTACTCTAACATGTGATGTGCTATGACTACTCTCATTATAAGCGGTTGGCACTTTTCACAAATTCATCACATTACTAATAAATAAAACATTGGGAGGTTGAAGAAGAATTATTACCATCTGATCCGCTAGCATCAATACCGTCTTCAGTGAGAATCTCCGGCCACAATAAACAAACAGATCTTCAAGGCTTGGTCCGAGTAAATCGATAACAACTTAACAAGAATATTTTCATCGCCATCAATGCTGCACCATTTTATGTTTGTGATACCAGTTACATGGATTCAAAATAGCAACAATTACAACACAAATAATGGTTATGACAATCAACAAAGTAAGATTTGTATCTACTCAAACACATACTCCCTCCTTGAAGAGCAGGGTACAGTTTGACCTCATATAGCAACTGTCGATGATTGGTTTTGCTGCTTTCCTGTTACATAATAATAATGCAACATAAGTTCCAAAATAACTTGTCAAATATACATCTACAGCATATGGTTTTGTTCAGTTTGTTTTCTGAGTGAACTGTTTACACTTGATTGTTCTATCCATTGCTCATTAGTGGGAGATCAGTAGTCACATACAGCGAATGGGACAGATTCTGCCTAAAAGTGTCATGTACACAAGCCAAACATAGCACTAGTACTTTACTATTTCGTAGTCCATGCTTCCATGCAAGGCAACAAGCATCACAAATACACATACTCTATCGATATCAACTAGCATAAGAGAAATCGGATAGAATCAAAAACAGATTTATATCACAAGACCTTTTACATTGCATTGTTTCCATCTGAGACTAAGGTAAGGTAACACAAAAGTAGGAAAAACTATAAACCATAATATCCGGATAGTTTGAAACTATGGGACCTCATAGAACACGGAAGCAATACACTCATCCAAAACACTGCTCCTCTTACTAGAAGCAATACAATCATATAGAACCTAATATCACAGGGGATTTAATAGGCAACAAAGTGGGACTTTCCTTCATGAAAATCGTGGCTCAATGATACCAACAAACAGCAACACAAAGGCATGCTGCCCAGACTAGACACACTGGCTGATGGTTCCGCCAAGCTCATACTTAGGTCTTTGCACCCCAATAATGGATTGTTTGCTCATAGGTCCCATGGTCTAGAGCAACTTCCTAGCATATAAATGTCAACACACTATTTACTTACAAGTTATTAGGCCTGTTGATACCACCTATCCCTGCACGCAACTTAGCACTAGCACTTTCTGATTTCAGTCTCATGCTTCAGTGCAAGGCAACAAATATCACAAAATAGTCATAATCTATTGATATGAAATAGCTTAAGACAAACTGGATAGATTCAAAAAACAGATTCATATCAGAAGACCTTTTATGTTGACTGCAGTGGTGAGAAAATTATTTGAAACCACAACATCCATTGGAAAAGAGTACAGAACCCTACAGATAACTAAAGCAATGCACACTTCCGAAAGAACACTACTTCTTTTAGTAGGGAATAGGTTATATCATGCCAAACCCATGATCCCAAAGGAAAGCTATTTTGCTTCGTTAAACTCACAGCTTCACAATACCATTAAACAGCAACACAAAGGTGTGCTACCCAGTTCTAATACTTCAATCTCTAACAGTCTTTGAACTCATTAAAAACTTCTAAAAGTTGCACTGTGAGTATGTGGTGCAAGCAAAAATACCGAAGAAGAAAAACTATACGTCATGAAGTGCCAACTTAACACAACCCGCATAGCTCAGATAGAAGAGAAATAAATCTTACAATGCATTACACTACACCATTGCCACATGACAACTCTGTGAGCAAGAATGTTTGGAGATTTTTACAAAATAAAGAAACCAAAGAAACAAATAACACCGGTTGATATTTTCACGAGAAAATTCCGCAGAATAGATAGACATGTGATGGACTGCCAAGCTTAGGTCACAAGATTGCATGCCAACGATAGAATGTTTGACAATTAGTCTGATACACTCCCATGGCCTAGAGGTGTTTCCTAGCATTTAGATGTCAAATAATTATTATTTACTAAAAATCAGGGATCCCTATGTCGAACTAGCACTGTACTTTCCTATTTCACATTGACAATATACTTGCTTCAGTGCAAGGCGGCAAGCACCACAGATAATCATAATATGTTGATATAAACTAACACGAAGAGAAACTGGATAGAATTAAAAACAGATTCAGACCAGAAGACGTTTTAGATAGCATAGTTTCCATCTATGAGATTAAGGTAACACAAAAGTATCACTGTGGTGGCGGGAAAACTATTTGAAACCACATATCCACTGGAAAGTTAGAAACTCTGGGAGCTCACAGAACACTTAACATACACCTCCAAAAACATTGCTCCTCTTCATAGCAGCAACTCATAATCGTAATCATAAAACAGAAATGATCGAAGGGTATTCTACACAACAGAGCGCCACTTTCCTATGTGAAATTCGCAGCTAGTACCAATAAAAAGCAATACAAAGCCGCGAAACCCTATACGAATTCCAACAAAATCAAACAAAAACGAGGGAAGGCTGAGAGAGGGAAGGCGCTCACGATCTTGACGGCGACGATCTCGTAGGTGTGGACGTGCGTCGCTGCATAGAGAGGGAGCGGACAACAACAAGCACAGCACCAAAACCTTGTCAGATCCGAACACCAATCTTGCGGCCCCATGATCGGTCGTGATCGGGGTCGAACCCAAGGTAGATCTCCCCGAAGGAGCCGCTGCCGATCTTGCGGCCCAGCTTGTACTTGCTGCAGACGATTCTGTCCATCCCCTCCTCCACCTCCATTCTACGCGTTCCAGCTCTATCGGCGCCGCGACGGCGGATGGAATCGAAGGAAAGTGAGGGGGGACTAGGGTTTCGTCTGCTGCTGTGCTGTGACGAAATGGGTTGTTACCGAAGACGGAAGAGGCAAAGAAGGGAGCGGGCAAAGCGGCGGCTTGAGTGAATGCTTCTAGAAGGTCGGAAACGGATTAGATTTGCAGGGCACACGCAACGGTGACAAAAAGGGATGTCAGAGCTTGCTTGGCTTCAAATTTCAGCAGCAAACTTCTCTGAGTACCAAGCCGGGCTATTTTGCCGCGGTCACCTGGCACCCATGGATTTTGAAAATATAGGATCAGAGTATTGATTTTTAAAAACTAACCAACAATTTGTTTTTTTGAGAATTACTAATAATTTTTCTTTTATTAACACAAGGGACATAATTGTTTTTAGTGGGTTTTTCAGATCGAGCCCATTACAATTTTTTGAATTTTGTTTCGAAAAAAAACTGGGGAAGGAGATAAAGTAGAGGAGCGTCATTTCAGTAGCAGTCAGCGCCCGTTGGACATACGTTCACACGCTCGACCGCAGTACGTGCGTTGGGCGAGATAGTGTTGCGCGCCGTTGCCGACGCGGCGACGCCTTGCGAGCATCCTGACCGCGCTTCGCTTCACGGCTGTTGCCCCCTGCCTCGGCCTCCATGCTTGTCACAAAAGCGTGGCCATGCCCTCGTCGCCCGCGCGGAAAACTCCTTGACCTCTGCGAACCTACGGTCGGCCGCGCAGCAAACACAAGCGCGGCGTCATAAAAAAACACACACACACACACAAAAGCGCGGCGTCAGCGAAATCGGCCATGCAGCGGTGGTGGTTAAGGTGCGTGGGCGACGAGCTCCTCGGCCAGCATAGCCATGAATGTGGTGTTGAGGATGGCTAGGGTGAAGGGGGGGCGTCGTCTGCTGAAGGAGCTCCATTGAGTTGTAACTACTTATCTTATCTTAATAGATGTCGGCCCTGTTTGGCTGGTGGAAAAGCCGACAGATTTTGGCTGAATCAATAAAATTAGTATTTCGGTTGAAACAAGCCGAAATATACCAGCTGAACAGGGCGTCATTTTATAAAGATGATGGTTTGTTTTCATTTTGTTTTACAAGTGAATTATTTGCACCGATTGCTGTATTCATTGCTCATTAGTGGGAGATAAGTAGTCGCATAAAACTAATGGGACAGATTTTAAAAGTTTCCTATACAGAACCCTTAAAAGTGTCTCTGTGCATCCGTTAGGAGCAGTCACAAAAGCTTGATAAGTTGTTGTAATGCTTTTTCTTTTTACCAAGCATCTTTTTTTAAAAAATAGTTTCATGCGTGAATGTGCTTTTTTCCTCCTCTCACAAAAGGATGAATTGAGATGACGTTTATAGCTCTCTCCCTCATTTCTCTGTCATCACTATATGAAATTATCAGTGAAGCTGTTTTACCGAACGCCTTTTTTTTCCAAATATCTAGTTTCAACTAGAAAATTAATCATGAGATAGTTTTTTCTAAAAAAACAACTTCATTGTAAGAAGTTTCTTTTTTTTTTCTTTTTGCTAAACGGTAGTTGGGCTGGATGGGCCAGCCGGCCAAGTACAAGGAAAGCTCGTCGTTTTTTCTCTCTCTATTTTCCCTCCTTCCCCATTTATGATCATGTGGACCATTCATCAGGATCCTGTTTTGTGCCAAAATATTTAAAATTGACCTTATATAATTTAAAATTAATATATATTAATTGACTGCCTATTTTTTTAGAGTTTGCAAAGTCTGAACACTCTCGCAAAAAAAAACCTAGTATCCCAATTGGAACTCTCTAGTGCTCGGAAAA
>CM041637.1:37234463-37247344 GCA_023333625.1 Bothriochloa decipiens
AAAAAATGGTATGAAAACATGTATGGAGGCACGTGCGGCCAATGGATACTATATTCCCGACTTCTCATCCATTCAACTATAAGTTTTAATGGAGAGCAATCCGAATATGGCAGCAATATTTGAACTGATCGCTCATCACAACCACAATGGTATGGTACAATCAAATTGGGTCTCATGATGTGTATATATTATATTTCAATTCGAAGTATATTCTTCTAGTTATACATGAGGAGGGAGGACTTAGTTATAACTTATAAGAAGCGCATGGCAACTTGGGACCTAGATCTCCCAAGTCTGATACATTTTTAACAACGAAACGGGCACATGGCAAAACACTTCATACCTAGTTACATGTAGATTATTTACGATCACATATACTTTAGTTACATAGATTTTTATGGGTAGACCTCGATTATCGATCGAGCACCTAGAACGGGTATGATCTTGTAATGGCTGAATCCGGCTTCAAAAATTATCTTCTTCCATTCTAGCTCATCTCGCTCGGCACCGTTGCTATATATACACATCATAAGGAGATCCATCAATACTTGCATCTCCACATGCTTCTCATCGGATGACGATGACCCTGCTCCAACCACCATATCCAATATTATTATCTTCCCTCCTTCTTGAGATGATATAGCCTTCTTGTAGTTCTTCAATATTTTGACACATTTGGCATCACCCCAGTCATGCAAAATCCACTAGAACCAAATAAATTGAAAAAAATGAATCACAATATCGTAAAGATACTCAAGCGAGAGCACGACTATGACCCATTGCCATGACACATGGCCCACTGATGTTATTGTTCTTTTTGTTTCAAAAATGGACACCATAGGTTTAGTAGATCCTATGATAAGTAGTACTCCGATCGCTTGATCACGAAAATGATACAATTCTAGAACAACAGACCTTCTATATATTAACGAGCCAATTTTTTTCCTATATGCATGGGTTAGGGGCGTATACGTACGTACCTTGAGGAAGACAACGTTTGCCGACGGAATGTTCTCAAACATGTCGCCGGCGATGTACTTCACATTGGTGTTAGTGGGAGCACAGGCGATAACGTTTGGGAGATCTAGCACGCTGCACTCCACATGCGGGAACGCCTTTGCGATGGTCTGGGCAGCGCCACCGAGCCCGCCGGCGACGTCGACAAGGGAGCTAATCCCTTGGAAGACGTTGCTGCACTCCTTGACCAGGACGTCCATGATGAAACCGCTGTCTGCGACCATCCCGTCATTGAAGAGCTTGCCGAACCTTGCGTCCTGGTTGCACAGATCCCATATATCCCGTCCATTCGCCATCTCGAATGGGGACGGACCCGGCATCTCGTGCCCAAACCACTCGCCGATGTCGAGGAAGGAAGACACAAAAACAGTGCCAAGTAACAAGGTCAGCAATGGAGTCAAGTTCAGTCCGGAGCCAATCAGAAGACCTGACGCCGGCGTGAGCCCGTAAACGGGCTCATCACCGCCGTCGTCGTGGACGCTGAAGACGCCTGTAAGAGTGAGCACACGCATGAGGCGTCGCAGGCATGGTATCTTGGACGGGTGGAGTACGACCTTGGTGACTATCTGTGGGAGGGTAGCTGAGCCGCCATGCTGGTGGATGGCGTCAGGTATGCTGAGGTCTAGGGCGGCCTTGAGGGCCATAGACTTGACATAGCCCACGGTGTGGTGCCAGAGCTGGAGCTGAGCATCCAGCACGGCCTGCTGATCAGTGCCTGTGCTTTGCTCCTTGCTGAGCGCCATGGCGCAAGGCTTCTGTGTGTTTGGTCAAGTTTGTTCTAAGCTAGCTAGCTTAATGGGTGCAAAACGTCTCCACATATATGGCTCCCATTTATAGTACTTCGGAACTCTAGCTATTTGATTGAACATAAACTACACCTAGAAAAAGGGATACTAGTATACTACAAGGAAACCACCCTATGAACTAGTGTTTATCCACCATCAACTAGTTACTTTAAATTTTCATTACATATTATGGTACCTTTTATATGTATATTGACTGTTTGACGTTTTTGAAAGTGACACAACTATATTCCGCATGGCTAAAGGATGAACTCTTAGTGCTTATACAAAATATAACATGTACATATGTTACCTTTCATGTAAAAAACAATAACATACTTTTATTTAAATAAATATTATCTTTTTTCTCTAAATTCATTATATTTGGGGACACCTCCCAAATGTCAGCCAGGACGGAGTAGCAGTGTACTCGAAGCTGGCTTCTGGCTTGATTAATAAGGATTATAATAAGACAATTAATGATACAAGATTGATTAAGGACGTCGATTTGATCGTGGCTGCTCACCGCTCGCTCGTTATTGGAGTGCCTAGCCTGAGGATACATGGCCATGACTTGAAAGGTAGTCTTGCGAGTTTATCTTGGCTCTAGGACCCTGAAAACTGCAAACGCCTATAGCCTTTTATTTGTTTGGTTGCACTCTCACAAAACCAGCCATAAAACATACTCACCCGAGAGATGCATATTACCTGCTCTCATCTTAGTATTACACACGGTTCCATGCCCTCCAAGCAAACACCCTAGAGATGCGTGCATATTACCTGCTCTCATTTCAGTACTACACGGCTCCATGTCCTCAAGCAGCTTGACTTTTAGACTTCTAGTTAGATAAACGTTTCTGGGCCTGATTCATTGTCTCTGAATCCATGTGAAACACACACACGTACGATACATGTGCATGAGCACTGTCACTTTCCTTGCTTAAATTCATGAATGGAAATCGGTCCATAGATGATATAACAATTGTCTCTGTCCACGTGGTCCATGAGGATAGTTAACTATAAGGCTTCAATCATGTCCCTTAATTCTTACGATTGTATAAGCAGCCCACTCATATTCGCGTATTACACATTTCAAAGGATTTTTTTAAAATTTAATCATTTTTTAATAAAAAACAAAAAAAACCGTTTGAAACATAATTCCACCCGGTATCCCTTTTGGTCGCGCCAAAACATTTGGCGTGACCAAAGCACTGTGTCGCGCCAAATGTTTTGGCGCGATCAAAGGGGACACGTGGCAAAGGGGTTGGCCGGGGCCACAGTGGGTCCCACCCCGTCGTGCCACGTGCATTGACGCGACAGGCTTGTCGCGCCAAATGATTTAATGCGACTAGGGTTTTAAGCTGGTGTACAAAAAAGCATGCAACAAAATTTTTACTATGGTTTAGTCACTTAAAATTTTATCTAAGCGACTAAACTATAATAAAAATTTTGACCAAGGTCTGCAGCTTAAAAGAGCACGGCCGCGAGCGCTGTTGGGCCGACCCGTTTCGTCACAGGGCCATCTAGTGGCCTGCGCGCAAAAAATAAAAAAGGCCCTGCTTGGGCCGACGCCGTGGGCCGCCGTCTTGGGCCGCGCCACGCGCGCGTCTGCGTTAGGCCGTTTGGGCCGCTTCGGCCAACAGGCCAAATTGTTGGTTTTGAGCCCGAATGAATAGTGAATCTTATTCAATTTTACAGAAATTTATTTACTATGAATTTTCGATGAATTTGAATCAAATTTTAAGGCGAATTTTTCTGTGCAAATTTTTTCCTACGATAATTTTGTTCAGAGAACAATATTGAACTAATATTTCTGAAACATTGAATTATTAAATATTATTCACATTTTTCGCTGCAATGAAAAAAATTATTGCTTTCTCATTAAATTCGAACCAATGGGAGAATTTAATTTGGAGAGCAGTTGAAGTTATTGAGTGAATAATGAAAAGTTTATTAAAATTGGAACCAATGGAATTATTTTAATTAGAAAATAGTCAGTTTTTTGTTTTAGAGAAATTATGATATTGTTATTTTCTGACCAACGTTGATGATAACAATATTGTAAGCTCATTTATGAGTTTTGAATTTTGAAGTTCAGATCTTCGAAGAATCTCAAAGAAATGGCAATGATCAAGAAATGCTAATGAACTAGAAAGATATTTTTTCATGTTTTCGCTGCAATGATGATGATTCTTCTAACTGAATTCGAACCAATGAGAGAATTTGATTCGAAGAAAAGTTAATAGAATTCAGTAAATATTGTATTGTTATTTCTGAGCAAAGTTGTTTGATAGCAATATTATGATATGATTTATGATTTATATGCATTGATTCTATTTCTGCCCAACGGTGATTTAGAATTGATGTAGAAGAAAGATGTTTTATTCTATTTCTGCCCAACGGTGATTTAAAATATGAAAGAGAAAATATTATAAGTTTGAATTTGAAGTTTGAATCTCTGATAAATTTTACATCACAATGACCAATTTTTCAGAGAGAATTTAAAGATAAAGAAATGCTCATGAAATAAAAAGAATCTATTTTCGTGTTTTCGCTGCAACAATGATGATTATCCTCTAATTAAATTCGAACCAACAGGAGAATTTAATTTTTGAGGAGACATGTTTTATTAAGATAATTGAATTTCATATGTTGATTCCATTTCTGCCCAACGATGATGTGGAATTAATATAGAAGAATGTTTATTCTATTTCTGTCCAACGGTGATGTAGAATACAACGTAAAGATTCTAAAGTTTAATGAGCATTATTGATGATTATTGTTAAATATTTTTAGATAAAGAACTTACTGCTTTTGAAGGTAGAAAAGAGAATGAGCTGGGTACTTATGACTCAGAAGATGAAAAGTGCAAGTTTTGTATTAAAGAAAACCATCATATAAGAGCAGTGTTCTCTTTAAAGGATGGATTGAAAGAAAAGGATGATTCAGGTGCATTGATCTAAGAAAAGAAGATAGAACAAATGAGAGTTTAGTTAAAGAAATAACTTTTATGTGCAATAAGAGTGTAGTTTAACAAATGTATTTTAATTTTTATTCTAAAGCACTTTGATATGAAATGTAATGAGTTATACACATGTTTAATTTGACCAACGTCAGATTAAGCATGGTTAAAGAGTATTTGAATTTATTTCTGAATTTAATAATTGAATATGCCTTGAGAGCCAATTCTGGCTTTGATATCTCTTTTATAGGGAATTCTCCCGCATGGCGGGGGGATTTTGACAAAACTTATCGAAAGAACTTATCCTGCATGCGGAAGAAGAAAGTTGCATATGAACCAAATGACAAGAATAACATGCAAGTGTGACTTGCAGAAGTACTGAATGACTCTGAAGTGGAATGAGAAAAGTGTACTCCCAAAAGATTTATGAAGTAACTTTATTTGCATGACATAGTCATGTGGATGAAGTAAGTAATGAAAGTTTTCTCATTTATAAGAATTTTGAATAGTTTCAAAATTATGGCAGAAAAGTTCTTGCCACATTTCGAGGGGGAGATTTGTGAGATCAATTAAGAAACAGAAAATCAAGAAAGAAATAGAAAATCAAGAAAGATACTCCCCTATATTTTTTGACAATGTGATGCATGATGTACATTATGAACAAGAGATAAAAGTGATATAAAGATGAATATGATATGAAGAAGAGTAATCTATAAAAGATGAATGTGATCGTTGAGGGAGTACAACAATCACAATAATAATACCACTAAGTAAAGAAATAACTAGATTCCTAAACCTTTTATGGTTCCAACAGGAAGATAGCACAGTGAGAGATACTAAAATGGTGCTCAAAGCGTCGTAAGAAGTTATGACAGATTAAACCCAAATAAGAAATTTAAAGATACACCATCCTTACAAAGGATGGAGTAATCTGGGGGAGCATGGTATGTAAATACCTAAAGAATTGAATAGAAGTGGGATTGAATGCCCACTACTATGTTTTGAAAGCGATAAATTGCTCAATCCCTGTTGATGTTGTATGACATATACAACATCTGTTGTTTGCCTTTTATGAAGATGAATAAGTAAATAAGGATCTTGCTATATTTGCCTCTTGTTAATGAAGAGCAATAACAGCCTCATATGAAAGAAGTCCCATGAGGCTCTAGTAGGTCTCAAAGAATGAGAGATAATTATTTTGGTGACTATGAAGTCATTGTTGATAAAGAAATTCAAATGAAAGATGATCCCATCTCTTTCGTAGAAGCCATGAGAAACGTTCACTCGTCCAAATGGCAAGAAACAAAGGTAGATGAAATGAAATTGATAAATACCAATGATGTTCAAGATTTAGAAGAAATTTCTAATGGAGCCAAAATAGTAGGCTGTAATGGGTCTACAAGACGTAACGTGGCTCTGGAGGGAACGATGAAAGATATATAGTGCAACTTGTGATGAAAGAATCACACAAAGAGAATAAATCGATTACGATGAATGTTAGTGACACATTATGATTTAAAGTCACATCGGATAGATGTAAAGATGACATTCCTTAATAAGGATCTATATGAATGATTTACATAGCATAACCTAAGGGCTTTTTGTCGTGGATGGAAAAGAACATAAGGGATGTTGCTTGAAGAAATAATTTGAGGATTAGAGCAAGTCTCTAGAAAATAGAATTTAAAATTGATGAATCAAAGAAAGTTTGGGTTTTGAAGAGAATGTGGAGGACAATTGCATTTATGCAAAGTTTATGAATGGAAAATTCACTTCCCAATTCTATATGTTGATGACATCTTGCTTACTAGCAGTGATGTTAATCTACTGATAGAGAGAATCTCCATGAAGAATATTTCAAGTTAAAACTCATCGAGAGAGAAGAAAAGGGGTATTAGAACTATCATAAATGTATACTTAGAAAAGATTCTGAAGAAATAAAGTATGCATACAAAGAAAACCTGTGCCTATTCTTATAGTCAAGAGTAATAGATTTGAGAACTTGAAATGTTTTGAAGAACCAATATGAGATCGATCAAATGGACGTCCTATATGCTTCTGCTGTTGAAAGCTTGATGAGTTGAATAAGAACTTACCCTGACATAGTTCATGTATCCAGGATGTTTTGCAGAAGTCGAATCCGTATATAAATCATTGGATTGGTATAAAGAATGTCTTGAAAAAGATTAATAGCCTCGTGTAGAATAATGAAGATCAAGTACTCTCAAATAGTTGTGGGTACAAAGATGAAAGTTCAGTGAGATGTGTAGTGAAATCCACAATCACTAACACTTGTTGTTCGAGCTTTAATGTGGAAAAGCTCCAAAGAAACAATTATGATATGATGAATGAAACAAAGTTATGCAATGATATGTTATGAGGCTTAGAGGACAAGCAAAATGGTTAAGTGAACCTTTACCCGGAATAGATAATGGTTGACAACAGTAATAACCATTTAAATAAGTATCTTACTCCTATGACAACGGGTCAAGTGTGCTGCCAAACACATTGACATGAATATATTCGTTGTAAAGGAGAAGTCCAGAATCATTTTAAAGATATTAAACATATAAGTAATAAGAAAGAACTTGCGGATCCACTTACTAAAGGCTTACCATCCAGTGTATTCAGAGAACACACAGTCGACATGGGTTTATAGTATAGCCCATGATTTTCGCACAATAAAGGGCCCAGAAGAGAATTTCATTTCAAAATAGAGAAGTGTGTTGTAGTTGTTAGTCTAATGGCACTAATTGCCATGACGATGAGACACGTTCTATGCACTGATCTGTAATGAAATGGGACAGAAATAAGAAAGTTTGGAATTTAACCTTAAATAAGAAATTAAACAATGATAGGAAGAAATTAAAGAACGATGAGAGATCAAGGGGGAGAATGTTAGGTTGATCTCCACCACCAGATGTCCCAACGGCCAAGTCTGGCCTTTGACTCACGCCTAATAGGGGCGTCCACTTAATTTGTGGTTGTGGGCCCCCGTCGCGCAGCACATATAAAGAGGAGGTGGGAGTCGGGGCTGGGATCATGAGGTTCGTCACTGCCGCCATAATCCCCACCTCCACCTAGAAACCCTACTGATCGGGAAGTGCTGAAGCGACGGGAAGCTCCACCGCCTTCACCATCGTCCACCGCTCTACATCCACTTCCCCAATTGTCGCTGGCAGTGCCCAGCCTTCATCAACGAACCAGCGAAGGAAAACTCCAATGATGGTATGTCAATCTACTCCGCCTTCCTCTCCCTTTACTTCTCCCTCTGTTAGTTGCACCATAATGTTTCACGATGATGATCCTCTTGATTATTTCCTATACCTATAATGAACCTACCCACCTAGATGCACCCTAGTCAATCCGAATTAAATAACAGCTATATGATAGCTGCAACTATATATATATATACAAAGTTACGAATTACGAATGCTATCAGATAGTATTTTCTTTTAGTTGGGCCACATACGAATGCTACAAAATAGCATGTTCTTTGGTTGGTCCAAATGAGACAACATATTATCTTTAGTCTGGGCCACCTAAGACCGGCAGTGGCAGTGTAATGTGTTCCTCGTCACTACCGCCTCACCACATGAACCCGACAGTTAAGAGGTTTTTCACCACCAGCTTGTTGTAAGATACGACTGTGTAAACATAGTGCAACATAAATAAATTCATAACTTTTTTCAATTGAAGTAGGACAAAAACAAACTTTGTATCAAAATTATAGACCTCGATGAGTTCTATAACTTTGTAGTTGATGACTTTTTATTTAAAATTGCAGTCTCAAAATTCGGTTTGAAGCGTTCAAATTTTGATATTCAGTTTTCCGCAAATGTACAAACGACCTCTTATGGAAAGTCAACCAAAAATAAAGTTATAGATCTTTGTAGTTGACAATTTTTTATTAGAAATCATTTATATATAGTCTTAAATTTGTATTTGAAGTTTTAAATTTTTAAAAAACAATTTTTCAAGAGATCTCAAATGAAAATTCGAGCAAAACCAAATTTTTAGATCTCGATAAGAAATACAACTATTTCACATGACAACATTTTCATTAGAAATATTTATAGAACAAATTTGTATATGAAGTTTTAAAATTTTAAAAACCAAATTGAATACTAAAGTCTAAGCTGGTCTGTATCGAGGTCTTGCTCTCCACCTTCCCTTTCTCTTTATTGTTTGATCCACCCTTGATCATGTGTCAATCCATCAGTTGATCGATAAATGCCTTGGGTTTGATTGAGTTTTCTAGTTGTCAGTGAGATGCTACCGTTGGTAAACTCTTCATAATTCCCAAGCACATCGATCGGTTTTTGGGAAAATTTAGCTTGATCTGGTGACACCACCACCACCTGCACCCCCACCTTGTTGCATCATTACAACACTTGCCACTAGCGGTGGCTCGGCACCATGAATCCTGAGAGCGAAGCTGTGTGACGAACTTCATGGACACTAGATATCTAACATAAACCATAAATCAAACAACAAAGTGTAACAAGGTAAACAAACACAAAAGAAAAGTTATAAAAATTACCTTGGCAATCTCAGAAACAACTACACCTTCACACTGGCAAAAACAAACAACAAGACCACTCATTTTCACTAAAGTGGTAAAAGAGTGTAAGACTAGAATGGCAATATTTTCACTCATTTTCACCATTCCCACAAAACCCTAAATGCCATTTTCCAGTGATACATTATGTTAATGATACTATTCTTATTATGCTAGGAATTGAGTCCCAGCTGGCTCATCTAAAAGAAATCCTGCATAAGATCACCTTGTCCAGTGGCTAGAAAGTTAACTTCCATAAATCAGATTTGATTCCTATCAACATTGATCAAGCCAAAGCAAACTCCCTAGCCAGCAGTTTTGGTTGCTTTTTAGGCACTCTTCCCTTTACTTACCTTGGACTACCCATGGGGATTACCAAGCCACAGGTCAAAGATTATGCCCCTCTCATCTACAGAATTGAGAGAAGAATGTCAGCCACCTCTCAATTTCTCTCACAGGCTGGTAGGCTCCAATTAGTGAACTCAGTTATGTCCTCCCTGCTAACATACTATATGTGTTCTCTGAAATTACCAGTGACTGTGATTGAAATAATAGATAAATATAGAAAAAATTGCCTTTGGAGAGGGAATGACTTCAAGAACAAAGGCTACAATCTAGCTACTTGGGAGTTTGGGAGTTATTAACCTCAGCATATAGAATGATGCCCTCCTGCTCAAGCAGTTGGACAAGTTTTACAGGAAAGAAAGCATTCAGTGGGTTAGCATGATATGGAACAGGTACTATACTAATGATGTTCCCCACCTTGCAGGAGAAAAAAATTCATTTTGGTGGACATATTTACTCAAGCTGCATGTCCAGTATAGAGGAGTTGCTCTCTGTATCCCTGGTAAGGGCGACACAATTAGTTTCTGGGAAGACATCATTGATGGAAAAATTCATTCTGATTTATATCCCTCCCTGTTTGGCTACGCTAAAGATCCTAAAATCTCCCTCAAAGCTCTTCTGGAATCAGAGAACCTGGTTGACTATTTTAAAATTTCCATGTCTAGGCTGGCATACAAGGAGATGCTGAATTTGCAACAAGAACTTGCAACAAGAAATTGCTATTCTGACTCCTTCTCTGCTAGATGAGAATGACAAATGGACCTTCATTTGGGGTCACCAGAAATACTCCTCAAGCATGTTCTATCAGTATCACTTCAAAACCATTCAACCACATGTCTTAGTACTGTAGGTGTGGAAGACTAAGTGTGTGCCAAAATTCAAAGTTTTTGGATGGCTCCTGTTGAATGATAGGCTCAACATTAGGATCATTCTAAAAAGAAGAAAAAATTCTTGCAGGGGGGATACAATTGTGTGTTATGCTAGGATAGAAATAAGGAAAGTGTTGATGACCTTTTCTCTGAATGTTCCTCTGCAGTCAGTAGGTGGTGTCCCTTGGGTATCACATGTCAGGAGAATGTCAACATCCATTAACGACTCTATATTGCTTGACAGGAGTTCCAATAGCCCTTTTTCATGGAGATCTTCTTGGTAGCAGCATGGTGCTTGTGGAATGAGATAAATGGGTTCATTTTCAACAACAAGACACCCAACCTTGCATTATGGAAAGCCTCCTTCAAAGCTGAAGTTTCTGCACACCTAATAAGAAATAAGCCCAGTCTCGCAGTGGCTCGATGCTTTGTTAATGCCCTACAGTTTCTCCCGTTTCAGTTTCAGTCTCTTCTCCTCTTCAGCCTGGCTAGATGTTAGTTGTACGGATTTCCTTCCTCTCCAGTTTCTTTCAGTAGTTCCCTGCTCTGTAAGTAGTTCCCTGCTCTGTAGTCCCCCTGCCTCTCTTTTTCTCTTTCTCTAACCACTGGTTAGAACCCTGTAAGTTTGTACTTGTTGGCACTTTTTAATTTATTTGGTTGCCGACGGGCTTTGCCCACGATTCTTGCTCAAAAAATATTTATATAGGTGACTTCAACCAAAAGTGACTATTCAACTTACATATATGCCCCGTCTGCTATCAAACTGGATGGATACAACTCAAAACCGTGTCATAAACATGTCAAAACTAAAAATTGTTCATCCTCTCAAACTTATAATGGCCAATTCATAGTTCGGGGATGACATTTGTACCTTCATTGAAAATCAAAATTTCATGGGATTCAGACCTTTGGATCAAGCATTCGGCTATGAGGGGCCATTGTTGGGGATTTGATCTCAGCCAAAAACAATCCTCGATGCTTCATCTCAGACTAATGACTTCTTTGAAAAGGCTCACCTTTTAGGAGTATCTTGGCATGGTTGAACAAAAGAATAACTCGTACCACTAGAAAAGAAGGAAGCAAAGCCAAGTCGAATCACTTTGCTAAAGTACGAAGATAAAGAGTGAAGGATGAAGACAACTGGTCCACTTTGTTGTCAAGTGAAGTCAAAGCATGCAAGCAGAGGCGACATGACTTATCATTAGGACATGAAGCCTCATTGCCAAAGATCTGATGTCATTTGGAACATGTGAAGATATTGAATCGAAGATCTAAAGGACTAGTTTGCCCTCAAACATGAACGACATTGTAAGTAATTGTTTCAGAGATATTTTACTCTGTACTAGGACTAACGAAGGCAAAAGCCTCTATAAATACATATATGTAGTGTACATGCACATGAAATGAATACTCAATTGTGTTTTCTTTATCTCTTGATGCTTATGTGATTGAATTTCACCCAACACATGCCCTTGTCCCCATTTCCATTACCTTGTTTTCAAGTTTGCCTCCATCACTATATATGTCAGCTCTAGCCCAAGAACTATGACGCTCCCACACCCTGTTCAGTCAAATTGGCATTAGCAGGCCACAGTATCACCTTTAGCGCGTCCCCCTCCCATCCATCCCCACTGTCACCATTCCCATCCCGTCCCAAGGAGCGCCACAACCGTCCCCATCATTGTCCCCTACTTGTAAAGCTTTGCCATTACATCTTCAAGTCATCCCAATCTACATTGTCTATTTAAACCTATAGAGTGAGCATGCATATGATTTGTCTAAGGTTTGTTGAGAATTTGTTCGTGATTAACACATGCTAGTTTATGATACTAGTGAAGATGTTTACCTTATTTAAACTTACAATGAGCATGCAAATATATAAACTTACTAGTGAAGATGTTTACCTTTTTAATTTAAACCTATAGTGAATAATAATACTATGATCCTTTGGTTTGTCCTTTTCACCTACTTATATATTGTCTACAATATATTATAAGTGCTTCAAACTTAGGTGCACATCAGGTATGCAGGGACCTCCATTTCCACCGAAGGCAACATTGTTTTCCCTAGACCTATGTAGTTTGAGCCAACTTTTTAGCAGGCTCAAATCCCATTTCTGATCATAGTTGAAGAATCTAATGTTCTGCTCAATTTATGCCTTTTAGACTTTGTTACATTCAAACAAACTTTTAAAATTAATCATAGAAATAAATTGAGGTAATCAGATGGCTCCAAAGATGCACCATGGTTTCTTGGAGTGCCTGAAATTAATAATGTGACAACTAGCTTTAATGATGGAGTCATATTGGTGTCACATCACTTCTATCATTGGTGCTAGACATGGT
>CM041637.1:37261569-37283652 GCA_023333625.1 Bothriochloa decipiens
CCCCAACTTACTTGGGACTGACAGGCTTGGTTGTTGTTGTTGTTGTTATAGAAGTAGACCGCTGGTAGTAGAATCAACATTATAACTCCAACCAAAACATGTAGTATCGCCTTAGGGGAAAAAGCAATGACATCAGACTAAATTTGATCAAAATAAAATGTACTAAGCTATGTGCATAAATTTGGATGACATTTTTCACAATTGGCTACTTCAAATTTACAGGATCACAATAGTTTATCGATTAGAAAACTGTAATCCATACAGACTGAGGCATATATCCCAGAAACACAACAAGGCACTTCATATTTCACTATTCGAGTTCCTCTAGTACAAATTTCAAGTACTGTCATGTGTCATCAAAAATGAAATTTCAAGTACTGTCAATCAGTCTACTAGCAATTTAAAACGAATCCTCACATCACGCTGGAGGAGGTGAAGTCCGATGAGAGGTGAAACGAATCCTCACCTCACGCGGTTGGAGGCGAAGTCTGGTGAGAGGTGGTGGTGTCCGGCGGGAGGAAGCGCTGTCAGGGGAAGTAGGCCTCGGGACGAACCGGCAGCAGGTGATTGCGGCATTACTGGAGATGGAGGCGACAGCGGTGGAGGGAGGTGGACTTGGGCGATGGCAGATCTGGGTCTCCCGAACCCTAGCTCACTGGAGTGATTAAGGGGCTTCCGTTGACAGCGGCGACGGAGAGAGGTGGAGGCCTCCCTGACGGAGGCGAAGAGCGGCGTGGGGATAACCCTAGGCGGCGGCGGCCGGCGAGCACAGGGGAGGCGGGAGCGCAGTGGGAGGCGCTGTGGCGGTGGCCAGGTCAACTAGTAGCCAGCTAGACTAGGAACTCAAGGCTCAGGTCTCCATTCTCACTCTCCAAACTCGAGTTCTTCGTTATTCAATTTTATTTTCGGTTGTTTATGGAACTGATGTTTTCAATTAGAAGTCTAGATTCTAGGAAACAAATATTGGTTTAGCTCAATTAGAATTCAAGATAGATGTTTACTGCTTCTTTCATTCCTCGGGATAGAGCACTCATGTAGATATACTTGTATAACTGCAACTATTTTTTTATAATACGTATTTGTATTCTTAGATAAGAAAAACATACACAGTCTCGTACAAATACAGTCACACACATGAAGGATACATGGACGACCATCCCAACTTACTTGCAAAGAGGCCCCTAAAGAAAACAAAAATTACAACCCAAACCCTAGACGTTGTGCATCCAGAAAACGCCAGAGATCTCCATCGCCGACCACCGCCGTCGATGAACACACCACGGCCACCCTGGATTAGAAGAAGCCCCTTCGCACAAAGACTTTGATTTGAGCCACGGTAGGTAAAAGCCGTCGCTGCAAATCCATCGGCCGGGGACACACCCCGAGCTCCTCTGATCTTGGACCGAAACTTGCCGACGAACGACGCCGAAGAGAGGAGTTCGATCCACTCACCATCTCACCGCAGAACCCACAACCATCATAGCATCCTTGAAGGCAAAGAGAGGCTCAAATGCCTCATGACGACCTCACCAGAGAAGATCCAACAATCATCGCCGCTCTCAGAAAAGCACTTTATTCACCGGCGAAGTGGCTCCACAGAACTGCCACTCCCGGATAACCTAGCTACACCGTCGATTGACGGCAAGCAAACCTTCGCTCCCCTGTGAAACACCAACGATAAGAAGAACCTAGGCCTAGATGGATTCTTGTCTATCCTATATACATGCGCACGGTAATTCCATGATCCACCACCTTCTGTGATGCCGGTCCGACCATCGGAGAAGAATGAGACCGGCGGAGTCACCGCCGGAAATGACTTCCGCCTCTGAGTCGCCCTTTTTCGCCGCTCTGCACTGTAGACGGGGATAAGAACTAGGAGGTCAAAAGCAGCTCCGCTCTGTTACCTCCGGTTGCATTGGATCTCTCCCAAGTCCCGAGTCCCAGCCTAGCGATTTCTAGGTAGCTCCTAACTGTAACTATTGGTTGCCTTAAGTTTGTATCTCTCTCGAATTTGCTATACCTTTAACCATGATACCATTAGTTATTAGGGACTCTATGACCATAGTACCAAGACGAGACTTCCGTAATAACATCAACATGATATGTTGACTCTCAATTCTTGAATGTGGCCGAATGGTCATATTTATCCTCTCCTAATCCAGCCTAAATGTTCTGCACACAATCGTCCGTTCGCTTACCGCAAAACAGCTGAACAGAACGACGGGTGAAAGCATACTGTACCGAAACTCAGTGGAACTTGACCGTGGTGTGAGCGTGTGCCTTCCCCCGGCCAAGAGGTGAGGTGCCACTTACTCGTGCTACGCGGGACAGTTGGCGCGTGAGCCACGCTTCTTGAACTCCTCGCCATCGGAACCGGCGTCGTGTCGCACTGTATGCTCTCACACCGGGATCCTGCTCCTCCTCCCTTCCCATCCGCTTCTTTTCGCCGGCTCGCGCTGCCGGCGGCCTGGTAGTTGCGGTCTCGCTCCGTCACCCACCATCACCGGTTCACCGATGAAGCCCGCCTCGAACTCGTCGTCCTAGTGGCTGCTGCTCTGCTCTCCTCCCACTCCAGAGGGTACGGAAATGCAGATCCGCCGGGACCTCGATTGATTCCTTCTGTGAGCAATCAATCATACGCGAATCATTTTAGCAATTTGGCGACCGCGGTGTAGTAGTATTGTTACCAGTTTATTTCCCCCTCCTGGAGTTCGATTCATTCGACTGCATCCGCTAGCTGTACTGTTTGACCGTTCTGATCTCAATCCATATTGTTTATCCAGGCTTCAGGCGAGGCTTGTGGTGGGATCGGAGCCTCTTATCTGAGCGCAGCCATGAAGCAGAGTAGCGATGGGATGCCGATCAGCCAGCGGTGAGTTGTCCGAATTGGGGAGTTGCTGTGAGTTTATCTTCTGCGCTCAGCATTAAGACTTGTATCGTGCTATGGAAGCTTGATTCTTCTAGAATCTTGTGGCGACTTGCTTCAGTAGAACGGGGCTTCAGCTTCCTGTAGCGTTAAGTTTCAGTAAAGTTTTTTTGAGCTTAATCTGAGTATAAGCATTTCGTGTTACCACTCCCGTTCCACTTCTTTTTATGGGGATATATTCCTTAGTATGCATATATACTTTTTGTTGACCATTACTAAAACACAAGAATCTTTATCTAAGAAAAAAAATTAAAACACAAGAATCAAGTTATCATTGTGACTTAAAAACTTGATAAGAGGACTGATTACATAATGTTCACTTGATCATTGCTTCCTATTTTAGGAGGGCTAACAGTCCAACAGAACACTCAGGCAAGTCAGATGAGGTTGCTCAAGACACAAGTGCTCATCGTGAAGAAGTGTAAAAAGGAAGGCGAACATGGCGGCCCAGCTGGCACGCATGACACAAGTGCTCATCGTGAGCTCGAGTACAACGAATGTCAGAGCTACGACTAAGCTGCATCAGAGCATCACGTCCAGGATGGCCGAGCCGGCGGTGCCAAGTAGTGGAGGAAGGCGTGGCGGCGAAAGCAGTTGACAAAAGAGCCGGCGAAGAAGAGGCCGGAAACCGAAGGGTGTAAAGGGGCCCTGAGCTGTCACATCGGAGGAGCGGACGCCGGGAAGCCAAATCCTTCACAGTAAGACCAGAAGAGTCAAATTCAACAGAACAGGAATTGTCAGCTGTAAAACGACGAATAGAAAGAAGGTTGTGAACCATAGAAGGTGCAACAAGAACGTCAAGAAGACGAAAAGAGCCAGAAACGCCGGCGGCACCCACGGATGTGACAGGAAGACACGACCCATTTGCGACCATGATGGACGAAGGATGGGAAGGAGAAGGAGGGTGCACAGAGGAGAGTATACCCGAGTCGGAAGTAGTGTGGTAGGTAGCACCGGAGTCAGCAACCCAAGTTGGGCCAGCAGGGGGAGTCAGGGCCATGGTGCTGAACGTGGACGCCAAGGCTGCCGGGTCCCAACTGACGGGCCCAGGGGAGGCGCCGGGAGGTGGCAGCGACGGTCCGGGCGAAGTGCCGAGAGGTGGGGCCTACGGAGCCGCGGAGTGAAACCCCGGAGCACTAGCGAGCATGGCCGTAGGCGGGTGAGACTCACCACCGGGAGCCTGGAAGGGCCACATGGAGATATGCCCTGCCCACGGGTTGTTGAAGGAGGGCCAGGGTGTGATGGATAAGTCCCTGTGTGTGTGTGCTGCAGGAGCACATGGTCCTTGTGTCCTTGTGTCCTTTGTAAAAGCATCCTTGACTGCTTTTAGGACAGCAGTTAGCATCTTAAGGACAACATCTTGACTAGCATCTAGGACAGCATCTAGGACAGCATCTTAGACTAGCATCTTAGCATATGCTTGGCTGGTTAGCAGCCTATAAATATGTATCCCCAACCCCTAAGGTTGGCATCGCATTGTGTGAGAAATAAACCCAAAAAATTGCCCTAACTCCGAGTTCTCCAAGTGTGATCCTCTCGATGAGAGTAAGGATCCTGCTCACACCTAGAGTAAGGATCCAGAGACTAACAAGTGGTATCAGAGCCGTACTATCCTGTAGCCTGAGCATTTCCTGCTCAATCCGTTCTCCAGTCGAGCTCCCTGCCTCGCAGCAGCCCCAGCAGCCAGCAGCAGCTGTTTTGGCAGCCTCTGCCCCTCGTGCAGCAGCGCGCCATGACCACAGGAGGGCAGTCTCAGCACTCGGCCGCTTCCAGCGCGCGGCGTCGGCAGGAGGCCGACCTCGCCGCGGCAGAGGAGCGCAGGCGAGCGGCGGCAGCAACCGCTGCAGCAGCAGCGAGGGCGTCGAGGCTGGCCCAAGCGGAGCTGGCAGCAGCCAGAGCGGAGGTGGAGGCAGTAGCAGCTGCGGATGCAGCGCGAGCAGCCGCAGAGGAGGTTGAGGACCTGCGCGGCAGTCACAGCAGCTCCATCTCTGCTGATGACAGCGCCGACCCGGACCTTGAGCAGCTGGAGAGGCAGGCAGGGCGAGGGCGAGCGGCGCAGTGGGCAGCTGCGCACGCCCACGAGCCCGGCGACGCTCCTGGAGGAGGCGCCCACGAGCCCGGCGACGCTCCTGGAGGAGGCGCGCACGGCGACGGCGGCGCTCCGAGTGCAGGGAACCGCGACCCCAACCACGCGGCCCGCGAAGAGCGGGCACTGGAGGCCATACGTCTGCGGGAGGCTGCTGCGCGGCTGGACGCCGAACTGGACCGCGAGCAGGACTTCCCCGAGCGGGACGAGCGTGCTGCACGCCGAGCCAACGCTTGGCTCGAGCGCCAGGAGCAGCGCGCACACGGCCGTGGACGGGTCGATGAAGAGCACGGCCATCGTAGGCAGCGTGGCTCTCTCTCCCCGGACCGGTACCGTGGCTACCACGGGTACCAGGCTGTTGCCAGGGACGTTGGCCCCGGTGGTGGGTGGCCTACCCTCACCAAGACCAACTATGTTGAGTGGGCTGCGGTGATGAAGGTGAGACTTCAGGTGCTGCACATGTGGGAGGCAGTCCGGTACGGCGACGTCGACTACGACCAGGATCGACGGGCACTGAATGCCCTCATCGCTGCAGTCCCGTCCGAGATGCAGTTCTCGCTTACCAGCAAGCGGACTGCCAAGGAGGCTTGGGACGCCATTGTTGCAGCACGCATCGGCAGTGACCGCGCCCGCAAGTCCACATTGCAGGCACTTCGCAAGGAGTGGAAGAACCTGGCCTTCAAGCCTGGTGAGGACGTCGATGATTTTGCTCTCCGTCTCAACACTCTGTTGCAGAAGTTGGTGCAGTTTGGCGACGACACCTACAGCGAGGAGAGAGCTGTCGAGAAGCTTTTCCGCTGCATCCCCGAGAAGTACAGGCAGATGGCTCGCTCAATCGAGTCCCTGCTGGACCTCTCCACGATGTCGATCGAAGAGGCGATAGGTCGCCTCAAGGTCGTCGACGGTGATGAGCCACAACCCTTCTCGGGGCCTGCCACCGTTGGTGGGAAGCTCCTTCTCACCCGGAAGCAGTGGGCTGCCGGCCAAGGTGACAAGAAGAAGGGGGAGCCTTCTTCCGCAACAGCCGGCCGCAAGCGTGGCAAGCGCGGCAAGCCACGTAAAGGCGCCCAGGCCGGGGCGCAAGGGCGCGCCGAGGGCGGCGCCCGCAGAGGTGCCCAAGGCGGCGCTGCCGAGAAGCCCAAGCCGGCACAAGATGACGCCTGCCACAACTGTGGCCGTGCTGGTCACTGGGCCAGGGACTGCAGACAGCCACGACGCGCCCAGGCCCATGTCGCGCAGGCAGAGGAGGAGCAACAAGCTCTGTTCATGGCACATGCGAGCGCCGAGCTACCTCCAACAGCACCGGTTGCAGCGGCCCTTCTCCACCTCGACGAGCCCAAGGCACATGCCCTCCTCAGCAGCGGGTCCGGCAGCGGCAGCAAGATCGATGGGTGGTGCCTCGACACCGGCGCCACCCACCACATGACAGGTCGGCGGGAGTTCTTCTCCGAGCTCGACTCCGACGTTCGAGGCTCTGTCAAGTTCGGGGACGCCTCTGCCGTGGAGATCAAGGGCGCTGGCTCCGTCATCTTCGTCGCCAAGAACGGCGAGCAGCGGCTGCTCACCGGCGTCTACTACATCCCCGCGTTGAGGAACTCCATCATCAGCTTGGGACAGCTGGATGAGAACGGCTTGCGCGTGGAGATCCACGACGGCGTGCTTCGCATTTGGGATCCCCGTCACCGACTTCTCGCCAAGGTGAACAGGGGGAGCAACCGCCTCTATGTTCTTCACGTACAGGTGGCGCAACCCTTTTGTCTTGCAGCTCGGCGGGACAATGAGGCCTGGCGGTGGCACGAGCGCTTTGGGCACCTCAATTTCGAGGCCCTGAAGCAGCTCGGTAACAAGGAAATGGTGCAGGGTATGCCGTGCGTCGACCATGTGGAGCAGTTCTGCGACACCTGCGTCCTCACCAAGCAGCGACGGCTGTCCTTTCCCCGCCAAGCAAGCTTCCGCGCCAAGGAGAAGCTAGAGCTCGTGCACGGCCACCTGTGTGGCCCCGTGACACCGGCTACACCTGGAGGACGACGCTACTTCCTCCTCCTCGTCCACGACGTGTCCCGTTACATGTGGGCTGTCCTCCTCGACACCAAGGGGGCAGCCACGGACGCCATCAAGCACCACCAAGCTGTTGAGGAGAAGGAGTGCGGCCGCAAGCTTCGGGTGTTGCGCACGGATAACGGCGACGAGTTCACGGCGGCTGAGTCCGCGACGTACTGTGCCGATGAGGGGATCAAGCGCCACTTCACCGCGCCGTACACCCCGTAGCAGAACGGCGTCGTCGAGCGCCGCAACCAGACGGTGGTAGCCACCGCCCGCGCCCTCCTCAAGCAGAGAGGGATGCCGGCGATCTACTGGGGGGAGGCGGTGATGACTGCCGTCCATCTCCTCAACCGCTCGCCCATAAAGGCGCTTGACGGCAAGACGCCGTACGAGGCCTGGCACGGGCGCAAGCCGGGGGTGAGCCACCTCCGCGTCTTCGGTTGTCTGGAGTTCGCCAAGGAGCTCACTCACGTCGGCAAGCTCGACGACCGGAGCACTCCAGGAGTGTTCATCGGCTACGCGGAGGGCGCCAAGGCCTACCGCATCCTCGACCCTGCGACACAGCGCGTCCGCATCTCCCGGGACGTCGTGTTCGACGAAGGGCGAGGCTGGACCTGGGACAAGGTGGTGGACGACGGCTCGGCTTCGACCCTCAGGGACTTCGTCGTCGACTACGTCCACCTGGAGGGAGCCGGGGGAGTTAGCAACTCATCTTCACCGAGCTCGTCCTCCTCGGCAACCGGCTCGCCATCAGCTTCGGCGAGTCCTCCACCGCCTCCGCCACCAGCGAGTCCACCACCACCACCGGCTACACCACGCACTCCTGCACAGGCTACGCCACGCACTCCTGCACCGACTCCCCACTCTCCTGCACCGGCGCCGGCATCTCCAAGATCGGCACCAGCAGCTTTGGCCCGTCAGCGTTCGGTGGAGTTCGCCACTCCGCTGTCCGACGATGAGGACCGCGTCGACGCCTACCACGACGACGAGCCTCTACGCTACCGCACCATGGACAACATCCTCGGCAACCAGCCTGTCCCTGGGCTGGCAGTACACGACTTCGAGGCGGAGCTGCACCTGGCACATGAGGACAGTGAGCCTCGCTCCTTCGCTAAGGCGGAGGGAGACGCGGCATGGCGTGCCGCGATGCAGCAGGAGATGGACGCGGTCGAGCAAAACCGCACTTGGGAGCTCGCTGACCTCCCTCGTGGTCACCGCGCGATCACCCTTAAGTGGGTGTTCAAGCTGAAGAGGGATGAAGCCGGTGCCATCGTCAAGCACAAGGCTCGCTTGGTGGCACGAGGCTTCGTGCAGCAGGAGGGGGTCGACTTCGACGACGCCTTCGCCCCCGTGGCACGGATGGAGTCCGTGGTCCTCCTTGCGCTAGCTGCCCAGGAGGGCTGGCGTGTCCATCACATGGATGTCAAGTCGGCGTTCCTTAACGGCGACCTGAAGGAGGAGGTCTACGTACGTCAGCCGTCGGGATTCACAGTTCCCGGCAAGAAGGGCAAGGTGCTTCGCCTGCGTAAGGCCCTCTACGGCTTGCGGCAGGCACCGAGGGCGTGGAATGCCAAGCTGGATTCCATGTTGAAGGGGATGGGCTTCGAGCAAAGCCCGCACGAGGCGGCCATCTACCGGCGGGGCAGTGGAGGAAAGGCCCTGCTGGTAGGTGTCTACGTCGACGATCTTGTGATCACCGGTACCAAGGAGGTGGAGATCGAGGCGTTCAAGGAGAAGATGAGGGCGACCTTCCAGATGAGCGACTTGGGCCCTCTCTCCTTCTACCTGGGGATCGAAGTCCACCAGGACAGCTCCGGCACCTCCCTTCGCCAGACTGCCTACGCCAAGCGCATTGTGGAGCTTGGCGGTCTCACCGGCTGCAACCCAGCCCACACTCCTATGGAGGAGAGGCTGAGGCTGAGCCGGGAGAGTACGGAGGAGGAGGTGGATGCGACGCAGTACCGGCGCATTGTGGGCAGCCTTCGCTACCTTGTCCACACGCGACCGGACTTAGCGTTCGCCGTCGGCTACGTCAGCCGGTTCATGCAGCGACCGACAACGGAGCACCAGCAGGCCGTGAAGAGGATCCTCCGCTATGTCGCGGGCACCTCCGATTACGGCTTGCACTACCCGAGGTGCCCCGGCGCGGCACATTTCATCGGGTACAGCGACAGCGACCACGCCGGCGACATCGACACGAGCAAGAGCACCAGCGGGACGCTGTTCTTCCTCGGCAAGTGTCCGATCAGCTGGCAGTCGGCCAAGCAGCAGGTGGTGGCTCTGTCCAGCTGCGAGGTAGAGTACATCGCAGCCACTACCGCTGCTACTCAGGCTTTGTGGCTGGCTCGGCTGCTTGGCGATCTCCTTGGCAGAGACGCAGAGGCAGTGGAGCTCAGGGTGGACAACAAGTCCGCCTTGGCCTTGGCGAAGAATCCAGTCTTCCATGAGCGCAGCAAGCACATCCGGGTGAGGTATCACTTCATCAGGAGCTGCCTGGAGGAAGGGAGTGTCCGGGCCAACTACATCAACACCCAAGACCAGCTCGCCGACTTCCTGACCAAATCCCTTGGGCGAGTCAAGTTCCAGGAACTTCGCGCCAGGATCGGGATGGCTCAGATACCTCACAAGGAGTCACACAAGACTTAGGGGAAGAGTGATGGATAAGTCCCTGTGTGTGTGTGCTGCAAGAGCACATGGTCCTTGTGTCCTTTGTAAAAGCATCCTTGACTGCTTTTAGGACAGCAGTTAGCATCTTAAGGACAACATCTTGACTAGCATCTAGGACAGCATCTTAGACTAGCATCTTAGCATATGCTTGGCTGGTTAGCAGCCTATAAATATGTATCCCCAACCCCTAAGGTTGGCATCACATTGTGTGAGAAATAAACCCAGAAAATTGCCCCAACTCCGAGTTCTCCAAGTGTGATCCTCTCGATGAGAGTAAGGATCCTGCTCACACCTAGAGCAAGGATCCAGAGACTAACAGGGTGTACCCCGTGGAGGCACGGGCGCCGGGTTGCCCCACCCCACCCCCGCTCGGCCCCCCCCACCCCCGCTCGGCCCGGGGGAAGGAGGACCAAGACGAGACGACTGCGGCGGAGCAGACGGGCGCGGCGGAGGAGTGGCCGCAAAGGCAGTCGAGGACCCCGGCGCAGAGGCAGACCCGGGCTGAATGCCCTGAGTGAGCTCCTCCATGACAAGGTCGTCACCGACCTGCAGGAAGGTGGGGAAGGGCCGCTGCCGGGTGATCCACGTGCGGAGGTGGGCGTAGCGGTCGCTGAGGCCGCGGAGGACGTTGAGGACCAGGATGCGGTCCTCCACGGGCCAGCCAAGGTCGCCGAGGGAGTCGGCCATCCCCTTCATCCGGCAGCAGAACTCGCTGACGGAGAGGTCGCCCTGGATGAAGGTACGGAAGCTCGCGTCGAGACGCAGAGCCCGTGCCTCGGCGTTGCCCAGAAACTGGCCCTCGAGGGCGAGCCAGGCCCGGCGAGCGTCGACGGAGTTGCGGACGAGGTCGTGTAGGTCGATGGAGATCGTCCCGATGATCCAGGAGAGCACGATACTGTCGAGACGGTACCACGCTGGGGTCTGGACCGCGACCGAGGCGTCGGTGAGGACGTGGTCGTCTAGGGCGTAGCGGCGGAGGGTGAAGAGGACCAGGTCCCGCCAACGGGCGTAGGCGGACGACTCCGGCTCGAGGACGACCGGGACGAGGAGGCGGATGTTCTGGACACCCCCGGCCTGGTAGTGGAGCTGCGCCACGAGCGGGTCAGCTGGGTCGTGCCAGAGCACCGCGGTGTGGGACACCCGATGGGCTGGTGTGCCGGAGAAGGAGGGCCCAGCATCGTACGAGGCAGGAGGGGCGAGGAGCTGCTCCGTCTCGACGATCTGGCGGGCCAGGGCGTCGGCTGCCTCGCGCTCGCGCTCCCAAGCGAGGGCGGCGGCACGAACACGGGCTTGGCCCTCCGCAGCCGCCACCCGGGCCGCGACGAGAGCAGCGGCGAGGGCGGAGTCCGAGCGCGCCGCATAGGGTGGGGCGGGGAAAAGCGCCGGTGGGCCGACGATGGCGCCTGCCAGGGGGTCCAGGCCGCCGGCGCCTTCTTCTGCCGCGCCCGCGCCGGCCGCCGCGCCACCCGCAGGCAGGCCACCCGCGCCGGTCGATGGCAGGCCGTCCGCGGCCGCCGGTGGCAGGCCCAGGCCGCCCACGGCCGCAGGTGGCAGCCCGCCCAGGCCGGCCACGGCCAGGCCGCCCGCGCCACCAAGGCCAGCCGCGGCGGCCGGTGGCAGGCCGCCCGCACCGCCCAGGCCGGCCGTGGCAGCCGGTGGTAGGCTGTAACACTCTGGTGTTAAGCATGCATAATCAATTGCATTCTTAAGCATAAGCATCATTATGCATAGCATTGATGAAAAGAGTGATTGTCATTTCATGTATCATGTGTGATTATTCAAATTTTGCTTGACTTTCACATGAATTGCATATGTGGTATGAGTGTTAGGTGTGGGATGACCTCTAATGTAACCTAGACATGTTTAGGACACCAAATTAACCTAGGTTTATGTTCATGGTTTTGGCTAATTAAGCTTTGTTGTCATGGTTGACCAAGGTGGACCATTAGAGTAGTTTTGTTTGACTGAATTGGAAGTGGTAGCTAGAGTGCTTGCATGTGTGTGCACCCTAAATGAAGTTTGTAGAGAATTTTATAAGGAACAAAAGTTGTTTTTACCACTTTTCATGAAAATGCTTGGAAGGTGTTCAAAAATGTTGAAAAAGGGCAAAAATGGGGGCTGATTTTCTATTTTGGGGATATTTTAAAAGGTATTTTATTTGGATTTTTGTAATTCAAAATCTAGGCAGAATCTGGTAAAACTCCTTTAAGATGAAATGTTCTACTCTTCAAAAGCTACATTTCATCTATTTTGAGTTTTTGCTAATTCGGCTTAGTTTGAAAGTTATTAAGCAGCAAAGTTTGTTCTGAGTTCATGGAAATAACATTTTGGTGACGGCTGTACCCTGGCCGTCAGGAAAATGTTCGGCCACCGCCCATGTCGCCCAGCCCGCGCGCTCCGCGTGGCGCGCGTCGACCGGCCGTCCGGGGCGGCAGCGGCCGTTCGGACAGGCCAAAACGAGGCGCCCGCTCTCCCTCTCGCGGTCCCCTCCTTCATTTTCCCCTCCCTTCTCCTTCCCGCAGCAACGCGAGCTCTCGGCCGCCGCCGCGCAGCGCCGAGCTCACCTCGCCGCCGTTCGAAATTCGCCGCCTTCGGCCACGCATTGACCCACTGAGCCCCACAATCGGACGCGCCCGAGCCCGCTCCACTTTCCTCCGCCCTCGCCTCGGCCAGTTGCTCCAAGGTATACTCGAATCGGCGAGTTTTCTCCCCGGCCGCCATGGCCGCACCTCGGCTCCGCCGTGGACTCGCCGCTCTGCCCGTCATTTTCTTGCCGTTTCGTGCTAATAGGATGCGCTGTGCCCCGTAGCCGCTAGAGCCCTAGCTAACCGAGCCGATTAGGGTCGGCCCTCGCCGGAATTTGGCCGCGCCACCGTGCGGTTGGTCGCCGGTCCGCCGCGCACGTAGTCGAGCCACCTCGGCCGTGTCCCTGTCCATTTTTAGCTGCTCAATCGAAGCGCGTTGACCTGCTGGTCCTTTCCCTCCGGTCGGTGACGCCGGGAAGCCGCCGTGTCGGCCGGCGTAGCCACGCCGACGACCTCCCTGCCTTTTTCCCGGAGGAGGACTTTCGTCCTGGAATTCAAGAAACCCTAGGGTCCCTTGTGCTAAGTTGCCAGACACAGCAGTTTACTTAATAGGGCTTGGTTAGTTTCGGGAATCTTCAGGGTTCCCGATGTAAAGTGGTTTTCCTTTTTCTTTTTCAGAATTGATTTCAGATTTCAGTTTAAACTTTGAAAATTCATAACTTGCTCATTTTTCATCCAAATGAGTTGGTTCAACTTGCAGTATTTTTCTTATGAGATGATCTATGCATGAAAAATATGAAATGTGGAATTTGTGAAACTTTTCTGCATAGCTTTATTTATCTCTATTAATTGTATTTATCTTAGGAAATGCATAACTAATTCTGTGTTGCTCAGAAAAATGTGAGACCAAGTTTGTTGGTTTTCTTAGGTCATGCTCTATCTGTGAAAAATGTTTTTAGGCTATGTCATATGTAAATTTTTCTATGTCTAGTTATGGTGCCTATTTTCATGTGAGGATAAATAATTCATAATAAATAATGTATAAGGAATTTGTGCATAAAACTTTTTGGAGAGTGTTTTTATGTCAATCTAGAGCTAATTATGTTCTGAGATCTGTTGTTTGATATACTTTTATGTGCAAAGTATTTTATGCCCCTGGAATTGTGCTGCCTTGTCATTTTTGTGCAGGATAAAGTACTTACTGTTTTGACTTGAAATTTTTATGGTAGTCTTTATTTGGTATGATTAAGCTTCTGTAATTTTTACAGAATTTTCTGAGTAGTCTAAAGTCATGTTGTAGTTATACCCTGATTTCTTTTGTTTATAAATAATGCTTTAGAGTTATCATTTCATGTGTGTAAAAATGCTTTTTATGCTATTCAGGATATGTATGATCTTCTGTTGGTTGTGGTTCAGTAGAGTGTAGTGTGCAAAACATTGGTTGTTTATAATTCTTTATAGTGTGCGAGTAAGTTTTAATGCGAGGCTTATTTGGAGATTTATCGGTAGAAGAGAATGCAGATGACATGTGCTTATCATACATGTTTTCAAATTATCATATCATTCATCTTAGCTGAGCATTCATGTACCATCACCATCAGCATTGTATTATATGTATGCACGGTATTCATACGCACTATGCATCATACAGGATCGTCAGAGCTCGCGACGGTAGTTCCCGTAGCACCAGGAGAGGAAGACCAACAAGAAGCTTTGGTGCGGGAAGCAGCAGCCGAAGAGGATCCCGAAGCTGATCTTCCAGAGTGTCCTGACCATCAGCCCAGTGCTTTTCTGAAAGGCAAGCCCCGGAGCATTCTCCCTGTGGTTTGCAAAATATCTAACTTGAGTCCTTTACTTGTTGCTGCATTAAGTTATAGGCGTTGTTTTATACCGTTGCTGCATTACTTATATTCCTTGCCACTGTTTATACTTCAACCCTGTTAGGTTCAGGTACGAGTATATGCTTAGCCCTGCTTAACTAGATCGGTAGAAGTCGGGTGATTTCCTGTCATCCGCGAGTTATAGGTGGTAACTCGGATGGTTGAATACATTGTTATCTTGGATAACCATGTGGAGATAATAAATCGAGACCGGGCGGGATTGGAGTTGAGAATGAACTGGAGGTTCAATGTGGTTTATCCCGTCTGTGTCGAACTAGGACCCCGTCCGTTGTACGTCCTCAAGTCATATTGAATTTATGCCTCACATTTAGCTGGAAGGATAAGTCGTTCCGACCGCGAAGCCTAATTTTGATTTGGGCCGGGAGTCGACCTGCTGTACGCATCGCATTGGTGAAGATGGGGGACCACGGGTTACGCGGTTGTAAGGCCTGAATATAGCATGGTGCGCCCTGCTGGCAGCCGGACGGTGCCCGGGTGTGATGGTACCTGTTGATCTCGCGTTTTTCCTGAATTGGATGTCGGTGACCTGTAGCTCACCGTGGCTGGTGAGTGTGGTTTGTGTGAGGAGTACCCGCCAGCTGGTTTGCAATCGATTATAATCGCCATCGTTCCTGGACAGTGAACACTTGACTTGAGCAGCGGCATCGTAGTAAGAACTTGAACATGAGGTGAGATGGTTGAGCTGTTGAGACTGAAAGATACTCAACCGGAAATGGTTACTTGCTGTTGAATAATTATTACCATGCTTGTTTAGTACAGGTGCTAATGTAGCATGATGAGGTTAATCAGATTAAAATACATTGCTAGAAGGTTCTTATTAATTGTTTCTTAATGCAAGCTTTTCCGCAAATTTTAAATGAGTCAGCTATCCTACTTATACAGCCTTGCATACTCCTTGGAGTCTTCTATTTTAGTTTATGACGGGTAAGTCTAGCTGAGTACATCCTCGTACTCAGGGTTTTATTTCCCATGTTTTTGCAGATGGTGAGATGCTTTACGGTTATTGTCAGAACTGTTTCTATCCCGCCTTGGGCGATGACTAGACCTTGGGCATGGTCACTCTTCTCTACTTGATGCTTTTGCTGGATGTGAACCAAGGACCTGGCACTATATTTCAAATGTGTGTGTGTGGTATTTGAACTTAAATCGCTTCCGCTTTTATTTGAACTTGAACTTGGTTTGTAATAACTCTATTTCGTACTCCGATGATGTTTAAAACTATGTGCGAACTGTGTACTTGTGAATGGAATCGCTAAACTATTACGATCTTGGTCGTGTTGGAAAAGTTTGAAATCCTTCGAGATTTCACGGACTACCGGGTTTATTAGGTCTCAATCATATGATTTGCTGAATTAACGGCGGATTATGTGCTTGTGCTCTAATAAATTGGTCGGTTCTGTTACAGCTGGTATCGGAGCATGGTTTAGCGTTTTACTGTTCACAAGTATTTAAAATAAAAGAGTTTTTGTTGCGAAAAGTATTTGCAAAAAGTATTGGTGTTTAAATCTATGGTTTTGAAAACTAAAATGTGCCAGTGGTCATATCCTTTATGCCCAATAGGATTCAGGTGGCTTAATTAAGTACTGACTTGGGGAAAATTGCATCATATTTGTTATTTTGCCGTTGCCCATACAATGGCGGATTCGTGTGGGTGCCATTCACTTGAATGGTAATGTATGGATCAAATTGCCTCTACGCCCTGGTAAGTGTGAGTTGTGAGAGCATGATTGGATGCAAATGCCAGTCTAGGGGAGTGCTTATTGATGCCGGATTATTTACATGTTGCACACATGTTTATGTGAAGGTATCCCATGTTGGGACCGTCTTCTGGCGGTGTCGTCTTCTGCGCGACTTTTGGGTAGTAAGTAATCGGTGTTTTCACCTTGTTCGGAAGGTGCGTGAATTTTTACGTCGAATTGCATTCATATGGGATATGGGCTGAAATGAATTTTCTGCAGGTACACTAACCGCGAACGGTAGAACGAAGTAGTTACGTATAATGAGAGAACGATGTATGCCACCGCATAGAGCGTTAGATTATTAGTTCGTGAGGACGTATGTGACGTGCATGCATCATGGTTAAATTTGCTCATTCATACATTCATGGTTCCTTCCCTTATAATTAAATTGTCTCTTTTCTTTAAAATTATAACTTATGGGATATACAACTTTTGAACAGATGGCGAGAACCAAGCAGACTGCTCGTAAGTCCACTGGAGGAAGAGCGCCCCGTGGTCCTTTGGCTGTCCGTGAGTCGGCACCAAGGGAGGTGGACACTTTTCTAGAGGAGCACGCCATGCCTAGCCTTCTTTGGAGGATTCTCTCCAATGCTGGGTACACGGTGGGCATGGAGCCTCACTATTATTGGGACAAGGACGACTTGGTGAACTATGGAGAGGCACGTGTGGAGGTAGTAGTCCCACCTTTGGATGGTGATCCCCACTGGGTTGGGTGTCGCTGTTTTGGTGCGGGCAAGACTGCCAAGACAGGTGCCACGTTTGCAGCCTTTGCCGTGGTGGAGCACCTGATGGAGGAGATACCTCATGCGCTTGCCGAGGTTTTTCCTGGAGTGTTCCCCATTGCTCACCGTTTCTCTAGGTGGCCACATGCTGAGGGAAACCCACTAGAGGCCGGTCCTAAGGAGGCACAGGGTAGCAGCACGCCTGCTATGAGTGCTATGTTTGCCGTGATGGGGGCCTATGTCAACATGGAGACTAAGGCACTTCGTCTAAATGAGGAGTTCAAGAATGCTCGAGCTGATGCACGCAAGGAGAAGCGTGAGTTGACTCGTGAGCTTCAGCGCTCCCAAGAGGAGGTAGCCCGTGTGTCTCATCATCGAGACAAGGTTGTGCTGGAGAGCCAGAAGATGGCTCAGGCTAGGGATGAGGCCTGGTCCGAGTTCCGTCGTCTTAGCATCCGCCAGCAGCAGGTGCTAGAGGACGTGGAGGAGGTCCGTGCTTACAATGCTAGCCTTCACGAGGAGGTGCACAGGAAGCAGGAGGAGATCCGTCAGCTGAGAGCAGCTTTAGTAGCAGCTAGGAGGGCTATGAACAGTGCTTCCAGTGAGAGTAGCAACAATGGAGAGTAGCCTTGCTGAGGATCGTTAGTCTCTAGCTGTTCTTTTGCGTTCCTGTCAGGTGGTCATGTAACCCGTTTGCTAGCTATCGAGACTTTGATGCAATGTTGGAACATGGTGTTTGAGGTGGTGATATCCGTACAACTTTTAAAAGTCCAGTGTATGTATGCTGGCAAATTTATGGATGTTGTAAGACGCTTTGCGATGGTTCGCAGTAATATTATTAGTGATGTTGTGATGTGAAAAATTGGAATTATTGTGCCTCTATTTATTGTGCGAATTTATTTCCCTCGATAAATTCAGTTTGGCATGATTTTTACATTCACCTCTCATTGTGACAACATTCACCTGATGCATACTTCTTGCTGAAATATGCAGATGCCGGTTACACGTAGTGGTTCGGGTGCTAATGGCAATGGTGGATCTGAAGAGGGTGCTGATCACACTGCTCGTGGTGTACCACCCCCACCGTTGACCAACGCGGAGCAGCTGTTTGCTCAATTCTTGGGCAGCCAGCGCAATGTAGAGCAGCTTCTTCGCGAGAACTTGGCTCGCGATATTCGCCAGGGTCCTCCACAAAATCAATACAGCAGCTTCAAGGAGTTTCAGGACACTAAACCTCCTGTGTTTAAGGATGCTCCTGAGCCACTTGAGGCAGATGAATGGCTCAATACCATGGAAGATAAATTTCGTCTTCTAAGGTTGACAGAAGAGCTAAAAACGGAATATGCAGCCCATCAGCTTGAGGGACAAGCAGGGACGTGGTGGAAGCAACATCGCACCACCTTTCCGCAGGGTGTTCCAATTACTTGGGACCGCTTTGCACATGCTTTCCGAGGAAATTTCATTCCTCCCAGTCTGATGGCTATGAAAAAGACTGAGTTTCTGTCGCTCACTATGGGAACTCGCAATGTGAAGGAGTATCTGCACGCCTTCAATAATTTGAGTCGCTATGCTCCTGAGTTTGTCAACACTGATGAGAACAAGATTGCTAGTTTCAAGAGAGGCTTGAGTTCCAAGTTGATGAAAACTATGAGTACTTCTGCCCGTGTTACTTTTAATGATTTCTTGAATGATTGTATTATGCAAGAAAACAGTAACAATGTTCATGCTGCCGGTAAAAATCGCAAGAGAGCTCATGATGGAGGTGGTTCTTCTCAGTCAAGAGCCCCAACTGTTTTCCGTACGCCGTTTCGTCCACCGATGTCTGGTGCGAGATTCAGGCCCCCGCAGCAGAAAAGGCATAATAATTATCCAGCTCAGAATCCGCAGAAGCATCACAGAGCATTCAAAGTTCCTGTTCCACAGGGGAAACCAGTACAGAGCAACTTGACCGGTGCTAACAAGACACCTGTCAATGGACCTTGCTTCAATTGCAACCAGACAGGGCACTTTGCTCGTTATTGCCCTTTTCCCAGGAAGCAGCAGGGCCCATATCAAGCTCGTGTGCACAACACCTCGATTGAGGAAATTCTTGCTGGTGAACCAGTGACTGCGGGTATGTTTTCTGTGAATCAAATCCCTGCCGCTGTTTTGTTTGATTCTGGATCATCGCATTCTTTCATGAGTCAAGCATTTGCACAGAAGCATGATCAAAAGATACTTGAATTGAGTATTGAATTCAAGGTTAGTTCAGCTGGGGCTGATATAACTACTAAGCAGATAGTTCAGGGTGCAACCCTAGACCTAGATAAGTGGAGGTTTCGGTTGAACTTGATAGTTCTACCTGGCTTAGGAGTGGATGTCATCGTGGGAATGAGTTGGATGAAATTCTGGGGTGCTGTGATCGATACAGGTAATAGGATGCTATCTATCAGAAATCCTCTTGGGGAGGGTACTTTTCAAGTGCCATTACCTCGAAAGTTTAAGCTAGAGAGTGTGACCTATTCTACTCGTGTGACCCCTCTTCCCGAAATTCCTGTCGTGTGTGAATTTCCGGATGTTTTTCCTGAAGAGCTTCCGGGTCTTCCACCCGATAGAGATGTTGAGTTTCGCATTGAGTTATTGCCTGGCACTGCTCCAATTTCTAGGAGACCGTATCGGATGCCGCCAAATGAATTGGCAGAGCTCAAAAATCAGTTGAAGGATTTGTCGGACAAGGGTCTTATTCGTCCTAGTGTGTCGGAATGGGGTTGTCCTGCTATCTTTGTGAAGAAGAAGGACAAATCTCTACGGATGTGCGTGGATTATCGTCCACTCAATGCTGTCACCGTTAAGAACAAGTATCCGTTACCCCGAATTGACATTCTGTTTGACCAGTTGTCCAAGGCGAGAGTGTTTTCCAAGATTGATCTTAGGTCTGGTTACCATCAGATCAAGATTAGACCAGCAGATGTGCCTAAGACCGCTTTTTCTACCAGATATGGATTGTATGAGTATCTTGTTATGTCCTTTGGCTTGACAAATGCTCCTGCATACTTCATGTATCTGATGAATTCGGTCTTCATGCCGGAATTAGACAAGTTTGTGGTGGTGTTCATTGATGATATCTTGGTGTACTCAGAAAACGAAGATGATCATGCTGAGCATCTGAGGATTGTTCTAGAAAGGCTTAGGGAACATAAGCTGTATGCTAAGTTGAGCAAGTGTGAGTTTTGGCTCAAGAAAGTTCAATTCCTTGGCCATGTCCTGTCTGAAGAGGGAATCTCCGTAGATCCGAGCAAAGTACAAGAGGTTATGAACTGGGAAGCGCCGACTTCTGTGCATGAAGTTCGGAGTTTTCTTGGTCTAGCCGGGTATTATCGTCGTTTCATTCCGGATTTCTCGAAGATTGCCAAACCTATGACAAATCTGTTGCAGAAAGAGAAGAAATTTGTCTGGACAGAGGAGTGTGAAACAGCTTTCCGTACCTTGCGGGAATTGTTGACCACTGCTCCTGTTCTTGCGCAACCAGATTTGGGAAAACCTTTTGATGTATATTGCGATGCATCGAAAATAGGCTTGGGATGTGTGCTTATGCAAGAAGGAAGAGTCATAGCTTATGCCTCACGTCAGTTAAAGAAGCATGAAGTGAATTATCCAACCCATGATTTGGAGCTAGCAGCTGTTGTGCATGCTCTAAAAATCTGGAGGCATTATTTGTTGGGTAACTTCTGTAAAGTCTATACTGATCACAAAAGTCTGAAGTATATCTTCACTCAACTCGAGTTGAACATGAGACAACATCGATGGATGGAGTTTATTAAGGACTTCAATATGGAGATCTTGTATCATCCAGGCAAAGCAAACGTAGTCGCAGATGCGTTGAGTCGAAAATCACATTGTCATGCTATTCAACCATTGTTAGCAGATGATTTTAGCCTCATGCATCCTGTTGTGCTGCGTACTATTCAAATTAGTTGTTCACTTGAAAGCAAGATCATCGAAGGTCAGAAAACTGACAAGGGTATAGGTCATATCAAGGAGAAAATGTTGAAACAACCGCTCAAGCATTTCCGAGTAGATGAGAAGGGAATCTTATGGTTTGATGATCGTCTGGTCGTACCAAAAGATAGAGAACTCAGAAATCAAATTATGGATGAAGCTCACTTATCAAAGTTATCTATTCATCCTGGCGGTAGTAAAATGTTTCATGATCTGAAGGTTCGCTATTGGTGGACCAAGATGAAAAAGGAGATTGCAGCTTATGTCGCACGGTGTGACATTTGTTGTCGCGTAAAGGCTGTTCATTTGAAGCCAGCCGGAATGCTTCAACCGTTGCCGATTCCTGAATGGAAATGGGAAGATATCAGTATGGATTTCATTACCGGACTTCCCACCACTCAGAAAGGGCATGATTCTATTTGGGTAATCGTGGATCGACTTACCAAGAGTGCGCACTTTATTCCCGTTCGGACAGATTATCGACCGCCTCAATATGCTGATATTTATCTTAGGGAGATTATCCGTTTGCATGGAATTCCCAAGACGATTGTATCTGATCGAGGATCTCAGTTCACTGCTCATTTCTGGGAACATTTGCAGAAAGATTTGGGGACAAAGCTGAATCATAGTACAGCTTATCATCCTCAAACTTCAGGCCAGACAGAAAGAGTGAATCAAGTTCTTGAAGATCTTCTGAGAGCTTGTGTCTTATCGTCCAAGGGTTCATGGGAGAAATGGTTACCTTTGGCAGAATTCTCTTATAACAATAGTTACCAAGAGAGTATACAGATGGCTCCTTTTGAGGCACTGTATGGCCGAAAGTGTAGAACGCCTGTGAATTGGGTAGGACCTGGAGAAAGAAGATACTATGGTATTGACTTTGTTAAAGAAGCTGAAGAGCAGGTTCGAACAATTCAACAACACATAGCAGCTGCACAATCTCGACAGAAAAGTTATGCCGATAAGAGAAGAAGACCTCTAACTTTTGATGTTGGTGATTATGTGTATCTGAAGGTCTCTCCTATGAAGAAAGTGCAACGTTTTGGTATTAAAAGAAAACTTGCACCTCGTTATGTTGGTCCATATCAGATAGTGGAAAGAAAAGGATTGTGGGCCTATAAGCTCAAACTGCCTGAAGAGATGAGTGCAGTATTTCCTGTTTTCCATGTATCCCAACTCAAGAAATGTCTACGTGTTCCAACTGAGGAAGCTGTAAAAGTTAAAGACATTAAGCTGAGTTCAGACTTAACTTATGAAGAGAAACCTATGAGACTTCTAGATGTCAAAGATAGAGTGACCAGAAATCGTGTGGTCAGGCAATATAAGGTTTCTTGGAGCAATCATGATGATAACGATGCCACTTGGGAAACCGAGGACTATTTAAAAGAAGTATATCCCGATTTTCATAAAGAATGGTTAGTCTACTCAAATCTCGGGACGAGATTTCTTTAAGGGGGGAAGGGCTGTAACACTCTGGTGTTAAGCATGCATAATCA
>CM041637.1:37283752-37294298 GCA_023333625.1 Bothriochloa decipiens
GATGCATAGACTTGCACACTTTTATTAGAATTATAGAGGATGAATATATCCTAAACATCAAACTAAACTGAATCAAAAGCACTAATTGATCATACACTGAACAAGAACATAAAGAAACATTACATATACCATGAAATGATAAAACAAAGCATTCATAAGTATATAATTAAATAAGGACAGAACTGCATCATATATTTTGATTGCACAGAAAATTCTACAGAAATTACAGAAGATTAAACATATCTATTAGAGCCTACCATAAAAATATCAGGTCAAAACAGTAAGTGTTCTAGTCTACACAAAAATGACAAGACAACACATTTAAATAAGAATAAAATACTTTACACTATGAAACATGTCAGACAATAGTTCTCATAACATTATTAGGTACTCCATAGCATAAGAACAGCCCACAAAAATTATCATGCATAAATTCCTCATATATTAATAATTATGAATTTCTAAGCATATAAGAGAAATGAGCACAATAATTAAACATAACAATATTTATACATGAAATGGCCATTAAACATTTTTCAAAGAACAAGCATGTCATAACAAGACTAACAAAACTAGAATCATATTTTTCTAACCATCATAGAATTAGTTATGTATTTCCAAAGATATGAGCATTTATTAAGAATAAATAAATCTATACAGAAAAGTATCATAAATAATACATCTCATATTTTTCATACATAGGGCTCATCTAAACAAAAATGCTAAAACTTGAACCATCTTATTGGGACATGAAATGAGCAAGATACACATTTTACAAGATTTATACTCTTCTGGAAATCATTTTCAAAACAAATCGACCAGATCAAAATTGCTAAGCGTACCCAGATCTGGATCCCCATATCCACTAACGCACGGGGTCCAGAGTCAACCTGACCCCACCTGTCAGCATCACAGAGGCAGGGGAGGCCGCTGACCGGCCGGATCCTCGCCGGCGGCGAGCGTCTCCAGCGGAGCCAAAGGCACCACCGTGCTCCTCGCGTCGAGGCAAGCACGCAGGTGTAGAATATGGGGGCGGGTGCGGCGCTTTGGCATGACGACAGTGAGCGGCGACGGATGGCGGCGCTGCATGTCGCTGCGGTGGCCGTTGCCGGCCATGGCGAGGCTCGGAGGTGAGCGCGCGAGCTAGGTGGGACTGAGGCGAAACCCTGGCTCGGGTTGTGCAGTGGATTGACGGAGCTAAGGGCTCCAACCACATGCATGGTGGGTCAGCGGCGAGGGAGCGGCGGCAAGGCTGCAGGTCATCAGCAGCAAGCCCTAATCGGCTCCATTGCCGGTCGCACAAGCACCCACGCACCTAGGCGACCCCGATGCGTGCGGTATGAAAGAAAAAGAGAGGCAGAGGTGGGACTGCGACGACGATGCAGAGTTTGCCGGAGCATGGCTTAGCGGCGACGGGTAGAAAATGGCCCGATTGGCCCTTACCTTTCGTTGACCCGAGGCACTGAAAGCTGGAGGAGGTAAAGAAGGATGACGCAAGCTCGAGCGTGAGCTTTGGTAGTGGTAGCAGTGAGCAGAGCAGGCGTGGTGGCGAGAATGACGTGGCGGCGGCAATGGCGCTCGTGCGCTGCTGCTGGGAGGAGACCGGCGTGGCTTAGGGAGAGAGTGAAAGGCGAGCTGGGAAAGTGGGTGGATGCGGCGCGGTGCCTTAATGGGGCCGGGACGGGTTGCGGCCGCCCAAGGCCGCCGGTGGCCAAGCGCCACGCAGCGCGTGTCAGCTAGGCGCGGTGGGCAGTGGCCGGGGCTATATCGACATTTCCTCGAACACCTGGCGGGCAATGAACGGGGCATGGTGGGCGATGCTTCTGGGTCAGTTTCGGGCCAAATTAGACGATGGGCCAATTATGATGTTTGTAGCCCACACAATGCCCTACATTTTTTATTAAGGGTGCTCAGCCCTTAGAGCAAAGGAGCAGAAGATAATTAGTTGCTAATATTGCAATGTCAACATGTTGATAAGATCACAGAAACTCGTATTGGGAGGCCAAAACTCGATCACACTAAACCCAACTCTTGACATGCTCTTCTCCAAAGTGTTAGCCCCAATCTTTATTTTTGGGTCCACTCAAGTTGCTTAACAAAAACATGGGAACACGAGATGTCAACCATGATAGCTATCAAAAACTTAGAATATTTCTAAGTCATAAAACAGCATTGATCTAACTGGCAAGCACTTTTTGGGCATGTTAGAGACATTTTCGTGAGTCAGCACCAACATAACTTTTGTTCCTTAACAAATTATCCACACACTTTATTTAGGGTCCACAAGCATAAAAGCAATGTAGTACTCATTTCTAGTTTGGTCCAACAAAACCATTCATATGGTCAAACCAAGTCAACTATAGTTAAAAGCATAATTAGACTAAAAGACCAAAACAAACATTGATCCAAAATGCATCCTAAACAGGTCAAAGTGATTTAAGTGACCAAACATGAAGCACTTGTACTACTCATCACACTTCCATGCAAAATCAAGCATAAACTGAATAAATCAAGCATCACATATGAAATGACACTTCACATTTTTATTAATGCCATGCATAATGATGCTTATGCAAATGAATGCAAGTGCTTATGCATGCTTAACACCAGGGGTGTTACAGCCATTTCCTCCTTATAGAAATCTCATCCCGAGATTTGTGTTATTAGCTTTGATTTTTAAAAAGCGGTAAACCTCACACACATACTTTTTCCATCTCACATATGGCATCTCTTACATCATGACAGTTCTCAACACTTTGTCCCACTTTTACAACTTTAATCCAAGTCACTATGTCTTGTTATCCAAAATCCAAAATGGTTTCTCTTGGTATGCTACAGCTGATCCGATATCGAGTCCCTATGACTCGATTCTTTCTTTCGAGACAGGTGACCTTCCTTTAGCTATGACATATGGGACACAAGAAGATTGTACTCCCTTCTAGAGGTGGCTACAAATTGTAAACAACTTTAACTCTCTTTGTAGGATTTGGTATGGTCCAACCATACCTTGGTGCGAGCTTTCTCTTCACTCCGAACCATTGAACACTTTATTGTAGAGGTTTCAAAAATTGAGTTTTAATGGTGATCCTTGAGCAGACATGACAATCTTCAAAATACCATACAACCAAACAATCTTTGCTATATGTACCATTCATCATGTTGAGGTGGTCGATCCTATTAACTTTAACATGTAGGAAGTGCTGACTTGGTAAAGCGATCCCAAAGATGCTTAGTTAGCTCCATAGGCATTTTCTTCTTCATATAAGAACACTCCTTTATCAGCCTTTCGGCCTCCCATACTTTTACTTTTCAAGAGAAAATGATCTTAACATTCTAAAGCATTTTTGGGATGCACCAAAAGAAACTATCTCCATATATAGTTGCAAGATATTGCCTACAACTTCCGAATCAAGGTATCTGCATGAGTCGCAAAAAAAAGATTCAAGGTATCTGCACTCACATTTGTCTCGTCCACATGATAGTGCACTTTCATGTCACAACCCTTAATTTGTTCAAACCATCTTAGTCACCTCATACTCGACTTTAGTTGTGTGAGAATATACTTGATATGCTTACGATCCTCCTAGACATTGTACATGTTTCCAAGTAAGTAGAGCCTCTTTACCTTCAACGCCTGTGCAATGGCTATTAATTCCAAGTTATATATTGGGTAATTGGCCTCATGCATTCTCTATTAGCGTGAGACACAAGCAACTACCCATCCATCATGCATAAGGACATATCCAAAACCAACTTGGATGCATTAAAGAACGCATCAAAAGGTTCCTTTATATCTGATTACGCGATAGCAACAGAGTGGTTAGCAGCTTTCATAAGGTAATGGAAAGTTACTTGACACCTTTACGTCTAAACAAACTTAGATAAGGCTCTTGTCCAATAGTACCTTAGTTGAACCATAAACATTGGAACTCATTAGGTGGCATCCATTCCAACATTCTTGAAATTAGTGCAACCCTAGAAATCAGCTCAATAGCAAATTTCCAAGCCTCTTATTGAAAAGAAAACCTAGAATTTCATTAGGAGACATCTCTATAAACTTGCTCATCACAGGTAGTGATAACCAAGGCTATAGAAATCCAACCATCAAGGAAGTTTAATCATTTCAAACAATCTTTCTAATACTAGATCTCTTTAGAAAGTTTTTATCTAAAGAATTTCTGTCATTAACTCCCAGGAAGTCTTGTTACTTTGGGAGTAATCCAAGGAACTAGCCTTCCAAGTACTTGTCCTTGTGACAGGGGAGGTTTGCTTGGAGTAGAACATATTAACTCCATCGTATGTAGGCACAACCGGTGTCACTTTATCACCCAACTGAAATCATGAACGGGATAAATATCCGCTAAGATAGTGAGAATCAGACCAATTCACAAGTGATGCATATGTTTTTCATCACTTATACAGACACTAATTTAGGTTCCAACCAATAGCCAACTACTCAAGAATCCATATGTGCAGCTCTCTTTCTTGGATGACAACTATGCATTATCTAATCCCATTGAAATATGATGATTCTACAACTTAACTTCGCTGAGCCGTTACCCTTAAAAATTCTGATCTAGCAGTAATAGTCGTCTTATCAAGCAATGATAATCTTCTTGGTTGAATCCAATGTAACCTCTTGGGTAGCAACATCAATCAGCACAACCACACACTACTACTCAGATCCAGTATAGTTTCTTTATGATGTAATTACACAAGGGTTAAGTCAATTCTCATGAAGCAAAACTAGCTTTGTTTGATTACCTTTGGCATTGAGGCTTCCCTCCTTATAAAATAGGCGAGTCCCCAAAACCAAAGGCGTAATTCAAACAGCTTTTGTAATGCAACATGGGAGTAAGGAGTATCTTCTTTAGTATATAATTAATACCCATAGCAAATATATCATACTCATCCATCTTTATGCTGGTACACATATAACCATCCAACATCAGGAACAATAGTAATACTGCAAATTTGTTCCTCTTGAGAACTACTCCTTATTCTCAATGGAAGCTCTGTTATACTTGAAACTTGGTGGACGTGGAGATTCCTAAGTTCACTAATTGCTGACAAAACTTTAGCTCAAACGGACATCCTTTTGGGGTGCTTAAACAATGCATGTACCAAAACTTCTCTATTTTGAAATTTTAGCAACCTTCATGAATGAAGTCTTCTCGTAACCGACACTTCAAATCCTCCAACCAATAAGGCAATTGGAAGTACACAAAGGGAAGAGTGAGTTCATAAAGTTTGGCACCATTCTAGTAATGTTTGAGCCACTTCATATAGTCTTCTTATTGGTAACTACTCAGTTGTCTCACAACACTAAAAGCTCCAAGGCTTCAGCTTTTGTAGCCGACAATTGTAGTTATTGCCAATGTAGATGACCATTCTCGAAGTCGATTAAAGGGAGTCACACCTTCAAAGATTGAGAACTGAATATAGGATCATGAGCGTAAGGGGTAGCCTATGGGAAAACATAGATCTCCCTTGATCCTCACCTATCTGATAACATTTTCAACTTGAGTATCATGTACCCCCTTTTGTTTCCAATAGGGATGATACGAACCCACATAAGGTAGGATCACTCCTGGAAATGGCTAGCAGAGTCAGTTGCCTACCATCTGTTGCAGTCTGTTAATCTTGATGCCAATGACCTGTTCTTCCAAGGACCCTCTTCTTTACAACTTCCAAAGAAAGTTCATTACAACAGTTCAATAAGGATCTACCAAAAGGATATAGAGGGATAATCAAGGAAGAGTGCATGAGAAGATAACACATTGGTGTAGTTTCTATAATGGATCATGACTTAAAATCACAATACCCGCACGCACCTAGCAGCACAACCATGTGCCGGCCGGTCACAAGGAGGCCCTAGGTTCCGTCGTGGCACCGTTAGTTAGTAGTCAAGACACCATCATAGATTCTTACAATCAACATGAAATCATGCATGACATAAGTAGGTCTTGCATGAATAGGCATCGCATGCAAGACAAAGGTTAAGCAAACAATAGTCACTATAAGAAACTTGCTAATCCATGACAGATTCTTGGTGACGGATTTATAAATTGTCGCTGATAGCTGATACGTGTGGTACTACAAACTTGCTGATAGCTACCACAAGATAGTTTGATAATATTCAATCTTTATTTTTGAACTATTTTAAATAGCTTGCCTCCTAGTATCTCATCCATAATCGATGTGCTGCTGCAAAATTGCGGATTTGTTCATTTTTCATGCAGTTCAGACTTCACAGGGATACTCTAGGAGGCAGCAAGTAGAACAGAGAGGGGTAAATGGCTAAGTACCGGTGGCCAATACATTTTGCTGTTGCAATTGCATGTAATTTTGTCTCCTTATATTTTGTTGGCTTATGTTCCTGGTGGATTGCATGGTGTAGTGCTTGATGTAACTTTATATCTCATCTTATGTAATGTATAAACCTAAGATCTTATGTGCTGTTGGATTGAGTTAATTATCTAATTTGAAAATGTGTTGTTTGACAACGTGGGTTGTGCGCATGTTGCATGTGCTATAATAATGGGCCATGTTGTATGTGCTATAATAATTGGCTAAAAAAGTAAATTACTAAATGGGGCTAGAATAGGATGTAAGTGGGCTGAAACTATATTGCAAATGGGCCATAATATGTAGGAAATGGGCTGAAATAAGACTATTAATAAATGGGCTGGGATGCCAACATCATCATCCAAGTAAGCTTGCGTGATGATGTGGCAATTCATCCGTGATGGTTATTTTTCATCACAGGAAATGGGCCTGGGTTGGACTAACTAGGCCTTGGGCTCCATCGTGATGAAATAAAACCATCACCGATTATGTTAATCCATGATGGTTTTCGACAAACCATCGTGCAAGTCAATCCTTGACGCTCAATCCGCGATGGTTTCTAAAACCATCGCAGATGCTGTTTGCTGATGGATTTTCAGTGATCCATGATAGAAATTTTCCATCACGGATTAACAGGATTCTTGTAGTGGGTGATCACAAGGTTAAGGGATAACAAGGAGGTGATACAAGAGTGAAACATGACTCAAGACAAAAATGAATACGTCTTGTGCCCACCAAGGTGATTACCAAAAATAAACCATTTGGAAATTTAACCTAGCAAAGCAACATCATAGAACCAAGGTCAACAAACCCTCCAAGGATCAGAGAGGGAATGGGCAAAAAATTGAAGGATATGAATAATCATGAAAGAAATTCAAGATTATGGCATAAATGATTCACATTGTATGGACTTCAAGGACAGACCATACAAGAAAAGTGCATCACCAATAGTACACATTGTAAGTGATTCCTTAAGATTACACACCATACATAAAGTGACTATAGAAGCAACATCAATGAGAGATACATCTACTAACAACTCCACATGGTCATTATCAGCACTAGAGACATTGTCATCCTCGTTGTTCCCATCGAGAACCACTATAGCAGGCACTCTTTTTGATCTGCATCGATCTCCATATCATCAGCAGCAGGACAACTTCAAGCTCCATCTCACCATCATTAGGAAGGTCAACAGGGTTAAGCTGATAGCTCAGCAATCTGTCAGCCTTCATGCAAACATCATTGTAGTTTTTCATCAAAAACAGTTGTCCCTTAAGATCGGCTTCAACATCCCAAGCTTCATTTCTCTATTCTAGCACTAGGTTAAGCACTTGTTGATAAAGGGTAACTACAGTAACCAACTCCAATCTCACCCTACAAACCAAGGATTTCTTGTGTAGCTTCTACCTCTCTCTGAATAGCTTGATCCCTAGCAACTGTCACCTGGGCAAGCTACTCTATTGTCCTATTCAATTCAGTATCAAATTTCTTCTATATCTCATGCTTCCAAAATGAAGCACAATGGAGAGCGATGTCCATATGGTTAACCATGCCCTCCATGCAGGAGTAAGTCATCATCAAGGCGAACATGGCACTAATGGCTAGACCGTTGCTACTCTCAGCCTCATCTGCATCTCCCGCTAGTGTAATTCCGTTAAGCTAACATCACACCATGTGGTATGGGTCACCCTTCAGAAACACACTAGCGGCAGCATGAGCAACCTCTTCTGGAAACTATTTTTTGGGCAACCTTCTGGAAACTACTTCAGAGGTCTCTTAGAGCTTTGTAGGCTATCTCATTGGCAAATTCCATGGTGTCAGACCTTGTGCCATAAAGAATCCGCCACACTAAACAGGCTCATGCTCCTCTTTTGCTGGGATCATAACCTCAACTATGACCAAACCCTGGTTCTCAATCTCTTTCTTGTTTGCTCTACTGATAGAGAGGTTTTTCTTCCCTCTAGGTATCCCATAGAGTATAAAACCCTCCATAGCTGTGAAGGCATGCAAAACTTCCTTCAGTGACTTCTTCGTATCATGTGGCTCTCTAATGGCAAGTTGGTGGCGTCAAACTCTTTTGCCTATGGACTTGCGAGCAGTGTGCTTTATGTGAGCCATCTGTGCAGGGTTGCGACTCCCTTGAGAACAGATATTAAGTTGGTGGATTTTATCAAAAAGAGATAATCAATTATTAAGGAGAGAGACAATGCAATGACATGAGATGAACATACAACATGATGTAATAGAATTTTCCAATTTATACTGAACCTTACTCCGATACCAGCTGTAATAGAACCTCCCAATTTATATAAGCTTAAGTCCAAATTAATCTGCCGAGACAGCTTAAGTTGCACCTAAGCCTATACAAATCTGGTAGTCCATGAAATCACAAAGGATTTCAAACTTTCAATGTACAACCAAGATCGTACATGATTCAATAACCACAGTCCACATGTTACATAAAGTTCATAATTACATCAGAGTTTACATAAGATTATGAAAACACCTTTTTAAATAGAGTATAGCGGAAGCAAATTACTTTAAAACACCCACACTATATTTTATTTAAATACGATGCCAGCTCATAGTCATTTCCAACAAAAGCATCTGAGATAAGATATAAGGAATGATCGTGCCCAAGGTCTGATTATCTCCCATAGCAGGATAGAAACCCATCTTGCAGCCACAACAACCTCGATGAACACCTGCAACAAGTGGGAATAAAACCCTGAGTACAAGAATTACTCAGCTAGACTTACCTGTCATAAACCAAAAATAAATTGACTCCGAGGAGTATGCAAGGCTTTATAAGTGGGTAGCTGACCCATACATTTGTAGAAAAGGCTTGAGCTTATTAAGAACAATTATTATAATATTCTAGCATTGCATTTTACAGTCATTAATCTTATCATGCTAGATTAACACCTAAACTAAGCAAGCATGGTATAAATTATTCAGCAAGAATAGTAACCATTTTCGGTTGAGCATCTTTCAACATCAACATCATAACCATCTCATACCTTTATTCAAGTCCTTACTACGATGCTGCTACTCAAGTCAAGTGTTCACTGTCTAGGAATGATGGTGATTTGAATCGATTACTAACCAGCTGGCAGGTATTCCCCACACAAACCACACTCACCCGCTAAAGTGAGCTACAGGTCACCAACCGTCCATTCGGGTAAAGTCATGAGTTCAACAGGTACCATCGTACCTGGGGACCGCCCGACTGCCAGCAGGGCGCACCATACTATATTTAGGCCTTACCACCATGCCCCCGTGGCCCCCCGTCATCTCCAATATGATGCATACAGCAGGTCGATTCCTAGCCCAAACAAACTTATGGCTTCACGGTCGGAACGACTTATCCTTCCAGCTAAATGTGGGGTATGCGTTCAATATGACTTGAGGACGTACAATGGACGGGGCCCTAGTTCGACAAAGACGGGATAAACAACCCAGAACCTCCTGTTCTGTCCACAACACCAATCTCGCCCGGTCTCGATTTATTATCTCTACATGGTTATTCCAACATAACAATGTAGTCAACCATCTCTGAGTCACCACCTATAACTCGCAGAGATAGGAAATCACCTGACTTCTATCGATCCAATTATGCAAGGCTAAGCAGATAAACCGATTTCTGAACCTAACAGGGTATAAAGTATATATAAAGGTAGGCAAGGAATATAAGTAATGCAGCAACGCCTATAACTTAATGCATCAAACAAGTAAAGGAAGCAAGTTAGAAATTTGCAAACCATAGGGAGAATGCTCTGGGGCTTGCCTTCCTCAGATGAACTAGATTAATTCTCTGAGCACTCGTACAACTTCACGTCTTGCACCTTGTTTCCGATCACCTCCTGTGGGGAAATTCTCCATTTGGCTCCTCGGCATTGCGATAGTTGTTTTCTCGTGCGGTCCTGTATGATGCGTATGCACGTATGAATATGATGAATGCACATGGAATGCAACTAGTATATGATGACGAAGCATGATTGCACATGTTCTTTTACAAGATACTCCACATCATCAAGGACAAGTATAATAAGCACATGTCATCTACTGCATTCTCTTCTATAAATAACCTATACGAGCATCACAAGAAAATATCATACAACCAGCATATTATCCCTTCTATACATGTAAACAGCTGCAACCTATTGCAAGTATCAACTATAAACAACTATGCATC
>CM041637.1:37305413-37331277 GCA_023333625.1 Bothriochloa decipiens
GGGCTAGTCCTCTATGAGGCAAATCTGGCCGGATTGCAACGGCGACCTAGTCCGATGGCTGGACGTGGCTGCATGGGAGCAGGACGGATGGTGACTATGGCAGCTCAGGGCACTGTGCCAGCAGTGCGGTGCTGTGGGCAGGCATGTGGCTGTTGTGTCCTCATTGCTCGTGGAGATGAAGATGCAAGCAGATGTTCGATGGTGTGCCTGCATGGGTGATGTGGTGGTGGTGAGCTGAGTCTTATGTCATGAGCATGCCCAGGAGCTCAGCTCGTGTGGCAACTTGCAGTAGGGGATGGCTGGTGATTTGGGATTTTGGATGGTTCATCACTTGTGTGGTGCATCTTCGATAATCTTGGCTTGGACTATGGTGCCAGAGTCAGGGCTGCATCAATATGGGGTTCATCAAAGCTCAGCAATGATGACATGCCATGGTCTCTCTCGGAGGATTGAGGATATCTATGTGATGGTGAAGTTTGGAAGCTTCGGCTGAGGTTTGTGTGAAGTCAGAGGTGTTGTACACTATTGCGACTAGCTCCGAAACAATGACATTTGGTGGGTTGTTGGCGTGAGCTAATTATATAAAAAAAATGGGCCAAGTCTTTCTTCTTGATAGAAAAGGCAGAGCTCCTGCCATTAAAGAAAACAAAGAAAATGTCTTCGATGGTGCTTCTGCTAATCTAGCTAATGCTCTGTTGCTTGATAGGGAGTTGTTTTGTTGGCACTTGGCCGAGGCCAGGGGCATCTCCTTCCTCCTTGTTCTTGGTCCGGAGGGTGAATCTTAGGTGCCACCTGTGTCCAGGTCGAGGTTGCTTTTTATTTCCTAAGGCACAATTATTTTTCCAGTTTTCCTTTTTCATGATATGCAACTCTCCACATGTTGGAGAAAAAAAATTGGGGCCATGGAAAAATTTCATGTAAAGCGCAAGAATAAATAAACATACCCCAACTGAGCTTGTATAACTTGCAGGAGAAAAAGGTTGTATTCTATGGCTCCTTTCTTGATTCAACTTATGATGTTTCATTGACAAGTCTCCAAGATGCCTACCAATGCCACCTGAACTCTGTGGCTAAAACAGCAAAAAAACATCAGCAATGGAAAAAAATATGAAAAACAATTTCAATAAATACGAAAAAAAAACTCTCAAACAATATGGAAAATAATAAAATTTAGCACACCAGTTTCATAAAAACAAATTCAGCACAACAACAACAACATAGCCTTTTTATCTCAAGCAAGTTGGGATAGGTTAGAGATGAAACCCAAAAGAGACATGGAAATAAATAACACATAAAGTGTACAGGAAAAAAGATTACGGTTCAGATACGTTAATTGCTAGTCTCCAAGCGCTCTTATCCATAGCTAAATTCTTAGGGATATTCCACTCCTTAAGGTCTCTCTTAACCGACTCGTTCCAAGTCAGTTTAGGTCGACTTCTACCGCGCTTTACATTATCGACCCGCTTTAGAACCCCACTACGCACCGCCGCCTCAGGAGGCCTCCGTTGGACATGGCCAAACCATCTCAACCAGTGTTGAATCAATTTCTCCTCAATTGGTGCCATTCCAACCCTATCCCGAATATCGTTGTTTCGGACTCTATCCCTTCTTGTGTGCCCACAACACCATCGTAACATACGCATCTCCGCGACACTCAATTGTTGGATATGTCGCCTTTTTGTAGGTCAACATTCAGCACCGTATAACATCGCCGGACGAATCGCTGTCCTATAAAACTTACCTTTTAACTTCTGAGGCACCCTTTTGTCACAGAGGACGCCTAAAGCCTGACGCCATTTCAACCAACCAGCTGAAATTCTATGCCTAATATCTTCATCAATGTTGCCATCCTTTTGTAGCATCGATCCTAAATACCGAAAAGTATCCTTCTTGGCCACCACTTGCCCATCGAGGCTAACGTCTCCCTCATTCCTAGTCGCGCTGAAATCGCACCTCATGCACTCGGTCTTGGTCCTACTAAGGCTAAATCCTTTCGACTCTAACGTGTGCCTCCATAGTTCTAACTTCCTATTAACCCCTGCCCTAGTCTCATCCACTAGCACCACATCATCAGCAAAGAGCATACACCAAGGGATATCAACTTGTATGTCCCTTGTGACCTCATCCATCACCAAAGCAAATAAATAAGGGCTCAATGCTGACCCTTGATGTAGTCCTATTTTAATTGAAAAGTCACTGATGTCGCCACCACATGTTCGGACACACGTCACCACATCCCTGTACATATCCTTGATGAAGGTGATGTACTTAGTTGGGACTTTGTGCTTTTCCAAGGCCCACCACATGATATTTCTCGGTACTTTGTCATATGCCTTCTCGAGGTCAATAAAGACTATGTACAAGTCCTTCTTCTGCTCCCTATATCTCTCCATCAACTGTCGTAACAAGAAAATCGCCTCCATGGTCGACCTACCAGGCATAAACCCAAATTGGTTTTGGGTCACACTTGTCACTCTTCTTAGACGATGCTCGATAACCCTCTCCCAGAGCTTCATCGTATGGCTCATCAACTTAATCCCACGGTAATTAGTACAACTTTGAACATCTCCCTTGTTCTTAAAGATCGGTACTAATATACTTCTCCTCCATTCTTCGGGCATCTTGTTTGACCGAAAAATGAGGTTAAAAAGCTTAGTTAACCATACTATCACTCTGGCTCCTAGGCATCTCCACACCTCAATGAGGATACCATCAGGGCCCATCGCTTTACCTCCCTTCATCCTCTTCAAAGCCTCCCCGATCTCTGCATCCTAAATTCTCCTCACAAAGCGTCTATTGGTATCGTCAAATGAGTCATCCAACTCTATGGTAGGACCCTCATTCTCCCCATTAAACAACTTGTCAAAGTACTCTCTCCACCTATCCTTGATCTCCTCGTCCCTCACCAAAAGTCGATCCGTCACATCCTTGATGCATTTGATTTGGTTGATGTCCCTCGTCTTCCTCTCGCGGATCCTAGCCATCCTATAAATGTCCTTCTCCCCTTTTTTCGTGCCTAGCCGCTGATAAAGGTCATCATACGTCTGACCTTTTGCTACACTCACCGCTCGTTTTGCAGCCCTCTTCGCTATTTTATAGCCCTCAATGTTGGCTACACTCTTGTCATGATGGAGGCGCTTAAACCACTCCTTCTCCCTAATAGCCCTTTGCACCTCGTCATTCCACCACCAGGTGTCTTTCGCTTCCCGTTTGCCTCCCCTACTCACGCCAAACACATCCGAAGCCACCTTCCGAACACATGTGGCCATCTTTAGCCATATGTCCTCTGCATCTTCTCCTTCCCACGGCCCCTCATCTAGTATCCTCTCCTTAAATGTTTGTGTTGCTTCCCCTCTAAGCTTTCACCATTTTGTTCTCGCAATCTTGGGCCGATTGTCCCGGTGGACACGTACCCGAAAGCGAAAATCCGCCACCACAAGCTTGTGTTAAGGGACAACACACACCCCAGGTAACACCTTACAATCTAAGCAAGCACGTCGATCTCCCCTCCTTGCAAGGATAAAGTCGATCTAGCTCAAGTGTTGTCCGCTACGAAAGGTCACTAGATGGGATTCCCTCTTCTTAAAGACGGTGTTCGCTATCAACAAATCGTAGGCCAACGCAAAGTTCAAAACATCCTCCACCTCTTGATTTGTACTACCATACCCGAAACCCTCATGCACCCACTCGAAACCTACATTAGTCGCACCCACATGGCCGTTGAGGTCTCCACCTATGAAGAGTTTGTCGCTGATAGGCACAGTACTAACCATGCTATCGAGATTTTCCCAAAATTGTCTCTTGGTGCTCTCGCAAAGACCTACCTGTGGGGCATAGACACTGATCACATTCAGAGCTGAATCTCCAACTACCAACCGGATTAGGATAATCCGGTCGCCTTGCCTTCGCACATCAACTACTCCATCCTTAAGGCTCCTATCGATCAAGATGCCTACACCATTCCTACCCGATGTCGTCCCCGTGTACCAAAGTTTGTAGCCAATATCCTCCACCTCCTTCGCCTTCTGGCCCTTCCATTTAGTCTCCTGAACGCATATAATATTTACACGCCTCCTAATTGCTGTATCGACTAGCTCTCTTAACTTACCCGTTAGGGACCCTACATTCCAGCTACCTAGACGAATCCTAGTTGGCTCTATAAAAACAAATTCAGCACATGTTTAAAATATTTGACCGTTTGTTTGCCCTGTGAAAACTGTCGTATCATAGTGAGTCACTGCGAAAAGATATTTAAAATCTTTGACTCATTAAAATTTAGTGTCAGTAACCATCTTTTCATGTTACGGGCTTAAAGCCTTCATGTTTTGAAGCTTGTTTGCAGGTACGGTGCTGCGACCATCTAACTCGCCTCCCTTTTGTTCTGCTATTACAACTATGTCTTTTCTTTTTCCTTCACTCTGCGTACAGCATTTCATCACCCTATCTGTAGGCAAGAATTCAATGGTGCATAATTCACATTAGATATCCTTGGCTGGTTCTATTACTTTGGATGTAACCATAGTCTCCCAAACTTGGCAGTGGCTGTTAGAGTAAATAGGAACAGTACCATATTGTCTAACCACGAGAGGTGTTAGTCCTATATACTCTATATAATCAGCCCATGAGGCCCAATGCAATATATCCAATATTCTACCTATTATTCTCTTTCATGGTATCATTCGCCTAGGTTTAGATCCTAACCCTAGCCGCCGCCACTTCCGCACGCGCGCCCCTGGGGAGAGGCCGTTCTCCGCCAGGGGCAACGCCCCCCGTTTAGGCGTCCGATCCTATTGATCCGGCTGCCATCGTCGTCGCGCAGCTGATTGGGATCTCCCTGCGTCATCGCCCGGACGCCGCCGCCTCGTCCCCAGGCTCGTCGCTGGGTTGTCGTCGTCAACGCCTTCCCGATCTTCACCGCATGGAGACTGCTGGATCTCGCCTTGTCCCGTGCCGCCGTGGTGGCGACCAGGCCCGGCCACTCGCCCTTACCCTACGCTACCATGGAGGTAGCCAGATCTGGCGTGTCGCTGTAGCCAGGCGGATCTTCCCATCTCTACCACGTCGATCTGCGTCTTCGACCCCGCACGTCCGCGCCCCTCCGTGCACCCTGTTGCCGAGGGAGCGCCGTCTGATGAGGTTGCACCGCCACCGCCGTGCCTTCACGCTGGGTACACCCGATCTACTGCTGTTGTATCTTTTTGGTTTGCCCGATCACTGATCGGGATTGAGTTGCCCACCGCCCGTCGACCTCGTGCGAACTACTCCGGCATCGGCATCAACTGCAGCGACACCATCGCTGAGTACTACACGCATCTTCTCTGAGCAATAAGGGTTGTTGTTGTGTTGCCTCATCGGGCCACAACATCGCCGCCCGTGTGTCCACGTCGTCGTTGCATCTACATCGCCGTCCCCTGTGCATCGACGGGTGTGCTGCGTCTCACGTCGTCGCTGGGCGGTGCTCGCCGATGCGTCCCCGCTTCTGTCTGCACAAGGTCTTTGTCCTGCTGATTAGGTCTTCGTCATCAAGCTGCAACTACACCCTCGTCGTCGCTGGGCCTAGCTCGCCGCCCTTCGCATCGATGCTGAGCTCCAATCACCGATGCGTCGCTATCACACTGCTTCTACTTCGTCCAGCACAACCACGTCGTCGGTGTCCCCTGTGGTTGGGGCCCTCTCCCTTGTACGCCCGGTATTGGCAACACCGACGCGTGCTTTCTTCCCCGATACGTTGCTGGGACTGGCAAACCCAGCACACGCCTCGGCGCACAGGCGGCTTGACTGCATTGACTTCAGCAACGACCCTCCCATTCCCACCTCGTCTGCCTCGATTGCGTCGTCGCCTTTCTTCTACGTCCACGACGACCTTGACTGCGTTGACTTCGGCATCGCTTCCTCCCACGACGACTGCATCGACGCATCTCCATCATCACCTTGGCGCCCCTTATGCGCCTGCAGCTCCATTGACAAGGCAACCCAATCACAACTAAGTTGGCCTTAGCCATCTTCAGCACAGCTACGACCACGACTACTGCGCCCCTCATGCTCGGCTACCTCGACATCGGCACCAAGGGCTATCGTCTTGCATGAGGACTCCTCGGCTTCTTCTCCAGCCACAGCATACGCGCCGCATCGACTACTATGACTGCGGGGAGATGTTAGCTTGTCAGCTTCTTCTCCAGTATCACCGTCAGTAGCGCTCCTGCTATGACTACGGGGGAGTGTTAGAGTAAATAGGAATAGTACCATATTGGCTAACCACGAGAGGTGTTAGTCCTATATAATCTACATAATCACCCCATGAGGCCCAATGCAATATCCAATATTCCACCTATTATTCTCTTTCAGCGGCGAATTTCAGATTCTCGGCACTTGCAATGGCATCAAAGGAAGTATTTCAGGAATATACCACCAGAGGTGGGAAAACTATAGAATCTCATCTCATTGGGCTGAGGTTGAAAAGAAATATATTGAAGGGATCAATTCCAGGAAGCAATACTGTGAGTTTTTCTCCTGCTCCAAATATTGGGTTTGTGACTCCAAATTCCTCTTCTTTGTGGTGCTAAGAAGCATGACTAGCTGCAAGGGAGCTGAACAACTGCTTGGTAAAGGGAGCAGAGTCCCAATGGGTTATAAGAACATGGAGAAACAACAGGCACCCATACGTAGATACTAATGGATTGACCACTAGAGCTGTTTGGCTTTGTGGTTCATGTTTGATGTGTCAAGATTTGTCATTGCTGCCATTCATCTAGACTGACAGGTGTTTGTAAATGAATACTTTAAAAAAAATCAAGTTTGCAATACTTAAATATTTTTTAGGTATGAATGCGTCATTTAAATGTTTAGTTAACATGATCACATCATCAGCACAAAGAAAATGTGTGATGCTATGACAAGTATCATTTTTGATGGATGTGGTTTCAGATGAATTGGGACAGGATTTATAGTTATATGCTTGTGGGAAAATTAGACTGCAGCAAGATTGTCATTCCCATAATCCCGTTCCAACACGCAGGTGGTACCAAGTAGTTGTACATATATGTAATTTGCAGTAAAAAAAACAATGTAAATATAGTTGAGCATTGCCAGTGTGTATTTTTTTTATTGCATTTCGGCCTCTAGTACTAGTAACACAAATGAGAAAAACAGATACACTGCAAAACTATTTAAGAATAGCTCATTATATAAAATATCATTGAGGGTAGAAGCGAACAAATTTGGTTACATCGTCTCCAATGAGTACAGTTTTTTGATGGACCAGTAGCCTCCACTGAATACAACAGTAGCACACTTTCAATCCTTCCTAATATGTTAGTTTTGAGCCCCAACATGCAATTATTTCCGTGAAATAATAGGAGAAATCGTACTAGCATTACACCTACTGAAGGTCCACAGTACTTTAGACCTTGAGAAAACTGCAATATGTGGTCAAAAGCGGTACCAGCAAGCGAATGAATGAATGAACTGGGCCCAAAACCTGCGAGCTTTTGTAACTTGTAACGGGCAGGCCAATTCGACAGGACCATGTGCCGTGCAGGAACCAAGCAAATGACGCATAATCAATAGTTATGTATGAGCACCAGAAAATACCAGCACGAATAGTAGTCGACGTTCGTCTGTGAGTACAGCGTTTTGGAACTTGATAAAACAATTCTTCTGCGAGTTGGAATTTGATCGATTTGCTTTCAGAATTCAGAAGAACGGAACAAGGCACGCAGCAACCCATCCCACTCTAGTTCCTATACTATGCCAGGTGGGTGAAGGTTAGAGTGAACGGCAGGAAACCCTCACCTGATCCAGTTCGCCGCCGCCGTGGTCCCGGCCGCCAGCGACGCCCCTCCCGCCGCGTCGCCTGCTGCTCCGGCGGACCTCCTGCGCGACGTCGTGGATCTCCCAGAGGCTGGCGCCAAGCTGGCGCGCCGAGGCAGTGCTCCTCCTCGCCGCGGCGAAAGCGGCCGCGGCCGCAGGGGCAGGCGCGGACGGCCCCTCCTCCCGGACTCCGTCCTCGTCCTCCATCTTCCACGACGGCGTCGGCGTGGCAGGCCCCGCCCGCCGCCGGGCCCTCCCGAGGCGCAGCCGCAGCGGCACCTCCCGCTCCCGGCCCCCGCGGCTCGCCCCTGTCTGCTGCGCCTCGACTCTGGCCCCGAGCGCCGGTTCCGCAGCGACAGCCTCTGGAAGCTCGGACCCACGTGGCGCTGCGTGTGCAGGTGCGGGCGGCTCCATGCCTACTCGTATGTGCCTGCACCGGGGCGGGCGGACATGCACGCCGCCTAGAGCCTAGTCCATGGTAGAGGGAGGGATCGAGCTGGCAGAGGGAGGGAGGGAGGGACAGGGAGGAGTGGGCGGGTCTGCTTGTCGTTGAGCTGGTGACGGGGAGAGGAGGACGAGAAGGAAAGGTGGTTTTCCGCCGGGCAGTCAGAGTGCGCGGTGGGCCCCACTGGCCAGCATGTTATGACTTGCGAGCGCCTTTTGGGGTTTGTTTCGCTTCTCGCGCCTTTTCTCCCGCCTCGTTTGGGGCCCTTTTTACCTCTTTTTTTGCCTTCGAAATTCGCTCAAAAACGGCGGAAACGGAATCCACACCACATGACAGCGACCACAAACGTAAAAGACGATGAACACTAGCATTTATTGACTGGACTTGGACATACGCTCAGTCCAGGTGCTGGAACTCGCGTGTGAATCCGGACGACATAAATTACGGGACGGAGGGAGTATGCGCTCATTGGTGATTTATGAGCCTAGCGTGAGTCAAAAAAAGTTTGATGACCAAAAGTATTAATTTGCTTATCAAAGAAGAAGAATAGAACACTTTGATGAATCATTGATGAAATTGACATAGAAGTTAAAACTTAAGCACTAAAAGGACCAATTTAATAGTTGTTAATGAAGATGATTCACAACGAAATAGAGTATAAGATAATATACTCCCTTCGTCCCATAAATTGTGTCATCCAAATCTTGTCCCAAATAGAGTGTCAATTCTAGGCAACTAACACACCTACGGCACCATGCAGCCTATACGCGAGAGCCCCTGTAGCATAGCAAACTGAGGGGCAGCAACATCTTCTACTTTGAGCCTTGGACCCTTGGTACCTATGTCTGGTGCTAGAACGACTAAAGTTTTAAGATAGAAGGAGTAGTTGATGACAATAAAAAATGTGTTTCACGTGCTTCTATAAAATCATAACCATATTCAATTAATAAGGGTCTCTTTTGGCATGGCCGTGAATCTGAGATAGATTTGAAGCAGTGGTTACCGTTTGGATGTATATTTGTAACGTGTCCTTTTGTGTGCTACTACTTGAGCGGTCTAAAACTCTAAATTAAGAAGCTAGTCACTAACCTAGCACTCTAACATTAGCACGCTATAAACTCCAACCCTTCTCTATTGTTAGAATAAAATATTTGGTACTAAGAATTATAATATGATATTGCCACATGTGTATATGTATTTAGGGAGGTCCAGTAGCTCCACCGTGACCACCTCAGCAGTTCAGTGCAATACGTCCATACATATTGGACATAATCCTTATTCCTACATGGTAGTATAAGTTTAATGGTTTGATTCCAAGCTAAGATTTTTGTTGTCATGACGCTGTACTCGAGGAGATTGATCTTCAATAGAGGCATTGCCCTCGTAGGATGTTTAGGTTGCATGTCTAAATTGATCTATCGTCCTCACATTAAGTAGTAGTAACAAGTTTCTAGGGTGTCTCACTCTCACCATAGGTGATAGGTGTTGATAGAACGCCACACTACTCATCATCGTCATTAACCTGCCCTAGTTGTCATCACTGGGAACCGCTACTCCCTCCCAAGCGTCACCGGTACCTTTGCCCTTAAACATGAGAATGTGGAGGAGGCACTCCACACGCACTCATGAGTGGATCTCACAATGGGCCTGCAACCACCGTTTGATCTGCTGCTATGTTTTCCTCTTTTTTTTTTTTTGCTAGAGATTGCATTTTGCATCGCTCTGTCTCTCGATCCCTCGAAGCTTGTTCTAAACAAATATTAGCGTGATTTATGACTCTATATCTATCGAGTAAAAGAATAAGCAACATACACAATAGAAAATACGGAGTACGAGTTACTGTATATAGCATATATGTTAGTGTAATGCAAATTTTTGGTTTTTTTTTCCTCCTGGGCACCCCCTGAAGTTATCAACATTTGTGAATTTTTTCTGAAATTTTAAACCCTCGTATGATTGAAGGATAGTCTATGTGCCATGGGCCATGGTGCCATGATATGCCCGGTCAAAGTCAAAAGGGACCGGCGCAGCACATGGCATGGATCAAGATCAGGTGACAGGTTTCCATCTTTTCGCCGGAAAGGAGCGTGAGTTTGTGGTACCGGAGCAGGAGGCCATAAACTAGTGATCACCCGCTTTAGACTTTAGAGGTCCTCCTTAGTCGTGATCTACTTGAACACTTTGTGCTTTGCAGTAGGGGGTATAAAAAAAGATAAAATTGTTAGCTAAGCACGTACTTGGAAGTATATATACAACAGGTTTAAGTGCCACTACACATGGACGCTCATTATTTTGTTTTAAAACATGCTCACTGAGTCACAATAATGTCATTCAAGTTGATCTATGAGGCCTGTATTCTTTTCGGGGAATTGTAGGGCAATGTCTCAATTGATTTCTTACAGTCTAGTTGCATGTTTTGTATGTATTTAAAACTTTGTCTAGTGTCTTGGATCGAGGGGCAGAGCCTCATGGGAACGATGTTGTGCTCTCCCCTCCACCTCTTCTCGATCACTTGATTTAGATGGGAATTTTAATACAAGTGCCCATCCATCAGTCTCCAAGCTCTCCTATCCGGCTATCCATCAATATTCTCTCCAGAAACCATACGGATTATTTACTAGTAGCCTCCCGTTACCCTTGACATTACCTCATGCTCCGCCATTGCTTGGATCAGCGGTGTGTCCATGATTTTCGAAAAGTTTTCAAGAGGTTGGACTTCATGTTAGATTTTCTCGTCCTTGAGCCATTTCATAAGAATTTTGTAAGACTTTTAGATGTTCAATCCTTTGTTCCAAAAGGCCACACAGATAAAAGAATCATAGCTTTATGATCCTATATAAAATTTCTTCTCTACCTAATAATAAATCACCAAAATTTCCTACGTCTTTTTTGTCCGCCACATTTTTCTTCCGCCTCTTCCTCTCCGTATAGGTCTCGGCCTTCTGCGATGCCACTTCACGGTTGTAAAGTTTCAGTTTCCAAAACGGGCTCGCCTCACACGGTTGGATCAATCCGGCACACACAAATATGCACATGGGCATGCAAACCTGGGGGACAGGTACGCACATGAAGACCGTGTGCACAAAGCCTCCTCTGCTTTTTAGGTGGTAATAAAAAAGTAGATATCAATAAATATCCATGTCAAAAAAAAGAAAACAATAAATATTCACCACCCAATATATACAGAATAGATCGAGGAGCAAGAAGACCAAGCCATCCTCGGATCCAATCGAATCAAGGCCGCCCTAAAAAAAATCATGTCTTCCACAAACCGTTTGTATCAATTCGATCGAACAACAAAAAGACCAAATCAAGACCTCCACGAGGTAGCGCGAAAAGATGTTACGGCTGGAATGACGATGACGCGAGTTGCAGAGGCGACGAGAAGGTTTGGCAACGATGACATGACCTGACAAGACGACGACGTAAGCGAGGATGTGCGACAACGATGACACGGGGCAGAGCGACGGCGACACAAGTTCAGGCGTGCGATCACTGGGAACGTGGCCCACGTGGCCGTTGGGCGGCTAGGGTTGTCGCACATATGATTGCCGGGACGCCTGAGCAATACTACAGGGCGGCTCGACAGAGCCACGCACGGCAGCCATTGCACACTGCGGCGACCCTGCTTGTAGCGCTCGTCAACCTACAATACACCTGCAATGCACGCTACCGCCGACGGCGCCAACTGCTCATTTGCTCTATTCTCTGAGCTGTACGACGTGAGAATGGCAAAGGAATAAGAGAAAATTAAGCAGTGGTTGATGGGTGTTGTTGGCGGCACGAGCGTCCTCAGCCGTTGGATTAGCATCAACGGATCAGATAGAGCAGGTAGCTAACTTGGCCTGTGGGGCAGCGTGGACTAGCTCACTTGCGCGGCCAGGCTTAGGTAACTGAAGTTGAAGAAACACAAGTGTATGATGGCTCCGTCCAGCATCACTGAGAGAACACACAAAAAAAACATGTCGTCCGCTCGGCTGTCAGCCTCTACTTTCGGCTGCAGAGAGCTTACAGTTTTCACATTGGATTCGTACGATGATGCAAGTCATCAGAATGATATCTTCCGCGTGGGTGTGGGTCTGTTTGTGAGTGCCTATTGTCAAATGTTTAATGTTTGTGAGTGCTCTATTGTCAATTGTTCAAAATTATTATCATTGGAGATGCCCAATGTGAAGGTACACCATGAATTTAGTTCTTGCATTACTACGTCGACATAAGTTATAACAGAAACTTTATTTTATGTGATCAGATAAACCATGTTCGTTGGAACTTATAGGCCTGACTTATCATTCGTGGTACACTGTTTTTCTCTCACAAGAAAACAAGATCAATCGTATAAATCATTCTCTTTTCTTATATTCAATTTGTGTTCTCATAAGATGATTTAAGGCTATCAATACACATTGTCGTCGATGGTGTCTATGCATATAGTCGTTGATGAATTAAAAAAAAAACCGAAAGGACGATGAAGGTGTTAACAACTTAAGACTAAAAATAATGACTCATTGCAACGCACGAACACTTTTGCTAGTTTCTTAAATATCCTTTATTCCAAAAAGGGGATCTTAACAGATGTACCTTTCCAATCCGTTGTGGTGATAATCTTTTCTTTGCCCAACTATGGGATCATCCGTAAACCTCTTTGTATTACAAAATAACAAACATATGTAGCACAAAATTAGACTTATTTATTTACCCCTCCTTCCGAATTGCCTTAGCATTTGTTTTTCCTTCGTCCCATTGGCGCTAACAAACTTATAGACGCTCAAAATGCCAAAGAAAAAAGAAAAAGGAAAGGATGGGCGGGGGGAATCGATTAGCCTTACTAGGCCACTTGCAGGCCTTCATGGTTGGGCTTTTGTATCATCAGCTGCTGGGCCTTTATTGTATCTCCATGAGCGTGTGGGCCACTCCAGTTTTGGCGGCCCATGAGGCTGGCAGATTTGGTGCCTGGTTAGCTTCGAATAGAAGCACGCGCGTGGCTTGGAAGGAACGTTGGATGGATTCGGAAATACTAGCCGAAAAGGGGAACAAGGAAAGCATTAAGTATGGGATATGGGCATAGCAGAGCTGAGCAGGCACGGACATGTTGTCGTCAGCATGCAGAGGGGCGAGTCGTGGTTGCAATTTCCATGCAAGATGAGGTCAGCATTGAATTTCGCCTCGCCTCTGAGCTCTCAAGCCGGGCCGGGCGGGGCGGGGCGGGCAGCTTGTAGTAGCTGGCAAAGACTGACGAACACAGCTCCCAACCACACGTCCACACCATCCTGAGTTTACGGCACGCCTTGTTTAGACGTTTGAATTGTGCTTTTAATTTTAGTATTTGTCACTATAAAAAAAAGATTTTTCATCATATTAAAATATCAACACATGTATATAGTATTAAATATAGATAAAATTAAAATCTAATTACACAGTTTGGTTGTACTTTACAAGACAAATATTTTAAGTCTAATTAGTCAAAGTTTAAATAATTTTTATCAAATATAAACGAAATGTTACAGAAATTCTGGCCTCCGTACAAGGCCGTAGTACGTTTTCAATACGAAAGCAAAGCACCTCTGCCTTGGAATTCCCTGCGTTGGGACAGGCAGGGTAGCAGACGGTGGGTGGCGTAAGCAGTTGCAGGAGTAGCAGGATAGTACAGCCAGCAGCAGCAGCATCGGGGAGCGAGCGAGCGGAAGAGTATGCTTGGATGCAGATGCAGCTGACGGCGGAGAGATACATGCTTGTTTTGCTTGCGATTTTTGGACGCAGAAATGAGAGATGGAACTGCACGAGGAATAGGATCAGGCGAAATTTGATGATTTGTGTTGAGCCTCTCAGCTAGCATAGCAAAGGAGCTGTCAATATAATTCTAGCTTTCTCATTTCTCATTTCTAGCAAAGAGGAGAGGAAGGAGCTGTCAATATATTTCTAGCTTTCTTTTAGATCAGTTCATTTAAAATTTAGGGCAAATTTGAGGAACTAAAAGGCACGAGGAGCTGACAGCAGGACGGGGACACGCTCGCTGCTTTCTAGGACGGTACTGCACAACCAGCTGCTTTCAGTACAGATTGTCAGACAGCTCTGACGAGGTATTAGCAATAAATGCGATCGTTCCATCCATCCATACCACAGGCTTCCACTTCATTAGCGCACCCTGAGCATCTTCGCATAAGCACACGAGCAATGGAATGCAAGACGCAGGAAGGCAAATATTCTATCACCACCACGGTAGCATGCCGTACTGCTACTGGTAAAGCACGTCTGTTGTTCAATGTTAGAAAGATTATTTTTATCTGCAGAAAAAAAAGAAGAAAGAGAAGAACACTAACAGGCTCTGCTCTTCACAAATGGTTCCAAGGAAGCCATAGCAATGATGTACTACTTCACAGCTAATATGTGTTACACATTGTATGTTAACAAATTGCTGTTATACAACAGAACAGAACATAACTCAGTAGCTGCAGTGACCAAACATAATATGAATTGAGGGATACTTAAGGAATAGGAAAGGCACAGTTTTCTTTGACAAGGAAGAGCAAAGTTTCCATCCAGGGAACAAGAATAGTTCTTAGGCAACTTGTTCACACCATCTCTCCCTTCAGTGTCCAAGTCAACAAAATAGATTGGCAAAGTCAATTGATCATTTCAATTAATATACCCAATAGACCCAACAAAGAAAAGAATAGAGCTATAAAAAGGAACATTTTCTGTGTTCAAATGGCTTCAACTGCAGCACCTCCTGACTTTGACCACTCCTGAACCAGGCAAAATGTAATGCAAAAACTCTGGTGGAGGTGCAAGAGGATATAAGAAACTAGAGAGCAATGCCCAGACTTGGTTCGAAAGAGAATCCAGTGAACAGCTGCAGCGGAAACCTCTTCGAAACAGGGCTCTTCACGGACCACTTCCATGACTTGTGGTTTATTTCAAAGGTGAGAAGAGCTGGCGACCCATAGCTCTGGATATAGATAAGATCATCTGCCCCGCAGCTTGCAAAAACATCATCAAACTCTCCAAATCCTTGAAAAAACTTGTGAGGCATCCGAGCAACCTCACACCACTCTTTGTTGTGGAGCTCCCAAATGCCAATTCCCTTGATGATCCCAGGCCTATCTTGCTTGCCAATGCCACCAACCAGCACAAGCTTCTCACTCAGGTTCATCAATCGGCCACACGTAAGAGCACATGGCACTGGAATAGCCATGCTCATCAGAGAAGTGTGGTTAGGTCTTGCAGTGAGATCATACATCACGAGACAATGGCGGTGCTCATTATTGTTCACGAGAACTCCGGTGGAGTATACCAAATAGTAGAGGACTCCATCACAGATGACACACTCGTCGCCACCTCTCCATCCAAGCAATACTCCAGTAAAGGGAGTCACCCAACTACTAGAGACGGACTCATACAAATGGATGGTAAACTCCCACTGATAATACTCCGATGGAACCTGGTTGCTTCTTGCAATAGCCACAGTGTAATGATGAGAACTTCTGTCCACAGAAAAGGCAAGAGCACTGTAATCAGCTGTTTTGCCCCCAGGAGCATCAAGAAGTCTCTTCCAGTCCTTAGTGATGGGGTTGCACACCAAAATGCGACGCCTGTTCTCACTGTCCATCAGGCACACCAACCCAGCTGATGAGGATGTAGACCAGTTGCTCTTCTCAATGCAAGGGAAATCAAATCCATACCATTTGCGGAGGCTCGGATCATAGGCAAAACCTGAAACTGCATCCTCACTACAGGTAAACATGAAGTACCATGGCTTCTGAGGCACCATTTTGCTCCACGCGTGCCTCTGGGCATTTACAATCTCATGCCACCTTTTGCAAACAGACCCAGATCTTATAATACTTGCAACAGGCAAGAAGGAAAGAACCTTCTCCAAGAGATCATCAGGGAGAGCAGCGTCCAGCGACACTGCCACATCCCCATTCTGATCGTCATCATCGCTGTCTTCAGACACCGGTCTGTATTCTATGACCTGTGAACCAATGTAGGAAGAAGGATAGAGCTCCCACTCTTCTGAACCCATTGCCAACATCCAGTGAATAAGACAGTAGCTAATACAAGACCCTGCAATAGATAATATTGCAATAAAATAAGGGACGAAGCTATAGCAATATGGAAATGTCTAATGTAGAGCTAACTAAGTACTTACAGCCCAACCAAAATTTCTGAGTAGAGAGTACATGCAAATAGAACAACAATGTTCAGGTTAGGTACTCAAGTTTTTTCTAGACTCTATAGTCTGTAGCACCAATCCACCATGTATGCAAATACAGTACGATGAAAACATGTTGGTGGCTGTCTACATCTCAAGGGACCTTCACAGCTCATCACAACTGACTAGAACCAAACACAAAAAGTATGCCATTTCTTTAACATTAACAGACTAAACTCGCCTAGATGAAAAGGACAATAATCTGACCAATCTAACCTTTCAACGACAGGGAAGGCGGTAAGATTAACAAATGGCAGAGGTCTGCCCAGTCTTCTCTCTTTTTTACTTGTTACTTATAAAAAAAAACTTTCTCCATCCGTATATTTGTCTTGTGTCATGAGATTAATAATCAGATACTACTAAATGTCAGAAACAGCTACCAAAGAAACGGATGTCGGGGGGAACAAATAGGAGGAATATGGACAGTAACGTCTCCATCACAAATGGAACCTCTCTATTATTTTTCAGAGAGAAAACATTGATTTTTGGCCACCACATTCAATTTGCCGCGGAAAGGGCCACATCACGATCATTAAAGGCAGGCACAGACAAATAAAGCAAGCAGCACAGGCAAAGCCAGCCAAGAACAGCACTGTCTACCAACCAAATTTTACCAAAAACCGCACCACGAAACGCACGCCTAATGGGTACCAATAATCCCTGACACCGAACAAAATCAGCACTAATCCGCAAATCAATGCATGAAATACAAAAAAAAACCCAGACAATCCGGGCCCTGTGAATGAAAATAGACATAAATGGGGGGAAGACTATGCGAGTTTATACCTCTTCTCCTCAATCAAGAATGCAATCAGGAACGAAATTCAAGAAAATATCCTCCTCCCCGAATCCAACGAGCCGCCGGGTCCTCCAGAGTCCTGACGCTTTAAAAAAACACATTGAACAAAGATTCAGCGCCGACGAAACAATACACCAAAAATAAAATCTTTGGCACAAATCAGTAACCAAGAAACTCCTGGCATATAGATAGATAGAGAGAGGGAGGGAGAGGATACCGCCGCTGTTTCTTGCGCTTCGGCGGCCGGTGACGATCGGATGAGACGCGAACCAAATCTGGTGGGGGCGAGGGGGGTTGGGCCTCGGTGCCCTCCTACTCCGAGAAAGAGATGGAACAGTGGGCTTCCCTCCTGCCCCCTACATTAGGTTAGGCCCCCCATGGGCGTCGCGTCTGGAGCAGCGCCACAATGGCGTATATATGGAGGCGAGACAGAGAAAGGGGAAGGTACTTGCTTCAAGCAAAAAAAAAATTGTTGAAGAGAGGGAGAGGGTCGATCGGTTCAGCTTCAGAGGTACTCCGTAGTAGTACAGTACAGAGGACCGATGAGTTTCTAATGAGAGAGAGAGAAGGGTACAAGAGGAAACGAAAATTCTATGGAAGGTGCTTTTAACTCTACCGGACATATCCACCTGACAAGTGACATTGCTAATCTCACTGTCATCGTACGGACTACTATCCAACTCTCTACGCATTCGTACCCTCGAGCTGACTTTAATATTGGATTTTATTAGTATACTACCTCAATTCTAAATTATATAAGTTGTTTTAACTTTTTTCATACATAAAATTTTCTATGCATCTAAATATATATTATGTCTAGTTACATACTAAATTTGATGTATCAACAAGATTAAAGTGGCTTGTAATTTGAAAAGGAGGGGCTACTCTTTTCTAAATTATATAAATTATTTTAGCTTTTATAAAAACTAAAATGACTTAGTATGTACCCCCTCTGTCCTTAAAAAGATAGTTGTAATTTTGTTCCGTAAAAAGTATCATTATAGGGTCGGTCCCACTATCCCCAATCCAATGCAGCAAGCGGTCGCGATCCTAACCCGCTACTTCCACCCTCGTCTTTCTTGTCCTCACCGCACCACTCACCCCTTCATCTTCCCCCGGTCATCCCTGAACCCATCGGTGCTCGTTTCGTCACACTCGCCATCACTAATATGGAAGCAAGACCCCTTCTCATCTGCTCACAACGCCACTCCGAGGCGGAGCCCGTCCCCTCGCCTTCCTCTATCAAGCACTGGTGGCCTCTTTGACTACCTCTACGGGGCCTGTTCTGAGGCAGATCTAACGCAAGTGGAGGTGGCTTGGCGTTGAGCGGCTCCTAAACGCATGAAGTGCCCAACAACGAGCGCACGAAACGGACTGACATCAAGCGAAAACAGAGCGTGCAGCCCGGTGTTAGAGACAGAAGAACCGGCATGAGGTATTGAGCATAGGAGCCGCCGCCACCGCCTAGGCAAGGATGGGCAGAGGATCCAGAGGAAGACAACGAATTTTACATATGAAGAATAGAGGTGTAAAGGAGAGAGGGTATGTTGAATGCTAAAATGACTATTAATCTGAGATAGAGGGAGTAACTGTATAAATGAGGCAGTACATATACTATAATAAAGTCTTAAATTTTTTATTTGATCCAGTTATGCACAACTATGACAACTATGCCTCGGGGTAGGCATAATCCATGTAAGATTTGTGGACAACTCTTATGAATCTCAAAATGTTTATTGGACAAAACCTTCATACGTGCCTCTTGTAGATTTTAGTTGAAACATCATATTATTTGAATATTTTCTTAGCACCATCATTAACCTCCGTTGATGTATGTGTCGACTATGGTGCAGAGATTGTTTATTTATATAAAGCATAATAACAAGGCTTTCCTATGCATGGATTCGGTGTCCCATCCCATGGAAGAAAGAAAGTAGAAAGGCCACACAGCCACAAGAGAAAGTTGGATGAGGCCTATTTTATGATTGGTGGGTGAGGCACCATGGGCCACCTTTACGGCTTTACCTAGTTTAACCCTGCTCCATCTCCATGCCATCCGCATCACTCACGAGTCGCAACAAAATTGTTTATCTCACGACCCCATCCATCCATCCCCCTCGTCTCATTTGTTTTTTGTTGCGGCATGCGTCCTTCTCCGTCTCTCTATAATCTATCCTTCGTAGCATGCGCTTGCACGCTTGGCTTGCTTGCTTCTGGGCTCTTTGTAAGGTCACCAAAGGTGTGAGAGCTCACCTCTATATCTCAACTTTGTTGCTTTGCTTTGTCATGCCGTGTTCGTGCACTAAATACTTGTTGCTAAAAATACTAAATAAATATAGTTATTCTGAGAGTTACACAAAAACATATATACAATAACATGAATTTATACTAAACTGTCATTTTTTTGCTGATTAAACAAGACGAATTTATTTAAGATAAGAAATTGTGAGAAGAAAACAACCAACAAGTTCCTGTTCCTAAGCGTGTGTAAAATGAGAAAAAAATGATGTGCATACTGTGTAAAAGGCCCAAGAATTTGGGATGATCTTTAATTATTAGGCCTTGTTTGGTATAGCTCTTGGACACTCCAACTCCTTCAAAAAAAAAATGAAAAATGAATTGTGCAAAAGAGGAGCTGGTAGAGCCACGATTTCTAGCTCCACCTAACGTGCTATAGTGCTGCTACAGTAATTAATTAACAGTGACAGAGCCAGAGCGTATGAGAGCTGTGCCAAACGATCCATTAGTGACAAGTTACATGAATAATCTTAAACTTTTGTTCTAGCTAGCGAGTATAAGAATCTTGTACTGTGAGACTGTCACACTAGCTTGCTATCCAATAGGCATGAAAAACCTACCAAGAGCATTGTGACTGATAGGGACAACACTTCATATACATATCCACTCTTGTCTTAGTCTTGACATTGTGTCCATTCTTATATTTTGCCCATCACCCGCACTTACGGCCTTTGCCAATAATTAGACTTAGGAGCTAATTAAGACAGCAAGAAGGCACCCAAAGAAAAAGGTTATATCAAACCAATAATTCTTCTAGTCGCACTATCAAGAAAAAAGACAACTATTTATTCGTAATTTAATTCTGAAGAAAAAACAGTTTTGAGTGAACATATTATTGTTTTGGCAAAAAAAATTGGCAACTCAACCAACTGAAGAAAAAATTGGCATAGAAATGCATATTTGCTTTGCTTCTTCCATCTCAATCATATCAAGACCACCACATTGGTAGGGACGAGATCGATTAGTGAGTCAAGAGCACAGCAGCCTTAGGAAGCTTGCCAAGCTTTGTTTTCACACCAGATGCAGTGGATACAAACAAAGGGACAAACAAGGTGCACGCCTTGGCATGTTGCACAGCAAAGCGCGCCTGCATTGCAGTTGCATCCATATCAATCACGCACAGGCAGCATATGGCATGGCGTTGCATTTGGACGCTCCAAAAACCCCAACCTGACCTGATGCACACAATCTGTCCCATGTGCAAGCAAATCACATGCGTGCCCCCACAAACTTCCTAGCCTTATTTTTCTGCTGTGTCCACTGCACTAGAATCTAGGCCATATTTAGATCCCTCCAAAAGTTATAATTTTTTTACTCTTTTTCCATTACATTAATATTTAGCTGCTTGTATGAAACATTAAATATAGATAAAAAAATAACTAATTACACAGTTTAGTTGAAAATCACGAGATGAATCTTTTGAGCCTAGTTGATCCATGATCGAAAAATATTTATCAAATAAGACGAAAGTGGTACTATTTATCGGGTTCATTTTTTTCCACGATCTAAACAAGGCCTTAGTGATCTTCCATGATACATATGAATGCAACCTTTTGCAGCTGCCATTTCTCCTCTCATGTCACTGCTCCAAAATGACCAAAGAGGACATGTTAGCCTTACTGGGCGGTGTATGAGGTTGCTGCCCATTCCCATTTGAGATTGCTCGTAGATGTGGCAATGCCTAGCCTCTTGCCCTATGATGTGGCTTTCCTGCTTTTTGGAACAAGGGCCTGACTGTTTGAACAGGGGCATGCTACTTTTCAAACTATTGATTATTGAACTGCAACACAAACTCGCTCCAAGGATCATTTTTTTTTACCATGCATGCCATCTTCTCTAAAATTTCAAGTAGCACATTTTTCAAAGGAACATGGACATGCTTTTTCCACCAATTTTCATCTTTATGAAATGAAGCCACCTAACAGCAACATTGTTCTATTGGTGGCAAAGCAGTAGGATCCCAACAATGTTCCAGAATAATACTGAAAGGCATGCTACCTAGTGCACTAATGAGAATGGCCACTAGACATACTAGTGTCCACTACTATGTGTATGTATCTATGTGTCATGTGCCGGTAAGCATGCTGCCTCAGTGCCTTTTCATGCTGCATGAGAGAATGAAAGCTAAGATCTTGCTTTCCAACTCTTGAGCTGGCATGAGTCGGATGCAGATCAAACCTATAGCCTTAGTACAATTCACCATCATATAAGACCATGATAACTACAAAGTTCGTCGACAGAGCATTTTGAGTCGTCCACCAAAAATAGCATCAAAGCCCAGCTGAAGAGTGCTTCGAAGGGGCCGCAACTTTTCAGGTAGGCTGTGACAACTCCACTTGATAAAAAGAAAAAAATATATATATTTTTTGCTTTCTGTCTAGAATATTTTACTTGTCTATACTATATTTACAAATGTTGTTGGCATTTTCATGTTTTATTACATTTAAAATGTAATAGTAGGAGAGGAGAAATTGAGAAGTTTTATTTACATGGCCTCTAGCATGCATTTGGTTTTGGTGCAGTGGGATAAGATGATTCTATTTCTATCCCTAGGCTTTGTTTTGGGTGAACTCGTCCTACATAGTGATTGTTTGATTTAGGAAGAATGAAATCATCCTAATATTCTTTGTTTGATTAATTAGAGGGATTGGATAAAGTCGGATGAATGGTGCAGCTCACGCCGTCAAGTACAGTCACATAAAGTTGAACTCGTTGTGTGCTCAGGTCTTGAGAGGGAGGTATTACCCTAACTGTGATTTTCTCTCGGCGATCAAGAAAAAACGCAGTTCGGCTACGTGGAAAGGAATTCTCCATGGGAGAGATGTGCTCAAAAGGGGTCTGATCTATCAGATTGGCCCGGGAGATGTTAGTTTCTAGGATGACAACTGGATCCCCGGTGTGCGGTCACTGAAACCTATCGTGTGTATGCCACTGGCAAAGGCGGAGCGAGTTGGTGACTTGTTTATCCCAAGGACTAGGGTCTGGGATGTGGGTGTCGTCAATCGCTCCTACATGGCGTTGGATGCTGCTGAGGTACTCAAAATCATGTTAGATGTTTTGGGCCATGGGCCAAACAATTCCAAATAAATCCCAATGGCCCACTCACACATGCATGTATATATAAAAAAGTGGGGGACTTTAGTCCTACCTTGTTACTTCAAGAGGAGTGAGGCCAACTTAAATAGTTGAGCTATCTCTATCTTGTTGGTGCTATTAGGGAGAGGAAAAGAAAGAACCACACGCGCGCGCTCGCTCGCCTCACCTCGCCGGGCCGGGCCAGGCCCGGGGCGCGCACGCATGACATGCGCGTGAATGGTCCGCCGATTTCCCGTTCCGACCCTTCGGGTGCGCGGCCTCCTTTTGCCACTTCGAATTTTTGCATGCATGGAGAAAATTGCGCTGGCCTATTTGGTAAGCAATTATTCTCGTATTATGGTAAGTGCACAAACGGCAGGTCAATTACCGTAATACTATGATTGAACGGCTAATTACTTTCCTATTTGCTGTGACGCGTGTATAAATATGGGACGAGACGTCGTCCTCAGTACCGAGAGATTCATCTCTTCCTCGCCACAGTGCTGCGCTGCCGTCGTCTTCCCCATCCCGTCGCCGACGTGCCATTGGTGTCGGGAGAGTAGGCTCTGAGGCCTACGTCTCCTCGTGTCCCTGCACGGGGTAGGGGGCGTATCAGGTTTTTTGGGAAGCGCCGTCGCGACTGCTCGCTGGACGTCTTCTTCCCTCTACGCCACTGATCCAGATCTCAGTCGACGGTCTGCTACGTCTTCCTTCGCCGGCAATCCCACTGTAAGAATGTCGATTCTCTCTCCGTTGTTCGTTCTCGCATTCTCTCTGTTGCTAGTATCAAATCACATACCTGTGGTACATGCTGTTGGTCTTTTCCTCATTGTCAGAATTAATTTATACATCATTAAATTGCTCTTATTTCCATCAATCCAAAAACCTGATAGGCATTTAGCGATGACTAAGGGATATACTGATGCGATGAAACCGGAGAAGTTCACTGGTGTGAATTTTAAGAGATGGCAGACGAGGTGTGGCTCAGTTGTGGCTCACGGCTATGGGCGTGTTTTGGGTCGTGGGTAATCCTCCCGCACTACCTCTCATGTCTGAGAAAGAGGTGCAGGAGTTTACTACGGCTACGACGATTTTCGTCGGATACGTTCTTAGCGTGCTCTCTGACCAGCTGTGTGATGTTTAAATGAACATGCAAAAGTGCTGCTGAACTGTGGGATGCACTTGAACACAAGTTTGGTGCTGCAGATGCTGGGCACGAGTTGTATGTGATGGAGAAGTACCACAACTTTAAAATGGTTGAAAACTGTTCAGTCGTGGAATAGGCTCATGAGTTCCAACTTATTGTGAGGAAACTTGAACAACTCAGACACGTCTTGCCTGACAAGTTTGTGGCTGGTGGTATGATTGCCAAGTTGCCTCCGTCATGGAGAAACTTTGCCACAGCTCTGAAACATAAAAGACAGAAGATCTCAGTCGAGGATCTGTTGGCTGGTCTTGATGTTGAAGAGAAGGCTCAGGCAAAGGATGCTCCACCAAAAGTCCCAGAATAGTCCAGTGCCAATGTGATGCATCATGCTGGCAAGAACAAGCAAAAGCCTATTCAGACTACTCAGTTGAAGAAGAAGAAGATGAACATGGATGAAGTTGTGTGCTTTGTTTGCGGTGAGAATGGACACTTCGCCAAGAAGTGCAAGAACCGCAAGGGCAAGAAGAATCAACAGGGGCAGAAGTCTGCCAACGTGACTATTGGTGATCCTAGCGGATCTGGGTACGGTAATTATTTACCTAGTGTATTTTTTTATGTCAATCTAATGATTGGTGGATCGATACAGGAGCCAATATTCATGTTTGTACTGATATCTCTATGTTTTCATCTTACCAGGTCGCACAAGGTTCAACCGTCATGATGGGGAACAGCTCGCATGCTTCTGTTCTTGGTGTTGGTTCGATCGATCTGAAGTTCACTTCGGGAAAGATTATGCGGCTCAAGAACGTGCAGCATGCTCCCTCAATAAAGAAGAACCTCGTTAGTGGATCCCTCTTATGTCGAGATGGATTCAAGCTGGTATTTGAGTCTAATAAAGTAGTCGTCTCGAGGTATGGCCAATTCATTGGCAAAGGCTATGAGAGCGGAGGCTTGTTTCGCTTTTCACTCTTCGATTTCTGTAATAAAGTTGTGAACTATGTGTGTGATTCGAATAATTTGGTGGCTGATATATGGCATTCACGTTTGTGTCACATTAATTTTGGTTGTATGTCGCGTCTATCCAGTATGAATTTAATTCTGAATTTTTCTACTGTCAAAGGCTCTAAATGTCAAGCATGTGTGCAAGCAAAGCAACCTCGTAAGCCTCACAAGGCTATAGATGAGAGATGCACGACATTGTTGGAGCTCATACATTCAGATATTTGTGAAATGAATGGTGTGTTGACAAAAGGAGGGAAAAGATACTGTATGACTTTAATTGATGATGCAACTAAATATTATTATATTTTTCTTCTAAAAACTAAAGATGAGGCATTTGAATATTTTAAGACTTATAAAGCTGAGGTAGAAAACTAATTAAAAAAGAAAATCAAGCGGTTAGGTCTGATCGCAGTGGAGAGTATTTTTCCAATGAGTTCGATCTCTTCTGTGCGGAGAATGGAATAATTCATGAACGGACACCACCATATTCGCCTCTGAAAGGATCAAGATGCCCAAGAGGGGGGTGAATTGGGCTAATTCTAAATTTTCTTGCGAGATTAAACTCTATAAGCCCAACTTCACCCTTTGTGCCTATAAGTGCTTTGTAAAATCTATCTTAAAGTTTAGCACCCTAGTTCCAATCCTATTCTAGCATGGCAATTCTATGAATGTAAATTGCAAGGATATAAATGCTAGAAAGTAAATGCGGAATGTAAAGAGAAAGGAACTCGGCGATGTTTTCCCGAGGTATCGGAGAGTCGCCACTCCCCACTAGTCCTCGTTGGAGCACCCACGCAAGGGTGTCGCTCCCCCTTGATCCGCGCAAGGATCAAGTGCTCTCTAAGGGCTGATTCTTCGTCGCTCCGACGCGGTGAATCGCCAAGTACCGCTCACAACTTGAGTTGGGTCATCCACAAGCTTCGCCGGATGATCACCAAACTCCCAATCACCACCTAGCCGTCTAGGTGATGGCGATCACCAAGAGTAATAAGCACAAGCTCTCACTTGACCTCGCAAAGCCTAATGAGATGATGGATGCACACTTGCTACTCTTGATTCACTAATGAGTGCTAATCA
>CM041637.1:37332763-37363803 GCA_023333625.1 Bothriochloa decipiens
GATGGATGCACACTTGCTACTCTTGATTCACTAATGAGTGCTAATCAATGGATTCTCAAATCACTAGCACCTCACTAGGGCTCTTGCTCTCTTTGGACACTAAAGAGGTTGTTCAGCTGAAGAAAATAGGCAAGACATCTGGTATGGAGGGGTAGGAGATGTATTTATAGCCCCACGGGCCAAATCCAACCGTTACCTTTCAAACCACGATTTTCGGGGTCACCGGACGCGTCCGGTCCCCAGCACCGGACGCGTCTGGTCTGTTCAATTTTTTAAATACGCGAACGAACTCAGCTAGCCGTTACGTACCCACCGGACGCGTCCAGTGAGTTACACCAGACGCGTCTGGTGTTTCGATCTGCAAACATAGCTTCTGGATAGCGTCTGGTGAATCACCGGACGCGTCCGGTTCGGCGTCTGGTCCGTTATCATTTTCGGCGTTGCACCAGACGCGTCTGGTGCTTACCACCGGACTCACTGTCCCAGCGTCCGGTGCGTTCAAACATTCTGCTGCACACGCAAATGAATAGACTGGACGCGTCCGGTCCTCTTCGGTCCAGCGTCCGGTGCAGCTAAAACAACCGTTCCACTTCGAATTCGACGATCTTTGTGAACGGCTTTAACTCCAACGTACCTTAGTGCCTTTCTGTAGTTACCTAGTGCTAAATTTCACAAGTGTGCATCGCACCTAAACCATTAGACTTATCTAGGTCAAGCTACCCGTTTGCACCCCCCTTAATAGTACGGCCAAAGGAAAAACAAGTCCTAACGACTAATCCGACGTCACCCAACACCATGGACGATCGGAACTAACCATTCTTGACCTTGTCGTCCATCCTTTGAAAACTAAAACGATTTCCATCGTCAAGGGAGCATGAAACCCGTATTGCCCACGGTATCCATCACCATAACCTAACTTACCAATGTTTCTACAAGACACACGTTAGTTATGGTAAATATTGTCATCAATCATCGAAACCACATTAAGGGGCCTAGATGCTTTCAGCCTCCATCTAATGGGGTTGCCGAAAAAAAGAACCGGACGTTAATGGACTTGGTAAATGCCATGTTAGGAACATCCGGTATGGCTAAAGCATGGTGGGGGCCGGCTGTCTTAACAACATGTCATGTTCTAAATAGAGTCCCAACTAAAAACAGTAACTAGGATGGAAAGGAAGGAAACCATCACTCCATTACTTGTGTACATGGGGCTGTTTGGCCATGGTTAGTGTACCCATTAATAAGAAATGCAAGCTCAGACCAAAGACCGTTGATTGTATCTTTTTGGGTTATGCGTATCACAGCATGGCTTATAAGTTCTTCGTGATAAAATCTGAAGAGCCTGATGTTTTAGTTGATTCACTTTTGGAGTCACGGGATGTTACTTTCTTTGAGAATATTTTCCTGATGAAAGTTGCTTATTCTTTACCGAGTTCGTCTAGTGAATTTATTCCTGAACCTACACCCTCGATAGAGCCAATTATAGACCCACCTGGTATTGAAGAGGATGACAATGTTCTCCTAGAAGGAGTAAGAGACAAAGGGTTAAAAAATCCTTTGGTGATGACTTCATTGTGTATCTCATAGATGATACTCCCACAACCATTGCAGAGGCATATGCATCACCAGATGCAGATTATTGGAAGGATGCAGTCCGTAGTGAGATGGACTCCATCACTGCAAATGGCACATGGGAAGTAGTAGATAAACCAGTGGGTTGTAGACCGATTGGCTGTAAATGGGTATTTAAGAAGAAGCTTAGGCCTGACGATATTGAAAAGTACAAGGCTAGACTTGTTGTTAAAGGTTTTACACAAAAAAGATGAGGATTTTTTTGATACCTACTCACCTGTTGATAGATTAACTACAATCCGAGTGTTATTATCTTTGGCTGCTTCCCATAAGCTTCTTGTCCATCAGATGGACGTGAAGACGGCTTTCCTTAATGGAGAGTTAGAGGAAGAAATTTATATAAATCGGCCTAATGGATTTATAGCACAAGGACAAGAGGGCAAGGTGTGTAGGTTACTTAAATCCTTGTACGGCCTAAAGCAGGCACCTAAGCAGTGGCATGAGAAGTTCAAAAAGACTTTGACCTCTGCTGGGTTTGCAACAAATGAAGCCGACACTTGTGTGTATTACCGTTATGGTGGGGGCAAAGGAGTAATCCTGTGTTTGTATGTTGACGACATACTAATTTTTGGGACAAGTATCGAAGAGATTAATGATGTAAAATCATTCTTATCCCAAAATTTTGACATGAAAGATTTGGGAGAAGCCGATGTGATCCTCAATATTAAACTTAATAAGGGTGAGACTGGGATTACTCTCTTGCAGTCTCATTATGTGGAAAATGTTTTGAACCGCTTTGGTTATATGAATTACAAACCTTCTCCAACACCTTATGATCCTAGCCTAATACTTTAAAAGAATAAAAGGCTAGGAAAGGATCATTTGAGATATTCCTAAATTATTGGATCTTTGATGTACTTAGCTAGCGCAACCCGCCCTGATATCTCATTTGCTGTAAGCAAGTTGAGTAGATTTTCCTCTAATCCAGGAACTGATCATTGGCGTGGTATTGATCGAGTAATGCGCTATCTAAAAGGCACAATGAGTTATGCAATTCACTATTCAGGGTACCCAGGAGTACTCAAAGGATATAGTGATTCAAACTGGATTACAGAAGCTGATGAGCTTAAAGCCACTAGTGGATACATATTCACTTTGGGTGGTGGTGCTGTCTCTTGGAGGTCTTGTAAGCAGACAATACTTACAAAGTCCACAATGGAGGCAGAGCTTACAGCTCTGGATACAGCCTCTACTGAGGCTGAATGGTTAAGAGAGATGTTGATGGACTTGCCTATGGTTGAGAAACTAATTCCTGCTATTCTCATAAACTGTGATAATCAAACGGTGATCACGAAGGTGAAGAATAGTCAGGACAACGAAAAGAAGTCCAACAAACATATAAAGCTTAGACTGAAGTCTGTCAGGAAATTAAGGAGCTCCGGAGTAATGACTGTGGACTACATCCAGACAGCTAAGAACCTGGCAGATCCCTTTACAAAGGGACTATCACGCACCGTGATTGACAATGCATCAAAGGAGATGGGATTGAGACCCATATGAGTTAACCTTAGTAGTAACCCAACCTATGTGATCGGAGATCCTGTGAATTAGGATCTGGGAAGAACAAGCTGTTGGTTAATGGGAGAGTACAATTTTTTCTTTTGACCCACTCCATTGGAGATGCAGTACTCTCATCTCTGTAAGGCAGGTTGACTTTGTCTTAATGTGTTCTGAGGCTTTATAGCGAGATACTGTCCTATAGAGTATCCCTGTAAGAACACACCTATGTGAGCCCAACTGTTAGTCGCAGTTTATAAGAATTGGGTATTCTTTAATAAGCTCATGAAGTGAGTTAGGAGTATGACTCATACGCTCCACTTGCGGGGTTGGCTATGGCAACCTAGTATCAATCAAGAAATCAAGTGAAGCCTATTCGCACCAAACTGCCAATTCAAAGCCTAGTCCATTGTACAGTTGCGGATGGGCCTATCTTGTTGTTCTAGGTGGATGTTCAACCTTAGCCAGTCTCCACTGAATATCTGGTATATTAACAATACTTTGGTACAGGGAGTATGACTCGCGTGCCCTTGGAATGTGGTGGGGGATTGTTAGATGTTTTGGGCCATGGGCCAAATAATTCTAAATAAATCCCAAAGGCCCACTCACACATGCATGTATATATGGAAAGGTGGGGGGCTTTAGTCCTACCTTGCTACTTCAAGAGGAGTGAGGCCAACTTAAATAGTTGAGCTATCTCTATCTTGTTGGAGCTATTGGGGAGAGGAAAAGGAAGAACCACACGCGCGCGCGCTCGCTCGCCTCGTCTCGCCGGGCCGGGTGGGGCGGGGTGGGGCGGGGCTAATGGGCGCGCACGCATGATATGCGCGTGAATGGTTCGCCGATTTCCCGCTCCGACCCTTGCGGGTGCGCGGCCTCCTTTTGCCACTCCGAATTTTTGCATGCATGGAGAAAATTGCGTTGGCCTATTTGGTAAGCAATTATTCTCGTATTATGGTAAGTGCACAAGCGGCAGGTCAATTACCGTAATACTATGATTGAGCGACTAATTACTTTTCTATTTACTGTGACGCGTGTATAAATATGGGGCGAGACGTCGTCCTCAGTACCGAGAGATTCATCTCTTCCTCGCCACAGTGCTGCGCTGCCGTCGTCTTCCCCATCCCGTCGCCGACGTGCCATCGGTGTCGGGAGAGCAGGCTCTGAAGCCTACGTCTCCTCGCGTCCCTGCACGGGGTAGAGGGCGTATAAGGTTTTTTGGGAAGCGCCGTCGCGACTGCTCGCTGGACGTCTTCTTCCCTCTACGCCGATGATCCGGATCTCAGTCGACGGTCTGCTCCGTCTTCTTTCGCCGGCAATCCCACTGTAAGAATGTTGATTCTCTCTCCGTTGTTCGTTCTCGTATTCTCTCTATTGCTAGTATCAAATCACATACCTGTAGTACATGCTGTTGGTCTTTTCCTCATTGTCGGAATTAATTTATACACCGCTAAATTGCTCTTATTTCCAACAAATCACACCGAGCACTCGAATGGAAGAAGGTATGCGGGCATGGTCCTATGAGAAGCATGGTCACTACTCGGTGAGATCAGCTTATAGACTTCTCAAGGCGGATCAAATGACATAAGCAATGGCTGCCACCAATGAGACGACTTCATCTGAAAGGTCAAACTTCTGGGGCTCGGTGTGGAGCTTGCAGGTGCCTCCGAAAATCCACTGTGAGGTTTGTGGCAACCCGGATGAGACTTTATCATATGTTCTTCCTCTGTCCAGTGGCGCAACGATTCTGGCAGGAGGTGAAGGTGCTAGCCGAGGTGCGGGTGCCCACTCTACACCCAGACTCCTGGACGACTGACATATTCCGGTTGGACATGTGCCCAACGGCGACGACGACATGGCTGGTATGTGCTACCTAGTCTTTCTGGATTGGGAGGAATAATCGGCGCCATGCCCGGAAGGCGTGGGAACCTGCAGCAGCAGCAGCAGCTAGATTCATCTCCTCATTGCTGGAGAATCCAGTGTCGCTTAAAGCGCCGAGCAAGACGACTAAGCCTCCACGAGATGTGAAGTGGAGCCCGCGCAGAGATGTGCTGGATCAAGGTAAACACTGACGCCTCATTCGTCTCTGACTGCTGCACCGGTTCAGCGGGGGTGGTCATCATGGACCATGAGGGAGAGGTATGTGCAGGTGCAGCCAGATGGTTTGATGATGTGGCAGATGCGCTTATGGCAGAGGTGTTGGCTGCAAAAGAAGGTTTGAAGTTGGCAATGGAGTTGGGCTACGATCGTGTGCGGAGTTGGCGATGGAGTTGGGCTACGATCGTGTGCTCCGAGAGGTCGACAGTAAGATGTTAAAGACCATGTTGGAGGATCGATCAAGTGCAAAGTCATCAATTGGCTGCCTTTATTATGATATCATAGAGCTTAGCAGGAGTTTTAGAGAGTTTAAAGTTACTTGGGTCTATATAGAGGCAAATTCGGTGGCTCACGTTATAGTGACGGCCACGGAGCATTCTTTTTTCTGGATTAACGGAGTCCCGGACTGGCTTTCGACACTCACTTACTTTTTTAAAGAATGAATAGAAGCTCTGTGATTCTAAAAAAATTCCAATCTACCACATGTGGGACCCACCGTCAGCCACACATAAATCGTCTTCCGCTTCCGCAATCCCTGCTAGCCCAGTCGGCATGGATTAATTATTAGATGACAGTTGTTCGTTATGCATAGGCACACATAATAAAAAAAATCAAATTCCATATACACTTTACTACATTCATTTTTGCAGAAAAAAGAGAGAATAAATTATGGGTTTCAGTGTCAGCTGTACATGTCAAAAGCCTCGCTGTTGTATGTATCAACAGTCACGACTCACCACTTTTTACTTTCTTATTTGGGGAACACCTGGATTTTCAGCTCGAAAATTGAGTGTCTCAGTCTCCTTTGAGTTCAGCTGTCCAGTGCTCCATCAGAACGCGAATACCTAAACTTCTGCATTTTCCATCAGGATAGGATCGGTTCTCGGTTTCTCGTCACCTACTCGCTGTTAGTGTCGTCCTTGTCTCAAGTGACATCGATCTTAGCCAAAAACACTTTTCAGCCAAGATCTTTTTTCCAAATAGAGAGGAAAGACTCAAACAATCTAGTTTGGCAGGCAGAGCAAATGGTTGAGAAAATCAACATATCAGTGGTAACACATGAGCGGAGAAGCTATCCACTGTCCTCTCCCAGCAAACACTATAATCAGCACACGGAAGATCAATTAATTTCCATAGCCATACACTCATCCAGATAAACAGATAATCTCGACAACTGCAGCGGTACCAGCAGGCGCTCATGCTATTGGAGGGCCTCCTCACTTTTGGAAACCCTGGGTGACGGTCCAGAGTGTTCGGCCAGTTTGGGTATTTTACATTTGTAGCGAGAGCACGCAGGGATGGCATGAATTGCTGACAATGTGCTGATGAGTATGTTCCAACGACAGGATATGTTAATATGTTATGATGTTGGCCATGCTCTCACCTTCTTTTCTCAAGTTTCTCTCTGTTTTCTTCTATGTATATACAAGGGATCCACATGCTGCCTGAACCAATAAACAAGATGAGTGCAGAGCCCATCATTGTTCAGGCTTACATTCTGTTGTAGTACCTTTTTTTGCTTTGACCTGCATCTGCTATATTACAAGTACTATGTAGGATGAACTTCAAAGACATAGCAAGAATCACTGCAACAAATCCATTGACTAAGTAATGATTTGGCTGAAAAGGATGCACATAGATGAATTATTATTTACCTAATAGAACGCAAAACAAGCACAGTATAACCCAACAAGCCCAGCTGCCACTTCCAAGCCAACTTTTCTGCAGAAAATGAAATCCAGTGAGCAGGCAAAATGAAAACAAACACACAAAAGCTATATCACTGTCTATCTTCACCACAGAGTGTGGCGTAAAGCTACATACCCCTATATGTAGTAGAACAGGCACTGCGTCCGTGAAGGAGCTTTCTTCAAATCTTCACCAGTGCCAAAATCTTCTAGGAAATCTTTGCACAGCACTGCCTGTATCTGCATACTGCAGTGCAACACTATCACAGGATCTTCACCAGTTTCAGATTATGCAAATTAAAACCTGATATGTAGATTTGTATACTTGGCCCTTGACATCTATCCCAATCAATAACACACAACACTAGATCAAGTCGGATGCATTATGCACAGACACAAAATACAGAACATGTCACACATTGTGCTGTCCAAGACAAAGCATAGTGCCATAGCTCGGCTGTACATTGCACATACAACATTGGACACAAGAAGCAACAACATGGGATCCATACAATGTAACCTCAAGCCCTAGAGATTATCCTCTCAGTGAACTTCGGCAGTCGCATGCCTGGACGGCCTGTGCACCCTCACCTTTGGTCTCTTCTTGCGTGCCAGCTTCCGCTCGAGCGCCTTGACCTTCTCACTTAGGTCTGTGATGACCCCCATCTGATCATTGCCGGATGTGAGAAGCTTCTGCAGAAGCTCTTTCAGCTTCTGGTTTTCTTCTGCCAGCTTCTCCTCGTTACTGAACTTTGAATCTTCAGGAGTTGGGGAGGTAGGAGCCTTGTTCTCTGTTCGGACAGTGATGTCTTCTTCCAGGGAAGCTTCATCTTCAGCCGCACTTGCACTTGCACCTATTGCATGAGCTGGAGCTTCCATTGGCATCTCATTGCATTTGTCCATCTCAGACTCCCTCACACCAGAATCTTCAGCAGAATTTTTTCCCTCCATGCCTATTGGAGCAGCTTTCTGAGTCTTGGTGCATTCATCTGTCTCGGAGACATCTGAATAGATGCTATCTTTCTGAGCATCAGTGTGGTTGTCTGATGACACCTTCATCTCAGGTCCCTCGTAAACTGTGATGCCACCATCATCATTTAGACATGATAATTCACAACTGTCTGAATCACGGAAGACTGTTTCACCTACTGTATCGTCTGCCTCTTCACCATGGCTAGGATGACTCTCCTGAATGTCAGGTTCCTTCCTTGATGCCTCACAAAGAGGATTCTCGCAATTTGCAGAACATCCGGTTACCTTGTCAACAGTAGCTTCAGTTTTCTCATCCACAGGTGGTACCTCATCCTTGCCAGAAACACCACATTGCATTTTATCATCAGACTCATCCAAGACAGCTAGTTCTGGGTCAGAAACAGACTCCAATCTTGGTTCCAGTAAATTAGGTTGATCATGCTTTTCTACATCTGCAGAAGTACCCAGTTCTACATTATCATTGGTTGAAGCCTCTGTGGTTCCATCTGGTACTTTGCTTGGATCTTCCATGGAATCCACTGCTTGTACCTGCAAGTTGATATCCCTGGCTTCTTGTTGATCTTCTGTGTTAGATAGAACAAGGTCCTTTGCAGGAGTGAGACCATGCTGCTCTACCTCCTTCAAAGGTGCTAGTGGATCCTCCAAATGATCAGGGCTGTTCGATTTGTTATGCTCATTTTCAGCAAAAGAAACATCATCTTTCAATTCCACATTTTCTAGAGCTGCAGTTTCATGCACCTGACTGTCAACTGGGCCATCCTGTTTTCATATACAGCATTAATTTGTTGTTCAAGAAAATATAGTCACTATAGATCTTATCATCAAATAAATAAGACAACTTACCTTCTCAGTTGCCACTCCACTTTCCACATATGCAGTCAGAGCACTTGTGTTGATATCCTCAGTGGAAGCAGGAGACCTCGTATTTGATTCCGCATACAGACTCTCATCCGTCGAAGCTGTGCATTGTTTCAGTTCACTAGAATCCCCTGATGAAGCTGTATCATACAATGGTACCATGGAGTTCAATGGTGACTCGTTTGCTTCATCCTCGGCTGCTGGTTTCTCCTGTTGACAACAACAATGCCATCAGTACCCATTTGCAAGGTAAGATATCTTCTTAAACTATGAGCAGTAGCACGAATAATGGAAAGAACTTACTTCTTTAGTCACTTGTTCCACTGAATTAATATTTGATTCTCCAATTCCATGCTCCTGGTTGTCAGTGGGATGCTCTGTAAAAGCTTCATCACTTACAGTATCCATCGATGATGCAACCTGAAATTCAATCTGTCCTTCAGCTTTCCCCTGTTGAACATAAATAGTTAAATCCTACTTGCAAATTGAAGTCAATTTCCATGAATAAATCAGATGCAAACAACAAAGACAATGATGATTACTTTCCTTTCCTTTTTCTTCTAGGTCAGTACTACTTTCAAGGTAGCATTACTTCTTTGAACATAGTAGACAAGCCTATATGACACTTCATAACTAACACAATTTTCGTTTATACAACATGCAGTCTGTGTACCATTACATTAGGACAAAAGAATATTAGAATGCAACATACATGCACACAAACCCAAGGAAAAAAGTATGTGAGCACTATTTATTTATAGACTAAACGACCCTACCGCAAGCTGGTCCTAGATCATACGGCAAGCAGCTGAAACCCCTGGCACTGGCACTAACTGATCCCCACAGGCCACAGACGTGTCTCTTCTCTAGAAGGTATTAAAACCCACTGAATGCCTAATGCAAATTACTTACAATGGTAAATGTAAGTACATACTCCCATGCTTAACAAAACAATCCAAAATCTTACCAAGGTTGTAACAATAGACTGCTAAACAATATAAATCAAAATTGACTTACTTCTTCATATGCTTCATTCAATATGGTGCTACATGACTCTTGTTTTTCATTCTTCTCCTCACTGGCATCAGCATCTGCCCTCACCTCCCAGGAAACTCCAGATGGAACTGTTTTGCATGGCTCCATGTAGTCCACTGAAGATGGTTCTTCTACCTTACCCAGTTCAACAGTTCTCTCCTGCTGAGATTTTTTTAGGTTAAATTAGTACATCAAGCAATTTGTAGCATCATCACGCATAAATTATATTTAACTGAACAATTGCAAAACAAGGCAAAAGGACATTATTAATACAAGCAACACTTACTCTATCAGAAGCTTCAGTTGCTACAGTGGGAGTTGCAGTTTGGATAATGTTCTCGCTCCTCTTAGATTGGTCATCATTACTATTTGTGTGATTCAAGTCCCCAGATGGTGTTTTGCATAAAGAATCAAGCTTCTCCTGTAAGCAAATCAGTTCTCGAGCAACAGACTTCCTAGCTTCCCTTACACTTGGATGCAAGCCCTGTGTCAATATTACCAAGGTCTTAGAAACAAATCTATGTTGTTCATAGGAAAAAAAAAAGAAGAGGTTATGGTGTTCAAGAAAAACATAGCTGGAATGAAAAAGAATACCTGGATTGTGTCAAGCTTCAGGAGTAAATTCATAACAGTTTCACTGATGGCTATTTGCTCTTTTTGTGTTGGCTTATTGCAAGAATCTTCAAGGCATTGAAGCTGCTTCCTCACACCTTGCATCTGTTCATGCACATGTCTGATCCTCCGGAGCTTATCCAAAGGTTGCCATCTTCGAACATCATACCCTCTGTATGCAGACTGAATACGAACTGCAGCATCAGGTTCTGACAAAGTAACTTTACATGTTCTCGTATCATCTTTTGCAGCTTCACTTTCAATCACTGTCCCATCTTCATTTTTGCATTCGTCACATCCATTCAAACTCTCAGCACCAGCATTTTCTTGCACATCACCTCCCTGTATGCTCTTCGCGCCTGCATTTTCTTGAGCGCCAACTATAATGCTACCAGCTTGGACCTTCTGGTCATCTTTACTTGTGGGAGCTTCGTCCTCCTGTGAATGTTCAACAGAAGCAGCTTGCACTGTTTCATTTCTAAACCCAATTTCCTTCTTCATTTCACAAGGCGACTTTTCTTTCACCTTGGACACAGTGATATTTGGACCAGACTGTTTAGGCTCCAGGTTCTGGCTCTGGGCCTCCTTCATGTCCTTCATGTTGTCAGCATCCTTCCTTGTTGGTGGGCTAGGAGACCTAGAAGAACCATTTCCAGATTTCTTTCTTGGCAAAGGATCGACACGTAAGCATACTGGTGGCAATTTTGAATGCTTAGCCATTGATGAGTCACTGTGTTTTGTTTTCCTGTTTTCTTCTACCTTTTCAGCACTGTTTGACTCCTTTGCCTCTTTCTTTTCCCTCATGCCAATCTTCTTCTCATCACTTTCTTTCATGACTGGAATGGTTCTGTAAGTATTGGCCTTCTTTTCATTAATCTCTTTCTCTGGCACAACTGGAATGGTCTTGCAGTTTTCTCTTAGAGGTTTCTTCTCATCGCTTATGCTCTTGGGCACAGCTGGACTGGTTTTGGGGTTTCCTTCCAGTGTCATGCTATCCTTATCATCAGTAACCACAGGTTGGTTCTTCACTACTGATATGTTGTTGTGGTCTCCAGAGCCATTTCTGGCAGCAGCTGGTTTCTGATCATGATTATGACCATTCTCAAACCAAGATAGGGGAATGATCTTGATCTTGGGTGATTGAGGAGCCTCTTCAGAAATCTTTGGAGATTTTGGGGTCTCTTCTGTGTCATTAATCTCTTTGGCATTCTGGTTTGGCACATCATAGCCTGCTGGCATCCAAACTATTGGCCACTGGAACTGTTTCCCCTTCTGCTTATCTTGCTCTTGTTGCTTCACACCCCCTAACCTCTTATTACTTGGAGCCCATTCATTTAAAATCTGAGGCGACAATTCATAATGCTCTCCATTCTCCTTGCCTTCAAAATTGTCTGATGGCAGCCATATGAACGGATACTTGTTTGGGTGTTGAATTATACTGCCGTTATCAGTATTCTTGTGCTCACTCTCAAGCTTGACATTAGGCCTTTCTTCCTCGATTTTCACATTGCTCTTCTCAGCCCCAGGGCACACATGATTTGGACATCCACAACAATGGTTCTTAAACTTTTCATAACCATACGGTGCATGATCAACAGGATAAGGATGTGATGGGATGAAATAAGGACATGCATTCGGATGCTGTGGAAATCGCCCATGATAGTATAAATGCGGCGGTGGAAGTTCTTGAGGGAATAGGGGTCTGAAACTGTAGTAATCAGGAGGATATGTTTGGTTGTAGCAGCAATGGAATTCAGAAGGATGCGAATGATGCATATCATGATTGTACGGCCCCCAATTTCCACAGGTTGGTGGCCGATAATAAGATGAGTCCATTGGGCATGGGTGACCGGATGGGATTTCCCATCTAGGAGGAGGATAGTATGGGTAAGGAGCATGATTTCTGTAGTGCGAGTGGTATGGATCCATGTAGTAGTGGTTTGCTGGATACATGTAGTAGTGGTTTACTAGTCTATATGTACTGGTAGGATAAATGCCTAGACGTGTAAACAGGAACTACGGCTGTGATACCTGAAACAGTGGAAGAGAGACATGTAAGCTTGAATATAGTTTGCTGAGCTATGAATGTCTAGATCAATAAACCAATAGATTCACACTCAGTCTGAACACTGAAGTGGTATTATTACAAGCAAGTACCAAGAAATTGAGTTCCTTGTTGTATACCCATAGCAACAGTTTATGGAAGGAGGCACAAAAGAGGAAGGCACCGTATGAATATATAATACTAAGTTCTGTAGATCGCTCTGTTTCTCAATTTTTCATCACCCAAAATTCACAACTATCCACAAAGCATCTGGGTTATTCTGAAGAAGTATCTTGATTTAGAAGGCACGACGCCTAAAAAGTATGCTGTTCCTCCTACTTAGTAAATGGAGGGCCGATCACACAACCAAAAAATAGAACAGTTTAACTGGGCAGTGAGTCAAAAAGAACTATAAATCAGCGCATTTCAAATTAGTACATGAACATGAATCTGTCACTTCCAATAAACCTTGAAGCATTGACCATCGCAGTGTACTGAAGATTTCCCATAAATCATTTTAGTTATAAACAATTCCTAATTTTTATTAGTCTTCTAGATTGAAAATGTACGGTTCGTAATTGTGAACAAGGCACGGGGTTTAGTAGCAGAGATTCTCGATACTACAGCAGGTAAGCATGAACAGCGCACACCAGATTCTGATAATTTTCAAGAAACGCCTGGAGCTGCCCCCGGACCAACACAGCACTGAATCGGACGCACCAAACCCACCCTAATCCAGAATTTTCCAGATGGGAAAATGGGAGGAGGCGAGGCGAGGCGAGGAGGCACTTACAGACAGTGCGTCGGGCGGAGAAAAAGCAGCAGATAGAGCGCGGATCAGACAGACAGACGAGCCACCACCAAAGCTTGAAAAAAATTCCACGGGGCCGAGTGACGTGAGCTACCGGCTAGCGATGCGGTCCGCGGGTCCCAAGGCCGTCGTCGTCCTCCCTCTTTCTCGCGAGCGCTTCTGTTTCCTTGCGTGTGTTCTTCCTTTCTGATGAAATGCCGCGGCGCGGGGCCTGACGCGCGGTATTTATTATGCGGAAAAGAACGGGGGCCATGGCGAGGACGAGGAGAGATGGTGGGAGAAGAGGCCGTTGGGGATTCGAGTTGTCGAGAGGGTTCGCGACGGTGGCTGACTCGGTTCGTTCTCCCGCGTGGTCGCATTCCTTCGCGAGGGTTCCAACACTTCCACGAGAGACTCTCTCTCTCCCTCTTCCACAGTTCCCGCGCTGCATGTCTGCCTAATCCTAATCCTAATCCTAATCGATGGACTAAAAATATCGCTACCACCATACCGTACCGTACTCCCATAGTTAGGGCCACCGGATCCCTTTCTCTAAATTTTATTTATTTTTTTATAACAGAAATTTATTAGCACCTTAGTTTTAAGCTCTAATATATATATAAAATGGTCTAAATTTAGAGTTCAATTTAAACCATCTATTCAAATACTTAAATTCTAATAAAATTTAGAGGTCTAAAGTTTGAAGGGTGGATCCAAATAACATCATATTCTCTCGTATTCTAAATTGTAAAGTCATGCTAGGTCTAGTTACATACTACTTTTCCATTCTAAATTATAACTTATTTTAAAAAAATCTTAGAGAACCAAAATATCTTAAATTTAACTAAACTTATATGATAATAAGATAATAACATTTATGATCTAGAAGGGGTGAGAGGAAGAAGAAAGGAAGGCATGCCACTACCCCCTAGTTTTGGATCCTACAATCATGGGTACGTGAAAGAACTTTGATGTCCTAGAGAGAGATGAATAGGCTTACAAAAGTTTTAGCGGGCGGCACTGCCTCCTGTCGGCCGTGAGTCCAACACAGACTAAACTTGAAGGATATGTACTAGAGATGTCCAGTGACGACCATGCAAAATTTTAGCTCAAAACTCTATTAGATTAGAGGACAACAGTGCTGGCCTGTGCAGGGATTTCAAACTAAATTCAAATTTTAACCATTAGAACTTAGATCAGAGATATTTACAGCCTTGCTGTAGGTATGTAAATGACAGATCGAAAGCTAAACATGGTATATCACAAGTGAATAAGTAGATTGACCACAAACCATAATATCACCTAAAAAAAATATTAACTTGCAAGAATATAAATGAAGTGCACGGTGACATAATTATTTACCATGTGGTTTAGCTCGCCACCAAGCTTGTCTATGTCCACATCGTTGAGGTATCCACAAAAGGATTGGATTGCCACCAAATCTTTCCTTGCCCACGTCCCAAATCAAGAGAATAAACTCTTGAAGTGAGGGGTGATATTTTAGTTGCAAGAGATGGATTACAAGCTTTCCCATGGTTCACCATAAGCACGGGAGCTCGACAGGCGACGTGTAGCCGTCTAGGAGGCTTCACCTCCAAGAGTAACAAATACGCAACGAAGAAGTGCTCAAGGTTAGAATTGCTCTAATCACATAACCCCAATACTTAATTGTGCACTAAGCACTTCACTCTCACAAAGAGCTCTCGAGTGGCTTTGGAGTGGGTTAGGAGTGTTTTGAACATCGACAACATGACCAGGACTGTGGGATTGATATTTATAGCCTCCCCACTCAAATTAGCTATTAGGATTCAAAAACTAGCCGTTATGACTATATAGGGGTGGCACTGCTGCCTTCCTAGAGACAACACATATCACCTCATGAAAAAAACCCATAAATTTTTTACTTCGAACTCCATTTTTAATGATCTTGGACATTTCAGAAAGTTTGTTTTGAGGGCTATCCAACCCTGCAGAGAACAAGCCCTAACATCAACAAGTGCATGTGTAGTGATATATTTTTCTCTTAGGTTAGCACTTGAGTTTGATTAGTTTGAGCACTTGAGACTTGTCTATCATTCATATTGCATCCCCCTTGATAGTACGTCAATACTCAAGATTAAGAGAATATAACCAGTTTGACCACTTGAATCTTCAATGTCTTCATATACCGTTTCTTGTCAATATCTCTTCCTAAGGGGTTTCAATCAACTTTGTCTCTTCTCTTTGAGCAAACATACCTTGAGCATGTGACTTGAACCATTTCCTTACATATGATTTCAACTCATGGCTTCAAGTAACTTCCACTAATGATTTGATCCTCAACACAGTATGAATCCTCATAGCTTGATTATTAGTTCCTCGACTGAATGCAAGTACTCTCTTCTTCACCTTAGCCATAGTTCCTCGGTCCATAGGCCGTCATTTGCCCTTCACCTTTGCTTAGTACCTAGAAACCCTTTCCTTGCTATCATCACCTTACCAAGCCATACTTAAGTCACATCACATTAAGCATCCATTCAATAACCATTTCTTCAATATTATGATCCTTGCTTGAATATCTTCTAGATATAAATGTTGAGATCAATCAATCTTTAGTTTGGCTTGACAATTCATGTTTCTTTAAATCCTCTTCATTTTGTATTGACACTCCTAACACTTCTTGTTCAAGCAAAGCAAGCCATTATAGGGACCAAACCAAAATCATTAACTCGTGTCTCATTTGTCATTTGCCTAATATGTTTGTTTTCACATGATGCTATGATATCCCAAAACATATATGCCACTTCATTGATTTAATTTGCATTGTTGTATTTTGCTTAAACTAGATTATTTCCTTAATATTACAATACAACAATACACAATTTGAATTCATTTCAACACTATGTGGAATACAATCAAGTTTGCTTACTTGTTAAACCTTGGATATATTTGTTAATACACAATCCACAAGTATATGCAATAGACTTAGTTTTCTGTTCATTAATTATTTGACCTTTAATTATATTGTCATTCAATTTACCAAAACCCACTAAAGAGCTAGATGCACTTTTAGGATGCAACTTACCATGGTTCTCATTAATGGCGGTGCTGGACTAAATGTTACTTTTGTCGCCACCTCAGTTTCAAACAACTCCTTACTTTGATAGATATCCCCTTCTACGGTATTATTGGCAAGGTAGTTATGCCTCTTGGACATATTACTTTGCCAGTTACATTCGAGACACCAGACAACTATAGAATGGAATTTATTAGTTTGAAGTAGCAGACTTTGATTCATCATATCATGCCATTTTTGGGCGCCCAGATCTTGCCAAGTTCATGGCAGTTCCCTCACTACCCATATCTGATACTCAAGATTCCAGATCCCAATGGCATACTAGCTCTCCTTCAGAGGTGATTTGAAGCATTCTTACGACTGTGATACTTAAGCCATTCAGATTGCAGCAAAAGCCCAAATTCCCTTAAAGTCTAACAGTTTGCTAATCTCACCCATCAAAAGGCGCCTAAGGAGCTTTTCTTTTTGCAAATGGACCCGCATTGGAATTGCCTGTATGGGATTTTATTTTATTTATGTATTTATATTCACAACCCATAATAGAAATTTTAGGGTGTGATAGACAGTCTTAAGCTCAGACAAGTCATGTATTGCCATAAAAGTTTAATAGATACCCTTTACTATATTGCTAAGAAACTAGTGTTTTATTGCTATAGAAGCACAATAACTGTCTTCATTGAATACACTCCAACTATACACTAAGTGTTGAATTGGAGTTTCTATCCCACAAGAGAAAGTCTAACTCCTGAAACATTTGGTCTAGGAGTGCACATGGGATGCTCTGTGTTTGGTGGCTGCCATGTTTTCGCATTAAAAGTCACTTTACGTTTAATGAGTGAACATAACTAGTAGCCACAAACTATAGTAAGGTACAATATGCTAAAAGTTGTTAAGGTGCTTTGGCAGGTATGCTAAAAACAAGGCAACTTTAATGAGTAAAGGACTACCGTTATCAATATGTTTTGCTGGCGACTTATTTCCTTCGCTCAACCTTGATCGGTTATATATTATAAAATATCTTGAAAGTGTCCAAGAGGTGACTTCATGGTGTTTATTTAGTCGGTGAAGGGCACCATCTCTAGTAGTACAACACTAGTTCTCTTCCCCAATTCTTTCTTTCCCTAGCATCCATGGCTTCTCATCCCTACCTCAAGAAAGTTTGTCGGTTGTTCTCCCACATGTATGCTATTGGAGTTGACCCATTTCTTGCAGTATTGACAATCGTCTTTCAGATGTTTGCTGAAGAAGATGGCTATGTTGATTACTTTGAATGCATAAATGCATGTAATCAGCGCCATGTCTTGGCTATGGTTGATTCTGTGAGAAATTTTGTTGTTGACCTTGTTGATCTTGCATCGAGTGACACAAATAGGAGCTCTCTCATTGGAAAACAAGTTATTGAAAGAATTGATTTCTACCTCAACAATATTTGCTCTGAGGCCTTGGGAGATCTACTTGAAGAATTTGAGATCCAAGAATTAATTTATGAATATGCTCAAGGTCATGATGAACGCCTGAGGGAAGAAATTTGTGCTAGACTGGTAAGATTACCACACAATCTCAATCTCAACAAATAATCCTAGGTGATGTTTGGGGTTTCATGGGCTAGAGTTTAGTGTTTGTTGATCTTGATCGAAGTTTGATTTAATGGGAGTGCGGAGTATATCTAATGTTGTACAATGATGTATTGGTACTAGGAGTAAAGGAGGTTTCTTTAAGAGCATTGGGTTAGGGTCATGGATAGTGCTAGTGAGTACAGAGGCAATAGGTGTTGTAAGACTAACAATTGCGATAGACCTAACGATAGAGTCTGCACCAAAGTTGGTGTGTAAGGGAAGCATGATGAGACCTTGCAAGTGGTGAGCAAGGTCCCTAGGAAAGAAGAACAATGATAAGAGCAAGAAACATCCTAGCCATGCAATTGGTATATATGTCTCAATTTTTTCATTGAAAGCTAATGATTTTCTTGTTGTATTTAAGGAAATTTCATTTATATATAGATTCAAGATTTTTCATGTATCCATGTGCAGGGTATTGTAACCGACTTAGATGAATCTTCTAGTCAAGCCCAAAACACTCAAGGTCAAGCCACAAGTGCTCAGATGCCTGAAACTATAGAGGAGGCAACAATTTTATCTCAATCAACTAACTTTGTTGAAGAAATATTTGGGAATGCTGATGTAAGGATAGGAAATTAGTTTTACATCATGCCTGAGGGCTCAATTAGCAATTAATCATCATACCAAACTCATTGCTATGTTGAATTAAGTAATTTTTTTCAAATTCTTCAGGAACTCCTGCATCAGCCAAATAACATTCCAAAAGAAGAGAGAACTTTGCTTGTGATTTTAGCTGATGGGACTCCATTGACTGAAGATGAACTATATGACTTCTTTAGCTGGTAACATGGACTTCTTAGCCATATTAAGCCTATACATGTTCAAAGTTTTACATTCAGAAATGTGCATGGTTATTTTAGTAAAATATTTAAGATGGAACCATATATCGTTAGCTTTATTGGTATTCCTATCAACAAGGCAGTCAACTATAGCAAGAAAAAACTATAAGTAAACATTAAAGTTTATAAAATTATATACCTAGAAATTAAATAGCATACTGAAAAGCAGATCCAAAGACCAACTATCATATATAAGGCATTTATGTTTCATTTGTTGTGGTTACTTTTTAATGTATATATTCAATACTGAAGCAAATAAAATATTATTGTTATAAAAATAATTTCTAAATTGATAGTCTGATATTATAGAAAACTAGTGTATATTTTTGTAGAAAATAGTATAATAAGGGTATTATATGGGAAATAGGACCCTGGTTATAACACTTCAAATATGCAGAATTAGGCCTCCATTCATTATCGATCTTAGAGTTACCATACAAAAATTATTAATCTGTTCAAAAAATATCTTTTGTACTTTGCATGAACATATTTTTATAGTATCTTGAATTCACATCCTTCCGTTTATTGATCATTAGTGGTAAAACCTAATTTGGAATGCTTTTCCTCCTTGGGGGTGAAGTTATGTCCACAATGTTTATGTTCAAAGACAAATACTAGTCTGTTTCAAAGTGTAATTCGTTTGATTTTTTTATCTCAAGTTTGACCACTCATCTTATTCAAAAGTTGCTCAAAATATCATTTTTTGTTGTGGCTTGCTTATTAACAAAAGATCTTCAAAAATGATATAAATTTGACTATGTTTGCTCAAAATTTTTGAATAAGATGAGTGGTCAAACTTAAGGTCAAAAAAGTCAAATGAACTATAATTTAAAACGGGGGAGTAGTTTGTTCATAGAGAATGAAAACACATCTCATGGGGTTGTTGGATAGTATTACAAACATTTGGGCTTTTCAAATGGTCCTTATTTGAAAACAAGAAATGCAGTTTGACTATTTGCACTAAAACATTATACTTTGACCATTGATATCTCTTATATTGCATCATCCAATACCTTAAAGTTGTAACCCATGACATGAAATACTTAATATTAATGCTACAATCATAAAGTTGTAGGTCATAATTTGCAAACTCTTATTTTGAATGTTAGTTGAAGATTATAAGTTTGAACCATGAAATGTGTGCATACCTAAAAATAAATGGAGAAATACTACAAAAGTGGATGGTTTGTAACAAACTATGATTTGAGACTTCCCAAGGGAAACATATATGGGCATGCAAGGGTAGGATGACAAAATGGTGATACGTGTAGTACCAACTCATACTTTTTTTATTAGCTTATACCACCTAGCAGATTCATTTTGTTGTCAATATGAAGTAGTTTTTTTACTTTGTATCAATAAGTATGTCTTCTTCATCAAAAGTTTTTTCTACCTTACCATGTTTCATTTTACCTAATGTAAAATTTTATGAATAAATAATGTTTTATGCTTTCATATTACTTATACATTTGTTTAACTTTTAGCATTATATTTCCCCCACATTGCAGGAACTACGGAGAAGTTGATGAAATTGTTATAGAGGAACCAAGACTAAGGCCTGATCCGTTTTGTGCCCTTACAATATTCTCCTCACCCAATACAATATTTAATATCCTCAATGGAGATATGAGGGTCCACTTCATCATAAAAGGGAAAGATGTGTCGGTTCAACATTATGCTGAAGATAAGAGGGTTCACTTCACTGTAAATGGCAAAGTATTCTGTTGGGAATAAGTGGGTCCGCTTTGGCAGAGATGGAAAAAGGGGTCAAGGTGTTGTTCCAAAGTGAGAGGGAATAATCTTTGTTGAATCTGGACTCCTTGGGATCAAAACTATCTTTCTAGATGGAATGGTTGTACCCTATTAACACTATGGACATGATGGTGTTTATGTTGTTAAGATCCTAATAAGGTTGATTATAATGGACCTAATATTTATTATTTTGCATGGTTGACATTATACCACTGTGGCTATTTCTCTAAACTTCAGAAACCACACCATGTCACTGAACACATCATGCATGTGACTACATTTGATTCACCTCTTTGGATATCATGACATGCTTGCTCTTCTTGATGGGCAACAACAATAACACACCATATTTTGCGTTATCTATTGTTTCACCAGGAGAACAAAAGAGAAGAGTAGAGGCACTATGGTAACACACCTCTTGAATTTTTGGTGCATTTCATTAGTGACCAAAGCTGCTACAAGCCCATAACAGACCTGCCAAAATTTGGCGTCCCCAGATTTTGGTATTCAACTAAATGCCCATGAATGTATAAATAAAATAACTAGAGGACCAGTGGAACAAAAACCTTAAACATCTTTTTGCAACCAAGTGCTAGTTGTAGGACCATTTTTTATGACACCACACTTTGGGTTTGTATTGTGGCAAATTTAGCCTATCTATATGACTCACAAGGTTTTTTATGCCTTGTGCTTTACTTTTTTCCTTGTCTATATGCATGGAAATATGAGGGTAAATATATGGAGCACAAAAGTGTATATGAAACTAATTGTCGTGATGGTATTCAAAGAGTTTGTGTAAATGGTTTTCAAATTAGTTATACAAGATTTTACTTGAACTTGATATATAGATTTTTTTTTTCTCCACAACAAACCTGACTGATCTGAATCGTTGGCTCCCAATCGGATCGCCCGCTTTTCCCATGCTATCCACAATATTATCCCTGTCCCCCTCTTCTTCCTCCGAAACCTCCACTCCTGCTTGGTCATCCATGCCTCCCCTCCTCCCCGCCGCGGCCATGGCCACCGCGACGCTGCCCCTCCGCCTGCTCCCCTCCAAGTCGCTGACCCTCTCCACTCTGCCCTCCACCGCGCGCCGCTCCCTCTCCGTCGCCGCCGTGGAGCCCCGGGGCTGGCGCCTCCGAGCCGCCACCGAGGAGGCGCCTGAGGCCATGGAGATGGAGTTAGTGGAGTCTGAGGCTGAGGAGGAACGCGCGGTACCAGAGCCCGTCGAGGCGCAGCTCGCTGCCGCGGGGGCCGGGAAGGACGCCGACATCTTCGCTGTTGTCATGGTGGGTTGGCTCCCTCTGGCACGTCCAATCCAACGATGCAATTTTGGACTGAATACTGGAAAATGATATATTATCCTCATTTATGCTGCATTACCTGTAATGCTAGGCATGTCTTACATTGCATGGAAAATGGCTAGGATGGTGGTGTGAGCACTAACAGTTATGCTCGATCACACAGGGCTTGCGTAGTGATGCTGACAATTGCAGGGCTTCAGATTACTTACTACGGAGTAGTAGCCTTGCATTGACTGATTTGTACCTTTTTGTTCTTTTCAAAATGCTGAAATATGCAAGAATGTATCTCGTAGCTAGCAATTGTTTGTGTCTTCTTGTTCGAATGAGCAGTTTGAAAAAAAAAAAAAACTGAAGACTTATATATTCTGACTGCTTTCGTTTACTACAGATTGGTTCGAGACAATACATTGTGATGCCGGGCAGGTACATATACACACAGAGACTGAAAGGTGCCAACGTCAATGATCAGGTTTGGTGATTTACCTCTCTGCATACTCCAAGCTGATAGTGTAGGTTGTGAGATGTTGTATTGTTTCCCTCCTGGAGTTCTTTTGATATGGAAGTCATTTGGAGAAGGTTTATCTTGATGCATTTGTGTCTTTGTAGCAGCAATTGCTCACTAAATTACACTGTTAAGAGCTTGCGCAAACTATTACCTATACATCCTTCTCTCTAGATGTCTGTTGTTATGGTGGACAGGGTAATTTCTCATTGCAGATTTTGATATGTTGTGAGCACAGAGAAAAGCCACCTTTGTCCTCTAGTCTGTAGTCTGTCTGCTCACAGTCCTAGTTCCAAATGATACGATGCATCTGGTGCAAATGCATAGACATTTCCACCATGACGGTACTATCAGATCAGGTTTTATGTATATAGTCACATAAACGGGGTTGAAGGCATCAACGCTCGACTCGTGAACGTCGACCCCGACCCAGGTACGCAGGGCCATTTTTGACTCTGCAGTGTGAAAACCTCTCGCAAGTAGCGTACCACATTCTTCGACCTTGTTGACCCCGGAAGTTTGTGGCTATGGTTTTATGTTTGTTGCTGGTCTAGTTATCTGAGTCAATGGTGCAGTGTTAGTCATCTGACTAATAGTGATTACTCAGCCTAGTTGGTTGCTTGAACTCGATTGGGGGCAACAAGGCGATTAGGTTGACTAGGTTCCTAGTTGTCTGACTACTCATCAATAAGTCACGATTAGTCATCCGATTAGATAAGGGATGACCAGGCTGGTTGATGTCATCGGATGGGCCTAAACAATTGGCTTCAAGGGAAATTACTGGGCTGCCAATTTGACCCAGTACGCACAGACAGGAGCAGCTGCCAGAAATCAGGCCAGCGCATGCCCTCCACTCCGACGCTTCAAGCTGCAGTATCTGGTGGTGCTGGATCCCCTTCCCTGCCTCCAGCAGTGCGAATCCCTTCCTCAAGCCGCTGTGGGTCCCCTTCCCTCCTCTGCTGATGCCATTTTACAAGTACTGCAGCATGGTGGCTGCTGCCGCTGGCCCTGTTGTAGCCGCTGAGCTCCTGCAATCCTGCTCCAGGGGACTACCAAGATGAGCTCGCCCTTCGACGTTGATTGTGTCCTTCACGTCCTCCCACTGCTTCTTGCCTTGCCCAATTGCCCCCCTTATCCTATGCTTGTTGCGCTGCTATCTCTACTCTTGGATCTTTTTCTAATGCCATAAAAACTCACTAGTATCTGTTGCTCTAGTGCTTTTATTCTCTTCTTGCTTGCTTTTATAGTCTAGCATATATAGTATATAGGTCCTGGAATATACAGACTATATGGACCGACTAGGCTCGACTATCAGTCTGGTCGACAACTAATCGCGACTAATCACCTAGTCAGTGCCATGGATACTAGAGTCAACTAGGTGATTTACAAACATTGATATGATGGCAAGAAGGAAAAAAATATAAAGGGTGGATAAGATTTTGGAGGATATTATGTTTTCTTTCATTTGATGTTATGTAGAAAAGCGGTATTAGGTTCTAAGATCACTGGCAACTTTTGTATCATTATTTATTTGATACCAGGTCCATATGCAAAGAATGCATTTTATGTTAAGGAAGATTAGCAGAAAGGGTAATTAAATAGGTTTGGGGAAGAAAAGGAGTTAATCGTAATGTTGTTTTTAACTCGGTGTGCTAGAACAAATTATGTAATGCAAAGTGATCCATATTGTCATAGGACATTTTGTAATCATTTGGTGTGATATTGATGTAGTACTAGAAGCAAAAGTATCGTTAATCTGTAATGATTGGAACGTTTTAAATTTCAGCTGCTGTGTAAATTGTAGTTTTCTCTTTGAATTTTTGTATTTGTTTGTGATGCACTTGTACGTTGTGGCAAATACAATACCTATCCTTGATATAAACTAATTAATATGTCCTGTGGAGCCTGTTCAGTGTTCTGCTGTATGTATTAGCCTCGTTATTAGTCGCCCATTAATTTGTATTTGTAGAAATTTTGATTTCTCAGCATTGATTTTTATTTTGTAGAATTTTTCACTCTTCAATAATTCTTGATTTACAGATCATATTAAACAAGGTGCTACTGGTGTCAACTAGAGAAAAAGCTTACATTGGCATGCCAGTGGTGACCAATGCTGCTGTTCACGCAGTGGTTGAAGAACAGGCATGTCTTCTGCATTTTGTTGGATAGATGATGGATACAGAGTTCTCACTGGTTTCTAAACTCATTATTTGATCCACAGGGACGGGATGATAAAGTTATAGTCTTCAAGTACAAGAAGAAGAAGAAGTACCAAAGGAAGCTTGGTCACAGACAGGTATGCTTCCAGTAACATCCTTAATTCCCAATGAAAGTTGGAAGCATAATGGACAACATCTGAATTGGAATTTACATGTCATATACTTTAAAATGTACTGACTAAGTCTGCATATCTTTTATTTTGTAGCCGAACACAAGGTTAAGAATCACAGGCATAAGTGGATACGAAGAGTACCCTGCTGACCCAATACTTGACCCTGCTGCAGCTTAAGCTAAATTGTAAGTTATGTAGTTACAAAACGGCTGGTAGTACAATAGCATGCAAGTTTTGTTCTTCTTTTTTTACTTTTTTTTGGTCTGGAATGAACACTTTTCATCAAAAATCATCTTGTTTTTGTGTTCCAAATGCTGCCAGTCAACCAGTGGTTCCAGCCTCTATTTACTCCGTCAGTTATCTTATTCTTGTTCTTTTTCAAATTGTGTATGCTAGCCAGTTGTATTACCCAGACCGCTCCTAAAGAAGAGATTTCCTTTTGCTACGAGTTGAACATTTTAGCCTTGATTTGGGCAGTTTGCAGGTACCACATAAAATTGTTTTTTTGCTGGTATTGTATAGATTAGTGCAAACAATGCCATAATATTTACTGAGATAGTGACAACACGAGTTTAAAGCAATGAACGCAGTTTGTGAAGCAAGCTTGTCCATAACAAAGGTATATCTGGCATAATAAATACTTTAGTTATAGTTGACACTAGAATCTTTCAACAAGTTGACTTTTAAATAATTCATAAAGTCTCACTGTCGTGTTGGATCTTATTTTGATTTAACTAGGCAAAGATGCAATTGTATTTAAGAGTCCACAATTGAATTTGATGGCAACAATCCATCATGTTAATTCTCAGAAAGGTTATACACTCTCACATATATTTTCAAACGGAAAGGACCTCATGAAAACGGTGGATACAGTGCTTGCAGATATGAGACACTTAAAAGTAACAAAAGTTTTTGCAGACTTGTAGATTTGAGTTCCAAACAGTGCAGACATTGTAACCTTGGGAACTGCAGACTATTTGATCAGCGTTTTTAATGATCAAACATTGCTCGAAACAGATTATGGAAAACATGGTTTATCGTAAGAAGTAAGGCTGCCTTCATACCAGTCAATCTAGGGTCTTTGGAAGACATCAGCAAATTGCTTTTACTGAATCTGCCAGCTCTGGCACGTGGTACTGCTTGGTTTGTCAAGCGCAGTCAGGCTGGTACATCAGAAGACAGAAGTTTTTGGACAGGTGATTGAGTAACCAGACGCCATCAGAAGATTTTTGCTAGGACATTCATGGGCAACAAGGACCAGCTTCTTCTTTTCATAGCTCTGGAATATCTATTGTAGACCTGGGATATTCTAGCTGCAGGGAAGTACAGGAGTCTTTCCTGGTGTTACAGGTCGTCTCTGAAAATCCTGCGTAATCTCAGCAGAGATCCAGCACTCTGCAAAGAGTCCAAAGAGCCGTCTGCTGGTCTGGTCTGGACTCTGGACGTATGCTCTTGCTGCCTGAGTGCGTCTGTAATTTCCGCTGGTTTTTCATCGTCAGGTCATGTGGAAGAAATGAAGAATCCACATCAGGCCGGGGTAAAAGTAAAACGTTGCCAGCGTCGGCCAATCTTCGGCGCATGTGCTCCCACGTTTAAACACTCCATAGTTTACTCGTGGCGACTGCATAGCTCGCGTGGGGCTGCTGATGCTGCGGCGTGGGTAGATTCCATCCACGTCGGGCGGGAAACGACATCATCGGCCCCCACGAGCTGACTGGCCACGGGATCCACTTTTCTTCCTGGACAATTGCGCAGTTGCCCCCCAACCATTGTTTATTTCATTTTATATGTTGAATCTGTTCATAGCGGCGTGATTATACTGTCTCTTCTCTATGGTTGATTTGTTCGTTGGTTTGGATACTGTCAGGTCCGAGTAGATGCAAGTAAGGCGCAACTATCTATAGCAGCCTTTTCTCTGAATCTTACTCCCTGTCACTTAGTCTCAGGCATGTCAAGACTTTTAAAACTGAACTATTATTATTTTTTATATTTATACTGAAAGTTAGGAATGTATATATCGATGGATACAAGAATACATATAGCTACAGTATTTCTCGAATTCAGATTTGAATACTGTCAGCTGTGTTGAATTAATTGTAACAGAATATTGATATCATGTAGTATATCTGAATTTGAGTATTCTGCTACGGATACGGGAAAACATATTACAGAATGTATTTACTTGGATAGGGTAGGAATACTAAAGCATTTCTTCTTTGGTTCAACAATTGAGCGAGCGCTGAGTGACCTGGCTAACATAGTGCATACACAAAGTGACAGCAATGTCTAGGTGCAATGAACCTACCACTACCACAGAGCAAAAGCTCCTGCCTCCTATGCTCGGCATTTCCCAGCGTCTTCCTTCCTTCCCGGATCCAACAAATTAATGGTACCATACCACTGAGATTCTATAATCCGTTACAAATGCCCACTATCCAATCCAAACGGATTAGATTCTAGCTAGGATTCTAAAAATCCAACAATCCACATTATCATAATCCTACAATCTCTTATTCACTATGCAGCAGGCGACTATAATCTAGAAGAGATCAAAACAGACTAGATGATGGTTAACCACAATCCGGCTTCTCATATTTCACAATGCATAATCTGGATTTTTATAATCCGAGTGGACTCAAACAGGGCCTTAAAGAAAACAGCCTCCGGCGACTCAGGCGCCACCATCGTCGAAAAGCTCCAAAAATATCACACCCCGTGTCACAGCACTAATCAATCTTTCTTGTTGTATATATCTGTAAACAATCTTTGGTGTGCTAGCTAATATAATGCGACGTGACATGGATATCTAGACCTTTTGTGGTTGGGGCCGGGACATCTGCGCGGTTAATTATATATATATATTTTTTGAGTAGGCTCGATTGGAGCCTAACCAGGAGCCAAAGCGGGTCGTCCACGCCCTCGCTAATCTACAGCTATATTAACCTTGAAAGCGTGAGGTCTGTGCGTGTGCGTCATCGAGCGGTTCAACCAAACTTGTGCAGAAAAGACGCTGTCATGCTTAGCTAGACTCGTCGAATCCTACTAGGATCTGATGCATGACAACATCGTCTGTTTAGTTTATAGCAGTAGTAGTAAACAAGTAATGACACGGCAACGCAGCAAGCAAGCAAGGACAAGGCACCTGGTTGGTAATTCCCCAATTTTCATCGTCGCTCCGGCGCCATTGGACGATTTCTTTACTTGTTTCTGGCGACCACAAGGAGAAGTTTGCTTCCTTCCATTGTCTGTTTTTAAATTTATACTGTGTCCTTGTTTAGTTCCCCAAATTCACCTCTAAATTTTACTATGCAGAATTCTTATTCTCATCACATTAAAATATCGACAAATGTATGGAGTATTAAATGTAGATAAAATCAAAAACTAATTATACAGTTTTGTTGTACTTTACGAGATGAACGTTTTGAGCCTAATTAGTCAATGGTTGGATAATTATTAGTAAATAAAAACAAAATTGCTACAATACCTTACACTTTAGCTTTGCCGATTCAGGGCGCAGAATCCGCGATCTAAACAAGGGTTAAACCGCATTGGTGATGCAGACCAACCATGGTGAAAATTAAAATAAAAAAAAAACCTGGGTGAAAGCGAGCCTCAGGTCCAGGTCACGGAGACATCAGTGCCGACACGTCAGCCGGGACCCACTCCTCTCGTGACAGCATAAACCAACGGCACCGGGATGGAGATGGACGGCGGCGATGGCGACGCCGCGGCCATCCCTCGCTCGCCTCGGGGTGGGCCCCACGCACGTGACGGGCCGCCTGACGTGAGCCATCTGAGTGGATAGACACTACCACTGACGCGCGGGGCAGAGTGCGTTCTTGGACCCACGCGTCGGTGGGTGGGTGCGAGGAGGTAGGCGGTGGCGTGAGTTGCGCCGCCGACCGCTGCAGGGGCATGCGCACTTGTGCACAGATAGGAAGGCGGCCACGGGTTCTTCCGAGCGGCTTCGTTTTGTTGGTCGAGTCGGCTTTTGCAGGAAGATCCCTGACAGATGTCAGAATTTCGGACCGCACAACAGATCCTCAGAATCTCTTTTCTTTTCGATTCAATCCATACTACATCCACACATTTTTTTAATATATTCTCCCTTACTTTCATTTATTACATTACAGAGATTTAAATCAATTGCATTCTATACACTTGTGCTATGGAGTCAACTTGCATTTTGTATGCGGATACATTACATGTTTCATCAATATTTTAGACATCGTCATTCGGTCAAAAAATATTTTAGACATCGTCCTTTGCCTTTTATATGCTGCCTACAATATTAAAAGAAATACCCAGATTAATGAGATGCAAGACATCATCAAACCTTGTGTTTGATATCTAATGTGGTGAGAAAGTTGGAATAAATAGGTTATATATATTATAACAATTCACATGCCATATTACTTATCTCTATTAGCTTGAACTTATCGGTCAGTGTTTTCTCTCACAACAAATCAGCGGATAATACGTCTAGTCCAATTTTTTAGCCTAATGAACATGACAATCTTACACTATTTTCCCTAGCCTAGATTGCAATATGCCAATATCACAAGTTGTACTTCATAGTCTACAAGCAAAAACCATATTACCCTCTGCATGATGTTTAGGTTGAATTTTTTCTTCACTAAAGATACTGAAAATAATACCTCATATCTAATATTTATTAAGAAAAACAATGGCTGCTGCAAAACATATACAAGCTTGATACAAAGTGACACCTAAAAAGAATAATAAAACCTTAAGAATCAATCTTGTTTGTTTGAAACCTTCAACTTCTCTTTCTATTTTAGGTTTTTTTCCTTAGATTCGCGTTCCTATGAGTTTCCATGATTAGTTATGTCCTTTTTCCCCCCTCTGACCTTGGGTGTCAAAAATGCTTCTTCAAAATGGATCGATGTTTGATTTAAAACTATGACGGGGTCATCCCTCCTAAAACTCCAAACAAACTTTTCTTTTGGCAAGTTGCGTCGCGCGCTGCCCAAGGCGACGAAACAGAAAACGTCTTTTCCACCAAAGCCCCCGCAGGAATAACTTAATTTCCCCCTCATGAACAAGGAAGGCGCCCTGGCCTCCACCTCAGCATCGCGTCTCTCTGCTCCATTTCTCCTCGTCCCTCCTCCCGGCATCGCATCGCATCACTGCGTCTCGCTTTCTCCCCTTCCCTCCCTCCCTCCTGCGCTCCGCCGCGACGCGGACAGCCGAGGCGCGAACGACGGCGACGACGCGGACGCCACGCCGCCGCCGCCTAGGTATCTCCTCCGCTCTTCTCCCCTTTCCCTCGTTGCGCGCCCCGCCTCTTGGCCGGCCGTCGTCGTATTTTATTTATACCCACGATGATTTCATTTTCGTCCTCGTAGCGAATTTACGCGGAAATTTCCCTTCTTGCTGCCCCCGCGGTTCTTGCTTTCACGAATTGCGATTATTAGTTTTAGTTCTTGCCGCGGGGTGGGGGTGACGCCGCTATTTAAACATTCCTCGGCAACAGGTTGATCCTTCCCAGCTCCGGCGCAGTGTTCCGGAGAGGTGTGCGAGGTGGAAGGTTGGTATGGCTGTCTAGTAAAATTTTATTGTCTTTGTATGTAGTGAGCCCACCCCTCTCGTTTGCTGGATTCGTTCGTTTGCCTGCCCCTGGAGAACTTGCGAGAGATCGATCGTTCAGCTGTTGTTAGCTCAACCCTGTGTCCTTGCGGTTGATGAGGAGGTGAGGTACTGAGGTGTGCACACGAAATTGGACACTTGTTAGTGGAGCTGCGTTGCGTTGCGTCTCTGTTTTGTTTAATCCAAGGAACCCTTCTGAGTCAGATCTTTGGTAGTGTCTGGGACTAGGCGAGAGGAGAGGAGAGGAGAGGAGATTAAATCGAGCTAGAGCTTCTGTCTCATTTTGGGGGTTCATTTTGGGAGGAGATTTTCAATTCGTTGTCTTAGTGAGATCACGTGTATTCCCTCTTACCTTGGGCTAGGTAGAGTCTGCTGCTGAACTGTGAGTTCCCGTACATCGTTTACTTGCTTTGTGTGGCGAAGGTGTAGAAGCACTTTGCAAAGTTGTGCTTGATAAAAAATCTTAGTCTTAATGATTAGAAAGTTACATTTATCAATTGTACATCTTAATCTTAATGACTGCAAAGTTACATTTGTGAATAGTATAGTATCGTCAGAAGAAGAATGCATGGTTTGTTTCAGCTTAGCTCCCTAGTCGGATCACGGGTAGTCTAGGCATACCGTATTGTTCGTATGTTTTCGACAATCGAAAGAAAGCTTCAGGATTTCACGCAGGGATCTTTCCTGTTTTCGTTCACTCCCCTCTCCCATCCCCCTTCTGTTAGTTTGAACCCAAGGATTGGAACTTCACACCCCCGCCACCCGCACCCCACCCCCCCCC
>CM041637.1:37368803-37397672 GCA_023333625.1 Bothriochloa decipiens
TGTACCAAAAGTGCCGAAGGCCGGACTGATTTCTGCATAGCCCATGGTGGTGGGCGGCGTTGCAGCCATGAAGGGTGCAAAAGGGCAGCACGAGGCAAATCGGGCCTCTGTATCAAGCATGGTGGTGGGAAGAGGTGCCAGACTCCAAACTGCACAAAGAGTGCCGAGGGACGATCAAGCATGTGCATCGCCCATGGTGGCGGGCGCCGCTGTCAGTATGCTGGCTGCGGGAAGGGAGCTCAGGGCAGCACTAATTTTTGCAAAGCCCATGGTGGTGGCAAGAGATGCACACACCCTGACTGTTCCAAGGGTGCAGAGGGAAGCACGCCGTTCTGCAAAGCACATGGAGGCGGCAAGCGTTGTTCAGCCGACGGCTGCACAAAGAGCGTGCATGGTGGGACCCAGTTCTGTGTCGCGCATGGTGGCGGAAAGAGGTGCGCGGTAGAAGGATGCAGGAAGAGTGCAAGAGGCAGGACCGACCGCTGTGTTGGCCATGGTGGGGGCAAGCGATGCCACTTCGCTGGCTGTGGAAAGAGTGCACAGGGAAGCACCGATTTCTGCAAGTCACATGGTGGAGGCAGGCGCTGCTCGTGGGGACATCCAGGTTCAGACCTGGGATCTGGTAACGCTGCTTGCGATCGTCTGGCAAGAGGCAAAAGGGGGCTATGTGATCGACACAACCCGCTGGTGGATGACAACAGTGTCCACGGGGGTGTGTCGTTCGGTGGATTCAGCATCGTCAGTGCTGCCCTTTCTGAGGGAGATGGTTCTCCAGGCACCGAAACAAGCATGCGCAGCTTCTTCATGCACACGGTGGAGACTCCTCCTCGCCATGTGGTGTCCTCAGCGCATGAAGGCCGCGTGCATGGGGGGAACTTTATGCCTCTCATGCTCGACGGTGGCATGGGCCTCGGGAAGAAGCCGGTCAACATTGCTGATGCCAGTACCTCTGCTCCTCGGTACTGGAAACACATGGAGAAGCCCTGTGGCTCCGCGCAGCGCAGCTGGCTGTGATGCAAGAGTTCGTGGTCTGCCCCCTTCATCTCGGTATCCTTCTCCGTTCAAGGATCTCCCGTGCCCTCTGGTCTGGTGTGAAATCTACTATGCTTGATATGGTATGATAACTGTTTGTGTGTACTGGTTGATCAGGATGCGTATGATAGTGTGGACGTTGTTGTTGTTGTTTGTGCTTTGTAACATCGGTCTGGTCGAACATATACCTAGTAATAAGAGTAGTCGTGTGTGAATGAATTATGAAAGGAACCCCTTATCATGATATATATAAAAAATGAGGAGGTTGCATCAGACGTTGTAATCAATAAGTGTGAATTATAGGTACTGCTTGCATTTATGTCTTTATGCTTGTGCTTGTTATATGAATCATCGTTTGTGACCCCTGGGAAATATCGTTCGGTGGTTTCAGGATGGAAAAAATCTATTTTGCCTTTCTAACTATCACTGAAGTTTGATTTTGTTTCCTCAACTCAAAAACTAAACAAATCATTTCCCTTAATTTTTTAAACCAGCACTCTACCTTTCTGGAACGGTTTTGAAGACGGTTTTGCTACAGTAAATGGTGTTTTGCTACAGTACCAGTGGTTTTTTTATTTATTTCGATGAAATTTTATTTTGTTGGACTCCACATGAGTAGATATACAGAATGAATATATAATATATTATACTTTCATACAAAGTTTTTGCTTTGAAGGTTTTGTCTTTTTTTTTTGTTTATTTGACTGAATTTTTGAAAAATCATAGTAAATTATTGAAAAATTATAAAATAAAAAATCTAATTTTGTTGCATTGCACATGTGTATATCTGCACAATGAACATATAATATGGTATAACTTAATATAAACTTTTTATAGAAGCTATAATTAATATGTTCATAGCTACAACTTCTATAAAAATTTTGTACTAAAATATACTATATTATATATTCACTGTGTAAATATACTTATATAGAGTCAAAAATTAGACTTTACATTTTATGATTTTTTATGATTTACTATGATTTTTAAATATTTAAACAAAATAAATAAAAAAGAGAAAGACAAAACCACTGTCACGGTAGCAAACTATCATTTACTGTATCAAAACTGCTTTTAAAATGGCTCTGGAGAGGTAAAATACATAGTTTAAAAAATTAAAAGAGATGATTTATCCGGTTTTGAAGCTGAGGAGCAAATCAAATCAAAGTACTTTTTCCTTTCAGTATCGTCGATGGTCTTTCCGAGGGATGTTGTCGTGCAAGGCCCAAGCATCGAAACAAAGGCTTCTCCATGGGCCAACCTCAGCTCACAAGGTCCGGTAGCACAGGGCCGGCGGCGAGTACTGCGATGCAGTATCCTTTTGTCCATATGGGCAGTTTTGTCTGTACGGGAATACATCAGAGATACGGCACCTATTTTTTTTATGAAAGAAAAATTATATTATAATATCTAGATATATCAAGATATTATAAGTACTCTCTAATAAAGAAAGTACTTATGCTATGAAAAACATAAGTCAAGATCTAATATACTAGATGCTTTGCAGTATGGATGACCGCACATATAAACACTCAACAACCAAAGACCACATAAAAATGGATGTCCAACGAACGACGACCAATATTCATGTAGGTAGAGTTAAGTATCTTTTTCTTCTTTATGGTGTCTTTCTTCTTTCTGCCACCGAAGAATAAAGAAAGCTGATCTAAAAATTGTTCTACCTAGTCTTTTATCGTGGCCAGATTTAATCACAGTAAAATAGAGAAGAGACCAGAGAAAATTATCCCATGGCACCGACATTATCACTGCCTTGATGCCGTCGTCCACAAATAAAAATTACCATATTACCATGTCAATGAAGATACTAACACTAAAGTTATCGCTCTCGTCTTAAGACGATTCTAACCTCCCTGAATCCAAGTGCGTTTTCATAATGGCAATTATAAGCAGCTTCTGCAATTATAATGCCAAATTTTCAAATAGCTAAATTATAATGGAAAATTTTCAAAGCCTGAAAATTATAATAGCTTTAATCAAAATAATCCATGAAAATATGAGGTGGAGATCTCATGCTAGGTGAAAACTTGGAAACTAATTCAAAAAGACATATTTTGGCTGTCTAAAAATCTGAAATTTGGCATATTCATAATACATACAAATATATACTCACATGAAAAAGTTTATATGTAAATTTACTTTTGAAAAATTCATACAAAAATAAAATTTTTAGGTATTCTAGTTTAAGTTTACATACCAACTGTTGCATGTGGGTACATTTTTATATGCACTTTTTGAACAACCAAACTATGTCTTTTTAAATTGATTTTTCACGTTTCTACCTTGCCACCCTTGATTGTTTGCACTTTTTTTTTCCTATATATAGTACAATATACTCCTCTGTGCGTTTTTATCTGTCGACACATTTTTTAGGAAAAGGAGGGGTGCGGCCCCTACTGTGCTTCTGTTGAATGCAAAATAAAATATCTGTTGTCACTTCCTGGGAAATCAACATATTTTAATTTGACTACCTATAAAACAAATATTGATATTTATAGTCTACCATTATCATTAGATAGAATTTCTGTCGTCACTTACTGGGAAATTAATATATTTACTACATATATAAAAATATATTAATATTTATAGTCTACGGCTATTATTAGATAGATCGTTGTATCTATTGTCATAATAAATTTATTTAATAAAGATATAAATGTCTACAAACTTTGACAAAGAACCACCACGAGACTTAAATAGGAACTGAGTGAGTATATATGTTTTATATATATTTATTATAAATAAACTAATACTCTTTCCATTCCAGAAAATATATAATTCTCATACCCCGGAGTCAAATATCACGAACTTTGAATAAAATTATATAAAAAATATACTAACACTTATAAGACAAAATAAGTACCGTTAAATTAGTTATGAGATATATTTTCATAATTAATTTTTTTATATTAATACTAATACCTTTTGTTATAAATTTGGTTGAAGTTGATGTAATTTGACCGGCATATTTTTCATAATTATATGTTTTTTTAAATAGAGATCGGAGGGAGTATAATAAGAAATAATCCTTTATTGTACACTTCTACTCTATGAACTGTGATATGTACCCATTCCCAAGATCCAAGGCGCGGAACACGATGCTGAGATGTGGACGTCCTCGGTCTACGAATATCCTTCTTTGTCCTTTTCTTGCGCCGCCGCGCCCGTTGTGAATATCTTTCCTTGTCCCTTTTTTATGCGGCGTCACGCCGTCTTGGCCCTTGAGAATATCATTCCTTGTGCCCTTTCTCGCGGCGCTTTGCCGCCTTGTTTCTAGAACTCAATTCGCAGTGCGGTTTCGTGTCTGTTTCTTGCAAAGTTTGCATCGCACTTCTTTTTGTTTTTTCTCCTGCTGTTTTTGTCCTTTCTTCAATTGTTGTGAGCTACAACTACAAGTACGTGGGGCGGCTTATGCTGAAATCCCTTTCCCCGTTTTCCCGTCCTCCAGCGCCAACGCAGCGAAGTGCTTTCAGAGGGGTGGCAAGGCCCCAAAAACTACTACTAACTTGGTATGCGGTACTTCTTGCATGCTCTTGTTGATTAGTACTCCTCCTATCCTATTATTATTATACTAAGTACTATATCTTTGTAGCGGGCCTACCCTTCCTGTCGTTTTTTTTTTGTATCGACATATGAGCTTCCGCAAGAGGAATGACACCGAGATATCTAGCTATTATCGACTACACGAGTATTGAATATACCAGTATATACAATGCGTACACAGGGACAATGATTTATGTAGGACTACATCTTATTTGCTTGTGTTGACGATTGTATTCTCTCACAAATATTATATTCGGGTGTGTGTATGCGCGGGGCAATGGTCATTAGTTATATGTATATGTAGGTAATTAGGTTTAGGTAGCTATTTTTAGGTTACTTTTTCATATGGAAAAAAATCCAATAGTTAATATTGTCAATGATATGTACTAAAATGATTGATGGTTGTACGTTTTTAGGATCTGTCGTCTTTCCTATTGCATCACTAGTATCTCTAGCAATGCTAGCTAAAACACACCACATACTTCTGTTTAGGGTGCTACTTACTTTCATTATACCCATATTTTATGATTTACTCCAGCAACACTACCTAAAACGGACCCCCAAATTCATCCTAGCAGAGGAAGACGTGTGAGACCCACATGCCATCCTTTCCTATCTTCTTCTTTCCATCGATGGATGGAGCAGAGGCCAGTGTTGTGGTGGCGTGGAGCTATGGCCGCTGCACAGGAAAGGAAGGTCGCCCTTGGGCAGGCTCGTCGCGCCGGCCAGGCTCGCCGAGGCGGGCGCGAGTTCGCCACATCGGGGCAAGGTGGCCGAGCTCGACAGGGAGGCTCCCGGGGGAGCCTCGTCGCCCCGGGGCGGGCTTGTCTGGGAGCTTCGCCGCGCCGGGAGCCATGGCCGTCGGGGAGGAGCCACCCCACACAGGGGGCCCGCCACCGCGTTTGGAGGGGCCGCTGGCGCAGAGAAGATGCAACGTCGAAGGGACGAACGTAGTGGAGAAGCAAGGCGCGACGAGATCTAGGCAGGCCAGGGCGGTGGCGCTGGTGGCGGCTAGGCGAACTCCAACGGCGGCGGTAGCTTTGGAAGCCGCAAGTCGCGTGGGTACAAGTATCGAGTAGAGGAAGAAGATGAGAGAAAAAGTAGGGAGAGGAGTAAATGACCAAGAGAAGTAGGAGTTGGGGAGAAAGTAGGTTGCCAACAAACTTGGAGGGTGTAGTAGGGGGTCTAATGGAGTGATGTTTTTAACCCCCATCACATAAATCCAGAATAGAGGGCCAAGTAGGGGCCGGCTCGAGATGCTCTTATCAATATAGCTAGATGTATTCTGAAATTTTTTTTATTTGCTTATTGTACTCCCCTGTGCTTGTGCATGGAAACCAATCAGTTCAACCAAATAGCTGGAAGTTGCACTAGCTAATGCAGGGTCTACATGCTATCTAAGTTAATGTGAGCAACCAATCAAACCCTAATCAAGAAGCTGATGATTTATGCTGTAGATCAACCATATATTTAGACTCCTTAGTCCTTAGTTAACACTGCATTTAGTAAAATACTGTTTTTTTTATCACAATTGCTATATTTTGCTTCTCAGACAGGAAGGCTTTGGATCCTATGTTCATGACGATACGTACTAGATTGCCTAGTAAGAAATATGCTAACATTTCAAATGAGCAATCTTTATACATGTTTCCGCTGCCCATTGGTCCCATAAAACAAGTTAATTTATTTTTGTCTTAAATGAAATAATTTTAAGTTTAATAACCAAGTTTATTATACTCAAAAGGTACAAGTATAATACAGTATTATTTACGATATAACAAATAAGTAGCGTTAGGTCTGCCATGAAATAATTTGGCAGTACATCTATTTGGCATCATGATCTGTTCATACTTTTTTTTTAAAAAAATCTTAAATTTAAGATGATTTGACTTAAGACAAACCTATAAGACAACACTATCTTCAAGGAAGGGATTATTTTTTAACTATGTAGTTATGTTGCATGTAAATTTGGTTATTGTTCCATACTGTGGAATTAATCTTCCACAGGAGGAACGGGGGTGTGCGCTTGCCGTGAGTGTTTTTTTTCCTTGTGAACTCATTAGTGTGTCCTATAAAATAAAGAACTCAACTTGCAAACTACTCATATTTGGAAACTACTCTATTCGTTCCAAATTATAAGTCAGCTCATCTATTTTTCTATGTATGTATATATATTATTATATTTAAATACATAATAAAATGAATGTATAAAAAATTAAAACAACTTGTAATTTAGAACAAAGAGAGTATGATTTTTTTTTTTCGTCCCCTTTCTATATAAGTCTTTTGATTCCTTGTTGATACTTTTCTGCATGTTAAATGTTTACAGACACATATTTACTACTACGTACTAGCTGTAGATGGCTTCAAACACCACCACTCTCCGGTCCAATGGAGAAAAAGCTGGAGAGTTTCCAAAAATGCTTTGGGAGATGCTGCAATATCTGGAGCACCAAAAGCGCCCCCTGTACAAGGGCTCCAAGGAGAAGCTGAATGACCGCGTGGAGTGGCACGTTCAAGTGTTGATCTACACCCGGAAGCCCAATAGGGATGGAGTGTTCAAGGTCCATTGGACCATCCAAGCATCTGGTGCAAGGTCCACCTTCTACGCTGGGATCCGCGATGCTGCATGCCAGGCCATGTACCGCGTCCGTGACAACTGTGCTCACCTGTTGTCTAATACGCGTTACCGCTACTTTCCACATCGTCGCGTTTGCAACAACACGGAGAAGAAAATATGTCGTTACAACGAGCATCAGGTTAACCAGCAGCATGGCCCTGAGCTGATCCAGCATCAGATCAGACTAACCAAGGCCTTTGTTGCTTTTAGCGATGACACCTCGGAGGAGCTTAGAGAGACCCGGTTCAAGCTAAGGGAGCGTGAGGAAGAGTTGGAGGGCAAGGTACGGGAGCTTGAGGAAGAGTTGGAGGCTTTTCGCGGTGGCCACGAGGCTATCGTCGTCGCTGCACCTCCACCACACCCCCTTCCAGTGAATGAAAACGAAGGTGCTTCCAGTAGTGCCATCAGTGATGCCCTTCGTCAGGTTCAGGTTCAGGCTCAGTCTCAGTCTCGGGGAGATCGTCGTCCTCCTAGCACCGTCGCTGCACCAGCACCACCAGAACGCGTACGCAGTAGCACCATCGTCACTGCCTGCAGCTCGAAGCTTGCTCCAAGCCCCTGTGCTCCGGCTCCTTGCGGTCGTCGTCTTCGTCTGGCAAAGGGAGGCATAGCGAACGAAAACAGCGTATCATCTGGTGCTGGGGGTTCCAGCTGTATCATCATCAGTAGTGCTTGTCATGCCCTTCCTCAGGGTCACCGAGATCGTTCTCGTCCTCCAAGCACCCAAAAAAGCTTCGCCATGCACCCAGTGGCGGCGAAGCCTCCTCGCCGGGATCGCGCGCCAGCCTCGTCACCCCTTGAGGGCCGGGTGCGTGGAAAAGTCTTGATGTCTATTAACAGTGATGGTAGTTTGGCTTTGGCCCTTGGAAAGGAGCCTGCCAATGCCATCAACCATGATGATGCTACTACCTCATCAGCACCTCGCAGCTCTGCAACTGCAAGGCGGCGCACAGCTTGCTGTGATGCCAGACAGAGTTAGTGTATGCAGATAATTCCAAAACAGTATGATTGTGTGGTCATCTCAACTGTTAGTGTGTGCTGATTGCTCTGGGTTGCTTTGATCTGCTCGATCTTCCGGAGGACCTTGTGGTAGTGTGGTGCTCTGTAACGCATTGGTGTGGTCGCGTATGCTCTGTAACAGCACTATGTGACTTGTGGAAGGAACACTCATCATGATATTACAGGAGGAATGTTGACATGCTGTTGCATTACTAATTCACTATGTACACTTTGTGTCATTGTGTGTGAATTATAGGCAGGGGCAGAGCTACGAACTTGTGCCTGGGGACTCATCTTCTGCATCTTCTTCCTCCCCCTCCTCTTTCTTTCTCCTTTCTTCTCCTTTTCTCTTTTCTCTTCGCTCATGGCAACAAATCCTTCATCAATTGGACTCCATGGGCAACATCGGGTAGAGGGGGTTCTGAAAATAATCTTAGCATATAAACATGTACACGGTCGTAATCTTAACGTTTGTATGATTACTAACCCAACTTCGTGCAGAAAATAGATCCAAAGTATTAACCAAAGCATGCAGATGCTATGCCTATGTACTTGATGTAGATGAAGATCTTAGTCTCCATCAGATTTTATGGCTTTACGATTCTGGTTGATGAAGAACTTCACGTAGAACTATAACAGTGTTGACGCAAAAACGTGACTCTTTACGTCAACAGTCTCTCGCAAGCCAGATAGATCAGAGCGTGAGCGTCTCTCCGATCCCTGTGACTTCACCAGCAGCTGATTCGGTCGATCGAGTCCGAGGCGTGCCAGTCAATTTGACCCTGAAATTGACAAGGAGGAAAAGAATAGTCAAATTATAGAACCTGCCGGTGTGATTCCAGACAATTTCTCATGTATGGCCAAATAGCCGATCCGTTCAGAGCATTGACTAGAAAGTCCACATCCAGCATACATCCAGCATGCATTTGTGAATAAACATTTGAATAGACATGCGTGACTTAAAGCAATCGATCATGACGTGACATAATAAATCAATAATAAGAACAAATATAAATCATTCATGATACGTGCTGAGATAACTAAAACAATAAAGATTTAACTCAATCGGCTATTTTAATACACGTGGGAAAGCACAGAGCCATTAACCGATCTATCCTAATCGATACGATACATCAAGGTCCAACATGCGTTGCAATAATTTAGATTAAAACTAATAGATCTACTAAACCCGTGAATCTGAAATCCTCAGACTAAGTAATCTTTGGACCAAGTCTCGTTCAAGCAAGCTCAACAAACCCACTAGCATCAAACAGATACATGCACGTAATGTTACGGATAAAGCTATGGTGAATCGGCTAATTTGCCGATACCGATATAAGAACAAACTAGGTGTACAAACGATCCCACGAGCAAAGCTCGCTAACCGACAAGTCTGAATCCAAGTAACTCTAACAATGGGGTTTGCTAGAATACAACCGTAATAGAGCTCCCAGAAAAGATTAACTGACTTTACTTATGAAACAATTTGTACCGTAGAACGCATAACATGTCACGAACAAGATTGATACAATCTAGCTAATGCAAGTACGAGATCAATCAGAATAGCAACGAAATAAGCATAATGAGCATTGATGACAATTTAATCTAGAAAGATATAAGCCAAATCTACCAATCTTGATCCGGCAATGATGTTGATATAACAAATAAACAAAAATAAACAATCAACATCGATAACTTAATGAATCTACCAGGTTGCCTAGCCTAATAGAGCCGATAACTAGCTGTGTCAATGCATAATAAGAGGTCGAATCGGCCTTATCGAGCATAAACACAAGCCATGACGGTACTTACAACAAACTCGAGGTCAGACGACCCGATGCAGCCTAGCTTGATGAAGGAACTCGCCGAGACCTAAGCTAAATCCTAGTTCTAAGGGGTTTGGCCGGAGCCGAAAGATTGTTGTATTGATTGTTGAGAGATTTTACATGATGTCGGGGCTTACATACTTATACCCTGGGCTTGACCAAGTCTTAACTTGTCACGACTTGCAAAAATAAGGAAATAAACTAGAAATTACTAAAAACTTGATAACTTGGGCCCTACTATTTTTTCCTGTAGAGTCCCATGTCGTCAATGCACTTTCTCCCGTTGAATCAAATCGGAGTCGACGTGGCCCGTATGCTTCTTCAAATAGCCGATTCTGGTTAGTCGATTCTCCAATAAATAGCTGTTACCGGCATTTAGCCGATTCCTGATAGAGTCTTCTTTTAGAAGCTTTACCTGCGCACCTGCCAGTCTAAATTTTGGTGCAAACACATGCCTCCTAATTTTGGGATAAAATTAATTTTGTTCCAAAATTCTACTTGATCTCTGGCGTTTCCTTGGCACCTCCACAGGATCCTCAAGTTCTAACCCTAGACAGCACAAGCACCAGTATTCATCTCGATGGCGGCTTCCCTTCCTGAGATTCGGATGACAACTCTAGACCTCGTTCCAATGATAAAATCTTTGACGAATTCACTTTTGCTCTTCATGCACTCTGCTTACTTGTCTCCTATCCTTCTTTTGTAGGAGCTTCGCAATGAACTGCTCATCCACATTACACCCAACTCCTTCTATTTGGGTTCCATGGGCAACTCAGATCCAATTGACTTCATTACTGAAGAGACCCAACAGATTCCCTTCAAAGCTTCACTTGTGGATATTAGTTCATGGAGCAATGCTTTCAAGAATTGGCCCCATATCCCAGTTGGATGGCAAGATTGGCTTCTAAGAGTACAAGAGCAGAAGGGAAGTCTTGGGTAGATGCAGGAATTCATCAGTGTATCATACTTTCTCTTTCAGAAATGGAAAATAATGAATCTATGTTGATAGCTGCATCCTATTTCTGGTCCAATTCTGCCAATGCTTTTATGTTTGGTCACGGCCCAATGATTGTTACTCTGGTCGATGTCTTCATGTTAACTAGACTAGAAGTCACTGATTCAGTCAACCGTCATGATCTCTTAGGCAAGGGATATAAGGCTACGGGGAAAATTTCTGAGTTAAACACCTGGTCTGTATATGTCAAGAACTTTTCCAAAGTCTTCACTTCCGTAGAGGAGAAAGAACATATTGCTTTCCTGAATATATGGCTGGAGAAATTCTTCTTTTGTGGAACTGCCTTTGGACCCACCTTCAATAACAAAGCCTTGGCAGAGAAATTAGCCGCAGGGGATAAAATTCAAATGGGAAAGTTACTCCTAGGCTCTTTCTATAGTTTGATGTATAGAGTGTCAGCCAAACTTCTAAAAGATGAGAAGATTGGCCCTGTTTCTGGTCCTTGGTTGTTGCTCCAGCTTTGGTTGAACTTGTACATGTATAAATTTGTGAAGCCTAATCTCAGAGACCTGTCCTTCCCTTCTTCTGATTATTTAGAATGCTCTAAAAAGTCTAACCAAAAGAAGAGGCTATGTGTGAACTATGGTGAAGCAGCTTCTTCTTACTTCATTGATTTTACCAGAGGACAATTCTTCAAATGGTTCTATAGGGGATTCACTGAAGATTACTTGGTTTGGCTACCGTATGTTGAAGATCAAGACAATAACTTGTATTTGCCAGCCTGTTTCAGATTTGAGACTGGTTGTTTAGATGACACAACCACAAATATTCTCAACTGCTTCATCAGACCTTGGGCTCTTTCAGTAAACTTCAGACATGGCCGAAGCAAAATTCCAAATGATCCTGATTCGTCTCCATCCTACAAATTTTACAATCCAAACTTTTTGGCTCGGAAACTTGGTTTTGGACAACTTCCTCCAACCCTCTTTTTTGTAGACAAGCTGAAGCCAAGGGAAATAATTAATAGCTCTTTGGAGGCAATGAAAGTATTTAACCTTGGATCGGACTTTTTAATATATCATCCTCATCAATGGACACCAATCAAAGTTTCACACCTATCTTTTGATGGATGGTCAGATGAATGGAAAGTTCACCTATTCTACAAAGCTGCTCATCCCTTATGCAAGAAACTGGACAAATCTTATGAATTTGAGGGAGAGGTATTTTCTTTGTGTTCATTCACCTTCAAATGTTTCTCAAACTAATATTTACTTTATATTAGGATGAAGCATTTGAAGCTCGCACTACTGACAGAAGGAATAGATATGTACGTTATTTGATCCCTTGTCCAAGGACAAGACTAGGTTCTGATGCCCCTTCCTTGAAAGCTTTTATGAACACTTATGCTGCTCAACTCTAGCCTCAATCCTCAAAATGACAAATGGTCAATGCTGGAAATCCTTCTGGAGTGTTCAAAAGAAGAAGAACCAGATCATCCAAGGTTAGCCAATTTCCTTTTAGATCTGATTGAAGTGACTACTAATACTGCTTTTCACAGAAAAATCAGAATAGCAACGAAATAAGCATAATGAGCGTTGATGACAATTTAATCTAGAAACATATAAGCCAAATCTACCAATCTTGATCGGACAATGATGTTGATATAACAAATAAACAAAATAAAACAATCAACATCGGTAACTTAATGAATCTACCAGGTTGCCAAGCCTAATAGAGCCGATAACTAGCTGTGTCAATGCATAATAAGAGGTTGAACTGGCCTTATCGAGTATAAACACAAGTCATGATGGTACTTACAGCAAACCAGAGGTCGGACGACCCGATGCAGCCTAGCTTGATGAAGGAACTCACCGAGACCTAAGCTAAATCCTAGTTCTAAGGGGTTTGGCCGGAGCCGAAAGATTATTGTATTGATTATTGATAGATTTTATAAGGTGTCGGGGCTTACGTACTTATACCCTGGGCTTGACCAAGTTTTAACTTGACACGACTTGCAAAAATAAAAAAATAAACTATAAATTACTAAAAACTTGATAACTTAGGCCCTACTATTCTGTCCTGCAGAGTCCCATGTCGTCAACGCACTGTCTCCCGTTGAATCGGATCGGAGTCGACGTGGCCCGTATGCTTCTTCAGACAGCCGATTCTAGTTAGCCGATTCACCCTGATTTAGCCGATTCACCCTGATTTAGCCGATTCTCCAATAAACAGTCGTTACCGGCATTTAGCCGATTTCTGATAGAGTCGTCTTTGAGAAGCTTTACCTGCGCGCCTGCCAGTCCAAATTTTGGTGCAAACAAACAATAACACCTAGATGTGAATATCATGCTTCTAAAACCCTTCTGTAAAATTTAATAGTCTGAAAACCCTGCTATGTACCCTATGTGTCCGATTGATTAGGCTGTGTAGTTTACACATCAAAACAGGGACAAATATATATAATTTAAAAAACTCTATTTCTTCTTACTGCAATGCACACAGTTCTCCTGTCTGTTTGAGAGAAAAAAGGTATGTGCTCGTTATTTTCCAAGGCCTTACATACATGGATGGAGCCTGGGACTTTGTATATGTCATAACAAAAATGGAGGCTCATGCACGTCGAGTTTTCGTGAGTAGAACATAGCTTTACAGGCAAAGCTCGCAGAATCCTTTGTTTCTAGGAACGCTGCTCACGATCAGAAAAGACCACCGGCTGATGGATGTGAAGCTCTGCGTGGCGGATGGCTCTCTAAGTTTGGTATATAATATTAGATCTTTGTAAATGGAACGGAAAATGGCTTGTAGAGTTTGTGTTTGAAATAGGAATTTACCAGAGATTTCATAGCGACATATGGACTATGTGTGGTAGCTACAACCTGTAGAATATCTTATTGGGCAAACATTGTTGTATAGTTATGATAGTAATATGCATGGAAAGAATATGGTTATGGAATTATGTTGGAGGTAATCAAAATTGTAAGTTTATTTCATTTGAGTTGTAAGTGAATCTAAAGTGTTTTACCCGAAGGGCCGGGTTCTGACTTCATCTGATCACAAATGAAATATGTAAGCTCAAAATAGTTATAGATATCAAGTTTGAGGATCGAGTTGGATGTAAAGTGAAGGCATAGGTTGATGCTACTACCTCTATCGCAACAAGCACGCAGAGCACTGAAATCGGGCCTGGTGAACCAAACATGAGGTAGCTAAAGAGAACGCGCACCAACAAATCCGTCGAATCAACACGCGGACCACCGAAATCGGGTCCCGTGAACCACAAATGCATATTTCACCTTGCTTTCGCGACAGTGAGGAGGACGAAGCTAGTGGCTTGGGGAGGACGAGGCAGCCGTCAGCAACCGCCGGCACCAAAACCTTGCCTCGCCACCGCAGGCTCAAGATCCAGGCAAACAAACACAACGCACAGCCCTAGCACGACCTCGCACCGAAGAAGAAGACGATAGTGAGGAGCACCCCCCGAGCGGCGGCAAGACGGAGGAGGAGCAGCCGCCGCGAACCCTCGAGTCCGCTTTGACTCCGTGGCCCCACGCGCCGCCGGATCCGGGAGCGCTAGCAGGAGAGGAGAGGAGAGAGAGGGAGGGAGTGAGAAGAGTGGAGTGGCGCAGCTAAAACCCTAGCTGCGGAGGGCTTAAGAAAGAAGGGGAAATCTTCGTCGTCTCGCAGGAGACAAGGGCAGCTGCCCAACAACCGCCGAAATGGGAAGCAGAGTGGCCGCAGAGTGGATGCTGCGAGCTTGGCTCCAGGGGAACAACCAAATCGAGCTTCGCTCACGGACCTGCCTGAGAGGTGCTTTAAACTCCGTGCGGGTCAGGCCCGATGGTCGTGCAGGCAAACAAACAGGCCTGCCTGGACGCCCAGCGCAGGTCCAAGGTCTCGTCCAGGAAAACAAACACGTCCTACAAGGACGTACGCATACGAGACAAGCAAGTCACCCTCCTTGACGGGGCGAAGCTACGTTGAAAAGTTTGGGCACCCAAAAAAATTTGAAAACTCACTATTAGAAATAGATTTTCACCATGATGATTAAATTTTTACAGCTATAAGAGTAAGACACCCCGTCTAATTTGATATAGCTTTGCATGACGGTCCTCCGGCAAAAGCCACCTTCATCTCCCTCGCCCTCGTCCGCTCCGCACCTCCCCATGACTGCCCGCTCGAGATCGGCAGCCTCCACGAAGCCTATCTTTTTTTTAGATCAAAGTCATTCCCCCGACTTTACAGGACCGCAAACACAGGAGGAAAACTCCATCTCCTGGCCAAACTTCTACTCGTCCATAACTCTAGGCTGAAGTAAAAGAAAACTCTTACAACTATGACGCCAGCGAAAGCAACGCGATAATCACGAAGCCCATCTCGATACATTCTTTTATGGGCCAAACAACCCACTTCTTATCCAGCTTGCCGCTCACCTCCTGCCTCGTTTACCCGCGGACGGCGGTAGCGGCAGGTCCGTTGCGCTCCCCACCACGACGACGCGAGGGCGACCTGAGCGCGCCTCTGGTGTCCCACGCGGCGGCTGGAACTCGGCGGTGTCCAGCTCGCGCGCGGCGAGGCAAGAGACGCCTCGGCAGGCCCGCGGGTCCAGCTGTTGCTGCTCGAGCTTGTTAGGGAGGCAAGGGATACTAAACCCGCAGTCGACCACCACCGCTCCTACAGCGTAGTCGGTTGCTCTCACCGCGCTGGCACCGATGGCGACGAACCCGGGCGTCCTCTGCCGCGCTCCCCGACCCTCGCCTGCGTCAGCGGCCGCCGCGCACTCGCTGTCCCTCTCTTCCTCCTCCGCCTCCGTACCCATTCCCCGTTCGACGGCCCAGCGCGGCCGCCTCGCCGCAGCTCCATTACCACCACGTAAGGCACAAGTACATTCCTCCTCCTCCTCCTTCCCTCCCCCTCTTTCTTTTTTTTATGGCCAATTCGTGAATTTAGCTCTCTGTAACTTGGGTGCTTCAGTAGTTCAAACGGACTATAAGCTGAGCTAATTGGATTTGCTAGAGCTTTTCTTAGCTGCTAGCAACTTTTTTTAGTCAATCCAAACTGGCCCATTTGTTTCTCGAAGACTAAGAGGCAACTGCATTTGTTTCCTTGTTCGGCCAATTGGTGTAGGATACACCACGTTTGTGTTACAGAGGTGTTCGATGAATTTGCTGTAATGCCCCCATTGGATGTTGCTGAGCACTGAGGGGATTCAGTTATGAGACACAAGTGTTTTTGTTTCCTAGGCCAATTGCAATATTCCTTTAACCGAAAAATCCACATAAATCATCTGCCTCAAATTGTGGATTTGGGATTATGTGATTGAAATCAGCACTGCTAAAATAATTACAGTATATGCTTTGTTGAAAATTCCTTTAGGGACTGAACTTACTGCAATTCAATTGTTTTTTTTTCTTCTTATGATTAATCTATGATTGTTAAGAAGGCTTTTATTGAGTTGAATTATTGTTTTCTTGTTTTGCAAATATACCCCCTTCTCTCTGTGTGTATGCTCCAGACGCTCATGCTTACATTTTGAAAAATATGCCCTGCATCATGAACTACATTTAATTCCAGGTTGTGTAGCTAGTCCAACCATTGCTAATGTGAAAAACCAAACTGAGGCTGAAGTTGCAATGAGGTACACAATGACTGAAATCTGCGACAAATTCATTGAGTTCTTCATGTATAAGAAACCAGAAACAAAGGACTGGAGAAATTTTTTGGTGTTTAGAGAGGAGTGGCAAAGGTATAGGGAACACTTCTACAAGCGTTGTCAAGTGCGCATAGATATGGAGAGTGATCGTTCATTGAAACAAAAGTTGGTTGTACTTGCTAGAAAAGTTAAGAAGGTAAGTCCTTATCTGTTCTCCTTACGTACAATCACCCTTTTAAGTGAGTTTTCACAGTTGCTAGTATAATTTTTGTCACATCAACCTTAAGAACTCCATGTATTAAGATTGCATGTTATTATTGTCAGACTATGTGCAATATATTCGAACCAAAATATATCCAGATGCTCTCATAGCTATGTGAATATTCTTCATGTTTTGAATTCAGATAGATGATGATATAGAGAAGCACATGGAACTCTTCACTGAGCTCAGAGAGAAGCCTGCTGATATTAATGCTATTGTTGCAAGACGACGGAAGGATTTCACTGGGGAGTTCTTCCGCCATCTTAATTTCCTTGTGAATGCTTATAATGGCCTTGACGAGCGAGATGGTAATTACGTACCTTCTATCAATTTTATATCACACTTTATTACTTGATTCATACCAAGATGATTAGCCGCTAACATATAATCACACCATAACAAGGTTACTGAAACAGATCACATTTGAGAACTTGATTATTTGTTTTGTGAGCACATGGACCATGATTTCTGGTTAACAAAAATTGCAGAAGAACAAATTGTTACATGCAGCACATAGAAGTATCACTGGATTGTCTTTATTTAGTCTTGTTTGTTGCTTCATCTGGGTTGGTTGTCAAGGTCAACATATTTTAATGAGCATGTGGTTACTTGTTAGTACCAAATTCTTGTCGTGTGAATTGGCAGGTCAATGTATCTACTTTACTTTTAGTTATTGTTCTGAATATGATAATTTATATTATGAGCAGATTAGTTCTTAATATTATGCAGGAATAGTCAGGCTTGGAGCCAAATGCCTATCTGCAATTCATGCATATGATTGTACAGTGGAACAGTTGGATATCGAATCTGCTCAGTTGAAGTTTGATGACATACTGAATTCCTCTTCACTAGATGGTGCTTGTGACAAGATCAAAAGCTTAGCCAAGGCTAAAGAACTTGATTCATCTCTAATTCTTCTCATTAACAGAGCTTGGGCTGCTGCAAAAGAATCTACAACTATGAATGATAAGGTTAGTCTTAGTTCAATATAAACAAAGTTGTATACGTTTCCCTGTGTTTAAGCATGCTTTCTTGCTACATTCTTGCCCACCCGGGTTGTCGGTGTTACACTCAGCCCATTATGAGATATTGTGTTGATTGTTCCACTGTGGTACTATCAAACAACATAGACTGTCAAGGCTAGAAATATAGCCGTCTTGTCAGTTTGTGCTTCGGCAGAAATCAGACATTAAGTAATGAAATTTGGTATATATGTATATGAAATGTAAAATAACATTTTATCCTGAGAGTGGATGCAATACCACCTGGCTTCATTGTTTGGTAACTTTGCATAAAGTTTCATTTTCCTTTATATTCTCTTTGTTATGTTATTTTTATTTTTTAGTTTTATGCAAATCTTGAATAGGAAAAATGTTATGAAAGTCGAAAACATACAATTCGTCAGAATGCTTATTAGGATTCAGTGAGCCTTCGTAAACTGTAACCATAGCTCCAACTCCACATTTCTAGAGTCTGGATCTAGGAAAAACCCAACTCCAACTCCGCAGATTTCTGAAGCTAGGAGCCTAGGAGTACTCAGCTCTAATAATTCTTGGAGCTAGATCTCTGCCAAACAAGACATAAGCAGATTCTATTTCCAATTCATATTTGAAATCTGAATCACCAACATGTTGTATAAAACCACAAACCTTTTTGGCACTTACTAGTTGTATGGCAAAGTAACATTGGCTAAGATTCTGAATAGGTAAATGGCACTATTATAAAACTAGTGCCTAAACATTGTACATAGTATTTGCTGATTCATATCCATGGCATAGGTCAAGGACATAATGTATCATATTTATACAACTACAAAAGAAAGCCTCAAGAGCATCTCACCTCCTGAGATGAAGCTTCTGAAGTATTTGCTGAATATTGAAGAGCCTGAAGAGAGATTTGGTGCTCTTGCAACTGCTTTCTCTCCCGGAGATGAGCATGAAGCCAAGGATGAAGATGCTCTTTACACGTAAGAGTTTTTCAACAGAGATATTCATCTGTCGCCGCTATTGATTTTATTATGGCAGAAGTCTTCATGATGTGTCATATCAGTTTTGTTGGAGACATGTAGCTGTTCTTGTTCTCTCATTTTCTTTTAGGAATAAGTCTACATAATCCCCTCAGGTATTGAATTGATGTCTGACAAGTAACTTCTCAAAAATTGTCAAAATAACTTCCTTTTGGACTTTGGAGGGTGGTTTTACTGATGTGACATGCTGGCATAGACAAACAAAACTACAGATATGCCACATCACCCTAGACCCACAACAGTGTTAATGTAATGCGCCACATTAGCAAAACCTCCTACTGGTTATTTTGGTTGTTCATATATTTTGGGATGCTTGATACCCGCCTCATAGTTAAGGGTTAAGTAGACAAACAGCATGAGGTTATTATGTAGACTTATTCCTTTTCTTTGCTACTATTTGAGCTGATTACATTAATTGGGAATTTGATTAGTCTATCCTCAGAGAAAATATTTTCTTGTCACATGATCCACTTAACTGTGAGTTAATGTTATCAAGTGTTAAGCTGGCTTGTTCAATCATTATGTCATGAGATGTGATAGTGAATTCTTAATGAGCATGTATAATATAATATTACTGAATGAATCTGTATGGGTAATTCTGTTATCTAAATGCATTAATGAATAATAACATTATAGCTTATTGAGTTCCTTATGTGTTACTGCAAAAGTTTGTCATCATAGTAATATCTTTGGAACAAAAAATGGATTTTAACGAGGGAATTATAACATTTTACCTAAGAAAATGATAATTTACGCCCTGTTTGGTTCCAATGGGACTAGGGACTAGGGACTAATTTTTAGTCACTTGTAGTGCCTAAATTGCCAAACATAGGGACTAAAAGAGGGACTAATAGTCCCTAGTCTATGTCTACTAGTCTCTCTTGAGGGGCTAATTGGGACTAGTGGTCCCTGGGTAGTCCCTAGTCCCAGGAACCAAACAAGCCCTTACAGTTGCTGCTGAGTGCTAACCTTTTCTGATTTTGTTTAACTCAACTAGTTAATGTTTGGGGCTGCCTTGGTGCTTAACTATTATTTTCAGTTTCTCATATGTCCGTGTAAACCATGCATGGCAATTGTCTTTTTTATGTTGATGCATTGGATTTGCATTGTGGAACAAATGTTCGTAGTTCAAACGGAGGCTGAAATTTGGAGGCCAGAATAGACTGCATTGGTCTTGTTAGAAAGTAGGCAGTTAGCTGCCCAATAAATCAGTGTCATTTTACTTTTGAGCAGATTTTTTTATTTGAGATAAGGTTGTGATAAGATAGTAAAAAGTAAAAATACTTTCTATGCATTGGCATAATTTTATTTGGCATAATCCGGTCTTTGCGTGCAGAACTCCCAAAGAACTTCACAAATGGATCAAAATGCTACTCGATTCGTACCATCTCAATAAGGAGGAGACAGATTTTATGGATGCAAGAAAGATGGGCGACCCGGTGATCATCCAGAGGTTAACTCTGCTGAAGGAGACGATCGAGGAAGAATACATGAAGCAGTATATACATCCCGAGGAGGAAGAATCCATAGAAGGCGACTAGCGCCAGAAGACTGAACGAGCCTCTGTTTGTGTAAGCCGACTTGGAACTAACGCATCTATTGAAGAAGATTCAGAAGGGGTACATTCTAATCGCTGACAACGCAGACGATCCATATAAGTAGGTAGCTGATGCCCTGCTGCTGTTATTTACGAGTGGTGGATGGTAAGTTTGTAGCATGCCAATGGCAGTATCGTAAAGGACACTCTCTGTTACAGGCGTAAAAGCTCAGGGTTTGATTTGTTCTTAGGTTCGCAATTTTACCGGTTTTGATATATATGTCACGCTTAATTCTGCACATCTATTTCCTCAGGAGCTCTGTTTTTTTAAGGAGAATTGGTTATTTGGTCCTGAAAAAAGTTCATTTATTTATTTGGTCTAATTTTTTTAAGCTATCTATTTGCCTCTAAAATGAAATTTTATTATTTAGTAAAATAAAATTTTATTATTTATTTAGCCCTCTGTTAAGTTCCGTCAGTTCTTCCTGTTAGTTTCCAACCCATCACACACAAAAAGACAAAGTTACCCCTCACCATCTTCACTCTGCCGCATGCCAGTAGCTCGGCCTCGACATCACGCGATTCGCGAAAAAAAATAAGATCGCGACCCCGGCGATGGCCCTCACGCCGCCGATCCAGCCGGCCTTCAGGAGCCGGCGATCGGCCGCGCTCCCCCGCCCCCAAGTGAAGATGAACCGTCGCGTTCCAGCCCTGCAGGCCTGTAATATCCAATAAATAAATAAAAAATACCTTATTTGTATTTGCGCCATGGGCTTACAGAGAGAAAGCAAAGTCCTCTAATTAGGGGCATTGAGTGGTTAGAAAACAATGCATGGCAGAAAAAAAATATCTACCGTAGCCTCTCCCTCTCCCTGATTGCTATCCGACCTTTTCGTGAGTTCGAGACAGCGCTCTGCATGCTCTCCTGATGACAGGTCCTAAGTCCGTTTATAAGGGAGAAGAGAGGAAAAGATCAGAGATCCGAATTAAGGGACTGAAAATTCTACCGTAACTCCTCCACTTCTCGTCTCTCTGTTCGCCGATCCTATCTTCCCGTGAGGAGTTGGAGGCGGCACTCTATTCTCTCAGGCGATCACATGAAGACAGTGGCGACACCCTCCATCTCGTCCTACCCATCGCTAGGGCCTAGTCCAAGGTTCAACCTTCTTCCCCAGTCCAGCGCAAGGGAGAAGGGAATTCTGGCTGCTGCTTCTCATCATCGTCCAGTCCTTGTTGGATGTAGGACGGGAGACAGCAGGTCACGGCAGACAGGAAGTGGGAACGTCGCCATGTTTAGGTAATTAAGCGGATCAATTTCTTTCTTGTAGTTTCCTCCCAATCATCGTTGGACTGCTATTGGATTTCGGATCAAGTCAAATTAGAAACCAGTAGATGGCAAAGGACATACTTTACGTGGGTTTTTGGTCCAGTTAGAATTTTTTTTTTTTGTATCTTAGAGGTGGATGTACATAGTGCAAGAGGCAGATTAGTAAATATTTTCTTTCGGTCTTGCCATTACCTGAACATGGTTGATCAAGGATAAATAAGTTTGGACTTCCTAAATCTCGCAGTTATATGCCGTTTCAGAATATGCAGATATAGTAGTTGTGCTTGTGGCTCCAATTAAAAATACTAGACAGCCGAATTAAATTTTGGGGTGAATACCGAAGTTGTACAGAATTTTATGTAGATGTTTGTGCTGCACTCAACCATAAGTTTTGCTGTTATATAAAAGTAGTTATGAAAAAAAACAAGTGTCTGCCCTGAAAATAGAGATCATGATGTTTGGCGATACTTAATCGTGTTTTAATGTTTTCTTGGCCCACTATAAAATAAAATATGAGGAGCGATCGATTAAGCGTAGAGACGTGTATTTTTGGGGGAGTTTTCTCAGCTTTGGGAGTGGTGAAAACTTCCGGTGCCTCCATTACGAAGAGAAGAAGCAGCTTCAGATCGGAACCTGATGCTGCTTGTACGGAAAACGCTGGTGCCTCCGTTTCATGGATCTGATTGCTCGAAGGGGAAATCGCTATGGTAAGAGGTTGATTGATAACTGTTGATACTCAAAATTATTCGAGAGAGCATAATAGGCTTTGTTATTATGTTACTGATATCAAAAAGACTAGAAAGCATACTCAGATCATCGTGTTTGACGTTTGGACGAAGAAAAGAGTATTTTGACTGCTGAACTAGCTGGAGTCGACTAGACCGGCCTCTTAAGTCGGCTTAGCCGACTTAACTAAAGTGCTCAAATGTAAGAAAGGACTTCACCGTTGCGTTCCTCTCGTCGATTTGCAAATTTTGAAAAATTTTATTCGAAATTTCCAACAGCCAGTCGGCTTAGCCGGGTCAGCCACCCGGCTTAGCCGACTTGGGCTGTTTTCAGCCTAGAAACAGTGCCTCCAGACCGATAAAACCGGCTAAGCCGACTGGGGAGTCGGCTAAGCCGGTTCAAGCTGCTTTCCAAGCAGATTTGGGTTTCCAAATCGATTTTGGACCAATTTTGGATGTGAAAAAGTTAGAGATGGTGTATAGGAGTTGTTTCCTCCTAGTATAAGGCCACCACCTCTATATAAATGAGAGCATCATGGCTGATTGATCTCATCCTATCAATCGAAACAAAAATCAATCTATCAACTCTTTTTACCCCTATTCTCTTCTCAACCCCTCTACTTGTTGTCCGGTGCTTTTATCCACGAGATTCATTGGCATCTTAGGCGGCTTTGCTGATCCTAAGAGATCCTCCACATGCTTCCTCCTGATGGATCCTTCCGGAGGTGGTTCGGGAGCCTTTTCATCCAAGATCGAGCTCTACATCGGCCCTATCGATCTCTAGATCGGTTTGACCGGTTACGCTACACTCTTGCTGCGTTGTAGGTAGATCAAGCAACCTCTTTGGGCATGTAATGTCTGCTGGTGTGTTGGCACGAATCAAATTCATCATCAACATACTTTCTGGCGACTCCGCTGGGGAATGCAAGGTGTCAACTCCAGTTTTCATCTATCGCCAGCGTCACGGGGAGTGATGGATCATCAAGTGGTGATGAGGACAAGACTAAAATCAGCAACAAGAACATCTTGTGTCCTCATAGTATGGATGAGTTACCCCAAGAGCTCCAAGGAAAGCTTCAGAGTCAACTCGATGTCGTTTGCAAGGCTTTCTTTGAGAGTTGCTCCAAGAATCAGCACGACAAGGTGAAGCAATTCAAGGAGCCCGACTACGCTCAAGCTTTGGCTGCTGCATCTACAAACACCAAGGTGAATTCTGATGAACAGCCCAAGTTTGATGAGGTTTTATCTTCTACTCATGCCAAATATGCTGCTATGTTAGATGGTCATAAGAAAAGTGTTAATAGTAACTTAACGACTGCTGTGAGCATGATTACGGCTAGATTTGATAAGTTAGAAGGTAAAACAACTGATATAGATCAATCGGGTGTTGTCTCTAGTTCTCAATAATATGAGTATGGCATGCCTCCTAATTTTTATGAGAATCAAAGTTTATATGCAGCAGCGAACAGAGGTAAATCAGTCTCTTTTACGCAAGCTAATAAGACCGATTCTACTAGTTCTGGGCCATTTAATTAAATGGTTGTCTTTGGTGATAGTTCGGGTCATACTACACGAACTGAACAATGACCCAAGACATCTAGAACTTCGACGGGGCAAAACACCATTCTCCCGTATCCGCCAAAGTCACCTAGTGCTATTCCTATGCAGCAAAATTCTAGTGCAGCCCCTTCTACCAATTATACGGATCCATATAATCAATTTAAGGAAGAATTGTCCAAGTCTCTTGAAGAAAGCATAGGTGTATCAATTAGACCAAGCAGGACCGTTTACCACAAACCATACCCTATTCACTTTGATTACTTAAAGGGTCCTGATGGTTGGAAGGTTTCAGATTTCCAGAAGTTTTGTAGAAGTGACAACAAAACTTCTATGGAGCATGTTAGCATGTATTTGACTCAATTGGGTGAAGCTAGTGCCTATAACCACATGAGAGTTCATAATTTTCCTCTATCTCTTACTGGTACTGCTTTTGCTTGATTCACTTCATTACCTGCATGCACCATTAATTCTTGGGCTCAATTGGAGGAGAAATTTCATAGTCACTTTTATACCAGAGTTCAAGAAACTAGATTGTCACATCTCACATCGGTTCGTCAATTGCGTGATGAGCTTGCTCTTGATTTTTTTAAAAGGTGCAGGGAGATTTAGAACCGATGTTTCCACTTGATGATCTCTGAGAGAGATCTGGTTGATATTTGCTTCAATGGCTTGTGTTCTAGTATTCTAGATAAATTAGAGAATGTTCAATTCCATAGTTTTAATCATTTGGTTGAGAGGGCTGTTTTCTGGGAATCACGCCTTAAAGAATCTGATGACACTCATAGAACGCACCACTCAAATGTGCATGCTTTAGATGGTCAATCAGATTCTTCATATGATGAAAGAGAAGTGTTGACTGCTGAATTTAGATGGCCAACAGAGAATAAACTTGCTACATGTCCTTTTCTCAAACCGATTCAAAAGAATTGGGGTGAAGAAGTGAAGTTTACTTTGATGTTTCTAAATGTGATCGTATTTTTGATGAATTGCTCAAAATCGATACATCAGAACTCATTATACTATGCCTTCTGCAGATGAGATTAAGAGGAGAGCTTATTGCAAATTTCATAACTCTTATTCTCATGCTACTAATGATTGTAATGTTTTCAATCGGCTCTTAATGAGGGACGATTGAGTCTTGCCGACATGCAGAATGATAAAGATCCTTTTCTTGCACACATGAATACAATTGAAGCAGGAGCTCCAACAATCTTGATCCGATCTGAGCAAGCCGGGAAAGCTCAAGGCAAGAATGTCATCGTCGGCGAGCCACGTGTAGCACCGAATGTCTAAATTAATTTTGGGCGTAAGGTGTTGCTTGAGAAGAATCAGAAGGGGAAGGATAAACTTACAATCACCACTGAATCAGTGGAGGCATTACGAAGACAAAGATGGCACGAGGTGCAAGCAGCGCAACATAGGTCGGCGAGGATGACTGTCTCAGTCAGCCAAGCCGACTCCAGCAGTGCCCAGTCAGAGCCGGCTAGGCCGATTGACACAGTCGGCCAAGCCGGGTCATCCAAATCGGCTAAGCCGACTTTTCTAGTCGGCCAAGCCGGTTCCCACACCATTCAAGCCGACTGTCCAGGCCGGCCTAGCCGATTCCTAGGCTTCCAGCAGCTCCGTTTCTGCTAGTATCCAGGTTTTGCATACAATTATTCCATACAAGCTGGAAGTTGGAATCTGGATGGTCAAGGAGCAGAAAAGCGAGAAACCGGTGGTCAAGCCACTTTATACTTTTGATCGACTTCTGGCAAAGCACAGAGAACAATCCAAAACCTATTCAACCAAATTTGGGATTAACTTTGTACTTCGGCTCCCCAGTCCGTTTTGGGCTAACTGTATCGGCCAAAACCTATACAAAACCGGTGGCCTATTATCTCTCATTTCTCTGGCTGTCCAAAACAGTTAGTTAATCCCGTCTAGTAACACTCCAACCTATTCAACCAAATTGGTCAGAGGAGATCATCCTTTGCACCTGTTTACATGCTTTTATAAGATGTAGATAAGCAAGCTTCAGCACACAGCACTTCATGAGGCAATCGAAGTACAAACCAAACTGTTAATTATCTGGTGATTATTTTGTGCATATTCAAACATAAATAGAACACTACTGCTGAAATAAAGGGCAACCAAATTGAAGTTGTTGCTTACCGGCAAGGTGGCAATGCAGTCCAAAGGGTTTGATTTTTAGCAGACACAGTATATCCTGCCCCCATTATATTTAGTCCACATAGGTCTTAATTTTTATAGGTAGGCGTGGGTTCAAATTGACCATTTGAAAGTAGCATAGTTTATCATACAATTGAATGTAGCATGATGTACAATGCTGACCATTTCCATGCGAAAAGCCTCTAAACTAAATGGTGAGTGAAAACAAGTTTAGCTCTCACAAATTCAGATGACAACCAGATGCAAAGGAGTATGACAAATTTGCTTTCAGTGGCCTGATCACAGTTCGTGCCGATGACAAGTGAAATATTAGCTTGCTGCATGCCATGGATCACCAAGCATTAGAAAGAGGCCTCTGATTAAGATTGATTGTCTTGCCTGCAAGAAACCATTCAAAAATTATGAGCTACATAGTATCAAACACCAAACCAAGCCTCTCACAACTGAATCGGCACGGGGACTTAGCTTCTCACACCAAACCAAACCAAGCCTCTCACACCAAACCAAACCAAGCCTGAGCCCCATGATTGCTAAACGGAATTGGTTGGTGTTGTCCTTGCACATCGAGACCACCTGAATCGGCTGTAGCTGCTGTTGCTGAAAAATGCACCTATTGTATTTTTTCCACACGTTCCACCAGATATAATCTTTTGTATTATACCAAAATTCATAGACACCGTTCCCGTAGTTTTGGTCATCACTTCACCCTGCATTCCTGCAATCACTTGACCCTCCGATGCACAGTGATCCAGCTTCACCACAAAACCGTCTTGAGGTATATGTGGCCCATCTCCTACTGCACCACTGTCATCACCATCCAACCTTTACAATTTTAATAGTTGTTGACAAATTCTAGCCTAACAGATATAATCCGCAAGCACACGGATACCAATGTAGCTTTTACCTGGGAGTATTCTAAGGCACTGGCAGAGCCACCCTAGCGGCGGGGTGGAGCGATGAGCTAGAGCAGTGAGCGACCTCCGGCGGCAGCATCGTTGGAGCATGGAGGAAGATGCCAGGAGGATGGGCCTTTGTTCACTTCGTTCAGCCCAGCATATGTTAGAAGCACATGAAAGCCCACTATGGCCCAAATGGTGGATTCGATCAATCCTAGTTTCCGATCAATCCCAGTTTCTGAATGGCAACGCCGTCTGTCCACCATTTTTTAGAATCCATGCTCTTACTTTTTATGTTTATTTGTGTTTTTTAGGTGATAACAATATTATGGTACTAATAGTTAACTGCTATTTTTGGTTAAACCAATGTTTTTGATAGCAATTCCCAAAATCTTGTCGATGTAGTAATGTGCCACAAGGAGTTTGCAAGTCACAACCCAATGTGTACTACACCTACTGATGAAACCACTATGTCTAGATGATTAACACTGTGTATACTTTTGGTTTAGCTTATGTATAAAGTTCGCCCCAGCTAAAAAAATTCCTAGGTCCGTCATTGTCCAAGGTATCGATTTTCATGGAGAACGCGAAATGTTCTAATCTAAATCACAGTTGTCCAAGGGTAGTTATGAATTAATGGTGGAACAAGGGGGTGATGAATAGAGAGGCACTTGGTCGATATAGCTAGGGTTTTCTAGATAATTGAGCAAGATAGCTATTACTAAAGTGATCTACTTCGGGCACCTAGGACCAACCAACTCACAAGATCAGGTGAGTCCACCCCTAAGTCCTACAGAACACAACGAACGTGGTGGAATACGTAGATCGGACAGAGCTGTCGCCACCTGTCGACTACCACTTTGATCCATTGAACTGAATGCAAACCAGGGTAATTACTAGCCTATACCCCACGTCCACACTATTATTACTAATCTACCCATCGACAAGGTAAAGCACTCACACTAAATATAAACTACGTAGTAAATAAATACTAAATAGTAAATACTAAGTAATAAGCAAGGAACCATCAAATACTTTAATAATATAACTAAATGCTCAATTAAATATTTGAACCTGAGCTAAACTTACATGACCTGGAGAGGTAGAAGATAGTAGAGACTCCAACAGGCCTGGCTCTTCTCCTGAACTCACCTCTCTACTGGGGGAGAAAATCCACCAGAGGGACACTACTACTACTAGAATGAGAGAGTGAAGCTTTGTGTAGAATGTAGGTGTGTGTTACAAATGAGGTAGAGGGGGTGTATTTATAGTGCTAGATGGAGTAGGGGTGAAGAAAACGCTATGTCAGCGATCCGCGTGACGTTGATTGGTCACCATAGGATGCAAAACCGCCATTGATCAAGGGTTGGGGTGCTCCACGTCCATGCAACTGACTTCTATAGGTCGGTTGTGAAGCCCCTCAAGTGATGGCATCAAAAACCAGAGAAGAACCGGATCTTAAATCGCCGAACCGAACCCAAATCGGTGAACTAGGCGCTGAAATGCGTTTTTGGGCAGAAATCTCGGCTCCCTACCGACTGGACCGGCCGGTTCGGCCGGTCTGACTGCGCCTGAGCCGTCCGAGCCACACCTGGCCACAGCACCGCCTTCAAGCGCCAATCAGCTGCTGCCACGTCGCCTTCCTGGACCGCCGACCACGGCCCGCTCCACCTGCCGCGTTCGTGCGCGAACGCGCGTGCGCGTGACCCCGCCTGGGACAC
>CM041637.1:37401724-37417348 GCA_023333625.1 Bothriochloa decipiens
TTTTTTTTCAATTCATTCACAATCACCGCGCAAAGCCGTGAACTATAGCGAGCAGTGGGTCGATCTCTAATTTTTTTTCCTTTGATTTTTTTCATCTAGACGCATACTGGAATAGTATTCAAAGATTGAAGCTGTGTCTTTGCAAGAAAATTTGGATTGGGTTGGCAAAAATGCAAGAAAAAAACAAAGAATAGAGGAATTAGTCCATTCTCAGAAAAAAAAAAAATCTATGGATGAGTTTATTGCAAAACAGTCACAAGTGTTATTTTTTTCTAGGCCAGTAGGCCTCGGATTTGTCCGGGACGGCCACCATCAGAGATTTCGTGATAAAAACCGGCTATTTTGGTTGTTTTCTTCATTTATTTGACGTTTCTTCAGATTTTCACGTTGTTTCTTTCCTTGCGTCCCTATGACCTAGTAGAGCTTGTCTAACAAATCTCAAGACACTAGTCATAGTGATTGAGCTGTTATCTAAATCACCAAAACTACACATGATCATGCATGTGGCACATGATCATGCATGTGGAGTGTGCACAAACGGTCCTTGTAGCGGGCAATGACCCTCCCGGAAGAACTAGCAGGGCTCTGCCCTTCACGGCACCAACTTACTTCCAAAACTCAAAATTATTTTGTCTTCTCAAATGCCATCAAAGTTTTTCAGATGCATATTTCAGGATAAAGACCAGTTCAGTGAAAAACATACACCTTTTGCAACAAAGGTAACCTGTAACCTGACGTTTTTCTTGCTCCTACTCATTCATGATACAAACCCAAAATTATAGGCTACCTCATCCAGCTTCAGTTAAAGGGACATATTAGCATACGAAAAATGCTTCACGATCTTGAAATGGTTCTACAAGTCCTACTTACAATTGGGCATATGGAAAATGCTTCGCAATGTTGAAATGGTCCTACAAGATCCACTTATGTAATCTACAAGTCACAAACTAATGGAACTATCTGAACCACAGTAAGGAGACAACTTCTCAAGTGCGGGATCTAATTGGTCTCACCCGTGGAGAGTATCTTCCGAACTTCACCAGCATATCTCTGTAACCAAAACATACTAAAACATATTAAATTTCAAATGAACAACAGGTCGGTCGGTACATGATCACTGCAGACTGTAGACAAAATCTCAAAAGCCACATGCAAAACTATTACCTTAACAATAAAGAGGACAAAATGAATCACAGTTCATCATAAATGGGAGCAGGAACATTTGCTGGGGCAGGTCCATGTTGGGCTTTTGCTACAATGTCCTCAGTTGATAATGAACCGGATCTGATGGCATTGGCCAGTTTCCTTTGCAGTGTCAACAGACCAATACGTCTCGAGACAACATAAAGAACCGCCAATGAGAAAATGATAAAGCCGATGGTCAGGATGATCCTGGCGAAAAAGATCTGATTAGCAATTGGTCATGACAACCAAAAACTCACATTTGTTTAGACAGCACTTGTTACAGGGCACCAAGGCACATTTACTCCAAAACATTTTTTTCTCATAAGCATTTTGGTATGACATCTAAACTGCTGGGGATGAGGGAACAAAATAGTCATGCCAGCAATAATGTTCCTTCAACAAGTAATAGGAGTATAGGACTGAGGAATAGAGTCATTCATTCATGACAATTTCTCTCCACAATAAACAATTTGTAATCCTAGTTTCATAGAGGAGGTGGCTAAGGAATGTTGCCAGACCTGTTAACTGAATGATTTAATGATTGTGGTGTTCTTGCATTACACATTCTTCTGTGTTTATCAAAGATTTTAAAAAGCATGATAACATAAGTATTATGTTTAGCTTCAAATTTGTGATTATATGCAAATCAAATACCCAGCATGTTTACTGCATGTCATTTGAATTTGCTATTCTTTTCACTGATGAGCTGTAATGAATCATGTACTTTCTACTCCCCTTCAATAATAACCTGAGAAAGTGTACTGTTGTTGAATATGAAAACTCAAACGATATTGAGTACGGGCAATTATAGCATCTATCACCATTTCCTCGAAAGGAACCATGGTTACTGTTCAATTTGTAGATGCTCATTGGAATGTGAAGAGCTGTTAGTAGGTGTACACACTATATAAAGACATTTCTTTAAGTTAAATATTTAGACTGTAAAACAAGAGTGCAAGTTATACGACCACATTACGGTTATCCCAGTTTTGAACTATATATAAGAGTGAGAGTACCTACCTATCAAGAACATCTTGCCGCTGCATTGTGGAGAGCAAACCACGAGTACGCATCAGCAAAGAGCGGTGTCCTTGATATTCACCTTCAGCCTTCCGGAGAACACTTGTTGATTCATCTGCATAGTTTAATAAATTAGTTCGCATGATTCAATTTGACTATGATAATTTTTTAAAAAAAAATGCAGGCAAATACAGTGCACTATGAACTACATGAAATGTGCTATAGTTTTTCCATAACAGAAGAACATCCTATGTATAGTAAATAACAAAGAGTAATGTAGCAAACTCTCAAACATAAAATATAAAAACATGCAGAACAACCACATGTCTACAACCAAACAGTTGCGTTTTTCCCAGTCCGAACCATCACATGAATTACAGTTAATATCAAGCCATAAGGTACAAGAGAAATTTTAAGAAACCAACAAAACTCAATCACTCTAAGATATTGGTTTAATCAAGAATGAATACCAAATGTTGCCAAGGTGCTTGCACTTCTTTCCACTTCCTGTAACAATTTATATGAATTAGACCAAGTTTAACAAGCTAACAATTGAACAAGGGGATATGCTAACCTGAACCATCATCTGGCGAGACCGTCGGAGGCTCTCAGTGATACTTTCAGCAGCAGATGTCATCCCAGCCTTTGTCCTACACCATCAGAAGTCACATTACATAACTAAACTAGATGTTTCTTGGGCTACATAACGTAGATGGGTGATTTGTTCATTACTACAATGCAAGAGAACTGATCTGAGTGTGAATCTAAAAGGATGACCCGTTCAGTAGTGAAATGCATTAACACAGCAACTCTTTATTGTTACTCCTTCCTTTTCCAAAAATTTAAGTCATTTAGTTTATCCTGTGTCAAACTTCTCTAAATTTGACCAAGCATCATGATTCCGAATAAATGTACTATCAATACGTATTTCATGATGAATTTTGTGAAACTACGTTGTAGACGTTCCTGCATTTTTCTACAAACTTGGTCAAAGTTAGAGAAGTTTGACTTAGGGCAAAACTAAAACGAATAGATGTGGGAATGAGAGGAATATTCTGCTATTCTTAGCTTCAATATAGAAAACTAGAATTCACAAGTCATAGCCTTTATCTGGTTCTTCAAATTTTAAGGGACCCAGATGAAAGGGATATCCATGTAATTGACTAAATTATAAAACTCCTTCAATATCTCATCTTAAAAAAAAATGAACTCATGGAAATCAACTTACTGGAGATTACGCCTACGGATCGTTGACTCTTCTCCTCCCCCTAGAAGAAGCTCCCTCTAGAGAAAAGACAAATAGAAACTAGTAGCTTTTAGTTATAAGGGCACCTAGAATGCTCTCAAAAGGTAGCAAGATGCCTACAGGAAGTTTTCTTGCCAATTTTGCAAGAGAAGTTTAAAAAACGCAAGAATAGTTTCAGTGGTGCTTCTGAATTATATGTGTTCTTAACATATATAAAGATACTTGCATATTATAGAGAACAGGTTCTTAACATGAGTTCTTTGTTATGTGGCATAATCTTTCACATTTAAACGTCACTTGCATTGGTGAGCTCTAAAGAAGCATGTTCTGGTCAGCCAGCAAATCAATTGGGTTGATATCATGAAATCAAGGCAAAACCACACCTCCTCCTGAGCCGCTTTTCTAATGTTCTCTTTTGCTTGTAAGTTAGCATTCCTCAGGCTAGCACGCAGCCTGCAAACCAGTCAAAATTGTTGTAAAAAGAAGCAGGCTAAAAGAAGGATAACAAAAGAAAAAATTCCAAGACTATCTTACTTCTTGTATTGTTCATCCCATGACTGCAACATAGCTTGCCCAGACTGCACTTCTTCAAAAGTGGGTAGCTGCTGAGCTAGAAGATCAAGCCGGAACTGCAGTGACTTGAGCAACTGCAGAGCATCCTGTGCAGAACCATTCAACCTTGGAAGAGAAGTTGCTTCCTCTGTTCCTTTCCCTGTTTTCCCACATGATTCAATTGCAGCAATGCTCTCCTCAAGCTGTGAAACCGCCTGGCTCCATTCTTTCTTCAGATCTTCAACAGCTTGTGTGACTTCATCCATCCTAATATCTAAATGGATCAAAATCAGCAGACTTATCATGCTGGCATGCAGGAGACACAACTGACAACTTGTAACATAAAAAGAATCTAGCGTTGATACATGAATAAATGAGCAACTCCAGAAAAACTAAGTTCCTTAGAGAATATCCTCACAAAAGAGGGATGTTCCTTAAGGCTTGCATGAATGGATTGGCATGACACGTGGAGTACATTTCTGATTAGTGCAAAAATCCATGTATATTCCTTCTAAACTAATGTCACTATAATCCAACTACACGGCATGTTGCACCAGCCCAAACCACGTTATAAGGTAATGAGCAGAGGCATGACAGCCGACAAAATGACAGTGTCTACTCCTACTCCCCAGTCCCTTCCAAGTACTACCATGTGCACTTTTCCTTCTAGCACCGAAGATAAAATGAACTCCCGCCAAGCACTATGAAATAATGGTCTTTACATTCAGCTGGCAGGCATTGCACAGTGTCAGAAAGTCCATCAGTTGGGCACATAAAGCACCTGTATCTAGAATCCAAGCAAATTCTGCAAATGCAAATGGCAACTCACAACAACAATATGATATCATCCGGAATATAACAGAGGTTTAAAATAACATATGGGACCCCTAAAGTACAAGCAGGGCCTAGGGCAATCCAGTTTGCCTTCATCAAACAAACAGGGTGAACGCCATCGTCCGTGCATTAATGTAATGAAACACAACAGTAAAATGCGGATGTACTAAAAGAGATAGCATTCACATAAACATGACGACACAGGTAGCATCCACATGACTTGGTAGCAAGCAGATTATTACTGACCACACAACCAAGGCAGCAAGAAAATCAAATTCCAGGCTGGCTGGCTGCTTATGTTATTAAGAGTCGTGCAATCAAAGCAGCCATACTGCACAGCTTGCGAGACAGTGTCACCAATAATATTGATGCTAACCAAATATTTTATGTCGAAAAGATCTGTCATGAAGCTATGTATTCATATAAGAGTGCAGATTATGACTTTGTTAGCAAGGAAAAATCAAAACTATCAAGTTTCAAGGAGTACAATATCATTCAGGATTCATAATTGCAATGATTAGCGCTGACAACCATACTTGCCACACATTCAAGTGACAGGACAAGTCATCAAAAAAATAGGCCTTCTGATTACATCTACTGCATCTCCTTCCTAGTGCAAATTTACAGTAAACATATCAACAGTGACATGATCACATGACAGATAAATTACTTCCAGTCATAAAGAAACACTGACATCATGGCTGACGGAATTGGTACAAGCTAAAATTTGTGATCCCAAGATCATAAAAACCGTAAGTAACACTGCAGGACATAGATCTTAAATTCAGGGAACAGACATTGAACTCATTCTAGCAAGCAAACAATTATATTTCTTGAATTTTGCAGCTGCATGTTTTCAGTCGCCTATTAGTTGTAGACACATGACAACCAATGTCAAAGGGCATGTCTTGGGAGCAATTTCGCTCTGATATATGTTATAACTGACAGTAGATTAATCAGTCTAGCTCAGTAAAGTAACGTAGCATTGAATACGCACTCTACTCAACTATATTTTTTTTAATGGATCTGCCTACAACAAAATTATATGCTTCCTGGTATAAATTAGTCCAATATTTTGTTTATTCTACAGCTCTCCGGGAAACCTCGACAAATAGTAAAAAGTACTCCGTAGCTGACAATGAAGCCAGGTTCCAAGGCACAATTTCTGATGGGGAGAACAGATCGACGGGATAACCACACAAGCCACATAACCGGACGGGATCGGCTTGTGCTTTTTACCTTTGGGAGGGAGGGACGCCGGCTTTTCCTACAGGCCGTTGGAGATGGCCGGGCCTGCTTCACGGCGGTCGGCGGATTGAGAGAAGGCGGCGCTGCTTCCCGGCGGCTTCTCCTCCCTGCGTCCGACGCCCGATCAGCGGTTCGGAGGCCAGGAGCGAGCGGCAGATGAGGGATGGTGACTAGCGGCAAGGGATCGGCGACGGATGGCGTGGGGACGGAGGGGAGCTCTTGTCTGTTGACGACGTCGTGAGATCCTCCCAGATGGCCAGATCCAGGGGGCGAGCAGAGGACTCAGAGCAAAAAAATAAAAAAAATAAAAAATGAGTAGACTCAGAGCAATAACTGTAAAGAAAAAAAAGCGAGTACCTTCGTATTTTTCTAGAGAAGCACGTAGTATAAGGCAGACGCTCGTACACACACGCACACTCATAGATCTGGAGATTCTCGAAGTCAACCACTAGCGTCTCGTTGTCAACGCGAACGTCGCTTACCACTTAATGCATAACGCCGGAAAATCTTTAAGAAAATCCAAAAAAAATATACTAGCATCACGCTGCTGGTTAACGTCCCACTAGACCGTCCTACCGTTAAACTACAAACCAATTGACGAGTACCTTCGTATTTGTCACCATAATTGTTATTTTCCTTCAGATTTACTAAAACATTACATCCAAGATTATTTACTAAAATATTATATCCCAAATTGTTTAGTCTGGACTCTTTAGTTCCTTCCAATTTGTCACCATTTTAAGAAAAAATAATTATTTTAATACTAAATTTTAAAAAAGGCATTTGACAGGACAGAGCAAAGTGATCATAGATGTCCTCAGTGACGGATCCAGGACGAAAGTTTAGAGGGGCTAAAGTTCACACGACGAAAAGTATGAAGCTATGCCTCTAAAAATCTATGTCAAAATAGCCACGCGATTTTCTACTGTAGCAACTATCATCATATGTGCAAAATATGCAATGAAAAGATCAACTTCAAATCCAAACATTGAGCTCTAATTAGCACCAAGCTAGAATAGATCCTATATATAGTGTAGAAATTACCGAGTGTACATAGTATATCCCTGTTGTTTCAAATTACTATGGCATTTATAAATCTAATATTACTTTTTCTAGACGATTTGGTCATCAGTATGAATATAATATATGATATGCATCTTAGCTGCCAACCGGTGCTCGCATACATAAAAGAATTAGAAGTGCTCATCCTAATCTCTTCAAATAATCTATTGGCTCTTTTCAATAGTCCACGTGTAGAAGTATTCAAATAAGAGTGAAATGCACCGTAGATCTTTGGACTTGTCTAGCTGTCAAATAGGTCCATAGACTCTTAAAATGTATATTTAGCCCTTAAATTTGATGTATGATTCATCATAGACCCAATCTTGCTAGATCAATGATTTCTTGCCTAGCTGGGCTACCCAACGTGGGCAACACCGTCGCCCAGATGGCCCTTAACCTGGTTTGCACTCCAGTTTGATGTGGGCCCCGTACTTTTATTTCTTTTTCTTTGCTTTTCTTTTCTTTTTCCTCTCCAATTTATCTAGTTCACACGTACGCGCATCGCAACTGCTTCCTCCTCCAGAACCTCAGTGACCTCGACGCTCGTCTCCGCGTGGTGGTGCGTGGGGCAACGGCGGCCGGCGAGCGCGGACCAGTGGCGCGAGCACGCGCAAGGCGGCACCTCTAGCGAGCACGCGCAGTGCAGCTTCGGCGGCAATGCGGGCGAGCAATCGCGGCAGCTGGCGGCGAGCACGCACGCACGGTGGCCGGAGCAGTCGCGCGAGCGGTCTGGGAGGCCATGTATGGCGAGTGGGCACAGCAGCTCGTCGTCCAGCTCTCCATCTTCCAGGCCATCGTCTGGCTCACGCTCCTCCTCTTCGTGCTCGAGATCAGGAAGGCCGTCACCGGCATGTACCTCGTGCTGGACTCGCCGCCGGTCAAGGACGTCGAGGCTGCCGCCGACACCGCCAGGCGCCACCTCTGCTTCCACTGTCGTCGTCGTCGTCCCTGTCGCCGCCAGCGACAAGCCCTCACTCTGGGCGCTCGTCAAGGTGGTGGCGCACAAGCTGTCGCGCAACCCCAACACGTACGCCAGCTTCGTTGGCATCACCTGGGCTTGCGTTGCCAACAGGCAACAGGTACGTACGTATTGCATGCTTATACGGGCGTACACATGCAGCTAGCTTCGGTCTCTATGGCTCTATGCATGCATATGCTTCCTCAGCGCCGCCGATGCTGAGGGACGCCATGCCGACGAGCTCGCGGCCGCGTTCAAGGAGCGCGTGCCCGTCGTGGAGTACGAGGACGTCAAGTCGTACATCAAGCGCATCGCCAACGTCTTCCCCGCCGCTCGCCGCGCTACGCTTGCGGTGACAGGGGCAGAGCTCGCATGTGGCTGTCGGGAACGGAGCGGCGGCCAGGGCAGAAGAAGGAGAAGGCGCCGAGAGGAGGAGGATGGAGCTGCTGCGGATCGGGAGCCAGCGACCCACGGTGCTGTCCCGGTCGGGTCGGCCAGCCGTGGCGCCGCCCGTCCCTCAGTCGCACTGGCCACTGCCTCGCCACGCGGCTCGGCGGCGACGACATGGAGCACGTGCACAGGGAGATGGTGGCCGTGGCTAGCGAGGAGAGCCTGCGCCGCACGGGGCCGCGTAACGCCCACGGCGGGAATGGCGGCGCCAGGAGGTGCGCGGCTCGGGAGGTCGGACTGGTGGCCATCGTTCATCACCCGGACCTTCTGGCCTCCTAGCGCGACGGCGTCCCTGCTTCGCTTAATGGACCTTCTGACAGCGGGCGTGACCATGCCGGGCTCCGTTGCCACCGCTCATGCTCTGGCGCCCGCCTCCTGGCCTAGGCCACAGATGAAGACCACGTTGGGGCTGGGGCTCCCCCGTGGAGGCCTATCATCTACAGCATATCGAGGTCGTCGTGGCCGGTGGCATCGTGAGGAGGCGGAGCACGCAGCGGGCGACGGCGCGCGCGTAAGGCCGGGGACCAAACAAACGGAGTTCTGATTGGGCATATGGCTTATGTTGCTTTCCCATCTTCTTTTTAGCAACGTGTGTACAGTAACATGCCCAACTGGGCAAGAAATCATTGATCAAGCAAGGTTGGGCCTACGGTGAACCCAACAACAAGTTCAAAGGGCCAGATGTGCATTTTGAGAGTCCATGGACCTATTTGACACAGTCAGACAAGTCCAGAGACCTATAGTACATTTCACTCTTCAAATGATCTGTAGCTAACTTGCATTGCGTGCTATTGCCAGGGTGACTCCGGCTGCTTCGTTGGGATGTGGTGGCATCAATGGACAGATTGAAGCTGGATCGTCTTACTGGACCAGAGACTAGAGTGGGCCTTTTCTAACTTTGGAATCCCAATTCGAACTAATAGAGAGATAGCTGGCCCAATATCGCGATTGAGGGATCGTCTTCAACCTTGGACAAGCTTCGGACTTTTCTCAAAACACATCCATGGCAGAAAAAATAGGGGGGCTAAGGGGGGCTCCATGGATCCGGTGGCTGTAGGGGGGCTGTAGTCCTCAAGTATGTTCTTTTAATGATGTGCTTGAAAGGCTTTTACATGCAAGAGAGGTGTGAGACAAGGTGACTCTCTCTTTCCTCATGTCTGTGTTATAAACTCTGCTTGTGCTGATAGCATATGAAGAATAAGTGTCATGATCAGTCTGATAATACATAGTTTATCTATGATTGTTATAAACTCTGCTTGTGCTGATAGCATATGAAGAATAAGTGTCATGATCAGTCTGATAATACATAGTTTATCTATGATTGGAAAGCTTAGTCAATATTATTTGAAATCTTACTAGGATTGAATGTTTGTATTTACTTGAGCATATGTACAGTAGATTTAGAAATGATACCCTAAGTTCATGCCATATAGGATTTTACAAGCCTATAATTTTGATTAAGGGGGAGGACAAATATGATAAGAGGCGGATAGGACAAATCTGATCAGGGGCGGATCTACAGGGTGTTGGGAGGCTCTAAACCACCACCACCCCCTCCATGCGCATCAATGGAGGTATGGGGAGGGTGAGGGAGAAGAAGAGGTGGAGGAACAAAAAAGAAAAAAATAGAGAGGAAAAAGAAGAGACCAACCCCCTTTCAATCCCGCATCCGCCACTAAATATGATTACACATTTAAATATATCAAATATGTACATAGCTATGCATTTCAACAAATTTTTTGGTGCTTTACATGCCTAGTTAGTATTCATAATGAAAAATCATAATATTACTGTTGGGTAATGAAATTACGTGTACGAGAAAGGTGAAAATAATGTATTGGACACAATCATATTTCGTCCCCTTCAAAACTTACATCCCAGAGGGTATTTATAGACCCCCCTGGCTTCGCCATTCCAAGAATCTTACAAGATTTGTCCTGGAGCTTCATGTACATTTTAGCTAAAAAACATGTTGTCAAAGTGATGGGACACACTTCAGCTTTTTTCTTCTAATCCTCTGAGGCAACTTCGGACTTGATCATGACTTCTTAGTTCGACATGGAATCTCAAAGGCTTCTCAAGCGGAGCCGCCACGTTGGCTTCGACGGTCACCAAAGGTCCAGCGAAGCCGTCTTTCGCTTGATAACCTGAAACATGTAAAATCACAAGTGCGAAGTTTGATAGCCACAGCGAAGTGTCCACGTCATCTTTGCTGGGCGTTCAATGTACAGCGAAGTCATCTTCGCTAGTCGACATGGAACATGCAAAAAATACATAAGCGAAGCCGAAGATACGTGGAGTGAAGTATCTTCGCTGTCTTCGCTACCTATGTTGGCATCTCAAATGTTAGTAATGAAATGTTTGCCTTCGAAGTTTGGAAAGGATGTTTGTATTTTAAAGTTGATCCCCAACAGCAGCCCCTCGCGGACGAAGGCCTACTCCAAAGGTCTGAATCCCACGAAGTTTATATGTAATTTTGCCTAACAAACGCCGTCCAAACTTTAGAGTTGGCCTGTTAGAAATTTGTATCCTACGGCTAGTTTTGACCGATTGACCGGGCTTTGCCTATAAATAGTGATGCCCTCCCCCCTGGAGCTGTCGTTCTCAAAGGAGGAGAAACTCTGCCAAAATTTTTCTTGAGCTAGAAAGTTTGAGATAGTTTTTGTTGACTTCTGCTGCTTTTGTTCGTCCTTTCTTGAACTCTGAAGCGAAGTGTGTCTAAAAACTTCGGCAAGGTTTGTTTCGTTTTTAGGTTTTATGTTTTATGGTCTTGTCTGGGTTATTCTAATTTTTTGATTTTATAGATGTCTTCGCGAGATTTGCAAGATCAAGTTCACTCTCAGGAGAGTTCAAAAGTTGATGATGATAGCTTGCCCGTGGAAACAGACGACGAGAATCTTGATGATGTTGATGCATCTGTCAAAGATTTAGTTAAGGATGACGAAGGTTTTACCTTGACTTTTGGTAAAACTTTGTTTGAGAAGGTTCATCTTGATGAGATGGTTCGGTTGAAGGTTGTTGAGCGTGATCAAGTGAGAATCCTTGATCCTGAGGAATGCAACCCGAAGCCCCATCCTGACGAATCCATTGTCTATCGAGAACTTTTTTACTACTGGTCTTCATTTCCCCTGTCATGACTTTGTCGAAGGTGTGCTTAAGGCTTTCGACATCCAAATGCATCATTTGACACCAAACGGTATAGTTAGGCTAGCACAGTTTGTTTGGACTATGAAATCTTTGGAGTGCAATGTTGATATTGCTGCATTCTGTGAACTTTTTGAGATGCACACCCAGTTTAAGGAATTTATGCTTGAGGGCGGGTGATTACTAAGTATTTTGCTTGTTCGAGTTTTAAAATAGCTCACAATGCTGTTCAAGTTTCTCCGACGACTAGGAACAAGTGGAGGACCGGAGATTAGTCAAGATATTGGTTTTATTATAAAGTGCCCATGGTTGAGGAACGGGACTCTGTGACGAAGAAGATGGTGAAAAGGTATCCGATGGCTGCCAGAATGGAAATTGAAGAGTTCAGGCTATCTCCGTCTTTTCCTTCTTCCATGATCTCGAAGACTACTGTGAAGGCGTACAAGTGCACAGCTTCGCTGCAATGTGCTAGAGATTTTGTGGAAGAATATGTTGCCCCTAAAATTTAGCCATTGAAAAAAGGTTGGGCTTTTCAACAGTTTCATACTAAGAAGGTTCCGGGAATAAACTACAAATTTCCAGATAATGACTTTCATCGCCCAAGGACATTTTCTTCTGATGAAGAGTTTGTATGATCTGTGGAAAGACGGGCTGAGGATTTGCTTGGCAAGTATGTGCTGACCGAGAGAAATAATATCAAAAAATTCTTGGGAGTGATTACAAACGCTTAAATAGGGTTTTTGAAGTTGCTCATATTGAATATGGAGATAGGCCTCCTCCTGCTTATGCTCGTGAAAGGAGGCAAAGTAAAAAAGAGACTACTGCTCAGGCCAAGGGAAAGAAACGCAAGACTGGTGTTTCTAGCAAAGTTATTGCTAAGAAATTAAAGAAAAATCAAAGTCCTTCTGTCTTGTTAGACGTTGAGGAGATTGATGTTGTTCTTGAACGAAGCTTAGATATGGAAGGGAACTTAGTTTCTGGTTTGGGTGGTACTGGAGAAGAAGTTGTTGGTGCCTCCGGAGTTGTTGGCGACGTTGGTATTTCTGAGTCTCAACATTTAGAAGCGGAGGTGAGAAAAATTTGTATGACTTTCTCTGCTAGTGGTTTGATTCCACTATTACTTACTTCGCTTGATGAAAACTTGCAGAATTTGCAAGGTCGTAGTGTTTCCGCTGGTGGTGTTGGCGAAGTTGATGCGGGAGCTCGTTTGGTATCTGGGGAGGAAACTCGATTTAAGGATCTTCAGAAAGTTGCTGAATCGACTTTGCCGAAGCCTGATGCTGAGGCCCCTACTGCTGGGTCTCTCGTGGAAATTGTTGGCGCTGGGGAAACAACTTCGGTTGAAAATTCCACTGCGGTTGAGACTGGCGAAGCTGATGTTGAAAATGTGCTGAGGAGAATTGAGGGCTCCAAAGTTTATACTCTTGACTTTGAGGACAGTGATGAGGAAGTTTTTGATAAAGAGATTAACGATGAACGGTTGATGTGCTTATCGAGCTCCACTATCCATGTTGAAAGTGGAAAAAGTGTTGAGTGCAGTTTGGGTGATCGTGTTTCTACTGGTGAGTAATGAGACTTCGCGTTTCTTTTTGGTTTAAGTTGTCCTATTTTGTTGATTTTTGATTTTTCTTGCAGAAACTATCTTTCCTCATACACTGTCTTCTCCTCAGAAGAAAGTTGACTTGAGCAGATTTGTCAGCCACGATCCTGCTACTCCTGTTATCCCTGCTGATGGTGAAAGAGAGGTTTCTGATGCTCTTAAGCGTGGGTTGGTATTTTGTCAGGAGAGGAGTTTGGGTCTTGACAGTTTCAAGTTCATTGGGATTGGGGCTAAGAAACTTCGGATGATGCCTCGCACTTCTAAGGTTCAATTATCCAAGTGCTTAAATGAGGCTTTCACTGTTCCTGACGCGGAGCTTGAGATATCGAAGAAGCCTTTGCTCGAAGTTGCTGATTCAGGTTTGTCTATGATGTATAAGGGTTCTATCTTGATGAGAGGGTTGCGAATGGGTTTGGAAGAGAAGGAAAAAGATTTTTCCCTTCGCGAACGTGACTATCAAGTTGAGATTGAGAACCTAAAAAAGCAACTTGCCGACAAAGAAAAGGAAAGAGCTGAAGCTGTTAATGCTCACAATTTTTTAGAGGGAAAACTTATCAGTGCGCTTGCTCGGGTTGAAGAGAAGGAGGAAGAGGTGAAGAAGATTGTCACAGAGAAGGAGGAAGAGATGAAGAAGATTGTCGCAGAGGATGAAAAGTTGAAAGAAAGTATGCGACGTATTGAGAAAAAGTTGGCAAACCAGGATAAATCTTTTTTCGACAACTGCAATCGTATCTAGGAGCTCTGTTTTGAAAGTTATGATAAGTTTGGAGCCAGGCCTAGTGACAAATGTTGGGATCTAGGTGACCGTGATAGTTTCTTTAGTTGGCTTTGCCGACAGTATGAAGATCTGTCTCGTGTTATGGAGACCACAGTTGACATTGGGGTTTACTATTTTGCTCGTGCATTGTTTCACTTGATGAAACAGAGCCAAGATCCTTTGTTTGTACAGCTTTGCGATGACAATTATAAGTTTCCCCCGGTGAGAAACTTGACTAATGTGTCAAAGGCTACTCAAGTATTGTGCAATAAGTATCTTGAGCAATATTGGAGGTCCCGTGGCCAAACTCATTGCTTTGATAAAGCTAAGGAGAAGTTGCAGAAGGTGTGTTTTGCGTCTTTCTTATTTAGTGCTATTGCTATTGTTCTTATCTGACTCTTCTTATTGTTTAGCAAATTGCAAAAAAGGTAGAACCTGCTCGGAGGGAGGCCGAAGAGACTACAAAGAAGGAAGCTGGGGCCAGAGGTCAAGATGATGCTGGAATGAGCAAAGTTAGTGGTGGTCATCCTTAGGTTCTAGTTTTCCTTTCTTTTGTGAGATGAGGGAATTTCAAGATGCCATGTGTTTTAAGTTGTTGGCTTTGTAATATATACTTGGAAGCTATTTGACTATTTGCCCATCCTACGCAGGTTCCTCATGCTGGGCCTGTGCAGGATGCCGAAGATGTTGCTTCGCTGTTAATGTGTAAAGATAACTTTATTTTTGAGCCTTGCGAGTTTTATAATTTTCGTGCGAAAAGTGATGGTTGTGATGTTGGTGAATTTCTTGCCCGTAAGTTTTGCTCTTGCTGTTTTGAACCTGGGACTTTCTCTTTAGGGTTTTGTCTTACAAATCTTTTACAGATGCGAATGAACGGTTCTGTGATACTAGGCGTTCTAACTATCGAGTTTCTGATTTCACGGATTTTGCTCAGGTAAAGCCTGTTATGTAAAGTTTGTTATTGTTTTTTTTGCGTTTGTTGTTATTGTTTTTTTTTTTGCGTTTGGACTTTTGTTTTTAATCTCTTCTTCTTGTAGTCATCTGGGTCGAGTACTTCACCGGCGAATGTTTGTGAAGATTTTTGCACCGTGAAGCGGACGATATTATTAATGAGGTCATGAGTGACATACTTGATGACGCTGCCGAAGTAGTTAGGTCTTAGGATAATTAATTTTGTAAATATATTTTTGTAATTGGATAGATTGTATTGCGAGGCATCTTGTGTTGCGAAGTTTGTGGGTTTTCCTTCGCTTGTATGACTAGGTACAGAATAAGTGCTTTGGGTTAAATTGTGTACGTACTTTGTTGAAGAACATGTAATTGAGAACTTTACCTTAATAAAATTTTAAAATGTTGCCCCTTCTTTTTCGTCCGAAGTGGATGTGTGCACTTCGCTTGGGAGCTTGAGACGTTTTCGCCTTAGTGAAACAAAGTCAAAAAATTTGCCTTAGCAAATTTTGAAACACCGTCCCTTCCTTTTCGAGTGAAGTGGACGTGTATGCTTCCTTAGAAGCTGAAAACATTTCACCTTAGTGAAACAAAGTCGAAAAATTTGCCTTAGCAAATTT